>JACXIV010000052.1:65983-754527 GCA_014737475.1 Bombus confusus
TTTTATCGAACGTATCGGTTAAACTGCGACTTGAATTCGTGCCAGACCGCAAATTCGGAGGATTTCTGGTTACCCACTTTTATATCGAACAATAACGTGTAACTTTTTACTGTAAAATTCTGCATTTCGTAACTGAAACCTTTGTCGAAGAAATGCACAATATTTCATTGTTTTTTTGCACGGAATTGCAATTGTTCTTCGGTTTATATATTCGAGCTCGTTTCTTTTATTCTAATATTCATATGGACTACTTATCTTGCATGTCAATGAAAAAATATTTTATAGCAATAGCAAGGGATATTGGCGAGTGAATGAATAACGCACAAGTAGATGCCAGTAAACGGCAGAAAGTTATCGATTTACATACATATTATGAAACGAAAGTAGATGCTGCTCGTGTAACGGTCGTGACGAGACTGACACGACGTCCTGAAACAACGATTTCGTCAACCTCGAAACATATTACGCAATTTCCATTATCCTTGTATGGCTGCGTAACAATAGGTTTATACCAACAAATATAGATATAAATATTCGGTCATTGATCTATCTCTCTTTGAAATCAAGAGATATATACGGCGACACAGTCGACGAATTCTAATCGATTTTAATTCAAGAACGCCTAGATTACAAAAGATACGTTAGAAACGACACTGCCTTTATCCGTGGAAAGTATTCGATTTTACGTGCCTCATCCAAGTATCCCCGCATGGCGGTCAAATTGCTCGTCAAGTCGAGATTGAAACTAATCTTATTGTTAGAAACAGTGATCGTATATAGACCGGGCATGGGAGATTATCACACGACTGGACCTGAAACGAAAACCTGTATTGGCAGTAGGACGAAAGCGAATTGCACGTATCCTCTGTAAATCCTCTGTACGCTTCTAGCCACTTTATTCGCGTTTATACGTTTATGTTACGCGATGTAAGAAAAATGGTAATGTTTTATTCGATGCGCTTATTCAACGCATTCGAGTGGTTCTGTAACTTAAAAATTTCAATAACAATCGTGTTTTAAATACGACTTGTGCAATGTAGCGTTAATCTGAACTGCGTATTCGTGATAATGCTAAGAAAGCTAAAAGCTGAAGTTATAAGAGCGTTTACGATCTAACTTTGCACCATACAATTTTGATACGTGCTGTTGAGACACGCGAAGTCTTTAGTTATTGGATTATTTAGGTTATCACATATGTCACATATATCCGAATAACAGTAGACACGGATCTTGATACTTAACAATTAAAAATTTTAATACTTAAAACATACTTAAGAGCGCGTGTAATTATAAGTGCAAGCATAATAATAATATAATTAGCGAATAGAGTGCACATCAAAGCACATCAAAATATGATATAGGGCTAATTGGCCTCAAATTTTCGTATATAACGACCAATTCGAATATTAATAGAACACACTGTAAATGGAATAAAACCTCTTACCTCAATCTGTTTATAAATGTGTTATCATTATCAGGATATACATGTATATGTACACGTTTCAACGAGCATTATTATCTTATTAGTGGTCTAATTAGTGCATCACTAATTAGAGCACGATATTTATCAAATAGAATAGAAATTGTAGAACAATTTGATAATAGATTCGTCGTATATTATAATTTATCATTTAGTACGTAGCCGTGTGTGTTTGTGCGTGTACGTGCGTGCGTGTACGTGCGTGCGCGTGTGTATACACTTGTCAGCTTGCATTCACTACTTTCAAAAATGCAATGTTTATTCTGACGTGTAAAGTTTCAAAGTTTCTACAAACAAACAATAGTAAAGACCAAACAAAGAAAACATTTCAGTTTCCTCGTCGCATGCTGATATATTCCATTGAAATAATTTCATTTAAATATGAGGGTAATATATATGTATACGCTATGTGTAGCACCTGTGGCTCCGTCCACAATGAGATAAAACTTTTGTAAAAAAGGAAAGAGAAATATCTGTTGTTTTTCAAGTTTCATCCAATCTCTGCACACTATCCGTTTAATACGTATGTTTGCCGAGCCGTAGAAATTTTCATTATAATCCGTAGAAAATACGATAGTACTCTTCCAGTAAAGTATAGGAAACTATAGTTGCCCGTAAGGTCGATGAAAATAATAAAAAAGTTAAGAAAAATATCAATTCCGTATAAATTTAATAAATATTTATGATCGAACAATGCGAATAAAAAACGCGATGAAAAGTATTTGAAATATTGCTTCGTGAACAAGTTACCTAAGGCTAATTGATCGAATAACAAAGTGCAGTGTTATCCGTTCAAACGTTGTGTATACGCGTACGGACACGAAACATAATGAAACAAGCAGTTTGAATATTGAATAAGATGCGTGAATAACGTGTGCTAAATTCTCCATAGACTCTATGCAATTGCAATTAGTAGATAGCAGATATTACAAAATTCTAGAAACGGTGGGTTCACAGTGTAACGGGGATAACGTTTTTAATCTTACGCGATTCAAATATATGGAACGGAGATAAGAGAAACACTTGACAGGTCATGAAACGAAGTTTCATAGGTTTCTTCTGTGCACTTGTGCGTTTTTCTTTTTCGCGTTAAAACAATGGCAAAGATGTAATTTAGGCGGTGAATAGGTGTACAAAGAGTTAAGCAGACTTTTAAAAGGACAAAAATGAAAGAATGCCAGAGCTAGCGGTATAGAACGAGCAAGTATCCTTTATTTATTCGCAAGACAAATGTAATTACGCGAAGCGAATTAATAACAAATGGCGCGACGACGCAACGCTCGTTATTTTCAACCAAGACGTTATTTAACTTTTAATTTCTTCTTTATTCGTATAACATTTCGGACATCCGAGCAAGGAAACGAATACGTTTCTTTTATTTTGACACGGTAAATAGATATACATACAGATATATGACGTTTCGTTTCTCTTATACAAATATTTACGCGTTACAAATTTGAACGTGTAAATTAATCCGTTATTTATATAGCGCAATATTTAACTAAGGGAAAGATAGGTATCCATATAATCGATTAACTTTTAATTTATTAAACTTTTTAGGAAAAATCCATGTTAAATTAAACGTTAAACTAGTATGAAGAAATATTACTTCCTCCAATGTTTAAATCAATCCAACGCTTGCTTGTTTCTCATTTTGTTATTCGTCACCGTGTATTCAGTGTCCAACATTTCTAAAATAATGTAATGTAATTTAAAGCTGAATTATATTACGTTTCAGAGGCGTGTCGCACAAACAGAAATTAATTTCGCAACGATCGTCGATTATCTAAATATGTAAATTGAAAGTTGAAGCTGTCGAGCAAACTAAAAACGAAGTAGGGGACGAACATTTGCACATACCTAGGTATGTATTGCATTGAGGGAAAGTTTACTAATTGTAAGCGAAACATCTAATTAACCAAGATTAGAAGGCTTCTCCACTGGAAATTAGGTATCTGTTAGACTTTGTGGTTCTGACTGTCGAGCAGAGTTGTAGAAGTAGAGGATCAAGGGTGTGTCTGCTGTACCTGCTTCCCTTTTACTACCTTTATATGCTACTATATTGTATATCCTATTTGTGTAAAATTCAGCAGAAAACGCAATCCGCCGGCTTAGAATTAGTCCAAATATAATCGAAATTTATTTATTATTATGTGTTGCGCTTTAGGTTTATGCTTGCTAAATACTAACCAAAATTTCGAGATTTTTATTACGCCTCTCCGTAGTATGTCTCTATGTATTAAAGTTATTGTTCTTAAAAGACAATTAACAATAGGTGGGAAAGATATCGACATAATTGTTCGCTAAACAGTCGATACTATAGAAAATAAAATAATTGGATATTTTGCTACATAGAGGTAGCGAATCGCGATGTATTATTATATAATGTTGACACCCGAAGGAAACTGTAACTATAAACTGTAAGTGTAATAGGATAATATAATTAATAATTAGAAAGCGTTTCAAATAGGGAATTTCATAAATAGAGCCGATAGGTATCACATACTACTATGCTAATTGTAATTAAGACCGATAATTAGTTAGAATACCTGTAAAGTAATTAACTTAAACTTTGAGATCAACTATTAACATTTCTAGATTCTGAATTCAGAATCAAACAGCAATCATGGTTGTTAAATATTTGCTAGAGTTTTCGTAATTGTTAAATAACGACCACAAAGCGAATGCAGACTTCAAACGATGACTCGAGTGTTCGAGGGCGAACTACATAGTTGCGATCCGCGTGCGGAATAAGAGACGCTAAGCATCGAACTCGCTTCCCAGGTCGAAGCATCACTATGTGAATAATGCACGTGCCTATTGACACAACCAAGTCTCCTACTCTCTGACTCGCTTGCACGCTTGCTCGCTTGCTCGCTTTGGATAAAGCGTCCAAACTTTGTCCATGAACAAGAAGCGTTCCTTTTTTCCGTTAATCAAAATCTGATATTGCTGTCGATTAAATATTAATTAGCTGTCAATTAGCTTTCGGTATTTCGTTACTTTTGCTACGCTACGTATGGTTTAGAACAAATTATCGATAACGAACTTGATAACGCACAAATGCAGATTAGGTAATTACGTGAAAGCAAAACGGTAAAACCATAATCCGATAGCTTTGAAGACAATTGGTGAATAATTCATTTTTATGCGTAAATCATATTTTATAACGAATAAGAAAATATGTATCGTGTTTTATCGATGCATGCGTATCACGTTCTCTCTACTCCCTACTCTCTACTCTCTACTCCCTACTCTCTACTCCCTACTCCCTACTCCCTACTCCCTACTCCCTACTCCCTACTCTCTACTCTCTACTCTCTACTCTCTACTCTCTACTCTCTACTCTCTACTCTCTACTCTCTACTCTCTACTGTTGCAACACCGTTAGTGTGGCTCAACAGTCCGAACCGTTGCTGAAAACGAAACAGCCAAATTGTAAGGAATCAAACTCTTCGGAGCTTTAAAGAAAGTCCTGCCTAATAACATCGGCGATCCATCGCATAACAAGTATATGTATGTATTTATTTATATCATGGTCAGAATACAAAGAGAAGAAAGGTTTCCATTAAAAAGGATAGTGCATTTTTTCACTTGGGAAAAAGATATTATCGTGAATACGTAGTTCTCTTTGAGACTTTGAACCATTCATCTCGTTCCTTTTTCATTTTTTCCTCGTGCTTATCGTTTACGAGAAAATAACTGGACACTAATAGCGTGAACAGCCTGCATATGATACGTAATTTCTTGCATTCCCTTGTCTTACATTTTTATGAATCAAATATCTTGCTTTCAGACGTATAAGTTTGATAGACATTAATCGATAGAATAAACTGTTACTAATTGCAACTAACGATTATAGTTACTAACGAAATTAACAATTATATTATATGTGTATGCATGTGTGTGTGTGTGTGTATATATGTATATATATATATATATATATGTATATATATATATATACACACACATTTCACGTGGATTTAACATGCCTAATTTCTTAGTTCTTAGTTCTTAGTTAATGCGATACTATATAGCTTGTAAATAAAGTAAAAAAGCATGTTGAAGAAAATAGCTGTATAGTAAATAATTTATTAGTATTCAGCGAGAACGATAAGAAAAGATATTGGAAGATAAATTTATACGAAGCTGATTAATAACAGCGAACAAAGTTTTCTCGTGCAACACAACTAGAAACTCGAAGCAGATAAGTTGCGAAGAAAGGATTCGCAACATTTACGATTCTCCATGTTAAAATATTTCTGCTCTTCCGAAAAGCTGAAGAATCCCGGTGCTTTTGTTGCGCTCCCTATCTCTATGAATCGTCTCGTACATTAGAAAGGAGGAGGGAAACGCTGGAGAAAGAGAAGACTTGGTCTTTGACGACAAACATCGCGTTCCACTCCGAAAGCTTTCACCCGTTTTCGTGGCTTTCCGCACGAATCTCTGTACACCGAGCTGCATTCTTGGTATGCATGCATCTTCCTCTGTGCATTGCGGTTTCACAATTCCTCGCCTATCGAAGGGGGATCATATACACGAGCAGGAAGTTGTCCTTGATGCAGGGAAGCAAACGGAAAATCGGTAGGCCGCCAGTAACCGAGGGTGTCGATTCATATTGACAAAAGGGAGAGGCTACGTTGACATTTATATAAAATGCCATTGACATGTATAATATCAAATATGATATACTATAATCATTTCCATGAAATAGGAGCGAGAAAATTATGTTTTCCATTTCGTTCGTGTCCAACGATTTGTTACGTTTCTTCGCGTTTCCGATTCATTATAGGTTACAAAGGAAGAGCTACAGCGAGGACGATAAACCGAGACGACTTTTAAGCACCGATATATCGGTCTCGATAGAAAAACGTAATGCGAACTGCCGTGATGATCACAGCCAAAAGGAACATTCGACCTCCTTTTCAGATATTATATATACGATCGTACTGTGACTGAACTCCCACCACCGATAACCAGTTCGCCATTACGAACAGATTTCCTTTTCTTTCGCCCTCTCTTAGGATCCTGGGCACCACTCTCTCTCTCTCTCTCTCTCTCTCCCTCTCTCTCCCTCCCTCTCCCTCCCTCTCCCTTCTCTGTCTCTCTATCTATCTATCTAGCTATCTCTCTAGCTATCTCTTTAGCTATCTCTCTACCTATCTATCCATTTCTTGCTACCACTCTCTTCCATTGAATTTACAGCTGACGCCGATATGCGTTCCGTCCGTGAAGGCGACCGTTTACACCCTGGTTCCTCAACCACCGGAAAACTTCGAGTACCGCCGCTCCATTCGGTTCAATCATTTTCCAAGTATGCAAAAGACCGAACATGACTGATGAACGAGGAACAAATAATAATCAAATATACCTGCAAATTGCAACTATAAATTGCGTTGCATTCGACCGATTACAGATTCGGATCAGAAGAGATTAGAATAGAGACGAACGAGACGTACAGACATTAAAAAAGTTATTCCAACGAATAATATTGTCTTTGGGTAAAACGAATACGCTAGTGGTTATAGGCACTTTTTAATCAGACTTCGTGTAACAAAGACAGCGATATAGACGATAGATATACAGATGTGATAGAAAGATACGAAGATACGAAATGCATGAAATATACATTTACTATTTATCATCGATGGAACTTCAACCGAGGAAACACGATCGTTTACGTACAGAATTATAATGCTTATTCCACAATCCTACTTTCCTACGATATCTTTCGACTGATCAAAGTGGCAAAGCTTTTCCTACGTTACTACTATCTACGTATAATTCTGTTATTTTATTACTAATTTTACACATCGGAAGTCGAAAGTCGAAAGTCGAATCTGACGATAGACATTAAGAATATTAAGTTTATGATAGACGTATAAAATATTAAGTTCATGATAGCTCGTAACGCTTATTGTTTCAGTAGTATACTAAAATAAGGGAATAAGTAATATTCACGGACAAAATGTGCGTCACGTACAAACGAATAAAGTCGTTTGTGATTTTCTCTTCCAACGATCTTGACACAATTTTTCCGGATACGTTCCTCTTACGTACGTTTAGTTAGTGAATTTCTAAAAAGAAAAGCCTAGTCCACGCTTTAATATTTACTATTTAAGATGTCGGATTTAAAGTGGCATTTTATCTTAGCTAGTGGGTTGAAAATTCCGTTGGAAGAGGAAACTTGCGCAAAAGTAGTCATATTTCGAAGCTTGTTTCGCTCGATCGTTCTCGAAAAATGAGTACCCATAGAACGAAAGGACTGTGCAATTTTCGGAGTTGGAGAAAGAGACGAAAAGGGAACGGTGAAAAGAGCGGAAGCTCGAGGAAAAAGCACGGAAGGGCCGAGGATATGAAATAAGGCAAAAGAGATGGCGGGGGTTAAGCGAATGGGACAGGAAAAGATTGGAGAAGCAAACGAGCGAATACGAGAAAAATGGAGAAAGAAGGAGCTGCTGCTGCTGCTGCTGCTGCTGCTGCTGCTGCTGCTGCCGCCGCTGCCGCTGCAACGGAAATGGCTGTACAGAAAGGAAACGTACGACTTCTGCGTACGACATTCGAATTACTGCGCACCAATAACGATATTTATGAAACGCGTTTTCGTACTGCTTCGAGTGATGAAGTATCTATCGTCTATCGGTCTTTAGGAATCCTGGAAAATCGCACCAAAGTACACTTGCAAGCATTCCGATCGGACCTCTCACGGCCATCCACGTTTTCTTCTTGTGATTATAAATCTCACTGCTCGCGCTGCTCGTTAAGCAGCCTGATACGTGGACTTTTTTTTTAAGTTAATACTTAATACGATAAGTTTGAATATTAAGGGATAACGAACGAATGGATTTCTGCACAGCAGATAATTTATCAACAGATAATTTTTAATGATGATTCGAGCGGTTGATTTCATCCAACTATGTATTATTGGAGGATTGTTCTAATAGGATACTAGATTGATCGGACGATCCTGAAACTCTTGGGAATTCGAAACTTGAAAGAACGCCAAATCAAGATTTAAGTATGCTACTATTTTCGTAGATAATTTGCAATCGACCTGCTCTTCCAGGCTATCGTAAACATCCTTTCGCGCAAATTCGCGAAAATTCGATACAAGTACTAAATAAACTATCGCAAAGGATTAATTTTATACGAATACTTTCGGCAAAACGGTAAAGTGCTGATTAAAATATAGCTTTCCAAGAACGCGTCGTAAGAAATCGTAAAAGGATTCAAGTCGATCGCGAGTAAAACATTTACGGTACTGGTTTGCATTCTGACTGTGAGTCGGATCTGGCACCGAATGTGCTCGGAATACGAGGAGAGGTCAATAAGAGGAATTCTACCTCGGCATGAAATTAATAAGCAGATAGATACAATGGACAGTGACGCTTACGCTTAGAGTTGCACCGCGCGAAGATAGTTTCGAGAAATATGTAATGGAGATAACGACACAACGGACCAGCTATCGAGCAAAATTTCCGGTCCCGATGCAACGCATCGCTGTACCGCATACGACGACGTTACTAAATTTTCCGCGGTTTGTATCCTTCCTCTAGGTATCAACAGATATTAATTAATTATGCTTTTCAATATTTATCGTTACACTTGTATACTTATACACGCGCTTGCTTTGAAAAGTGGCTACTAATACAGTTCCGCTAGAAAGTTTTACGGTCCGTCTAATCGGCATGCTTCTCGTAGAACGTTTTTCTATACGTGATTTATGATTAAGCGTGTTTTCCTAAAAACACTGATGCGACGGTAATCGCTTACTTGTTAAAACGGTTTAACTAATTCGACGGATATTTACCATATAATATTAGATTGTCGGAAAAGTGTCTTTCTTTTACAGACACGCCTTTTACAACAATGCATCTTTTGTAGAAACATGAAGCCTAATCTGTCGAACGTTGTGATCTTTATCTTGATAGAACAAAATCGATCATACGTAATTCGACCAAATAATATAAAACGACAAATGTTGTGCATCCATTATTTCCTTACAAAACGAAAGAAACTTTTCCTACGACCTAATACATACGCATGTATATTGTCGTATATGTATGTCGACACCACGAAACACACGAATAAACGAAAGGAAAAAAGAATAAAACGAGAAGATTTGTTCACGATTAGACGTATTGTACGTGAAGTAAATTGCATTACACGGATCTCGGGAACGAGATACAACCGATGCATGCGCATGCAGGTATAATTGACGTTTGAATCGATCGAGAACTTGGAGAAGCAAAAGAACATACGTTTCTGGTTGATCTTGGACGCGTTTTCTGCATATGTAAACATAGAGGAAATTGTGTCAGCGAAGACGATAGAGGGAAAAGAGGAAGAGAGGAAGAGAGGAAGAGAGGAAGAGAGGAAGAGAGGAAGAGAGGAAGAGAGGAAGAGAGGAAGAGGAGAAGGTGGTTCACTGGTATGAGAAACGACGAAGCTAGTTACCGTGCAAACGAATGACTCGCGACCGCTGTTCCGAACAAGTTCTCGTTGAGTGTGCAGTGCATGCAGCTACTGCGCCGGTACACGTTTTACCTAAGTACGACACACGACATACGTACATACGGAATTTAATTAGTTGCATACTTGAGGTCGCTGTACCTGTACATGATAGATTCTGCCTGACGCGAACTGCCGCGAAACTTCAGGCCTCCGCTATGCTCTCGTTTTCCTCCCATAAAGGCCACTTGACCGTTTACATCGTTCTTTAATTAGCAAGAAAAGCCTTCGATTTTTGTTCAACTTTTCTCCGCGCATTGGTGCGACGCTGCGAACTGTGAGAAAACAAAGTGGAACCGGCCGAGTAGGGAAACGAACCGAGCAAAGGGAGAATTCAACTCGAAAGAAGCTCCTTGTTCTCCTACTTGCAAAAATACCAGCTTGCCTAAATTTGTAGAGAGCGTTGCGTCTCTAAAATCAATTTTATCGGCTCCGATCGACTAGCAAACGATCGGTAGATATTGAAATAGCAGCTCTCTGTTTCCATTTAACATATCCCCCTGCCCGCTCCCCTCCCCGTTCCAGCTTTCTACTCACTTTGAAGTTAAAGTTATGCAAAGAATTGCTCTCAATTGGAAGAGAAAGAAGGCTAAATAGCAAGTCGAGAACAGTATCGATTCAACTTATATATCTGTTTGCAAGGATTTCATCGTTTTTTCATTGCCATGGTTAGCCCGTTTTCTCATGCATAGTATATTCGCGTATTAAGATTGCCACGAAGTGATAACGCACGATATATCCGATTTCGTTGTGCGTTTCAATTTCAATTATCCGAAACTTCCCTCTACCAAAATTATCATTTTACATATCGTTCCTAGACCTAAGAACTTTCTCCCTGCTGCGTAATTTTTATTCTCTCATAATTAACTTTCTTTGCGCCTCTTCTTTAGCATCCAGTGAAACAAGATTTGTTCCAAATCGAACGTTTTACATGTTACAACTAAATACGCGCATCCAGTAGGTACCGTACATGTTTGCAAGCTATCACTGAAAAGTGACAATCTTCGTTTCATCTATAAATGCTAGATACTGAATATCTATGGTAGAACTTTCCAGCGTTCGTTACATCGTAAATAGAAATACGTTGTTTATTGGCACAAGCTCTGACAACAACTTGGAAACATTAAAAATATTCCCAGCTGTATATTAGAAGAACGTTGTAAATATAAGAAATCGTGCACATACATAATGTAATCAATTGCGTTGAATACATTCCAATTATTGTTGTTATTATTATTATTATTATTGTTGTTGTTGTTATTATTATTATTATTGTTGTTGTTGTTATTATTATTATTATTGTTGTTGTTGTTATTATTATTATTATTATTATTATTATTATTATTATTATTATTATTATTATTATTATTATTATTATTATTATTATTATTAACAATTTATTATATTATTTAACGAAAATTGCAATAATGTATAGTATGGTGCACTGTGGTAACGATAAATGTACAGGATGACCTGCATCGCGGCTTATGGGTGTGCTACGTGAATGCCATGGGCAGGTTAATTGCAGTGAATTTCAGAGATGGTTCCACGGGTGGCCCGATCGAATCGCTCCATTCTTTACCTTGTAATATCATGTAGAACAAGTATATTATGTTTTATCTGTAGAACTAGCATCAGAGGGACTGCTTAAACACAAAACACGTAACTGCGATTGAAAAGTTCAAACACGATACGTTATTATGTTCCGTCTTATTAGGATGTTAAACTTGGTAAACTTGCATATCTGCTTAAATTAAGTTTAAGTTTAGCAAGACTCGTTAAATCACGACGTTAAAAGCCATCGTTTAAAAAAAAAAAGAAATGAGTTCTTCGTGTACTATTGCTTATATGTATATCGAATAATTAACGGTAGGTCTATTTATATTACTTATTCATTTATACAAAAGGTATATACGTGTGTATATGAAATTTGATTGTTGTACTTTTAAGCGTTTGATTTCCACGAGTTCTGTTGAAGTACTAGATGATATTAATTTCTTTTTAACACACAAGACATTCCGGCATATTCTGTGCTAATTAAATCGTCAAATAATCGAAATTCAATTCTACGAGACTATTAAGGATAAAATTATTCAATCGTATTTTCTAATTCAAAGTGATTTCACACTTGGCTGGACGAGATTCGTTTTCATCGCGTTCTGATTACAATAAAATTCCTTTGTGCAAACTAATTGAATCGAACGTGAAAGCAAAGTTCATCGATTAAAATTGTTTGCACTTCGGAAAACCATGTAGTTGTCGCCGGAAAGTTGCTAGAGAAATGGCTGATTAATAGTGAAACTCTGGCCACGCGTACTACAAGACCCAATAACTATCGGTTTTTGTTCGCGCGTCGATCATTCCTCTCTCCCCAAAAGCATCCACGCAACTACTTGCTCTTCTTAATTAAGGATTGTTTAATAATACTATACCTGTAGATAGTTTTATATCTTCATTCTGCTCGTTCCTTATACTTTCATATACCTATAATATACATTAATATATAATATATTTACTAGTAGTGAAAAATTTTGCGTAAGGTAATCTCTATGGATCGTTGGAAACAAGAAACGAGCCTCTGCGGTATCTACGATTTAACAAGATAACGATTGTTAACGAGTCACCGAATAATCGTGCTACGTAATTGCCTGCTTACGTGTATGTAAATCGAATAATTTATCTATACCCATCTATACCCTATGCGAACAACGTTTAGCTGACAAAGCCAAGGATATCCGACGAATCGAAAGGAACACGTGTAAGGTATATAACGAACACTGACAACGAATCGACACAGACACTCTATCTCATAGATCGTCTCGTAAATGAGACGACATTATCGTAGATTTGAATGTTCGATAACGTCGAGATACCGGAAATTAGCAGATTGGATCAATTACTATAAAATAAGTGTTGATAAAATAAGAAGGGTAAAGCTGCGGTATATACGTTCCCGCGAGGTCGATCGTCACCGATAGTATCGTTCGGGATCGAAACCTTTAATTTCTTTAACAAATACAACCACAAAGGAGTTACCGTCACGACATCTTGGAAAAACGAACGAGTGAAACTTTTGTCGATGAAAGCGGGTGCGATTGTGTCGAGAAGAAAGGAATAAATTGAAACACGATAGTCCAATGCTGAAGTAACCGCGTCTAGGATAGGGTAAGGGTAGCGAGAGAGAGAGAGAGAGAGAGAGAGAGAGAGAGAGAGAGAGAGAGAGAGAGAGAGAGAGCTCGGTAAGTAGCCTCCGACAGAACTCGTGCCAAACAATTTGCAATGCTGAAGCGAAAAGTTGTCGAGCTTTACTGCAAGGAGGGTTTCTCACGAGGCCAACGAATAGAACGAGTTTGTCTTCGCCGTTGCGAGAAAGACGAAAGAGAACTGCCATCAAGCAGACGAACCAACTGGAAACTGAGGAACGAAAGAAGGAAAAGATTAACGAAACGGGGGTCTATCGAGTAATTGAACTGTGCTTTACATAAAATCGAGAGAGGCAGAAAATATATTTTGTTCCTTTTACTCGATCGGTTTACCTTCTTTTTCATGCTTTAACCTTTTCCATCAGACTTATTTATATTACCAGAAACGCAAGTTTCTTTGCATATTACAAATTCTAAACAGGCGCCACTTCCTTCCGTTTCTAATTGTAAGCTAGAAAGATAACAACGAACGATTCAAAGTTTTCCAAATCGATTAAATATTTCATCGGGCTTGAAAGCAACGCTATTCGATTATTGTTACAATTGTGTCGTATCGTAACAAAAAGTAACAAAAAGTAACAAGAAGTAACAAAAAGTAACAAAAAGTAACAAAAAGTAACAAAAAGTAACAAAAAGTAACAAAAAGTAACAAAAAGTAACAAAAAGTAACAAAAAGTAACAAAAAGTAACAAAAAGTAACAAAAAGTAACAAAAAGTAAAATGTTTCGATGTGTTAGCATAAAAACTAAAAAATGTATCAAATTGTTTGAAAATTATAAGATTTCTATCGTCGATTAAGGATTATTCCGACTCTAGATTGGGATATACTACTGTATTATATACTATCATGCTCTTGATACCATATCATATCTTTATCATATCCTTTTATCTTCATATCATGCTCATATCTTTGCGGATTCTTCGTGTGATTGCCAATCTCTTCTATGTTCTATCCACCTCGTTCTTGTATTCTCACTTGGATTATCTTCTTGTGTTTTTTCATAACAATTTTTATCTTACTCCAAAGTTTTCTATCTTCCGTTCGCGAATCGTGTTGTGACAATCTGGCAAAGATGCGTGAAAACTTGTCTTCTTCTTTTTTTATTTGTTACAGCTATATATGATTATATTGATATATAGTGGTTTAAAGTAAAATAAATGGTGGGAGCCGAGGTCAACTATCTGATGTATATGGCTATATACGTACGCTTGCTACGTATGTACGTACGTGTGTACAGGACCTGTTTATACGTATTTATCGAGTAAAAGACATAGGCTGCGTGCAGAAGAGAAGAGATCATTTTAATATCGACGTACGTACTGTACTCGCAATTACGACAGAAATGGTTCTTATAGTTCGAGTATACGGCATGGTTGTCTGTAAATTGATTTCTTCGATGCGTGGCATATGTCACGTAACGTTTTCATGGGGGCAAACATGTGCATGTGCAAACGATCTGTAACAGCAAAGTCACTCGTAAAGCGTAAAGCACACAGTGATGTAGTTGCGTGGAAAAATAGTTTAGCGGCTGGAATTGCTACGCTTGTGTAATAAAACGGTTGCCACTTTCCTGTGTAATTTTTCCGGGCGCAATGAGTGCCGACAACGCGGAAATTCGTTGGTTAACGTCCTGCACTGCGGGAGTTTGTAACGCGAAATTATTGCAACAATATGTCTAGATCTCGGAAGTGACTTCAGAAAAATACGTAAAGACAAAGGAAACGTTGATTAGTTCGTCGAATAATATTTGCATTAATTTGCAGCGAAACAAAGGAAGCTAGTTACAAGGAAAGTAGAGGGAGATGAATAACGTTTACAGATATAAACTTGAATTTCAAGAGCATCGTTGATGCCACCGCGTACTGTTTAAGGAACATTAATATAAAATTAAACGTATAATCTTGCAGTGGAGTCTCAACAGCGTTTCGATTATCTGAAGTAATTAAACGGCGCGCACTCAAAGCAGTCAAATATTTTTTATTAAACGCCGCTTTAATACAAAATCTTAACTCTCTGCAACATCCTGCAATTACTAATCTACGCTGATCGCTACGATACAAAGAATATATTTTCAACACTTTAAAATATTTTAGAATAATTATCGATAGGTAGAACTAGCAAAGCGAAAAGAGTACAGTTTGACCTCGTTGTGTTTCTATATTATATAACCTTTATTTACATCGATTAAACATTAAAAACTGTTTCTACTGTATAAGTTGACCTATTTCGACCTATCGTTGGAAATATTTGAAAAAATAAACCGTGTGGAAAGAATGCTTTTACAGGTATGTACATGCATACGTATGTAAAGAGCGAAGGAAGCATTATGAGATTAAGATTGGATGTATTAAAGTCAGCTAAAGATCACATATATGGAGTCATATTATTTTTCATACATTACTTGAAGCAGTTTGTTATATTCTACGGTTAAGTATTGAACAGGTTATACGGGGGCATCATTGATTAATTTAGGACAGGTTGTATTATAAAAGTAAAAGATTAGAGAGAAGAATTTAGTTAGAATCGAATACCTAGCGCAGACAGCGTTGAAGTTCATATCTCTCGCTGTTTCGCAATATCTTTTTCTTTTCATCTATCTCGTCACGTATTAGTTTAAAAACTCGTGTTGCAACATCGTGTTCAAATCGTAACGTATTCTATACCGGTCATCAAATCCTTATTTACATCGTACGAATCAAGCATTTGAAAAGCGTGGAAAAATAAATAAATTTTTAGAATAAAATAAATAATTTATAGACTCGGATATATTGTAAAAACAATTTACCGGTACATTTCAATTTCTCCTAGAAGAGTAAGAAATGGTTCTGTCGCAAAACGTCCACACTCGCGGCAATGCATTGGATCTTGTAGAAATCGGTAGAAATCGCTTTTAAATAATTATCGTTTAAGAATTATCGGTAATGGTATAAATAATAAAAAGGATAAAATCACGAAAAACGAAGATAACGATACCGATGAACAAATTTAAGCGGATTTGTTTACAGAACGAACAGACTTTTAAAATCGTCTTGCAGTACGTACATGTGTATATCGTATATGTGTACGGATGTATATGCATGTACGAGGAAAATTAGAGGAATTGGAATGAGAAAAAAAGACGAGATTTAAGGATAGAAATCCTTATACGACACAGTGAACAAACGTGTGAGACGCGTTATATTTTCTGTATGTATCGACCAAAAAAGTTATTTGATAATTGATAAATTTCTTTTAACGGACGTTCGGCAATATACGTTTAACGAGAAATATTAGGCGAAGAAATTAATATTCATTAATGAATAATTCTTCGGACGATGGATCCTTCGTCACGAGTAAATAGCATAAATTCGTGTAGCGATATAATTTTTCATTTATTTGAAAAATCGCCTGTTTACCAAGAAACGTTCACGACTTTTTCTATACTCTTACTTACATGTAAGAAATGTTCAATATAATATAAATTCTTTTCAAAATTAAGAGGTCACAATCTTTATCTGTTAATCTCCGGCTTCAGTTCTTGCTGTTATCAGCAGAAAGCTGACCTGCTCATATTTTTCATCCACTTCAGTTTAACTTTTATACCGTTTCTCATTTTCCGGAATTATCATATATGAATTCATTCTCGTCTCATTTTCACTTGATTTGCACTCCATACCTTTAAGCTTCTTTTTTTCAATCTATTCCGCATTATCGCGCTTTAATCTAGTACATTGTTCTCTGTTCTCGTAATCAATGCTTTCCACGCTTCGATAGGTTCTCCCTTCTGCGCCTGACCTTTCCAACATTTACATTTTGTAAAGCTTCCAAAATTTTTCACTTTGCTCGTTTCTAACATATTCTGTCACGGAATATCAATCGTTTTTTTTTCTTTTTTTTTTTTTTTTTTTTTTTTTTTTTTTTTTTTTTTTTTTTTTTTTTTTTTTTTTTTTTTTTTTTTTTTTTTTTTTTTTTTTTTTTTTTTTTTTTTTTTTTTTTTTTTTTTTTTTTTTTTTTTTTCTAGTAGTCTTTCGCAACGCATGTAGAATGGAATCTCCTACGATGGATCAGAAATGTCGTCGTTTTACGTGAGAGCGAAGTAACATTTAATGAAATAAAATACGATATTATAAGGACAAAAGAAAAGGGATACCTTCGCTTCCTCTTTTACCCCGCGTTCCTTCTTCGTTCTCTCATCGACAGTGATCTCATCGAGTGACAGTGATTTATGTTAAGTTTGTAGCGTAAATCTAGATGCGAATTAAACGTAGATATACATGTATATGAATCCTGGCTTGCGAGATTAAGTGCGTATGTGTGTATCTACCGGTGGCTACAAATTGTTAGTAATCGATTTGAATCCCTGGTAATCGAGATAACACCAAGTAACGTATGGCAGTGGAAATTCATAGATCGAAGCTACATCATACACACACACACACACACACACACACACACACACACCGAATCGACAAAATTAACTCCGGTAACCGTAACAGGACCGCGTGCGTGTTTCGAGTAGTAGTTTGTCCCAATTCTAAGTATCGTAGAAGGAACGTAACTAGCATGTATTACATTAGTACATTAGAACAAAATCAATTTGACGGGAGAACGTGTTTGTCGAAGGAACCTGAAATACCTTTTTATTCGACGTTTTAATACTATACTATAGTCGTATTTCACAGAAAAATCGTCATACTTTTGTTCGCTTAGACGAATCCTATCGTATAAAAGACATTGGGCACATTTATCGTTTTATGCTCCGAATGGATTCCGATGGAACTGATTTCAAATAATATAAATGAACGCATTGATAATGTGTGCGAAAGTTTGTGACTTTGTGGTGTGTTTAGATATTAGGTTGTGCGGAAAGTTTCTTTCGTTTTATAAGGAAACAACGGATGCAGGACATTTTTTGTTTCATTATTTATTCTCTCGAATTGCGTATGATCGTAATAATCGAAACGGAACAAAATGGATCATACGTGATTCAGTAAAATAATAGAGAACGAAAAATGTCGTACGTCTATTGTTTCCTTATAAAACGAAAGAAACTTTCCGGACAACCTAATATAATAGGTAAAGTAATGGTTGGTCATGCTGATAGTAGTATATCCGATGGATAGGACAGGCGGATGTTAGTTTCTAAGGATTAGGCGAATTTTATGAGACGAATGACCGAAGAAGTAACGAAGAAAGCCGTGAAAGCCAGAGCTATACTACCATGTTACAAGGTATAACCCGTAAGAAGGCTTTAGGTTGGTGAAAGAAATATAGCAAGATAGCGAAATCGGGCATCGAAGTTTACGTGTTTGAACATCTTGACGAGGGAATTGACAGAAACCTGAGAAAATAAGAGCTGCGAACCTCGGCCAGAGACGCACCAAGTGTACAGTATCTTAACTTTGATTCGGTCAATCGAGAAGCAGAATATAGCGTAAAATAAAACCCTTGGTGGTACTGTATCGATCGGTGCCGATACTTGATTACTTGTAACTTTAACCGTCTAGAATATTTTTCCATGCCAGAGATTTCACGAATTAGTAATATCAATTACCTAAATTACTTTCTATTACAAGTTGTTGTTCGCAACGTAGGGACGAAGTTTGATGGACATTGTGTATTAGGAAAGGTCAACCGTATCGAGAAATTTTAAGGAACCGTATCGTTGCACTTATGATTTTATGTGTATGCACCGTTTAGCTTTACGATGACCATTCGTCGTCGAAGGTAGAAGAGGTGTTGGGACATCGTTGGCGGAGGAAAAATCCAAGACACGACGACCCTCAAAACCGTTCAGTCAGACTCGTCGTCTAGCTAAGTCTTGCCGCGTCTCTCCCTCGGCAATAAGGCGGCCCGTGACGAGCAGCGTGGTAATAGGTAAAGGAACACCAAGAGGTGTACGATCGCAGCGACTTTTTCGAAGAGAGCACGGAATGAGAATAAAACTTTATCGGAGAGACAGCATCGCCAAGTACAATAATTAAAATAGAAGCGAAAGAAATCGTTATGATTTTATAAAATTTAACTTGCTCACATTACTTCGACCACCTTGTATGACGCAAGAATCGTCCTTTTATCCCGTCATTTAGCTTCGCGTGATATCGCGTTGTAGAGCTATAGGTAACTGAAATCGTCTAACCATGCGCTATCCTATCGCGAATAAAGAACATGGATAATTATCTAGGAAGCTGCCGCCATCGTGGGTTTCGATGATTTTTTAACATGTTGTCGGAGACATGATTCTGAACAACTTTTTCCTATACATGTAACCACCGGTCGGTCTTAGATTCCAAGATATTCGCAAAACTCTGTCTATGCAAAAAACCAGTACAGTGAATTCCGCCTATTATCATCGTGCATCCCTGACAGCGTACGCGTTAGCATTGGCCGGATAAAATCACCTAACCTAAACCTAACTCTTATCTTTTCATTACAGTATATATAAATATAAACGTGAGTTGGCTGAGCTTGGTTATTTAGCGAATCGTTCGGACGAAAGTTCCGTGCGCAACTGCATACGCGAGGCTGTAAGAAATGTCTGTTACAACGGAATTAAAAATAAATATCATCCATGTATTGGGCTTGTTGGTTCGTAAAAATAGTAAGAAAGATCTATAGCGAAGTAACATTTTCAAAGAAATTTCTTACAATCTCGTATACACAGTTTGTGAACGAGATATTCGCAGAAGCTGTTCGTTTAGACGCGTAAAGTATGATATAAAGATAAAAAGATAGATAGATGGCTGATGGATGTAAACAGATGGCCAAGTGGCGAACGAAGCGGCAAACGTGTCGGTTATACCTGTGACTGTGTCACGGATACACGTATATGAGCAGGATTGAATATGCCGTAAAGTCAGTATTTCGTGAATATCTCGGTAACTAGGGTCGAGCGACGGTTACGTGTAAGGAAAAGAATGGTTCGGAATTATGCTCCCGCCAACGAAATCATCGGAATCCTCGGAATCGTCGGAATCGTCGGAATCGTCGGAATCGTCGGAATCGTCGGAATCGTCGGAATCGTCGGAATCGTCTGAACCATCGATGAAAATGATGAATGAAAAATCATCGCAATCAGTGACGAGGGCAGACTACCAAATAATTGCCGTAATTTCTCTAACTCTGTACATGCGTGTGAAAAGATTACCGTTTGATTTCAACGGTAAGGGTTTTCACGTTCGTTACATTAACCCGTTTCGAATCTTAATAGTAAGAAAGATCTATTATCGTGGCCGGTGATACCGATAAAAGAATAGACATCGTCTATAATAATAGTTTATATAATAACTTTAAGCGATAATATCTTATCTATCGATAGGACTAATATCTTTATGCTAATGAACGTTGCACGCTACCGTTTGTGATTCGATAACATAACTCTGAGGAGCAACGAAGTACTATCGTACACTGTATACGAAGACAAAAGCATAGTCGTGAATGAGAACTCGAACGTTATTGATAGCTGACGTAATAAATAACATACACAAATCCTTTTATAAATCTTGTAATCATACTGCAATTTCAATATGGCACGATAAGATGTACGATTTCGTTATAAAAGAGCACAAAATTACCAACGGTATAATATTATATACACATATATTATACACACATTATA
This sequence comes from Bombus confusus, assembly GCA_014737475.1. Classification (NCBI taxonomy): domain Eukaryota; kingdom Metazoa; phylum Arthropoda; class Insecta; order Hymenoptera; family Apidae; genus Bombus; species Bombus confusus. The sequence goes on from JACXIV010000052.1 coordinate 86,776, forward strand.
TACATCAGTTTATATACATGCGTAATACGTTGTGTACTTTCAAAAGCCTTTAAGAAAGAGATATATGTAAAATACGATCTTATATTAATCTCTATTGCATAGTAATATACTGTTCGAAGAAATTCAGCAAAGAATAAATTTACAAGAAACGTGTAAGAACTAATAAATTACAAGCTACTGTAGTAATAAGATCATTGTTTGAAGCGACGGCAGAGGTGGCGTAGTGTCACGCGACATTCGAAGGTAACGATCGCTGTTCACATGTGCGTAAGGACAACGAATATGTAGTCAATTAGATTATTAGTTCGAGTTTTAGAATATTTTTTAAAGTCGATACAAGCGTCGAATCCACGTGGACAAACAATCGCATTTTCTGACACGTTGAAGGGAAAGATGACTACCGTCCCGTAATACTACACAGTATTGGAACACCGATCTACGGAACAAGTAGAGTCAGAACTCGGTATTGTTGTTGGTAACAGCTTCCAGATACCTGGATTAATGCAATAGAGGGTAGTTGGGATTAGAGGCAATCGGACGGGTGCTTCACGTAGTTACCTTCTGACGATGAGGCCTGCTAATTCCTAAGATAACTCTTTGGTAAGTGATAGCAAATTAAAGACTATATGCCAAACTTGAAATATTTCTGAAATATAAACTGGAAATATTAAAGATCGTCGATTTAGAAAGCACTTTTTCGACTTTGCGAATGAAACGTTTTCCGTTCGTCTTTACACCGTGAAATGCGTATACAAACGTATTTTTAATTCGAAATAATTTCAACCTATAGAGCTAAGATGGAGATTGTAACGCGTTACGATTGTTATAAATTATTATACACCTTTATTATAAATGAACAAAAATTATGCTTTAATTTTCATTATTGTTTAACAATTAAATAGATTTAATTAAACTTGATATACGTTAAAATGTTACGATACAATGATGTATATATATATATATATATATATTCGTTAAATGAAAAGTCATGTTTGATTAATTCTTAAAAATTGATTTCGGCTTAGAAGGCATTTAGAATTCTGTGCACATGAGAAGGAAATGAACATACAACCCAACTAAACAACCCAATTAAAGAAAACGCTTGCGAAATGGCTGATTTCTAATTCGTTGAAATTTGGAAATGCAAACTTACGATGCTAGTTTTAAAAAGCCGCTAAACATATTGCGATACGATGTGCGATAATGTGCGTGTTGAAAATGAATCCAGGATGATTGTTGCGAGCTAGAGCTTTTAGTTTTTGCACTACTTTAGTTTTTGTACAATGATAAGTGACTTACAGAAGAAGCTCTGGTGGTAATTAGTCAGAATCTTTCCCGTCTCGTTAAACCTATCAGAGTATCGTTTCTTTCCCCAAGACGGGCCAGTCGATTCCTTCGCAAAAACAATTGTTCCTAAAGAACCACTATTTCGACCACCGATGCAAAATTGAAAAACGTCTAATGCAAAATTTCTTCCTGCAATTCGACATTCTCTCCTCCCTCTCTATTATTATTATTATTATTATTATTATTATTTTCGCTACTTTATGGCGATCCATACATGGTAAATACACACACACACACACACACACACACACAAAATAGGAAAGAAAGAGAGAGAAAGGAAACTAAAGTTACAATAGTGACGTTTTCGGCGATAAGCAAATGTATATTATTACTTTGTTTATTAAAATAACTAACTAACCTACTACATGTACAGTAATGTGTACATGTAGTAGGAACGTGTCCACAATATGAATTCGTTTCTTGATGCTTTTGTTAGTAAGTACATATATATTTCCATATAGGTGTATATAAACTGTATGTATGAAAATTCCGGTCGCATTCTTTCCATTGTATTGCTTGAAATTTTACATTTTATATTCGCAATATATTACACTGTGGTTACATTCAACACAGATCATCGATATTACTGAGTGATTTGACTCGGCGTTTAATCGCTGTCTAACCATAAAAGTGGCACAAGACTATTTACTTGCAGTAATTACATATTACGACAAACGTATGTATATGTATATACAAGTTATACTATCGATTAAATTACTTATTTTTTCCCCCAAATGTATTAGAATTTGAATTAAATATTTGGTCACGTTTTATTATTACATTGTTTATGCTAGTCCGAGCATAAAGGAATTAAATCTGTTTTATCTATTTATTTTATGCAATTAAAATAAATAACTGATTATACATAAAATATGAAATTAACGATTTAAGTACAAAGAGGGCATTATCAACGTATTCGTTAAAATGAATCGATAACTGACATTATCTAGCGATGGAACCGCTTGAATTGAACGTCAGCTGACAGTAAGAACATATGGCGATCGATTAAGATCGCTACGCGTCACCCGAATTAATTAAATTCGTTATATCGATCGACAGATGTGTATCATGACGGGCGAAGTCATCAAATAGAATTCTATTATAGTATAGTAGATGGTGTGGTGCCTGAAAATTTATGAATTACCATAGCAAATATATTCTATCGGGCAATATGCAAATATCAAGTGCTTCGAAATCAACACGATTCTAGTTTCGTCTCGTGCAAATTTCCGTTTAAACGGAAAAAGACACGAAGATATAACGGTAGTATTATAACGATATCATGGTAAATGTCAATTTTAGTAAACACTGCTTGCGTACATTGAGCGCGATGCATTCCACTTCGAAGCATGAATGCGATGCGCACAACTTGTTCTCAAAGTAAAATGACACAAACGTTAAAAGCATCGAAACAAAAATGTTCTAACGCTGCTAGCAATCTCATACGTCCCACTGACTCGTGCACTTCCACGAGTGAACGTGTGCGTGTCTACTTTTTCAAAAACATGACCATTGTCCGGCATACCTAGTCAATATTATAAAAAAAACAGCTACAACAAAAAAACACGCCAAAACCGTTTCAAAAACTAAACTTTCGACATTTTAACGTAGACTACGTTTGTTATCTCGATGTTCCATTTACAATTACAAAGAGCTAATGCCTTCTTAATAAAATCAGCAATCACAACACTAACAATATCAAAATGTGACGAATCACTACTGTCATGTTGCATATCGTTTTATTTTGCCAAATATTGTTAGTACTAATTGCAGAGACGTTTAAATATTACAGGGCAGTATCAAACATCGTGAAACTTGGAAATCCGTCTATTTTCACGAGTATATTTACCGTACATTGCACGCACGATACCCGCGTAATACAAAATTTCGAAAATTGTCAAACGCAATGCGAAATTTTACCCTTTTTGGCATACTATACTAGTAAAAGGAAACGAAAGAGAAGAGGTAAAAAACAGAATGCAACCTCGAATATTGCAGTATTGTTCAAAGCCTCGTCATCAGCCTGAGGAAGCATCGCAAAGCTCTCGACAGTTTCTATAAAAGCTGTTTTCACATATATACGTAGAGTATACGAAGCTACGGGTGAATCTATCCACGGCCGTATGGGAACCGTAAACTGCACGATCCATTGGGGTGGACGAAAGAAACAGAGGGTGCACGAGTAAAGGTCGGTGACGCAGTAACGCCACAACTGCCTACGTACGTGTCCCTACACGTAGCACATAATTCGCCGACCACGCCTCGATGCTTGTGATTACAGTGTGAGTGCGTGCGTACGTACAAATTCGCATGCACTCGTCGACGCAAACACGCGTGCGACCTCGATTCGATTGCACGTAGTAAGGGTCTCGCGACGCGCAACACAACAGCCTAGGCTTGCGTCTCCGCTTCTGTTAAAACAAGTCGAAGAATAGGCGTGACAAAATCCTTGACTTTGCAGTACGACCTACAAATATCGTATGTACGTATATGTACGTATAATAAGCACGTACTTGTTCGCGAAACATGGGAACAGTTTTTACCAGTGCAAAAACAAAATGACGAAACTCGAGAAATTCGCTAAGAAACATAATCATCTATTTGCGTACATGTACGTACATATATAAAATATATGTTATACCCGTTATACTTAGATTATGTTATACGTTATACCCGCTAGGGCTATTATATCTGTGTATCCTGTCCATATTTTATTAGATCTATCAATTTATTACCGCCTAAAAGATGGTCTGGTTGCATCGTGTGTAGATTTGTTTTAATCAAAATGAGGATATTTGTACTATAACGAAGCGAAAACTGTAAAAGTTTCATCTTTCATCGATTAAAATGGCATCTCATCGACTCTCATTCCCATCTTATGCTGTCGTGTGATTGATAGCGATTTCGACCAGAATAGCGATAAGAATTGGAGGAGATTTTGCGACCCTTTGAATTGCATTTTCCGAGGCATTACCGATTTAGTACAGCCAGGCGAGTAGTGTATAAGAAACCTTGCTAATAAAAAAATTACAAGAGGAGGACGGCGAGTGTCTATCGAAAAATATAGTATTGTAGTTAATGGAAGTTTATTATTGCTCGACATGTCTCGGATAATATCCACTTTTTTTATTTTACCTCATTTAAGCGAGTATCGCTAATACGCGCGTACATTCGCGTATAAAATATAAGCAGTTGAATCACCGTTATTTATTGCATGAAGAATTTTTTTTTTTAAATCCAATTCCGCTTTTCGTAATAAACATTATTAATATTTATTTATGGAGATTCAGTCCTTTTGTTTTTCCGGTCGGAAAAGTAGCATTAAAATACACGAGAAACGCGGAAATTACTTTTCGGAACAAATAGTATCGTTTTGATTTTCATAAATCCCAATGAATTCCAGTCTTTCTTTATTACGCGCAACAGTTTGTAACTACATATATCTACTACGACAACATATATATCTAAAACCATAAGTGAAAGTAAATTATAAAACAACGGAACAACGACCTCGTGTGTGTGTGCGCGTGCGTGCGTGCGTGTGCGTGCGTGCGTGTGTGTGTGTGTGTGTGTGTGTGTGTGTGTGTGTGTGTGTGTGTGTGTGTGTGTGTGTGTGTGTGTGTTTTAGATCGGCACGATGCGACGGAGCGAGAAGCTTTTTAAAAAGAAATATTTTTATGAAACATATCTGTATACATTTTGTATCGTGTGGTTGACAGGTACAACGAAAGACTGTATCACGGCTTGCTCTAACTTAAAAGTAGATAAGGTTTTCAGAAACTCTTTTAATTCTTCGTTATTTCGCCCTACTGTGTTCGTCTAGTCCTATTTCGTTAGAAAGCAAGTTTTAAAGAGACATTCTATTCATGTTTGATGTTTTATGCTATATTTATATAATGTTTTATATACATATAATTAACTCAAAATGTATTCATATTTACCTAGAACTAGAATTTTTTGCTGTCACTGGTAATTTATTTTGAGATTTAAAACCGTATATGGTTATCGAGAGTTTCAAAATTCTTAACAACATGTATAAATCTAATCTATGTTTACAAACGTGGTAAAATACGATAGTAAGATAACATGCATATGTATCTGAAACAATATGCCTAGGTGCGCTAATACAATACACAGCACAATAAAACAAACATGAAATTGGCATTATTTTCAAGCTACTGATTTATCGTACAAATAATTTAATAATATATGTGTTAAGATAAGATATAGAGATAATGGAAAGGTAAGAACGGTTGCACATCTTTAGATGAAAGGAGATGAAACAAACCCCTATATACAGAATAATTTAGGGAAAAACTTGTTTCGTTTATATTTGCTAGATTATGCGTATAGGTTATACGTTGATGAATTTTGTAGAAAAAATCAAAATTCGTTCACCATAGATAACATAATAACGCGACATTTTAACACTTTTGTAAGCTCCGGTTCAACGTATGAATATATGTAGATTCAGAGTTCAGAGGTAACTTTCTCAAAGGGTCTCGAAGCGTATCGATCGGACTTGGAAATTCTTTTCTGATTTCTAACCATAGATGCTTTTACCTTTTCGTCATGAATACGCACGGGATACACGCTCATATATGTAGTTTCATCGAATACATGCTTACGTGGAGCGAACATATATATATATATATATACGTGTATGCAAGACTGAAGATACTTTGAAATTTTGATCGGTAATTTCCAGAAACGTGATGCGGTCTTGGATGAAAATGAGGGTACTTGATTCTTACGAACTAATCACGCAGGTAATATGGTCGCATGGGTTACAGATATTATTATAAAATGGGTTCAGTTACATCATCTGTTCAAGAGTTCATCCGTTACAAGATACAGCTGCGAGATTCTCTTAAATAGGGAAATCGCAAGTCCTTGACCATTTGTCTGTTTGTTACATATTCATAAAAATAAAAGTGCGTGCGTGCGTGTGTGTGTGTGTGTGAGTGTGCGTATGCGTGTACTCTATATCTTTCGACAACGAACGTCCAACGAAATTGTTACATTTTGGCCGTAAAAGGCAATAGCAGATTCGAAATTAGAATGAAAATATGTATAAAAATATGAATAAAAATCAGACTAACCTTGAGCGTAGACAAGACACAAAAAAGCGACGACGATGGCGAAGACGTGACACCACATTATTTTTCCTTTTTCACTTTTCTTCTCGAACACACCCCGTTTGCTCTTTTTGCCTGTATCCAACGTTGTTTCACTTTCCACGCGGCTCACGAATCTGTCGGTTTCTTTGCGCAAACGAAAAGGACGCACTGTGTTTTAATCGTGTTTCCGACGTATCGCGTGCCGGTTAATCGACGGGGTTTGTTTCGACCAGGCCGTAACTCGATCATTTAACGTCACGAAAGATCCTATATTCACTCATACCACCCGCCGTTCGCGTTTCGTAAGATTTCCGCTACACCATTTTCGTTCTTTCCTTTACTCTGCTATTTCTAGAATTGCCCACTAATAAAGAATCGGCATTTTTAAGTAGTCACCCGTTGCGATTCTCACTTTCACGCGATTCTTCGGGAAACTCTCCCCGACATAATCCCTTTCTGCATTCTGGAATGTAAGTAACGTCGCATATCAGACTTGGATTAACAAAACTATAATTAGATTTTTATCAAAACGATACTTAACATTTACTAAGATTACTACAATCTTATTAAGTATTAAAGCAGCATCCAAATACGATGCAACAATTTATTCATAAAGCATACATGGTCACTGTATCTTAATCCAAAATAATACACTACGGAACGAAATATACTTTGTACAAATTCGACGGTCGAAAAAGATTACTCGATGTGAAAACCAAAAATGTCGCACCATGTAACATTCCGACTTTACTTACATATTACATAATAACTAACGAAATTATCTATATTATATATGTATATGTATATATAATATATATGTATAACGTAGAAACGTATCAAGTAAGATTCAAAGGAAAAGCTCTTTCGAATGATTTCTATTGCAACACTGTAATGACAGTTTGTGCAGAGTGTACAAATTGTAAAACGAATATATTTCATTTATAGATACGTATATTCGTAGGGCCGGTAACTCGTAAACAGCATAATTTTCTTGTACGATTAATATGCAAGAGACATGACGTGACTCAATGAACGAAAATCTATTGGGATTAAATGCGGGGAGATGAGGAAATTATTGCGCCCTTATGACCGATTCAACAAGGATGTCGGTTATTTCGAAACGCTTTGACTTTTATCCACGAATTGCGATAGCAGCAGTTTATCCCGCATTGAGAAAAGATATCGAATGTTGTCGAATTTTGGAGATCACGGTATTCTCGGAGATATATTACGTTAGAACTATACACAACGCAATTACGTCGATAAGGCAACGAAAATATTTCCAATCATCTTCTATCGAGACACACGATTCTTAGTCAAACGCTTTGTGTTTGTCCAAGTTGTCCGATTACAAGTATGAAAAATCTCCGAAAGATTGAATAATGTTAAAAACATTTTGATGAAAAGTTGTTCGTGTAAGCTGTTACGTACAGATGTCAATGTTTATCAGTGATGATTGCATATCGAAAATTTGTTCGATCAGAGAAAGAAAAACCCGCGTCGATAAGAAATAAGAAATAGGAACGAAAGAACTATCGTGAAAGAAAGTTGGCAAACCAAGTGAGCAAACTCGGTAGAATCAAAATACTCGAGTATGCCGTAATGTACAGAGTAATATGCGTAGTGCCGATCGAATTTTTGGTCAGAATCTCCTCTGTTCGAAAGTCTGTTGGAAATTGAGAAAATTATTGTTTAAGACACATATCGAATGTAAAGAAAAAGTAGCGAAAGATATTTGTGCGTCGTAAATGTGTGACTTAAAGAGACAAAAGTATACTCGACAGATCTGTACGTACGATATCTACGTACGAAGCAAGTATAATTTATCCAGTTGTAACATAATATTGTAGTAATAACGAATTTCTAATCATACGGATGTGAGTTAAGATAAAAACTTTCCTCTTCCTGCGTTTCATGCTACTGCTTTTCGCTTTCTGGCTGTTTCGTTATCGACCCTCTTTCTCGATACCACGGAATACGACGCGAATATGCTAACGGCATATTGAAAAGGCAACTCGACTTTTCGATGGATTTTATCGTCGATGATTGATGAACATGGAACACGTATCTCTCTGTGCAACCTTATAGCGTAACTCTAACAGTGTGTTATGCTTTCGCTTACAAATCAAATACCACTAGCAAGGCTTCCGTTGCTTCTTCCTTTTCTACCAACTTTCCTTTCAACCTACGCCATTGTCGCTAGCCACCCTAAATCCTCCTACTCGCGTTCTGGCACTCTGGGCCGCAGCAAGACATAATTGAATAAAACTGCTAAGTGATTAATTGTATGAACCTTCGCGGTGCTCTTCCTTGCCAACTAACTTCGTACTCGACTTTAAAGGACATTTACCGCGTCATTTCACTTTTTGCGCCGTTTCAATACACACGCGTACCTTCGTTCGACGGGATGATTTCAACCTTATTTATCCTCTATTCACGATGTACATATGTATTAGCATCCGGTCGTATTCATTTATCAATTACTACGTAATATCAACGTTATTAAGTTTATAATATAATATAACACGTATCTCTGCCATTTATTGAGAAGTGTCAATTGTACGAGCACCAAATGATACATTACAAATAAAACCACATCCAAATATAATTGTACAAGAAACAACACGAGAAAATTATATTTCAGCAATGTGATCGAATATAATATATAATTGAAGAATATCATTTTTTCGAATGTACGGACTGATACTATGAGATTCCATTAAATTGGAATGCGATAAATGTTCAATTCTAAAAAAATGTTGATTATTTCGGTGAATTTTGTTTTTTTCATATATACGTATACATTTCTCCATTAGTTTTTAAGTTAATATAGAAAGATTTTTCGATATGAACAATAACGCTTGTCCTTGTTCATTGGAAATTGTTATACGAACGAAGTTTGAATTGAAATATACAGCTGCGCTATATTCTGTCTGTATCGCAAAATTATTCCTCTATTATCGTTCTTGTGTTACATACACTTTTTATAATCTTTCTTCCTATGATATACATTTTATAGTATTCGTATGATTTTCGCAAAGCGAAAAAGTTTTACTATAAAGTACGTAAGAACATGATCGTAATCAAAGTTTCCGAGCGATTAATTTGCACTAAAACGATACACAGACAGCTGTTGTTAAGAATAAAGTGAAAGCTAATCGGATTGCCGAACGTGCGAAATAATCCCGAAGAAGACGTATCCAACTATGTAGTTATGTATATATTACAGAAATAAACCGAGCACAGTTTCCATACGTTACTGCGGGAAACGATAACTTTCGACGCGTAATAAACTGAAAATACAGAATGTTTTAGCTTTTAACCGACATTCATGAGACATTTTCAGTTTATCTTAAATATCTATGATATCATACATAAATTTATACTTTTTGAAAATGCGCTGCTATTCGTTAAGTTGTTACGAAGAAAAGATTTACACGCATAACGATATTTGCGCGAAAAACATTTAATTTGATGAGAGATGTTAATTTTGATACGAAATAAACATATTTCCGGCAAATTATTCTCTTCTTTCTTAAAAGTGGAGATTTTCGCGCAACATTTCAATCATACTGGCCGCCTTTTAATATCTACGCACATAAATACCCGTGTATCAATCGTATGCGTAGAATTACAGATTCGATATACAATTTAATATAAACCTAAATTCTATCTCGCTACCTCTACAAACGCTTGGTAAGATTATTTATGATAACGATAAACAATTATACTTGGATACTTGGAGATGTTGTTATTTTATCATGAAACGGGAGGAAGAGATAGATAGACGGTGTGTGTGTGTGTGTGTGTGTGTGTGTGTGTGTGTAGAGAGAGAGAGAGAGAGAGAGAGAGAGAGAGAGAGAGAGAGAGTGCACGTAACTGATGTAAAAAATATGTAACATCGGCGTTCTAATCTCCAATTTTTACTTTTGCTTGAGTTGTATTTATTCGCAATTTGCATTTCTTTTACAAATAATTTCGGGGGAAAACGCTGTATGATTTATAGTTTGGATTACGCTATCAAATCGAATTTACTTGTTCGCCTTCTCACGTCTAGATCCGGTCGAGTTTTACTAGTTTAAAACTTGGCGCAAGAATAGAAGAGGTTTTGATTCGCTGGAAAGGAGGAATCAATGAATTTACTGGATTTCAAGAAAGTTTCGCATCTCTGAAACGAAAAAGCAACTAGTTTCATTCGAGAAACACAAGTTCCTTTCGGTCGGCTTTCTATCGCAAAGATTTGTCACCAAGTGCCAAGGGTTCACACTTCTCGGTTTATATTTCATTGTCAGTTGTACGACGCAACAAAGGCAAAATCGAAATCAATGTGATTTTTACTAGCAACACGTAACTTATCTCGTAAGAAACGGACATTTTATCAAATTTGTTGGAATTTATAGGAGAAGTTTTAGTAGGGTTGTACTGCATCTTCAGGTGGATTTACAAGGATTAATCACGTTAAGCGAAAGATACGTATAGGCGTGTAAAATAAAAACGCACAACAAAAACACTTTTTGTCGGTTCGTGTGGTGTTTATCTATAAAATTCGGTGGAACTCGGAACCCCGAGTGCGAAAAACTTTATTAAACGTCGACGTCATCGTGCTTCGTTCGCATTATCCCTTCCATCCGTGTTACACCGGTGGAACGATGGAACGGTGGAAGTTACCGCACCGAATCGAATTTGCTAATACGCCCAGCAGCCCAGAGGGACTTTACTCGTCGCGCGGTAGGAAACGTTGTCCAGGTTATTTAACAGGGAGAGAAACATCACTTCTAACAACTTATTTACTGAAAACGTTTATAAGCGATGTTCGCGTCAAGAAGGATTTAGATTCGAATGCGATTCTACGTTCGTCGCGTCGGTTCAACAATTTTCATCTCCTGCATTAAATCGATATTATTCGTTTCCCTGAATTCGCGAGATTATTCGTCATTATTTAAATCTCTATTTTGATAAATATATGTGTGTGTGTGTGTGTGTGTGTGTGTGTATATATATATAATAACTTTGCGGATATCGTAAGGTAATTAACAATTTTTATAATACAAATGTACTTTATATATCTACATATATACACATTAGCAGCTATTTATTATCATACGAGCACGTAATTTAAAAGTAATAAAGAACGATCGAGCTCTTGTTACTTTTTCAATTTTTCTAACGAGTAGTGGATAGTCGCGTACGCTTTCGTAGAACATTCTAATGCAAACCCTAAAAAAGATAATATATATATTTATCAAAATAGAGATTATATATACGTATGTAGATTGTACATCAAAGAAGATTAAAGGAGATTAAAGAATTTTAACTTGCAATGGGTACTTTTCGTAATGCGATAGTCGTTTTCAATGATTATATTTTAACACGTTACTGTTAATGATTCGTTAATCCGCAACGAATCGAACGAAAGAAACGCAACAGAAAATACTAACTTGTACCGTGCTGTTTAAAACGAAATAACGTTTCAACGTACCGAAAACAGTTATCTCGACAAATTTCTAATTATGTATCTGTTTTATTCGGAAAAGTTTGAGAGTATATATCGAGTAAAGCATGGAAGCGGGAAACATTTGGTCAGTTTCATCTTTTTCTATCTGCAAATAGATATGTATACATAAGTATTTTAGCAGGCTCTTTGTATTAGAATTGAGAAAGATGTTGATAGAAATTGACAGAATGACAGGAAAGTTATTAAGGTCATTTGGTGAAATTCACGACGTTAGTATAAGGACGAAATCAATATAAATTCTCGCGAACGGCAACGAATTGTTCATCCGAACGAAGATAGGAATCGTAGACGTTTATGCTTCGTCAAAACCTAGGTGCTCTCGATGCATTCGGAAACACTTGTCGGTATCACCCAAGTTAGTATCGAATGGCTGAAAAACGTTCTCTTCTTTTTATTTCTTTCTCTTTTTATTTTTTTGTTCCACCACAGCAAATCAATACGAATTAATTCGTCGATAAAAGTATCGTATCGGTGGGAATTTTGTGTGCCACCAGATCCTCAATTACCGAACGGTCGACCGAGAAAAACTCGTTGAACTCGTTAAGCCGCAACGGCGGTCCTGTTACCAATCCCAACGCAACGATTCAACGTCGAATAAGATTCGTACGAGGATGAAATCACGGCAAGGGTGTATCTGGCGGTAACGTATCCGAAGTCACGTATGCTCTAGGTTCTTCGATATCGATAAATGAAATGAAAATAAAAATTGACGCGGGAGTAGATGCTACGAAGCGAACGATTGTAAATCGTAAGACAGAGGTCTTTTCTTTATACAATTTGCTGTCATCTTACATACTGTCGTGCGACAGAATAGAACGATAAGGTATCGGCAAGGAAATAAATTGAATCAGTTCTCTTTTTACCTTCTTTTTATCGTCGAGTAAAATATAGTTACGGAAATTACATGTATTTCAAACGTGCGTTACACTTGCACGCATCTAAATCGCGAACAAATTCCATAACACTTACAGTCTATCAAGCTTACTCGAACAAAAGAATGTACGTATTTAATGAAATGTCAAACATATTTGAGACTGCAAAAACGAAAAAGCGGAGAACGTGGATTATACGATATATCGTAGAAAGTTTTATTATATTTAGAAAGTGGGAAACGATACGGATTGAAGAATTCTCCGTTAGACGATGATATCGGTATTTGATTAATGTTAATACATGGTGGGCAGAAAGGGTAAAAAATATGCTCCAATAGCAAGATGAAGTCGGGACCAAAATTTCTGTTATTTTTCCGCGGCTAATAAGAAAAACGGCGAAGGAAGAAAAGAGAAAGAACGAGAAGGGATAATAGTAACGTAATAGGACGAATAATAACGTAAAACGCGATTCCTTTTACCCAAGTTCATTTTATGGGCATTAGATAGAGAAATGTGGCTGTTGCCTATGGGAACAGAAAGGATACGAAGAACAGAGGAGGAAATGAAACTCGGCAAAGCAACTGCCTTCGGTAAGTTCGAACTTTGGAACATTTTACATAAATTTGTTCATCCATCACAAGTTAAAAGTTTCTTCAATTTCGTCTCCTCGCCGATATGCGTGTGGTCGAAAAGAATCTTAAGAAAAATTCACTTGCCCCGGTTAAGAGATTTATCCTTACGAACTCGGATACATGTTTGTGTATATACTATATACGTGCACAGAACAAGCCCAAGTAAATACGTACGTACTAGCAAAGCTGAAAATACGCGAACGCTCGCGACCGTCGCGGGCTGAATACTGGCGCGTCGTGCCGCCCGGACTTTTAGTTCCCGGCGCTACCGAGAAGCGTCGCGACGCTTCTCGCGCCCCACTCCGTTCTTCAGCCCTTGGTTCGCGTCAGCCGGCCGGCCCTCTCAAATCGTCCGGCACGTTTCACGGTATCCCTCGGTTCGCCTCTCCTCGTTTCGCCTCTCCTCGTTTCGCGTCGCCTCGCCGCGCCTCGCCTCACCTCGCCGCCACACGCCTCGCCTCGCCTTGTCTCGCCTCGCCTCGCCTCGCCTCGCCTCGCCTCACTTCAACCCACCCCATCCAACCTCCCACCGCTTCGCCTCACCTCGCCCAGACTAGCCAAGCCAAGCCTAGCCTCGCCTCGGCCCTTCTCGCCCTCTGATGCCTCACCCCGTCGAGACTCGACGGATCTCGTATTTCCATTCTCGATCGCCCCGTGACGCCTCGTATCATCACCTGTATGTACAATGTACAACGTACAGTCTTTTGATGCGGTACTACCTGCTAAATGACAACTCTCTACTGGATACTGCTTCGGACACTTAACTCCAAATACGTTTGCCGATGTTGTTCGGATCGTCTCGTAGGGACGACGATACAGTGACAAAATGCGAGCCCCTGACACTAAGTGATTAATAATAAAACGATATAATAGTAGAAACTACCGGTACTGTTACAATTACGAATCCTAATCTGCAACTGCTTTTAGTCTCTTTGTTTCGCTTTCTATCACACCTTATGGATTATTATTCCCTATCCAATATTATACCACGTATATGCGTGTTCTGAGACGAGCTCTATCTCCAATGTTATAGAATTCCCAATGGTGGAATTTCAGTTCTGTCAACTCTGTTCTTATAATCGTTCGGCTTGAAAGAGGTAAGGAAACAAGTAAAAATCCAATAAGCTTATAATAAGTTTACTAAAACTTAAACTACTAGAACTTAATTCATGGCATAAAATCTACAAAATATAATTTTCCTTTTCTTTACACGCGATATATCATTTTTAATAAAAGCCAACAACGTTTACGAGAAACAGTACATTTGCGGCAGTACATTTACGGGAAAATTCCAACTCGTATTTGTCCCTTGTATCACGCGCTATGAAAAATGATACAGAAAATGAAACAGTCGCGAACCGAACGTTGCTTGATAGAAGGAGGAACACCGATGAACCAAATAGGTATGTATATGATAGTTTATCCAGAAGACCGATTACAATATAATTAGTGGGCCAGAAAGTAAGCCACGCATCTATCGCACGCGAGTGTCTCGTAACAGCGTATGAGGTATTTGTATCTGTTTTTAAATTTCACAGGCCGGTAGAAAGCTTTTACGAATGTATTTACAAAGTTACTCGTACATGCATGTTCGTGCGAGATACGAAACAAGCAGCGTATTGAAGCTGTTCAAGCCGATCGAGATATAACTTAACTACGATTGCCTTTTAGACGAGATAGAGTTTATAATGCGCGCTCCCTCAGTAGCTTTGTCAATTTGTTTGTAAAAAATAATTTTGAACATTGAAGATTGCAAGTGGTCCCTTGAACTTTGTCGTTTGAAAGCAAAAACGTATGTATCGTGGCGACGCGGAGGAGCGTCGATGCCCGTAGTTATCCACATACTGTTGCGAACAAGTGGATGCATTTACATTTGTATTTGTGGTAAACTAGGGCAGAGAATATCATTTATCGGAACGAAATTTTAGCTAGTGCCCGATTAAGTGAACACGAACGCCTATTATTCGAACGAGAAATCATAGGTAGCAGAGAGATTTGGTGAATTCCTATTGTATAACCTCTAGTTACATGAACTGTTTGTCCCCCGACGGGTTCGGATAAATGGAGTTCTATCGTACAGATAATAATACGAATGCGTTGATATCGATCTTCTGCCGATCTTACGCTGTTATGCGTTGTTAAATTATGAAAAAATCTGAAATTAAAACATCCACTCAGGAAATTATTACTTAATTAGCTGTTATTAGATGGCGGATGTTTATGAAAATTTACATTTTCATGGATATCGTCAAAGAGAAACAACCTAAATAGAAATTTCTTTCATCCTCTAAAATCTTACAACGAATGCTCTGTCTTGATGCGTATTTCCTATATTCTTGCACGTTGCGCGCATTCTGTAAATTTTTGCACATTTCAGTTTTCCATAACGTTTAACATTCGTGATCGATCAACTGGGTCCGGTTCTCATACCGTTCCAACAACTTGTAGAATTTATCGTAAAACGAACCTGTATATCGCGGTACATCCTCGGTTCGTTAAATCGTTTCTTGCGTGAAATTACGTATTACGTAAAATCAAGACACATCGATGGGGAACGTCGTGCAAGCAATAAACGTTGATAGTAAGTAAATTTGCAATTTTTATGTATTCTTTATCGTTCGACGATGTTTTGGAAACTTGCCACGATATCGTGGAAAATATCATAACGCTTTGTCGTAAATTCGTGTGATCAACCAACTCTTACAGTTTGTTGAATTCGTTAGTTCCCTCTTGCCCCATTAACCTTGGAGAAATGCAGATGCTCGGTTTTCATTAGTACCTATCCTCTTCCCATGCAAATTTCATTGAATTGAAGATTTCAGAATGGCGTTTCCCGTTATTTTGAATTTTATACACATTCGTACGACATGTTATCCCATTTGAACCTCTGTCAAGCCAGTCATTTGGACAGATAAGTAGAAGGTATAAATAAGTGTTTCTTTTTTATCTTTTATCATGTTCAGCCTTTAACCACTGTTTTTCGCAGCCATGTCCTTATTTCATAGACTATTGCCTTTTAAAAAGGTGCTGCAGTGAATGAAACGAACGGTAATCGAAAATCAGATGATTATCTCCAAAAACGGAAACGTATTAAGCTTTCTATCGCAACGCTAACAAGCGATAGCGCCTCGTTATTGTACATCCATTTTACGTTTAATTTCACATTTAACGGTTTAGTCTTTAACGAAAAACTAACGACCGTCGCTGATATTCGGATTATTGTTCCATTATTTTCGGACGATTAATGTCAAGTTAATAGTGAAGCAAATAGTTGAAAATGAATAAAACGGGAGTAGAGGATTTCAGACACGGCAAGTATTTTAAGGGAAATATGTTGATGTAAATAGGAGAGTAGGAGAGGCGGTTTGTCGTTGATATGGTAGCTAAGGTCTCTCTCGCCGTATAGTGGTAGTTTAATTAGGAAACATGCGAAAGCAACTGCCGGACGTTTACACGGTTTTGAGATCGGCAAAGCCGAAAACAATCGTTGCCAATGTCCTTGGAGCCCGCAGGCTTTGCCCGAGAAATTAATCGGACGCCGCTGCTCGCCGTGGCGGAGCAAACAGCAAGCTTCGCATTTACTCGCGCCTGCCTGCCTGCCTGCCTGCCTGCCTGCCTGCCTGCCTGCCTGCCTGCCTGCCTGCCCCTCTGCCTGGCCGGTCGGGTCCAGTTGCTTGTTTCCTCTATTGCTCCGTCGACGACCACGACAACAATGCACCCTCGACAGCTACCTCTATCAGCACTCTAATTTGCTTCCGAGATACCAATTATCGATTCGTTCGATCAATGAAAACGGCTCGACACTGAATTATCCTGCTACATTACCAGGCTACTATACTTTTTTCAAATACAGCTACCATGATCCGATCTACAAACTCGTATCCAATACGACAATATCTATTATATCCAGTTGTTTGCGTATGCGTATATTTAATTGGATATTTGCATTCCGAATGTCGCGTGTTTCAACATATTTTCTATTTATTATTAACTTTTGATATTATTGCAGGTTTTAATATTATCGATCACTCCATCTATCTACTATATACCCACTATATATCTACTATATATTACATATTGCGTATCTCGTTGAAATTGGAACGTGAAAAATTGAATAATACAAGGCCAACTTCGCGTGGCCAGAAAGTTATGTATACTTTGTAAAATTTATGAAATTATTAAAGCGTTCGAATAATTTGCATTTCGACGAAAATGTACATGTTATTAATACGATGATTAATTTCAAGTTTACGAATAGATAGGTCTACAAAGCAGAGTAAACGTTGAATCAATACAATACACGACTATTCCAAATATTATGTATATATTTTCTGCATAGTAGGCTTTGCTATTTTTATGAAAAAGTTATTATTGTACCATGGATGTTTCTTATTTCATTTGCCCGTGTTTCTTCGTATCAATTTCTTTGTATGCCACAGGCATGTCATGCTACAGGCTACGATACGCAAGAAAATATCATTTTTATTTTTACTTTTATCGTAGCTTTTGCAATTTATTTGTTTCTTTTCACTTCGCTACTATTCTATTCGTACAAACGGAACTACAAAGTTTACGATCTATATATTTCTACATGTTTACCGTTATATATACATACGTACGTACATCCATAAAATGATTCTGTCAGGAATAAGCGGCTGCGCGTTAAAACTACATGACCTTTCGATAACCTGTTTCGTTGTACAAAGATTAAACGTTATCTAATTAATTTTATTGAAATTTTGAAAGCTGTTTTCACTTCTGGTCCCTATATCCTCTATATCCTCTATATCCTCTATATCACACCTTTAAATACTTTCTCGATTCGTGTTTCAACACCAACTCTAGGAACAATGCGCTCCAATAACCGAATGTATCGGTATTCCAATCGGGTTTCGAGATACCAATTCGTTTAACTATTCACTTCGGTAAATTGTCGCCCGTCAACCTACGAATTAAAAAGAACACAAAACAATACTTTCAGAGAAGATTCGTGCTACATTGATTATTTATTCACTTTTGTGCTGGAAATTGAGTTTACTATAGTAACGTGTAGTAACGTATTATCGCATAACTTGATATTGTATTGGTTTATGGACTTGAACCGTGCTCGGCAACAATTGTACAATTGAAAAATTCTAACTCGCGTCATATTAAAATAAAAATCATCTCGCATCAAATTAATCCCGCGATTAGTCCCGCGTTAAACTCGATAGTTTTCGTTTCTCAAACTATTTATTCAGATTGTCCATGTTGATAACTTTTTGTTCGTTTCAAGCTTACGGTCTAACGCTCTACGATCTATCGTATTAAATCTAAAAGATAAACTTCATTGCAAATTTGGAAAGATCAAGTTGCTATCGTATAGAAGACACGAGGTTGTCAATGTTCGTCTTATCGACAGTGACCAAGTACGCCGAGAGAAGCCATTACGAAAATCTGTACGATGTATCCCGCGTATAGGTTGGTCGAAATAGAATCTCGAGGAATACGAATGGTAATTATAATGTCGCGAGTATACGAATAGTATAAAAGTATAAATGTGCAGCAATTTAGAATTTGATCGAATTTGAATTTGAAAAACTGATTTAATACCGAATCGTACGCTACGTAGTAAGCGTTGTGTGAGATTATCCGAAAGGTTGCAGATAGAGGTGAGAACGTGAGAACGCCATGAGGGTGGTTTCCTGAATTTTGCATACACTCCACACAAGCAGCTGTATAGGGTATGCAGGCATGCAATGCGGGAATGTTGCATTCGACCTTAATTTGGCAAACCGGTCCGCAATCTCGCAGTTCCTGTTTCAAATCTACGGTTGTCGAAGGTTTACGGTGGTACATCGATCATTATTTAGCGATATGCAGGAACACGGTGTTACCAAAATCATAAGCCTCGTACGGATAACATCGACTTTTTGTTACATACATATTTACTTATTTCTCAGGTATTTATCTATCGAATTGTAGCAAATTCAGGTTTCGTCTTTCGAATATAATCTTATTTTGAATTAATCTGAGATTTGGAGCGATTCGAAGCGATTCGAAGCGATTCGAAGCGAAATAAAGATAGAGATACGTACACGTATAAAAAGTTAGTTTTATAGAATCTTTACGAACCTCTTCGAATATATTTACATTTTATATGTCGGAAATTCGCCGAATTGTTTTGCGCACCTTGCTCTATTATTTTTTGTCAATTTTCAAGTTTTTAATAACAGTATCCTTTTCAACAATGAACCGTTCATTTTTGCTTGGTTTCAACTACGTACCCCGTAAGGGATTTTTCAAAGTAAACTCCGCAGTTAACAGTCAACGTTAGATACGGCAAGATGGAACTAGCAAAAAGTGATTTGCGAATACGTACGTCATTGAACATTATTCAATTTCAAGAATATACATATACATGTACATAGGTATGTGTGTATAACGTAGATGGAGCATATAAGAGCAAGAGCAAAGTGAATGTGGAGCGTTTGATCTTGCCGAATACGTTCTCGGCGGATGACGCCTGCTGGAAGAAAGATGCGCTCGGTGTACCGACGTCCGATGGACGCATTGTCGCGAGATAGATCGGATGACAGTCGACGGTAAATGCAATCGGTTCGGTAGATCGTAGACTGTAGATCGTAGACTGTAGATCGTAGACGAGCAGACAAAAGAAGGAGAATCTCCTACCTACGTAAAAGTAGAAAAATTCAAAATACACAACGTCAAGGTAACTTTGTCGTAT
Organism: Bombus confusus; assembly: GCA_014737475.1. Taxonomy (NCBI): domain Eukaryota; kingdom Metazoa; phylum Arthropoda; class Insecta; order Hymenoptera; family Apidae; genus Bombus; species Bombus confusus. Next base: position 106,989 of record JACXIV010000052.1, read on the forward strand.
CAGCTAGTTTTTAACGACTGCTTTAGTTGAAAAGCACAAATCGTTGATAGATACAGTGACTTATCAGTTTGTCGGCATTCGAGCGGAGGAAGCAACGGAGGAGACAAAGAACGAAGAACGGATTGGTCGAAGAGAGTTAATTAGTTTTCGCCATAATCTCGATGGCTTTAGACCATACGCGCTGGCTTAACGCACGTTTATTGCATGCAGCTGGAGCTTGCGTGTATTCTCGCGTTCTATCCCTTCTCGCTTCCTGCGGATCTGCACGGACAAGCCCTTTCGCCCGTATCCCCTCTTTCCTGTTTCGCGCAACCAATAAGCTAACCAGAGAATGTCCAGTTCTCTCTTTGTTCTCCAATTTCATGATCAACGATCGATACGTAACCCGTCTGTCTCGAATAATTCGTGAAATTTACTTATTCATTAATATTCGCTCGTCGTTATTGCTTTCTGTCTTTGATCGATTACGAATAAAAGAAATATTCAAATTGTCGTTCTAAACACTTGTTATACGCCACCGTGTTTTATAGCAGTAACGTTCGAGCTAAAATAATCCCATAAAATAATCCAGCAAATAAAGAAAGAAATAGAAACACTCGCGCATTTATGCACAGTACTATATACAAACATAGAAGTGTAAACGAGTGTGTGGATATAAGCGGAAGAATTCGTTAAAAAGTTTTCATTTTCGTGAAAAAGGGAACTGGATTGCTAAAAGAATATTAAAAGCATCGCTAATTTCAAACGTTGCACGGATTTAAGTACATGTTCGGAATCGATTAAATTCAAGCAAGGGTATTAGTCGAGAAATATCTGTTTTATAAAAGCGTTGATGTACAATGTACATAATGATTATTGTTCGAAGATGGGAGAAATTAATCGAATGCCAATTAGAATAAACCGAATAACCGCATTTTACCACGTATGATAATCAATAATATTTTATTACGAAGAACCAAATTCAGCAGAGGAAATGGTACACGATTATTTGGAAAGCTGCCGCCATCTTGGGTTTCGATGTTTCGATGATTCCTTAATATGATTTTAATCGTCGGGAAAACAGGATTCTGAACAGCTTTCCCCCATACACGTAACTGCCATTTCCACTTAGTTTCTGAGATGTTCGCTAAAAATTGTCGATACCGTTACAGTGAATTCTATCTAACAGAACGACATTGCACAAACGACATTCTGTGCAACGGTATCGGTTGTCGGTCGTTTCTTTATACAAACTAGTACGTATAAACGAAGACTGGACGAGGTTAAGCGTATTTCACGGATCCTTTGGATCACGCAACCGTGTACAGCTGCGTATTAAAAACATGATTACCATTGATTATCTGGCTTAGTCTTTTAAATCCGGCCGCCGTGACGTTATACAGGTTTGCTTAGTAAATAAAAATATAATTACAATTCGTATTAAGCTTCAGATATTATTACTATCGTTTGAAATCGGAAACATTTCAACCACGATATCGAAGGATTTAATTATTCGATCGTGAAAATCGTGCCGTCGTTGGAACAGATTTTCCAAGGGATTTCTTGCAGTCTCGCATATGCGGTTAAATATAAGCGAATGTCAAGCAAAGATAACCTATAGTTTATATACACGCGCTCTGATTTATCCATAGTACTCAGTGTTACTCGGGATGCTGGAGTACGCGTACCATCGTCTTTTCTACCGCAGGAGCGTGGGTCCGCGTTGACGATTCTACAAAGAATAGTCGGGTATACTCGGCGTTGCAGTCGCGAGACCGTTGGGGCCCGTATAATGTACGTATGTAATGTACGTATAATGGCGACGCAGTATAATGTACGGCATCCTTGATTATTTCCGCTATCTCGCTTTTTACTGACCGTTCGAAGCCTTACGTTCTCTTATGAAACAGTCATACGATAATCTATTCGCAATTAGCGCCTGGTTGGTGCAAGATCAAACGCTTCCGAGCGATGATCGTTCGTTAGCGAGGGTAGGCGAAAAAAAGGCCCTTCGCTAGGGTGCAATCCGGGGAAACATGGCTACACAAAGTCCCTTTTAGCGCGGCTACGAGTAAAGCGGTGGGCTAAATTTCTCTTACAGGTTGCCGTACAAGACATTGGTGAAAAAGATGATAAAGTATCGAAGTGATGACGCGATTGTTTTTCGAACTTATATATTTTCTACGTTTATTATAACGATAAATTTTAGACCTATAAATTCAGATGAGATAGATTTTAGATTTTTAGCCATTTTCGTTAAAACTAAAGTTAATATATGTACGAACGTATAATAAACGCAGGAACAGTACGACCTATTCGCAATTAGATTGGAAATCTACGGTGGATCGATAGTCGGTTTTTGCCCGGAGTTTGAATTCGACGGAACAGTACCAAACCTAATCCTGGTTACAGTTTGTCCTGTTGTTAATTGTCAGCAAACACGCAGTAAACAGCGCAGTAAAAAGGTAAAGAAGTTGCAGTAAACTTATATCGAACGCTGACTAACAAGATATATTATTGGAATATTGGCAATTTTCATTGCCACGAATAATTAAGGTATTCGCGTGATTGTCTTCTACGAGCTTACATTTGGTAAAAATATCTGAATCTATAAAACTTGTAAAGCTGCCGAAAATATAGATTTAGCATTTTCTGAATATTAGAAATATATTTCAAAAATACGAATGAATTGCCTGTGAAATTAATAAAGCAACGGTGTACGTCGATGGAGAAACGACTCGAAAAGAAATAAAATTTCAATTTCTTCGATTCCAATTTCTCCGATATTTGAATATAAGAATTTCCTTTTCTCATCGTTTACATCATTTAGATAGCTTTTTAATAAATAAATTGTTTCAAATTGAAATATCTTGCAAGCGCAATAATTCCAAAATTGATGATATTTATAAATCTGGAACAATAAGTCCGGTTAATCGTTGGGTGCGCTGGACAAAGTTATTCCAAAAGATATTCCACGATTCTAATCGTGGCATTTAAAGAAACCACGTGCGCGCGTTTGTGACAATATATAACTACCTTATATGTATACCTAATACGTAACTTTTTATTTGTAGTACGACATCGTAACGTTTATGCAACGCGTGTTTGTTATTCGTTGCATACTCGTATTCTCTCAAACTATAGAAGATACAAATTATATTTATACGAGTAACTAAGCGATTCTTCTGTCGCTTCTTTTAACACGTCAAACAAAACGAGCTGCTGCGTCATCGATATTCAGGATTGCCGTTTCGAGGCTCTCTCTCTCTCTCTCTCTTCAGGTCTCTCGTAAATCACAACCGAATTTTTCCTGCGATCCAAGTTTACAACGCGACGCAAAACGACACGACGTACACGACAACTAATATGAATTGAGATACATTGTTTCGAACTCTAGTTTTAGTTACACGGCACTGTTCTCAACAAACAGACAGCGGAGTAAAATATTCTATAATTGATTATGTCGTTGGTCGTTGAAATTCTTGATTTCGCGAAAGTAAAATGCGCAGGGGAGTAACTAATTGATCTCTGTATTGTCATATTAGCGTAACGAAAGAATAAACGATAATTATTTCAATGAATATTCGATACCGTAGTTACACGTCACGTACCGTTTGCTATTTCTACATCTCAGAAACTAAATTATTTATCGATCGAAAACATTGCACGCATTTCTGCTTCGTAGATTGCGCCATAGATTGGCATACCTGATAAAAGGTGGTTTATTATAAGCGATGAAAAGCTTTTGATCAATTTATTAAGAACAAACTACAGGTAGTCGTGTTACGCGGTTCATAATTTATCTCTGTACCTTCTCAGCGGGTTGCTTTACAACGCTGGTAGGTAATAGTAACGACGCGTGACATGATTGATACTTGGAGATTTATAAAAAATGGTTCACGCATATACCTGTATATGTATTAAACTCTGACAGTATTCAAATCTAGCATCCAAGTCTAGTATCCGAATACTTTTTAACTACGTTTTTTTAATGCATATTCCATTAACTTTAGAGAAAAATAGAGAAAAACTTACGAAATACACGAAAAGTGAAAATGTATAACAAGCTCGACGAGTTTATATGAATTTTACTTAAATCGAGAGTCGTAAAATCGAGATAGTTGTATCGTACAAGAACTTGACCGAATACCCTTTACGTTGATCGACGACCGATCGAGATATAGCAAACGATATTTCTCGTTATCAACGTCACAGCTTAATCAACGTTGAATATTTTTGAAGGTTTTGCTGGTCATTAAACCGTCGAAGGAGATATTCGCTCGACAGAGTATGGTTGTTAGCGGATGTTACGAGCAACGATAGGTTGCGTCGGAGGAGTTATCCACCTGTATGGGAACACTGTCAGCGTGGTTGTCATCGAGAATCCAATCAAGTAGACGAGCATAGTGTGCCTCGATGATCTCAATAATAACCGGCCGTTTAATTTCGATCAATGATAGATTGCTCGAATCACTGGTCTTGAATCACTTGCGCCCACGAGATTCGATTTTGAATCTGTTATCCACTGTTAGCGCTGTTACCCACCGCTCGAGCATTTACAAACCATCTTCCGTCGTATTTATCCAAGAGTAAGTTCAGTTACTACGTTAACCCGTAGTAACGGAAACTTTGTTAAAATTTCGTCCGACTGAAACTAGCAATAAGTCGTTCAAGTATCTAGCTTCCAAAATCTAAGTGCGAAATTGATTTCTTGGAAAACGTTTTCTCCCAGATTTCATATCTTCTATCGATTACCGCTTACGAAGTTTGAATAAAAAGGCCGATTCGGATTCCTCGTAACGAACGGATGTGACTTGTAGTAGCTTATACCTATTCGTACCGATCGTAGTCGTCCAGTTATTGTATCGACACGTGTATATATGTGATAATAACGACAGATTATTCGAAAGACACATCTACTTCTTGTGTAATTATTTACATTGCGAGCTATGTATATTTAAAACGCTACATTCAAAATAAATGAAATGGAAAGCAAATTAAAATGTCACAAAATAGAATACAAAGGTAAAGGGTAGGGAAAAGCGAAAAGTGATATCGGTAAACGGGAGATATTCGGTCAGTCGATCACTCGTGACAGGGCGAGTTTTCAGTGTATCATAGGGAAATACAGCGATTCTGAAATCTCGTACACCAGAAGCTTGTACAGGGATCACGATTTATCACTCGTTTAGCGCGTGTTCAAATCGCGCATCATCTTCGACCGAATGATGCAACAGCGCAGGAAATGTCTGCCATTTGCAGCGCGTGCGCTTTTGCGTGTGTGCGTGTGATTTCGAAGATAATATCGATGAAAGATAGCGGTGCGGCAGGGTAAACACGAGTCGGCACGAGAAAGCGAAAAAGGGAAACAGACACAGGGGGGAGGGGAGGAAGGGAGATCTAGGCAAGCAGTGCGTTCATCGTGAGTATGGAGCTTGGCATTGCCTGGCTGAGTAAGTACGATGGGTCTGGAACGCTTGGCGATGGTCAATCAGGAATGACAAGGCTAATAAGTCGTACACGCTGTCCACCGTTATCCTGGTCTGTAAGGCATTTACGTTGAGGATATATCGCGTCAGGTCGTCACGCTGTTGCAACATTTTCTTTATTCGCTCAATATTTTTCTGTATTTTGCAGAATCACGCATAGTTCTTTTCGTAATATTTCCGCTTCAGGTCAAGTACGTTTATATGGACGTATGAGTGTCCATATTACGAGCATGTAGATTTGTCACTGCTTAGAAATAATCATATCTCGAACTGAGAGTCTTCAAAGTTAAGCCACGCGCACTTATCGTTTCTTATGAGATACATAGAAAAAGATTGAAATACATAGAACGTCGAGCAAATCGCTATAAACTCTCTTCATAAGAAGGCAGCGTATATAAAATTGAAGAAAATTTGTGTTCCTTATTTTATTTTGTATTACTACTTTGTTTTTGATCGTATGGTTGTAAGGTGGTGATCAATCATCAGTGTGGTGGAAATCTGAATCACGTAGTTTGTCATAAACTTCTTCAAAGATATCAAACTCGTCCGATGAGTTTGGCAACTGCTATTACAACTTTTAATATAATTTTATCACAATATAGACAAAGTTTTAGCTCTTGGAATTATTTGTTTCGTTCGTGTAATGTCTTGAATTAAAGTAAGAAATGTCATATGTGCTATTGTTGTCTGTGGCTAATTAAATATCTTGCGACAAGATCACAAATGACGGAACCATTATGTTTCTACGTAACGTTATTTATTATTACACGTCTGATTTTCCATTATCTGTTGCTTCGTCACTCGTACACACATATGCACGTAAACATTTACGTACACATCATCAAACGTTACTTTTATTATTTATTACCTTTGAAACTATCGATGCACGAAGATTCGAATAAAGTATTCTTTGCTTTATGAGCGTCGTAATTGAGTTTCTATTCACAGAGATGCCTTCGATAAACAATATAACGCTGTTATACGTACGATAAAGCTATAATGTATATAAATGTAACTGACAACTATTCGAAACTATTTGAAAATAGCTGCGTCATAGTTTACCGCACACAGAATAACGATTAAGTCGGTAATGTTTCGTCGAATCAAAAGTTGTGTCTTTCACTGGCCATATAAAACGTCTTTTACACGGCAGTACTGCGATTCTTACTTATTTACTTGCCACTTGCTGTATGATTGATGCTTTATGAAAGATCGAAACAAGGGGCAAATAAATTGTAGCTTTTGGCGAAATACATGCGTTTAACATCGTGAAAATGAAAAATCAGAGGCCCAAGGGGGATTTCATTGTGCCCTGTTGGCAAACTTTCGCAGACTATGAGTACCAAGGAACAGAAAGAAGACCGCCATTAAGTTCAGGAGCGAGAGAATACCCACGGAGGAAAATACCGGCACGACCCTTCTTAGGCATTTTCAATTACGTGAAATTACCTTGGGTTATTAATAATGCTGGCTGATATTTACGCTACCTGGCGCCTCGCCGCCACCACGAACCACGCTATTCTCTCTTAAATATAGTGCTATGCCGACGGAAGCAAATAAAGCTTATTAGGCAGTCGCGTGCGCTGAAAATATGCACACTATCGTACCAATTAAAATCGACACAGTAGCTTGTGCTTACGTTCGCTTTTTCCAACTTCCAATTCCTTCCATTCCATTCACTGAAACAACAAACACGTGTAAACAAAGTATAGGAAGCAGGGTAAATGTAAAATGGTCGTTCAAACAATTTTAGTTAATTTTCCTGTAACTGTACCCAAATACTTGGCTTTTATCGCTCTTTGCATTACCAGAAGTATATCGATAAAGATGTTCATTATATTTATAATTAACTTAATAATAGAACGTGTCACGATATAAATCGTGTCGATCATAATTAGTTAAAGCATTAGTTTGAGGTTTATTTAAATTGGCATGTATAAACTTTCTATAATAACTTTTGTATAATAACCTATTGGAATTAAGATAACGCAAGGGTTTTGTTTCTTATGTGTTGCAACGATAAATAAGAAAGGCACTTTCTTTTTCCTTCGCGATACAATGTTTCTCTTATTCGTGATATTTACGTGCTTTACGCTTCATTTATATCGCCCTATTAATATATACGTAATTCACACTACCCTGGATCTTTTAATATTAATAATTGAACGCTTGCATCCTCGTATCGCTCCTTAAAATATATTAATACGAATTTTACTATTAATACGATTTTCATTCAACCAGACACGCTTACAAACTGAATTTGATCGTAAGTGGTATACGGCAAAACGTGGCACGCAGCAGGAAGGTTTTTTCCATCGTAAACCGGTCAGCGTGTATTCATTGTCGATACATGTATGTTCTCACCGAGGGGTTAATCGCGTATCGTTCGTGTGTGTTATAATGTAATTATTTATAACTCGATAAATATTAATAACTTCGCGTTTAAAATTATAATATGACATATATGTGTGTTCGAAATACTATACGGTGCTAGTATAAAGCTTCTGCGTATGGATTATCTTTGTATCAGTTTTATGTAGGTAGAAAGATCGTTAAAATTCTACATCTCCAACAAGATCTTTGAAAACTTTACGTATTAGTCGATATTTTGTCATCGATTAGAGCGTGATATTTCGTATTATTAGTGCCTTCCCCTTAATTATGTAAATAGAATGCTTAAATAAAGTGCTTTGGTATTAGTCCTTCTAGTATTAGTTAACTCGTAGTCTAACTCGTGTATATATTTTTTCTCTTATTACCCTTATTGGAAATTCCAAAGGACGAACGATTCTTTTCCTGCATCTTTGCGTATTTTCACACTATACACGGGCCCTTTGTGCATGGGGCCTTTAAGCTCGTCCGATCCTCGTTTATAAATGGCAGATAAGCGGCCGGCAGCCCAATACTCGTAGCACGCGCTGCCACAGACGCGCAACTATAAGCAGAAATACACTGTAACGTTACCGACAAAAAGTTTTCTGCAAATATCTCGAAAACTGAGCGTATCCACCCGTCTTGTACGTATAGGAAAAAGTTGTTCAAAATATCAATTTCCACAACGTATCTAAAGATCGTGGAAATCGGAGCGTAATCGGTCTTTCTACGATTTCATCGAATGAACATTTTCTCTTGAGACACGTGTCGAAACTCAAAGGCGTTAGTTTAAAATATCGCACGATCTACTAATCTTTTGGCCGTTGTATTATAGTTTATTAGCCCTTGTAGAATGGCAAGAAGTAACGAATGTAACGAAACTGCCTAGTATGTTTCCATTATTTTCATAAAGAGTGCAACCATATGTCGTCATATATTGTTCGCTGATCAGGTTTCCGTAGGAAAACTTTGATATCGTTAAATCGTTCGATCGCTTCGTTTATCGTTATTTCCAATTACGATTAAAAACCGGATACCGCTGTCCTTGGCCGCTACTAATTTCGTTATATCAGCGTTTTTAAGCGCGTTTGTATAACTATGACATATTAAATTACCCATGCGATTATCTATTTTAACATCACTGTCTTTGATACACATGTATCACGTTTTACTCAATACGTAATTATAATATATATATGCAATACGAATAGCGTCAACGATATTGACGAATCGAACATATAAAAAAAGGATGATATTATTTATGACATAAAGTGAAGAGCGAAATGTATTTTAAGAAAATTTATTACGATGAGACACGATGAGACACGATGAGACACGATATGATCGATAATCGTATTTATGAGAGAGGTTTGGAACAGGATGGGTATACACGCATATATATATATATATATATACATACGTACATACGTAGACTGAACATATGTATGGCTGAAATGATGTCTGAAAGAGTTTGGCAGTGAAGCCAGCTTGGCCACGTTCTCCCGATATTTCTACAACGTAAAACGGAGAATGCAGATTACGCTGCTAGAATGGAATAACATGGTAGAAAATGCCGAGGATGATGCATGCGCCAACTGGTGCTGCTATACAGATGAGAAACAGTGTCTTACGAGCAACTTATGGCGTTCTTTTCGTCCTCGTACATTTACGACACCTCGACGAATGCATTTGCTCTTCTTTTTGCTTTCTCTCGGAACTTTGTACGTTCGGAACCTATACGTGCGATCAGTTGTTGCGTTAAACGAGTTTATAAACGTTGCACGAGTCATGCGAATTTGGTGTTATTACTTTGTTGATTTCAGTCAAGCACATATTATATCGTGTTGTACGGATGAATTGACAAGTTGATGGGTAATAACGTACGGGTACCTACGTATGTTGAATATGATTCTGTAATTTCATTCTATCGCAATTCAGATTGATGCTAGAACGATGCTTAACACGAATCAACACCAGAAACCGGATACAGTTGCACACGCACACGCACGCACACACACACCAGATTTCTACGAGCCTCTTTGTTTAGCTTGCCAAAGTCTATCCGTCAAGCATCATTCTTTTAGACTTTATAAGCCGTTCCGACTTTATAAGACGTTTATAAACAGTGTTCAATTTTAACCGCTTTGACTTGCCGCTATTCCAATATTCCACAGGTTTTCTCTTATACTCGAACGTGCTGAATTCTTCGTTGGGTCTGCATATAATATAGATTGCTTTTCATAAATATAACCAAAAATATGGGGCTCTATTTTCTTTATTCTCGTCTAGCCAGCCTAAATCAGCATTATGGATTTCCGTCTCCACCGGGGTGTTCCATCAATTTCGAGACACGTTCCCTGTTCAACCGTAAAAGCCGTTTCTTCGACGCTCCTTGTAATTAAATAAAATAAAACACCAGTTTTTAAGCGATCGACGTCCGTTTACAACCAGGACAGAGATTCAACGACGCGGATGTTTTGACAATTAAACTCAGCGTGCTTCGTTTCCACCAATCAGTCTGTAATAAAATTTCACCGGGTAATTCTTAGCCAAGTGTACGCGCCCATTCCGTTTCTTTTCCAAACTGTCCTCATATTTCAAAGAGGCTTGACTGCGTTACGCTACAGGTCGTGTTAGTCGAGCGATAGTTGGTTCACTCTCGCCGTGTAATAAAAACTTTGGCAGATATAAAACACAGAAACGTGTGTTAGTGTTCTCGTTTTAACGAGTTTTTGAATAACCGAAAGCTTTCTGTAAATATTATAGATAAACACCGTGTTAGATATTCGGATTAATAGTATAGCATATACGTCATATAGTACATCACGATAACGCTACGTATGGGAAGAAATTGTACGTGACGACTACGACACTTAGATCCTTGGATACAATTTCGATTCGATGGAAAATGATGTAAGAAAACAGCCACAAAATTGACTTCGAGCTTGAATTCCAAGGTCAGATTTTCGCTACTTGCCTCGCATTACTCTATAACTAAGCGTAAAACAAGCGATTAGAGTAAGATCGATAGTAGTAGCATTCGTGCAGTTGTGTTCTGAATACGATACGAACATACGTATAATTGTGAAAATCCTCGCCATATTCTAGCTTGAAAACGGTATAAACTTTTGCAACATGATCCGATGAATTACCTTGTAACGATTTTCCAATTTGATTTCCAAGAAAGCGAAATTATGAATTTGTCCATAATTCTTACGAATAGAATTAATTGGTAGCGTTAATGTGGGTTAACGTGGGTGAACGGCGGCAAGTGGTGCAGACGAATAAAATAGCAAGAGTTGACTCGACCTTTGCTGTTACGCCGGGAATATTAGTGCCGTCGCGTCGGAGAGATTGGTGTAAGAAGCACTCGAGAATAGACCCGCGGTTATGGGATTCCATAACGACGAGGCAGGTATATACATAGATATAAGTAACAGCCGTAGCTTCGTTGTACGTTTCACCACCTCTTTCGCTTCTTTTTTCTTTTCTCATAGGGCGTTTGCTCCCGGCAAAAATGAAAGTAATAATTACCGAGCGCTCTGCTTGACGCGCAATTTTCACCCCTGTCGTTCTTGGTATACCCTAGGTATACGCTGCACGTTTTACGAGGAGAGAAAATCTAAAATATCTGTGAAATTACAGCTACCGACTTCTTTAAACGTTCGTCGGATTTTTATTAAAGACGATTCATAACTAAGGTAACGTAACAAGTTCTCCGTAAATAATATGTCGAACTTGGTGTTTCTTATCGTTTATTTCTGGATCATCAAGCGCATGATCGTATTTCCGGATCGATGCTACGTTACGTATACTATTTCCGGTTTTAATCACTGTGTATAGTTTAATCGGTGTAGCGTCCAATGCGTTATAAATCTCGTCAAGTATATTAACATTTATCGCGATACACGCAATAACCGTTTATCGTCTGGCACGGTTCATGGCATGGCCGAGTAGATTGCTATTTTCTTAAAGCAGACTTTCAGCTTAGAAACAATCGGGAACTCGTGCGAGGTTTACTTCGGCTACTTGATAATCATCGAGGATGCAAGAAATTGGCATTATTGCGCATCTTCGACGAGAAAACTGTCATAAATCAGGGATTTCCAAAAGGTAGGAAAATACATCTGGTTACAAGGACACAATGACTCCAGAGACGTACCTAGAGGAAACTGCTTGCTGTTGTTAAATTTATAACCGGATGTAAATGTATGCTCGCGTCGACGTGACATAGTCATCGCATTCATCCTCGTTAATTGTAAGTCAAGGCGCGCTGAACATTGGGAAAGCGTTGACGATATTTGTTTATATATATTTATATATACACGATATATATATATAGGATATATATATATATATACGATAATTGGATCATACGGTAATTGCTAATACGGGAGTTTTGTAATTCGCTTTCCTGTACTACCACCACTGTACTAATTGTAACTCGATTTAAATTCTTGTTTTCTCGTAATATCTAAGGGCGATCTACCGAGGAGCAGCCGATACAATACGATGTTCGCAAATTTTTACAAGCCTGAGAGATAAAAAAAGGCGTAACGAATAACCCTCATCTTAGTATAAGGTAAGGCGGCAAATAATTAGTAATAATTTCATAGTAGTTGCAGGATGTGACTATATTATTTCGAATAAATTTTCTCTTGGTGTACGAAAAGTTCTGACAGGTATACAAATTGCGATGTACGCAGCTAACGATGAGAATTTCCGAGGAATTATCGCCGGAATGTTTCGTAGCAACATGATCGAGCATTCTTCTCTTACCACGACTAATTACGGTTTATCACCTTGTATATTCGCAACAGATAGAAGAGACACGAAATGTCGGGAGCGAAACGGGACGAATCCTGCAAGTGTAACCCTTCGCATCGAATGCTTTTGGAATTCGCTGCGGAATGTACCGAGTATCGATTCGCCTGCAGTCGAACTTTAATAGTTGTGAAATACGTGTGCTAGACAAGCATATACGGAAATCGTTTTCCTACTATTCACCGACTTTCATTCGCCTATACATATGTACATTTACCTACAACTAGATTCAACAAGTCAGTTGCCCCTAACTTAAATTCGAATAATCGAGTCTTTTTATCGTTCGTTTCCTCGTTTACTCGTTGACGTTTGAAACTGGCATGCGAACGAAAAAAGTTGAAAAATTTGCGAAATTAATTATATTACCAAAGAACAAGTTCTATCGATAAACAAGCCGCCAGCTTAAGATGTTACCCGCCATGACGAATGTTCGGTTCGACAGATACGTATGTACGCGTACATACCAAGTAATTAACTCTCACCTGTAGTACGTAAGATTTCGTATTAATAGAAACAACTATGCTTTGTTCAGCCTATTATTATTACGTGCACGGACGCGATTCACAATTACGTAGTACCTTCGACCCTTTTATCAGTTGCGTCATATAAGAGAAATTTAATGTTTTCGATGTACAATTGTATAATTTGTAATCCTTAAGCTACATCTTAACCAGTATCGCGTATTTGTTTGTCCGAAACGATTTACTCTGTATAAATGAATTTAGCAGTTTGTCGCTAAACGAATGCGCATCGTAGCAGGAGCGATATTGTCTCGACTAAAAACAAAGGACAATCGATAGAAGAAGAATTCACGTTGATTCTACGTTTAATGAAAGGGGAGGTATGAAAGATAGTAATACGAAGCTTGCCACCATTCGCGTATCAAATTGGCCGTGTAGCAGACTTTCAACATTATTTTTCTCCGTATGTTGTTTAAACGGATGGTGGATGACGATGGAAGAAATAAAAATACTATTTACGATTTGAAACAAATGGAAATAAAGATAGAAGGAACTTATTTGTAATATGATTTTTAAGGTATTATATTTATAAATATCCCTGGTAACTCGACCTGTTTACGCTGCGAAGTGAAATTTATTAATATGGTAATTAGTACGTGGTAATTGCAACTTGAATACGGATGGCTTTGTAACGCGGATACCTTAGTTATTATAGAGTTTACGAGTTTTAGCCGCTTATTTGACGAGCACCGAGCAGCGAGCGTCGAGCGAGCGTCGAGCGAGCGTCGAGCGAGCATCGAGCGAGCAGCGATCGAGAGGAAATCGACTCCTAGCTTTGAGTCTCGTGGTTGCAGGAGCGCTTACTGTGTACAGTAGCGCGACTACTGAGGGCTATAACGAGGTAAGGGGTATACTTGTACCTCTCGACTCGATACACGAAGTTGAGAAAGGAAGCGCTAAGACAGTTAAGCGACATAGAAAATGGTTACAGCTCAACGTCATTGTTTGGCCAAAACTCGTTATACTTTTAAGGTTTTCGGTAATCTCTCTACAGCTTAAGCCTCGAGCTATGAAAGCAACTCGTTTGTAGCAAGAGATTCGCTCGGGGTTATATTCTCAGATATTAACGAAACTTTGTTCTCGCGTAGATCTCCAGCTGTTAATGAAGAATATACGGAATGATTCCGTATGTTTAAACCAGCGAAGATGCAATCGAAAATTATTTTCTTAAACCGTTGGTACTAGAATCGTTAGAACCTTTATAATAAACTTAATTTCTAAAATTCTTTCACCCGATCTTTGTCTTCTTTCCCTCCAATTTCTTTATCCGAATGCAGATGACAGTTTTATCCGTTAAATTCGTCGAGGCTTCCTCTGTAATATATCGTACCGATTCTTCGCGTATGACGAATACGTATACGAATCACTTAAAAATTAACCAACGCCAAGAAGCCATTAAACGTCGTCTTGCAGACTTTACCGACAATGAGAATCGGATACAAGTCCGTCCCGTCTGGGCTCTTACGTCCGATCGATCGTATCGATCGCGCTTAAGCTACTTATTATCCCCTATACTTATTACCGTTGCACCTTTCAAATTCTACACGAGTACATCGCGAATCGAGTGCATCCAGCAATTATAATTTCGAGGGAATATTTTCTCGTTGAATTCGATTCATGTGAATTTGTAACAACCAGCTGGAAAAACAATTTTCTATCCGGTTAACTAATTTTCAACTTACTATCGCTCTTCGGATAGCTTGTTGTTGTTGTTGTTGTTATTATTATTATTATTAGGTACATGACGTACTTACAAGCTATTAGGTCGGTTAAATATAAATTTAATCCAGACGTACATAGTTTGTTTCAAACATTGTAACATCTCCACGCGATCCTATGTATCTTCTCCATAAATTAACCATTATCATTATTGCACGTGTAAAACTGCAAACGTTTTAAATTATTTATGCTACATACAGATAAATTCGCCAATTTGTTCGCCATCTCGTTGCATCTAATAATTCCACGTGCGTTCCCTCTGTTTCTTTGCAATATGCTCTTTTTGCAATCAATCGATGCACATATTCGAATAATTGATATATATATTTCCGATTATAGGAAACCGAAATGAATAAATCTTGCAAATGACCATCCAAAAGTTATCGCTATTTTTTCGATCTTGCACGAAACAATAATTCTTTATCGATATGAAATTATACGTACGTTCATATATACATCGTACTTTATCGAACCAATATTCCGAATGTTACGCAAAATTTACAACTCGTGACAAGCGATGCTATGCTTTTGGGCTGCCTCGTGTTTCTTTTTCTCCTTTTAACTTTTCTTGTTTTCTTGTTCTTTGTTAACTTTTTTCTTTTCTTGTTCTAGGCAAATGACAAACAACGGCAGCTTAGTCAATTGCATTCATTCGAGAAGCTATCTTTCTTGCTGTTTTTAAAACCTTATTTTCCATGATCTTTTTATCCTTCGTCCTGGTTTATTTTCTGATTGAAAATCACTCGCCTTGTATTTGACGAACCAACGTTGGATTATTTCAACATTTACATAACCTTCTCCAAATGTTAAATTTATGTTTTCAGCAATTTTTACGCCATTTATACAGAGTTTAAATTTGTCTAAAAAAAAAAAAAAAAGAAAAAAAAGAAAAAAGAAACGTATACACGTAGTTCGCGGTTGTTGATATTGCGGTGACAGCTGATATTTTTGTTACGGATCTTGCATGCATTCGATCCACCTGTATCGGAATATGAAAGTGAAAGATTAAAGAAACATAAGCATTCATAAGCACTGTATCGACCCAGTTAATTGCTTACATCGTGGTCCTTATATCGTGGGTCCTTAGAGCCAGTTTATCGTTTGAAAGTCGATTCTGTTCTTTAAATGGAAATATGCATATAAACATGCGTTATTCAGTTGCAGATAATACGAAATCACTAATAACCTTGCTAGGGGTTCTCCAATGCGGAAATTCTCCATCTATATGTTGGTCATACGCTCAAACACGATGCGGACGTTTGTATTGGTTTACGAACACGAACCAGACATTCTTGGGTCTTTAATCATGAATTACAGTGCAACTCCATTTATTCGAACGAGTTTCGTTACCAGTAGCTGGTTTATTGAACGTGTTGCAGAGATGGTATTATCCAAATTCGAGCCAGGTGGGATACTACAATAAATACAGTAGGACTCCGTATAACGCGATACTCGTCTATCGCGTCCAGAAAATTGCGACCGCGCCCTCGTATTACGCGATCGCGACATTGCTTGAAAACGCTCTGTATGTATACATGCATGTATACATCGATGAGAGCGTATGACGATGTAAATGATAGCGGTGAAAATGTCATTCATTGCCTTAAACGTACAAGATAAGCGCCAACCAACAGCACCATCTGTTTATACTCGTTTTGCTGCGTTTGCCTCTCATTCCAATGTCTGCGTTTCTGAATCGACCCGAAAATCATAATTGCGCGTTAACCTTTATACGACAAGAAGCATTCTACGTACATCGTGACGTTTCTTCTATCTCTATATAGAATTAGTTGTTGCTCGGAATTAGAAAGAAAATTTATTTTAATTTTTGCGCCGTGGGACCCGTCCAACAACGTGTTATTTCTCGCGTAATGCGAGGTCGACTACGCCTACTCTGTACGAATTTCTTTCGCATTACGTCGAAATCTACGATGAGTATGCGATCTATACACACTGCCGTATAGGCTATCGATCGAAGAACCGATATACTGATATTAATTCTTAGCGTCGAAATAAACAAGTAACGATGCGAGCGAAAATTAGGAAATTCCTATTACGATCTGGAAAATCGAAACATCTTGTTATCCAAGCGAATTTGTCTGCCGACACGACGTGTTATTATAAGCGGAGTCCTGTTGTATACTACTACGTTTACCTAATATTGTCCGCTAATGGGATCTTGTATATTACGATTTTCTCGCTCTCTGCATTAATGTCCCGTAGCAATATAACAGGTTACGCATTTCTCTCCTCCCTGCGTTTCACAGTGACACAACGCGTCTCTATTCTACTACGCTACTCTAGTTAGACGCTACTCTACCCTCGAATAACAGTGTACGTTACAATAATATACAAATTCATAACATTCGTCTAGTTTGTCTTTTCTCTTGATTGTAACGCGTTGAAATTGTTATTTTAATCGTTGACGACAAAGCTTACTTTTCTGTATATTTGATCGAATTAAGCTTGAATGAACTTTTTGCTAGAAATTGTTCAACCAACAGTCTGCGTTTGCCTTTATTTTTTTTTTTTTTTTTTTTTTGCATACACGATATTTCGCAGCATCGTTGCTTTATAATTGCATACAGGTATGCGACGTTCGCGCTTAGGAGCGATTAACACTGATTTCTATCATAGTACCTACCTATGAGAGTAGAGCGTAAGCCAAAGAGAAGCCTCTTGACAGACTACGCTTGCCATATAAGCATATTGTAGTCTCATTGTGTCAACAGAGTAGGTTCATTGCATCAACTAATTATTTATTACCTCGTGAAAGTAACGCTCTTTCGGCCATGTGAATAAGTAACCGCCATTAAACTTGAGCATGTAGGCGATATATCTGTCAAGAGTAGGAGAGTGCTTCCGGCCTCGGTACGACTTTTACGAGCACGTTGTAAGACTATCGTCCTTAGTCCTTCGTCCCATTTCCTCTTTGTTTTCTCGTGAAAATGGAGCTGTGAACTGAGTGCTTTCTTCGATAAAAAACAAATTTTTGCTAGTTATTTCTTAGTCATTTTTTAAACCTGTGCCAATAATGCTATATGCCACACTATATATGCTATATGCGACGATAAGCAGAGATACAAACATACGTTTACGTATATGCGTACACACGTGTCGATCGATATTATAGCTTGTAAAAGCAGGGAATCGTTGTCTCTTAGACCTTTTGCTTTACAACTCTGGTAATGCGTGTAGTCGCAACGAGGCAAAAACTATCGGTGTACGTTACACGGTTAGGATAAAATTTATTCTTAATCTTCTAATTTATTCCTTGCGCGTGCTTCTTCTCCAAGTACCCGTCACTCACCACCCATCTCCACCACCGTAAGAAAGACTTAGGCTTACGATCGAAATTGTATCGAATTAATTGGCCTGTCTTGCTTTACTTCGCCTCGATTCGTTTAAAATAAAACCATCTGTAGTAAATAGTTTATAATGAATTGTAAGGAAAACAGATGTCGTCATACCTACGTATAATATACATGTTTTACTGTCCAGTCGTTGGGGTATAACAAATTGTATCAAATCGTATCGAATTTATCGACGAAGATGATGCGATAGTTAGCTATTATGAATAGCTAGTAAACAAAAGGTAATAAACGAGCCTTTAAACACAGGCACGCACGAGTAAATGCACGAATACTTTGTCCGCACGCTACGCGACGAACGGAGCAAAGTGAAAAGTATTCGGAGGAAAATCTATTTTCAGTGGAACGAGTAACAGTTTGATTATACAGGTCAGTAGAACTAAATTATCGGAAAGTTGGAAAATTGAACAGAGAAAACAGAGAAAACAGAGAAAACAGAGAAAACAGAGAAAACAGAGAAAACAGGGAAAAACGAGGAAACAAGATAAAAGGTAGAAAGAAGAAATACGGCGGTAGTTTGTGACTTTCTTCTATATCGTCGTTAATTTTGATCTTTCGAAGGACAGTTTGTACTTGTGAAGAAGTTTGTAAGGGATACGTGTATGTGTATGATTATATAGGGTAAAGGCAAGCGTATGCGAAGACGTGTGAAAGAGGTTAAATCGGAAGGACGGATTATTGCTAGAGTATTTCGGATATCGCTGGAAGCACGTAAGCCCTCGAGGGTAGCCCCATAGGAACGTTGTTCGGCACTCGTGCACAGTACACCGCAGCTATGTGTAATCGAGGCACTAGCTTGCGAAGATAGTGAAATAGAGAGCCGCGGAATAGGGGTGGCCAGGGGAGACGGAAGCGCATGAGTGGAAGAGAGAAAGGAGGAGGGGGAAAAGTGATTTCGACCATAACAACTGCTTCTCGTAGAAGCGACAGCCAGCCTTGAATGCGGTCGAGAGTTTCAGCCAGACTCACGAGACTTGCCCAGAGTGATCCAAGACGACTAACAATAAGATGGTAGAGGGTTAAGTAAACGCGTGCTCTTCGGCTGCAGGAGGTCTAAGATTACGGTGAAAAGCTCGAGAGCCTATAAATTGGTGGCAGGTAGGTGTCACCGTTATCAACAAACTTGGACACAGTTTCCCACTGTACTGCGATTATATAATCGCTCTGTTGGTCCAGCGAAATCTAATTAAAAATCTAGTCGCCGTTATTAGTTGCCATCGCTATAACCGCTTTAATCTTATTTTAGAAACAGACTAATCAAAATTCGTGGAAAGACATTAGTAAGAAATTCCTTTTAGATATTTATTGGTTCCGTCGGTGAATTCGACTTGGAAAGTCGTGATGAAAAGATAATTTGGAAACGTGTCCGTATCGGTTCGTCGCATTTTCACCACTCTCTTCTTTCGTATACGCCCGAGTATTTTCCCGATATACTGTCCTCCTTGCTTCCATCAAGGAAACTAAACTCGTCTACTAATCGTAGGCAAGTTTCGTTTCTCTTAGACCGTGTGTTAAAGAGACACTGTGCTCGTGATCTTATTTAGGTCGAATCTGGTCACAGTTAGCATACGTTGATAATTACATGCACAGCTGTGTTGAAATCGTATCCATTTGTTAAGAGCGCTAACTCAAATACGCGTTTGAACTTTTCTTAATAAGAGACTTCAACGTGTCGAAATTCAAGTTTCAATTTTAAAATATATTCTGTGTACGAAATGTTTTGAAACGTTGCTTCTCCAAATCGAAAATAGCCTATCTTGCACATTTGTTCGTTGAAAAAGTTACTTTCCCGATGCAAGCGTCGATTAACGAAGAGATTTCGATATCGTACCTTGACGCGTTATGAAACTCCAAGTACGTAAGCGCCTGTTACGTATAAGTATACATTGTATCACGTAATACGACGTACGTGTGCTTACCTTTTCTTCGTTTTATTTATGCGGGCAAATTCGAGGACCGAAGGAGACATCGATCCTGTCCAGTTGGAAATTTCGTAGGGCAGATTACGATACCCCCTTGCGGATCCCGCAAGTGAGCAGGTAGGCAAGTTGGATGTTTAATCCGCGATGTTTCTTGCAAAGTGCGGCATCTTTCACGGCGCCGAACCTCGTAGTCTCTTTCTCTATGGCTTGTACGAGGTAATTGTACGAGGTAATTGTACGAGGACACGTTTCACCGGGTTTGAGGATCACTGTGTGCCTTCTGTCGCTTGGATCTTAGGTTGACCTATATTCGATCGTATCGTAATATAAGGAAGTCTGTTTCATTTTTCTGCAAACATCCTGTATAGGATTTGTGTAGTGGTAAGGCTTAGTGGTGAAAGTTATTTCGTTGTTCAAGCGTACCGTGAACATCGTCGGTTTCCAGTGGATTGAAATAAGAAAATGTGCCACGGTCGATGTGAAACGTCGATCGTTACAGATCCGTAATAGCGAAAAGTAAAAGCGACTCGAAGGAATATCGGTAAAGAGGAAGTAGTTTAGTAGCGGTATCGGAGCTCGTTGTGCTCGGAATCAGAGCGCAAACTAATAACAACGTTTAAAAGTAATTATTCGTTGATATTTCCCGCCGCGTCTCTATTCGTTATGAATGCCTCCGTATATTGGACGGCGGGAGTTGCCGGCTGGCTAAGTTAAAGGGTAAAAGGATAGGTAAGAAGAAGATATAAGAAGAGAACGAAGAAGAAAGAGCGGGACGAAGAGAGAAAGAATAGGAGGAGAAGAAAAGGAAAAGGAAGAAGGGTCTTAGCACGCGGAAACTTTAGATCTTATAAGAAAAGTTAGTAGTTCGGCCTCGCACAGTTCTTCTATTTCCCGTTTCGGTCGCTCCTGGCTCCACTTCCTTTTGCTCCTTCTATGCTTCGACCTCCGCCGAGCAGGCCTTCTCTTTTTCCTACGCTGCCTCACCACCATCACCGCCGCCACCACCACCACAAACGCCTGTAGGTACCTTTCGTCTTTCGTCGGGAGCATGCCCACCCACCACCCGAGGTCCTCCTCCTCCTCCGGATATAATACACCTTTAATTTCCGGATTATAAAGTCCCGCTTGACGCGCCACGGTTAATTTACCGTTCTCACGCGCGTTTCTATCCGCAAATGTATGCGCGCACGTACATGTAAATTCAACGTTAGAAAATTAGTAGGCTTTCGAGTGTAAATAGCACATCGCATGAAAATTTCAGCCAATACCACTTTACGGATTTCCACTTTGTGCTAACCTTTTCCCCGTTTTCCGTATTATTACTCTTATGGTAGTATATAGTTTCCTACTCCTAAACTCTAATCTCTCTAATACGTACCTACCTACGACGTAGTTAGTTAGAGTTAATGATCTTTCTATATTTTTCTACCTATATACTTCACCGCGACTATTCTTCGTCACGCACACGTTAAAATAGACATTCACGCGTACTTTAGCGATATCGATCGACCATTCGTATCCTTGTCGCAACCATCTAATAGCAACGTATGTTAATTTGTCACAGCACTGCCTGTCATATTATTTTCTTATCGTAATACTAATATTACGTAATACGCGTATATAATACATAATTGCGTATAAACGGAAAGCGTGAAAGCCGTTTTCGCAATTGAGAATTAATTTCTTAATAGGAAAGTCGCGCGAACCTTTGGAAATCTTGTCGAAAGCCTCGATAGAATTATTCGTTGTTCGAAATTGCAATGGTCGATGATCTTTTCGTTGCGATACAGCGTAAATAAAGTCTTGGCTACAGTTTGTTTCTCCTAAGCGCGTTTAAAACTCTCCGCTAATTTTTATATTCTCCTTCGGCAGCATGATGGAGGCAGGAAGAAGTTTGTCACGAGAAATAATGACTAGCTAACCCGATAAGATAAAACGATCGAAAGTTGGTAGGTTCTTGTCGTTAATAGCGGACTTGGCCCAATTTTTCGACCAACCCACGATTGCGAATTCATGGAGATTCTGTTTCACGTTCGAACGTTCTCGTTCGAATGAAAAAGTAACAAAGCTCGATATCAGCCAGGCTAAATCACGTTATTCGCTCGTAAGACTGAATTATTAATATTCAGCGACTACTTCAAGACGATACGATTTCGTTGCTATCGGTGGTCCTGTGGGTGTCTCGGAATCACAAAAACGAGTGGAGAAAAGCGTGACCGCCGGCCTGGTCAAGAAGCTAAAAGTTTCAACCATGGCTTCGGTATAAACTACCGAGGAAAAGAGAAACACTTTTATCGAGCGCCAACACTCGCCGAACTTGCTCACGAGATAGAAGAACTCTCGGGAACTCGACACTTGAACTTCAACCATTTAATGTACTTGCTGTGTGCGTGTACCTATAGGTACGTGCGTTTATCTAGAAGAATGTATATAGCGGCGGAGAGAGTATGGCAAAGCGAGGATAATAATATATTCGATACATACTAGACGTAGTTTCGAAAACTTTGTAGATTACACGCATACGCTGCTGTATGCATATTCAGGAAGAAACCCTCGGTACGTGATGATGAACTTTCAAGTCGATCGGTTCGTTACTATGTATCGAATTTTGATTTATCGTATAATTTCTGTTATTATTTCATACTTTTCACTCTACGTTTCCACATCTGTTATTTATACATTTTAACATCTATTTTTATTTTACATTTCACGACAGCCGTAACCTGAATGCCGTAACCCTAATGTAATATAATATTATATAATGTAATTGTGAACGTTGTACGTATGTATTTGTTAGTGTACTCGACTGTGTCAAGGATCTGGCCACGGAGTGGAAAAGGCTTCGAAAGGCCTTTTTGTTAAGCGATCTGTGACTGTGGGCAGGGGCACCGCGCGGTATTTTTGCCCGCTACCTCGACAGAGAGTATAGTCTCTCTGTATAAAAAGTTTTTACTTTTCCATACCCGCGTTCACCTTCTCTTTTACCATCGTTCCTATTTTGATGTTCCATTGAAACGCGATCCTAAAGCAGATAAACCAGATACATAACCGTAATATTATATTCTTCGTAATAAACTTGCTCGTTTACTAAAGGGACGAGAGATTGTTGTTGCAAAGATAGCAATATCGGCGATCGATACGAATTAGAATCGCTTTAGGACAACCGATCTCTAGAATAATGTACACGTTATCGGCTGAAACGTATCGGCACGATCTATATCTAACGTTTAACGTGGGGCTCTTTAAGTTTTAATAAAATCAACCACTTGGCCTGATTCAACGACCAGCTTCTGAAACATAGAAATATTACGCGCAAGTGGGTAGAAAAACCCTCTGGAATATGCGAAGAAACAAGCGCAAACATAATTTACCTTTCAACCGTAAAGAATCGCGTAAATTGATCTTCGTTGACTCGTTGATTAAAATAGAGGATTTAGACAATTTTCCAATTAATTTGAATAATATTTATTTACGAAGGAAAAATGTTTCTCAATGAATCGAGTCGTACGTTTTCCGTACGTGTGTACAGGTGCGAGAGTAGATACGGTGATACACAAACCGTAAGAAAGCCATCTCGTCGTATTTTAAGACAGATTCGTAAGGGATCGATTCTCTGTAAATAGGGAGAATTCCGTGTACAGGAACTATCGCGGAGTAGCGATCAAATTATTGTTTATATCCGATATACGTTTGATCGTGTATGGTTGCCGCTAGAAGATGGGAAGATGTAGAAGCGACCAAGCTACGGAGAAACCATCGTTAATTAATTAGTTCCTAAATCGACTAATCATCGGTCTTCTACTCGATCAGTGAACCAAATCGAATCGGACGATGATCGCCGATTACAGAGTTGACCCAGTCGAGATACCGCGTGTAATCGCCGATACGCTAAAAGCTAATAGATATCTCATTGGTTTAATCGGTTTAGGAGCGATAACATTGTTCGAGTTGAAGAGCGCGTAACCAATTCCAAGTAGTAAATTAAAATGCTAATTAGGAAAGAGAAGGAAACTGGCGCCAGGGAATTCTAGTCTCCTGCATGCTGTCAAACAATGATAACTAATTCCTCCGTCTTCTCTCGTTATACGTGTTATGCGTACTTGCTATAAAGATAGGCATATACGTAACAGGTGATCGAGCTATATTCCTATATTCCTTGTGGTTTCTGTCATTCCCCTTCTTCTTTCTTTTTCTTCTCTTCTTCTTCTTCTTCTTCTTCTTCTTCTTCTTCTTCTTTTCCTCTTCTTTTCTTTATCTCAGGCGTAATAGCTATCGGTGTTTACTCTCGGCGTTATAAAAACATTGTCAAGTGGCCGTAACTGTAACTGGCTAACGTGTCCTTAGTATGTCGAAGCAAGCCGATTTTATTATTCCAAACATCTCCTGAAAGGCGAATGAACAAAAAGGAGAAATTGGTCGCCGGAATGTGACAGCAGTAAGGTGAAGTGGAACGTTGGGAAAAAGATCAGGATGCTCTAACGGGTGACACTGCTACGCTTATTTGACACTTGGAACGACAAACGGCCACCTTATTACCTTCCCATCGTCCTCCTTGTTCTCGGTCGCATCGTCCTCTTGATAGCTTCGAAGAAATCGATTTCTGAAGGACCACTCTGACATCTCCTTGGTCCAGGAATTCATTTTGAAAGGAATTTTGATAAGGGTTTCAGCGGGCAACTTGTATCCTTCCGCCATGCAATATTCAGACGGAAAACTTGCTCTTCCCGTCAACTAGTTTCCCGTTTTTTCTATTATACGTATATATTATAAAATCAAAGGGATTTTTGTTTTTCCTAGGAAGAGAAGAAACTTGTACAAGTATACAGATACACTGATACAGAGTACACCGATGCTATATAAAATATTACAAATGCGTGGCTAATGCATCATTAGCGCGTTTGATTGCTTCACTTATCACCTGGCAAGGTTTGAAAGGTTTCGACGACGGTTGTGTCATTTAATCGAGTCGGTATACGTCTTTCAGCAAAGAAGAACGCAACTTCTTTATAGGAAATTAATTCACCGAGGAAACGATTTCCGAAGCAAAATTGTTTTACGAAATAACGAATTCAAGTAAGAGCTATTTCGTTGGAAACTTGGAAGAGCAGGTAGAAAAATGTAAAGGAAGTTACATTTAAAGTTAACGGAAGATGCATTACGAAGATTAATTCGTATTCTTTGTGTCTTGTGGCTGGGCTCTGTGATATAGCGTAAACGAAGGTCAAACTACGCGCGTTACTCGCCAATACCTAATCGCATCGCTGATGGATATTGCATTAATCGTGTATGCAAGAGCGGCCGCGTATATATACGGTAATTATACAGCTGCGATCTCACCTCTGGCGATCAAGAAAGGCCTATCGTCTATCATCGACTGACTTGTAATTGCCGATACAGTTAAATTATTTAATACGCGATAACCGTGCTTTTTCTTTTTGCTTTTTCTTTTTGCTTTTTCTTTTTACTTTTTCAGATATCTGTATAACGAGCTTCCCCGCCCTTGTGAACCTTGTGTCGCTGGCTGGCCTTTCGAACTTCGAAAAATTCTCATCGTCGAGTTTTGCTTCTTTACTGATTTTTACAGTTGTCAAACTCGAGAATATCAAAATCTTAGTAGACGAATATAGTAGTGGTAGAGCATGTTGTTCCTTCTTGTGGTAAATACCAAGTTGATCGAGAGATGGGTAGCACTGTACGAACGTTAAACGACTAACTTGCATCGACTGTCATCGAAGGACCGGCGAATGATCATATCTGTCGTTATGACTACAGAGAGACATACAGATGCGATCGTAAGTCGGTTCGCCTCGAAATGACGGACGAGCGATACTGAAAAATTAAGCGATTCCGTGGTTACCAGTACGAAACAAATTCGTACAGCTCCTCGTGCGAGAAGTTTGGTCTGCGGGGTTATTCTTTTAAAAGTATTTTTGATTTGTTCGAAGCGCGGGATGGTATAGCGGGTGCCTCGACATTGTCGTGCAGTTCTCTTTTTATAATAGCACGGTACAAATGGAACGCAGAGGGACAAGATGCGATAAATAATCGATGAATAACGTTGGATGAAAAAAGGCGTGATAAAAGGCGTGAAGAAAAAAGGCGTGAAAAAAGGTCTTAACCGACGTGAACCGATCAGTTACCGGAAAAATCGTTGATAGCACTTTCGTTGTTGGTGACAACGCTTTGCGGTCAGAGGCGTTGGATTCGCGGTAGAAGCACAGAAAGCAGCGGTTGAAACCGAATAAAAAGGACGTATTGAAAAATGGGGAAAAAGCGCGGGACGAAATACATGGATGCCGCTGCATTGGCTTTCGAAGCGATTGCCACTGGCGATAAGGACTTCATTGTCTCGGTACCGAATCGAAAAACGAGCGGAACGCCGCGCCGCCGTGCTAGATAGATGGAAAAAGTAGAAGGGAAGAGTCGGAGGTTGTTCGCGCGCGACTAAACGATCGCCATTTTTCCCATTTCTCTCTTGTCTCTTGCTAAACGCCAACTCGATATGCACGTGTCCACTACTGCAAAATGTGTCGTCATTCTCAGAAAATGAGCCAGATGGTATAGCGTTCACGCAGTTTCCCATAGTCTGAATCGTTCGCTGCGTATTCCATCGTATTCCATCGTATTCCATCGTATTCGTTTAATTCTTTCCTAGTCGGTAATACCGCGAAACGTTTTACATTCTCCCACGAATTTCCGCTTTTCTAAGTTTACTACTATTTACGTTGAAACGGCTCCTCCGATTTTCATTTCTAATTTCATTTCTAATAGTAAGTATCACTTTTTCTAATCGTACGTAGCATACTTTTCTCGGTTACTCCCACGGAACAATGCCACCTTGTCCACGTTTATGATAGCAGACACAGATGTGCACATATTTACAGACGTTCCACGCGACATGCTTACTCGCCACATCTATTAATTTCTTTTCTTCCTTTGCCTACTATGTATTTGCTGTTATACCGTATACGTACGTATTATACCGTATCGTATCTAAATAACACAACACGATAACGATTCGCTACAATCCACGATTTACTAAAACGTTGACAAGTACGTTAATAAAATAATAATAATAATGATGATGATGATAATAATAATAATAATAATAATAATGATGATGACGACGATGACGACGATGACGATGATAAAATAATAAAAAGACGTATCGGTATAGCTTTACTCTTACAGGGCTAGTAGTCGCTATCGTCTGAATATCGTGAGATTGCCAGAGTTGTAGACTTTCGATTATGTATGTTCAGGATTGTGACAACTTTCGAAACTGCGCTGATTCTTCCAACTTGTAAAGACTTTCTGTCTATTCGACGTTTTCAGATGTAAATGTCGAGTACTTTCCGCATGTATCTTGCCATCATTATGCCGAAGACAGCATAGGATAATGGAAATGTAAGAGCTGGAGAAACGTTTACTTATACAGCGACCGTTCCTAGACAAATTTTACGCTTTTCTTATTTTTCGTATTGATTTTTCGCCCGGCTTTTCCTATTCGCGTCATTCTGTCCTACAATGTCTGCGATGTATCAATCGGCAATAGTCCCATACTAGTTACTCTCGTACGCTATACGCATTAGTAAAAAGTATATTTTACGTCTCGAAATAATTGCGAGTAGATAATAGTAAATCATAACGTTATATCGCGTTGAAAATTTCTACTACTCGTTATATTTAAGCCTGCTGATTACATAAAATCTCGAATTCGAAGAATTTTTAAGGCAAATATAATTTAACGCGACGATTTTATTTGACGACGATAATTTGTCTAGCAAATAAAATCATATTAAAATAATCATAAATTTTCATTCAACGTACCGACTTCTTAATTACGAGATTTCTCGTGTTTCGATTCGATTCGATACCGAGATAGATAGCTGAAAATTTAGCTAAAGAATTGAAACAACGTTTGTCGTATTAGACGAAATATTGTACGAGTTTTTCTTCGAGTATCAGGTTATGCGTTGTTTGAAACGAATAAAGGGCGGAATTCTACTAGCAACTGATTATGTATTCGACTCGACGAATCTCAAACATTGTAATACCGAGCCGCAGAACTCTTCTAGCCGAATATGTAACGACGAAAGGTGTAACTCGACTAAGAATAACTGGATTTAGCAACTACGTAGCTAGGTTTACGAGTACGACACGCGTCGCATTCTTTAGTCTGTCAAGAGAAATGGTACGGGATAAAGATCTTAATATCGAATCGAACCGATAATATATCATTTCGATTATTTGTCCTCGATAGCACAGTGAAATATAAAAGCGAAGGAATTTATTCCAAGATATTCGATTCGATAGTGGTTTTGTTGTCAATGAAATATTCAAGGTGTATGTAATATCGAAATTAGTTCGATTTAACGATTACGTTTAAGTTGTTACTCGTCTTTAAGAAATTGTAAGCCGTCGTTCGACATTCGCCTCTCTATGAAGGTCGGATGTAACGAAACGAAATAAAATTCGAAATTGCAAGGGAAAATCAAACTAGCAGATAAAGTACAACATTTTACTCTAATAAAGTAACAGCCTCGTAGTTTAGATACAATCTTAATTATCTTCCAAATACATTCGTTTTTATATGTACGACATAGCATTGTACGTGTAGGTATGTTATATGGAGGAACGAGGTAACTTTGAAGAAAATCCGTCATACGTCACATAATCGTGCGAATTCGTTCACAATCTATATCGAAAATTTGAACACGGGCGTAAATTCTCTCTTGGTTTTAGAACGTGCAATTCGTCCACGGAATGATGCGTCGTTTCGAAGCAGTTTCCTCTATGTAAATTGTATGCATACCTGATAATAGCGTGAATATCGGAGAATTCCATTAGCCGCGCGTCCTATTTCCTTGTACTCTCCTATACTCCATTCTCAACCGGTTTCCTCGGTCGCGCTCACATTCTGCGTCCATTTTCTTCCTCTTCGTGTAAGAAACTCGCGTCAAGGATGGAAAGAGAAGAGAAGGAACGGTGGAAGATGAAACGAGTCTTAGTAGCTCGAAAGCCATATTAATAGTCAGCACTTAAGAGTTTCATTAAGTCGCAACCGCTCGATCACTGCCTACCACTACCCTTCCAACAACTTTCATCCCTTTTAACTACCACCCCTATTTCCAAGTTAGCTCGGATTCTACACTAGAATTAGTCTGCGCACAATTATAAGATATACAGCCGTATATTTATTTCTAACTGCTGTCATCCACACTCGGAATAACGCCAGCCCCGCTAATTATTTCACACCCGTTTCCATTTCAGCAAGTTCAGCATGCCCTCGCAAATTTCAATATCGATTCTACTCACCTTTGATCGAACTCACCCTCTGCTTTTATTACTTTCGTTACTTTCATTACTTTCGTTACTCTCGCTCTATTTTTAGCCATATAACTACTCTATTGCTTTCTTTCGTTACAGATTATCCTGCCACTTTGGACGAAAAGGATAAAAAATGATGACAAAAGATAAATAAATATATGATCGGCAGCTAAGAAGCATATCGCGTATCTCTGAGCAGTAATCAAAGATAGGACAATGTTGAAAAGCTTTTGAACGTGAAACGAGCACGGTACTTAGCTACTAACGATAAATTCGTGATTTTCTAGCGATTCGATTACTCTTTGCCAAGATGTTAAAGCCGACAGTAACGTTTCAAGTAGATACGCGATAAAAACAGAAGATACTGAAATTCCAAGGATATTATTCTTATTATAGGTAAGTATGTAGCAGCAGTTTGTTTGCTTGATAAGGAAAGTAGCACCTTTAAGATAAAAGCGTATGGAGATGCCGTGTAATTCTTTCTTTTTTTTTCTTTCCTTTTTCTTTGTTTAAAATTACCGTAACCGTAAAACTTTCATAAAGCAGTAGCACGGGATATGTTGGATCTTTAACGTTATTCTTTCCTCTGTAAACACCGAGTAAATACAAGTATTCGTTCCTGTTCTTCCGCTGTGTTCGGCGACTGAACGGGGCTAGAAATTTCGCTTTAAAGTTGACGGCGTGGCGACCCGTTGCAGAGGCTGAAGCAGCAGGACAGTCACCACGTCGTTAACATCGACTATCGTTCTATGGAATTTTTCGGTGGATTTTCTTTCGTTCTCGGTAATACGCCTAACCCAGAAAACGGCGTCAGAAGATCCGATGGGACGTAGGTCGGCATGGCAAAAGCTGGAACGGGAATGAAATCTCCGCGAGAGGACATTTCATCGGTGTACCGACCCGTTGGGAAAACAAGCACACACGCGCGTACATATCTAACCGGAATTATACGCGGTGTATGTACGCGGGAGCAACGTGAAACACGGTTGTCGGGATGACAGGATGGAATTCACGAGTCGGCGTGCGATCTATTAAACGCGTCGAGCTAGACGATGCGCCATGGCTTGCTGTGACTCGGGTAGAAAATGGCACAGCCGTACGTTTTTAACCCCCCCCCCCCTCCTCTTTCCACCGCTTCGCTTCGTTTCGCTCGTTAGCAACGGTTACGAGCATCCAAGATAACGGATAAATCATACGTTTCTTTTCCATTTTAAAATACTCTCCCAAGAAACCGCTTAATTCGTGTCTGAAATATTTTCATCGACTTGTCTTGATTTTGTTGTGGTGTTACGACGTAGACCGTCGCAAAGATGGGAAAAAGAAAACTCGGGCGACGGACGACTTTTATAATATCCAACGTGGAGCAGTCGCGAGCAGTAGGTTTTCTCTTAAATCTGAGAGAAATCGCTAATCCAGCTATCTCGCATCGCCTCGTTTGTAAATATCGATAGAGTTGGGAAATAGCTACGTATACAGCTAGAAATAGTAGGATAAATAGCTTGTAACATTAATGTCGGCAGCGGGAAATAAAGGAAGGCTGAATGGCGTGAATCGGTGATACGCAACGTAAACGCAACGTAAACGCAACGTAAACGCAACGTAAACGCAACGTAAACGCAACGTAAACGCAACGTAAACGCAACGTAAACGTAACGTAAACGTTCGATGAATTTTCAACACGCGTGACTGATCGTGGGCCAGCTCGTTGCGTCTCTATCTGCGACCTTCTCTCTATTACGGTGAGAAAAATTTATGACCGGCTGTGCGTCGGTGATTGAGATGGCCGCACCTAATGGCTCGCTGTCTGTGCCGAGGATCTATATCATTTATATGTATATCGTTAGGTCGTTCTCGTGTTGTCCGGTTTTGCCAATACCTGCCTGTTTAGAACACGTCTAAGAAAAGGCAGAGGAAGAAGATATCGAGGAGAACACTCGCATGGGTTCAGCAGCAACGTGATTTAACGTTGTTTACCACCAGATAGAAGAATATTGTCATGGATGAAAGCGATTCACGTATGTGTAACGTATGTGTATATATTTGCATCGATGTCGATGGTTGATCTTTAAGTTTGCCGCATACTATCGATCGTTTCATGTACGTCCATAAACTCAGCGATGATATTTGTCTTATTTTCAGACACTAAAACGAGATATAGAAAAGAATAGAGTCCTTCGACCCTTTCTAGAGGTCCTTAGAGAACGAACAATCGATTATTTATAATTTTCAACGTCTGCTTCGACCTTCGAACATATACCATTCTTCCGTCGTACAAAGTTTCTAACGTAGTTTAATCGGATAATTTAATGACATAATTTCGCAAGATGCCTAATGCTATCGGAATATCTTCGACGTAGAAATCGGTACATAGTGAAGTGAAATTGTTCAGCTCACAATTAGTACGTACTAAGTACGCGAGTACATTTCGTTTACTGCATCGGGGACAATGGTGCATCGTGCTCTTAGAAAGATCTTTTTTGAAATTCCTCTCCCAAGATTTCTCTAGACATTTTCAGTTTTCTATTTGTTCGTCTCTCTACTTTCAAGGATATTCGCTTTGCCTTGGAAGTACACGCGTGGCATCTTAGTAAATGTAGACAGGTTCTGTCTTCTCTCAGATTTTCTTTTCTCGGTGCACTTTTTCCATTTCTGTTTCTATCTATCCGTCCCTATTCTCGTCTTTCTCCTTTAAGCCTCATTTAAACTCAGCAATTTTCTTTCTAAACGCAGTCCTTCCCATTTACCGTTACTGGTAACGTATAAAAGTTGCCAACCAGTTAACGATATCCGCATTATTTTTAACTTGTCTCCGTTATAAAATGGAATTTCGATCGTGAAATTATAAACAATTTATCGGACAGGGAAATATTAGAAACAAAGATTTATTAGAGCACGCGGATTGATAAATGATTGATAAAGGCTGGGAATTTCAGAAGAGTCGCGCTTCAAAAGCGATTAAACAATGGTAATGGTTCGGAGAATATAAAAGTTTAAAATTAGTCTGCTCAAACTCCGGATTTACGATAAAACCGATCGAGTATTTATGGAAAAGTTGAAACATCGCGTAAACGAGCTGTATCGTTCAGGCGAGCTAAAATTATTTAAATTCATAAGGGAATAACGGAATAAAAACACTTTTGACTTTATTTTGAGATTAAACGGCTGTCAATGGCTTCGTTGCCGCGCTGCGTTTTATCAACGCAAAGGTATTGTAACGTTTATCGCGTATTAATTTCATTGGTACGAAAGATATTAACGATAACGTACGACATAAATTGCGTCGATACTATCGCGCTGTAGGATACAGTGTAGATTTCTTCGTATTTGGATCGATCGGGAAAAGTTCATTTCCCGCTTAAAATACGAGTCTAAATTCTAGTTAGTACAAGTACTCGACTATCACGATACTTTTCCTTACTATTTACCGATAACGATGATATCTCCGCGTTAAAAATGTTCTAAAAATACGCTACAGACAATAATAATATACTCGTTACAATATTAATATACTCGTAGGCGAAAACTCGTGGCAAAGTCAAGAGATTTGTCTACTTCGATAATAAATACGAAGGTTGTTCACAGGTTTTAAAGTTTGATGATGTATCATAAAGCAAGTTACTTCCCGGAAAGTAACTTGGAAAATTAAATGCAATTTTCCTACAGTCGATAGGTCTGAACCGAGAGGAAATTCCGTGCTGTTGCCAAACTTTCGTCCACTTGGAAGTTGGTATATGTTGGAGGTATGTATACATGTATGTACAGCTGCATCCGTCTTCGCTAGAAAATGTGCTGCAGTCGGTTCTAATAACCATTAGTCTTACGCAGAGGTTTCATATTTAATCAACGCAATAAACAACAAATAAACAACTCGCGTGGACGTAAGAGATACGCGATACAAGTTATTTTCACCATACGACAAAGCATTACAACTAGTAAATTCAGTAGCACCACGATACTACATGTTCGGTTGGATGCAAGATACGAGTAAAGAAATTCGATCGATAAACGATTTGCGAATACCACGGAAAGTAATTTTATTATCACGGATCGAGTATATTTCACGGGGTTATTACTTTTAACGATTAATTACAGTTTCGACGAGTAGTTACCGCATCGGCCAAGATTACGTACCGCGTATTATTTAATTGCTGCTATATACATACTTGCAGTTGCAAACGCAAGATGTGTACCTAACGCGTACCTGTGTATGCAAATGTCGCGATGTCGTAACGAACCGGTGATCATTCGCATTACCGCAGAATTTCGTAATGCGATAGAGGCAATGTGCGATTCTGCACGATAACGGCTGTTTGCCATATACCTTTCATCATGGTGCCGAAATAGGGTGTAGCTTGTACAACAGCGTTGTTGCTGTTTGCTAATGAAATTTCTTATTCGTACCGCGTGTGACAATGTTGCTTTCTTTCATTTACAATGTACTTTAATTTATACGTATGTACATATATTCGTACATGTAATTAATAAGTTACGTTTTAGTCGTTTTTGTCTTCTTCTTTCAAGATTGTAAGATCAAAGCGAGATAATTGAAATTACGATCGTAATATCCATTTGTCGTGTGACGTTGATGAAGGCACGGAACGGGCGCGAGTAAAAGTCAGGCATAAAGCATACAGACCAGATTCTAAAGTTGAAATCTAGACGCGAATTATATTTCATCGCGATAAGATCGATATCCAATTATCATTCGAAACGGAACGTCGTCGAGCATCGTTGTTCACCGCGGGAATAATTGAGTGGTGAACGTGTGCAACGTCACGTCGGGAATAATGCTCGTCTAATTATACCCGTTTGTGACCACCGAAATTGCATCGTTTTAATTTCGCCCCATTACACGCATTTCGTCGGAGTTGTCTGAATTCTGCGAATTGTTTCACGTCCCTCGATAACCAACGCCTACAGTCTACGATAAGCATCAAATCCGATAGGCCATGTCAAGTTTAATACGATCGATAGATGTTTGCATTTCGAATGTAAACCCTCGATGAATTTCAACGTTTTACGACATAGAGAATTTATGAAACATTCGCAAAGTATACCGGAACGTGTTTTAACGAATTATTTATTTCACGAATATACAGGAGGCTTACAAACTTGATTTTACAGAACGAATCTAATTAAATGTTTGATCGTGTCATTCTTCGCACTATGTATAAGTTATAGGTTACCGTTTTCGGACGTATTTTCAGCAAACTGGGACGTTCAATTTTAACTTTCATATTGACGGCAGAATATTGCACAAAGATTCGCATAGATTATTCGCGTATACGCGTACTCGACTTAAACGGATAGCATCGACGAATCAAGCAATTTACTGTTTCGTCGAAAGCATGCACGAAATATAGTTTGTGCATCGTTTGAATCAGTACGGTGAACAATGTTTCATTTCAAATACGACAAATATAATAAAATACTATAAATTCTACTACCAATAATAAATCTACCCGCGTAATAACTTGACGCGATACAGAATGGGAAATAACAGGAAGTTGATTAAGGTAATATATGTGTATATATAGACATGTACTATGTAATGGATTCATCGAAGACATACGTTATTACATTAGTCAGTTTCATCATCCACTCTTTTTTTTTGACGAAAATTATATCGTCTGCTATGGCCGGGAAAGAAGACAAAGCAAAAGTTTTTCAAAAGCGCTGGTTCAGAAAATGCACGAAGAAATGAAGATAATTAAGATAAAACGCACGATTTCAAATGTCTAATGGTTTGTTTGATCGTCGATTGTCAGTGGATGGCAACGTTAAAGTTTGTTCGGTGTACAGCTGCTAGCTCTTTTATCGTGATACGAGTGAACGATAGAAGAGTAGAAAATAGATTGAATTTATCAACGAAATAAACAGCTATCTATTAACGACGTACATTCAAATTCCACAAACCTGTAGAAACCGTGACAGATTCAAACGTTCCCACGTATATTACACTCCATTTGTTATTCGTATTTCCTTCATTATTCTTTCGCTTCTATTCTGTAAGTTGTTAAATCGTTTACGTCACATTTAAACGTGTTACGTGAA
The DNA here is from genome assembly GCA_014737475.1 of Bombus confusus. Taxonomy (NCBI): domain Eukaryota; kingdom Metazoa; phylum Arthropoda; class Insecta; order Hymenoptera; family Apidae; genus Bombus; species Bombus confusus. Next base: position 142,571 of record JACXIV010000052.1, read on the forward strand.
CATTTCCGATTAATTTCCAGCCTGCACTAATATCGCAATGCGATAATAATGAAACTAACGAACTATTTTAAAGAAAAATCGAGAAAGTAAAAAGGACGTATATAAAGTTTTTACTTCTGAATCTTTAAGAAGTTTACAAGATTTTAGTTTTAGCTTCCTGAAGGTATGCTTTGCTGTCTGAGCCAATAAAGGCCAGAATATAAGTTTATAATGAAGAAACTTTCTTGCCAGAGGTTAAAAGTATTAAATTCGAAATAAGAACAAGGTAGTTTCGTTCCTCTTTTTCTCTAAAACAGACTGAAATTAACGAATGATTACATATAAATTTGACACGTTTTATTTCGTTATTTATGCAACAATCCCATATTATACTAACAAAGGACAAAAATTCCGCGATAAGAAGAACTTGCGCTGTAAAACTAATTGCTGTTAATAAAGTATTGCTACTACGTTATATTATGCGTTTATAACGGTAACGACTGTATCGAGTTTACTATGTAGCTCAGCTACACCATCGTCGTAATTAATTTCGTCATTACCATTCTTTATTCCACGAATGCCCTTTCTAGATTCGACCGAGCATCGAGTAAGACTTCGGTGCGGATGGTCCCAAAATACGGAACTGCTTGTAATAACGCGTAAGGTCACAATTTGCAATGTTGATAGTCGAGTATTCACGGCGAGACTGATTGATCGACACTGGCACTGGCACTGACACCGACACTGACACCGACACTGACACCGACACTGACACCGACACTGACACCGACACTGACACCGCCTGGCTCATCACAGGGAGCGCCGCTCTAGTTATTACGTATTGTTTCCCTAGACATTCTTCGCCGTCTCTAGCATACATATATACACATATATACATATATGTACGTCGAGATTTTCGACTTTTATTGTCGTGAAAGTGACAACTAATTGATTATGATTAACAATTATAATAATTAATTATGATTAAGAGTTAAACAAAAAGGGCAAGAGAATAAGATGAAATATATGCCATATAGAATTAACCACTACGTAATATACAATGCCATGCTTTTACTGCCATGTCATACTTCTTACTACTATATCAACCTATTTCCTAGGTAGTAAATAGGTGTAGGTACACCTTACCTACTTCCATAGATTACAACCTCAATGTAGCCTACCTAACCATAAATCACACCTACGTAAAAATCTAAACATCTGCTTACTCTATCTACGTAATAATCTAAATATAATAAAGGGAAAGGGAAAGGATACCGTATGAAGTACGAGTCCTCTTTGCTCGATGCCACAAAAGACCCTAAAACAAATTCAATCGGCGAAAGGTTCATAAAATTCTATAAAATATGTATAATTATTTTCTGATTGCTAAGGCTCGAACGCTATTTCGTAAGTATTTAGCTCCTTTTTTTTGTTCACCTCCTTTGTTTCTCTCCAGGTTTTTTTTCTTTCTTTTTCTTTTTTTTTTTTTTAGCCTTTAGTGAGTTAAGCGAGGAATTAATAGATCAAACGTTTTAAATTAATAGTTTAAATGTTATAAATTACTGGCTTAATTGTTACAAAGTAATAGTTTAAACGTTGTAAATTATTCGTTCGATGCTTACAAATTAATAACTAAATTATTAATAGGTAAGTAAAAGTTCTATTTCGACGTACAAGAAGTCGCGAGTCGAAGGCCCTTATAAATTTTATATACATACACGTGTGCGAATAGGCGGTAGCACGCACGTTGACTTTAGCAACAGGGACGCTGGCTGCGCAGCTGCTGTCTGTCAGAATCGGCATCGTCTAACGTCTAAAGTCTACAGCCTTTTAAAGTCCAATTTTTCTAAATAATATCCAAATGTATCGCATTAGATTCGGTGGCTACGTACGTTCTACGGATGGTGGATTTATCGCAATCTTAGCATCGTTGATTGTAAAGCGAAGTAACGTCTCTATGCGTATGTATGTATGTTCGTACGCTTTATCCTGTATTACAGACGCGACGTAGAATGGTAGTAACGGTACAACGTCGCCGCGCCATTCCCGATATTACTATTTAGTCGCGAAACCGCAAACCAAGGGACTGTTCAAAGCGTTGCGTAAGTTATTGGTTCGTACCTTGTTCAGATCGGGTCCAGCGCTACGGTGCCCTGCACATACCGGCTTGTGTGCACAGTGCACCGTCAGACCGCAGCATTCACCACGACGATTTTTCATCGGTACGCTGAAAATCGGTCCCTTCGAGATACACGATTCGATCGTAGTCGATGAAACTTGAAATTTCTGATTTCAAACATCGTAGAATGTAAATTTGCTTGCAGAAGAAGAAGGTGGATGGTGCATTCTAATATCTTCATTTATAATGTTCCTTGCCGGGTTATCTGACTTCTCGCGTTTAAGAGTGGTGTTGCTGGAACGAGCGTCGAAAACCAACAGTTTTTCCAATCTTTCCATCCTTTCCTCTGTAAATATTAGGAAACTCGTTAGATATTAAAAATAAGGAAAACGAAAATGTATAGAAAAGTAAGATATAAATTCGAGCTTTACTTTTCAATTTTGAGTAAATAAAGTTGGAAGATAGTAATTTATTAATCTATTTAGAAAACCAAAGTTTTTATCGGGTATTATTTAGCCTTATTGGATAATTTATTGGCTATCGGACGTTTAACAATTGTTGCGTAATATACATAATATACAATAGAATGTAACCAAAGAATACAATAGCTGCGATAAAACGAAGAAATAATCGTTTGTAAGAAGCAAGAAGTATCAATGGATATCGATAATCTGAATTCCTCTGTTATAAATTGGTCTATGGTTCATGGGACGTGATGTACGAAGAGTTTAAGGGCATCGGACGTTATTGGAATTTACTGGTCCGAAAATTGGGACGCGTTAAGCCCTCTAGAATTACGTGTTCCTTCCGGATCTTCCTTCATTCCTTCCTTTCAACCCTTCTCCCCGAACAAACCTTCTGTTTCACCACTATCGCAATCTTCAACTTTACACCACTCATCTTGCACCAAACTGTGCTATCCGTTCGTCGAAGCTATCCATCTTCCCTTCTTACTTAGCTTCCTTCCATATACGTATATATTCATTTATATACTTTTATACGTTCACGATCGTACACGTATTTTTATCTTCATCGTCTCCAACAACTCCCTTAAATTTTCTTTCCTAGAAGGAACGTTCTTTACATGCACAACTTCCTTTCTTTCTCAAATTAAGAATTAGTTTTAAATGAAGAATCCACTAAGTTACGAAATCTTATTTGCAGTATTTTCGTGCTTTCATTCGCCGTGAATCGGAATAGCGATTGCAAACCGCGACGACAAACGTGGACGGGAGAAGGATTGATTTTAGAAAACAATCGAATCTCGTGAAACTTTGAAATTTGGAAGGTGACAGTGGAAAACAGCGAATCAACGGTCCAATAAAAAAACCGGACAATTCTGGTAGACTCGCAACAACGTTAGCCTAGTGCCGACTAAACAATATCGTAATTTCGCCGCGCTAATATCTCCCCTCGATATATCCATGCGGCTCGATATATAACTCAGTAATGTACTGCATGTGTTATTGCTATACCATATTATTACGCAGACTGCTTTATTAAATCTTGTTACGCGGCAAAGCCGCAAACTGCTACACCGTTATAATTCAATTTCATGTAGAAAGCAAGTCCATTAGTTCGCTACTGACACATCTGCTATCGAAAATGAAAATGTTCCCAGCGTCGACATTATGTTTTAGCTTTCGTTAAATAATTCCATTAACTTACACCTTTAAATTATACCTTGGTGTTTGTTTAATTGTTTTCGTTACACTCGTATCGGATTTTCAAACAACCAGCACGATTGTCCTTTTGCCGAGAAATCAGCTAAAACGCTCTTTTCCGAAATATTTATTATGCACGCTTATGGTAACAGGAACATTTGCGTAGTATTGGATATATACCAAATAAAGAAAGCCTTTCGAGATGCAGCAATGTTGTAAACTGATATGAAACAAAAAATTATGCTTCACTTAAAAGGTGACAAATGTGGTTAGTAATAATACTTGATTTAATTTACTGCAATTACCACGTTATTATTTTTTGTATTCTCGAAACATGGGAGATATTTTAATACACGGATGCAAATTAACGCCGATATAATCACCGAACAGCACAAGTAATATGATCACTTTTGTCGATTAAACATATGGGTACGATAACAATAATACTGATACAGTAATATGGATACACGTATAATATCACTCAGCGGAACTACATCCACGTTTAGAGTGTCAGATTCATGCAAAATTGTGTGCATGCATAATACAAACAGATATTTGGGAGAAATGTTTCGAGCTAAGGTACGACGCAATGTTGTAGGAAATATGTATATAAGAAGTAACGAAGTGTCTGAATAATAAAATACTCGAACATTCGAAACTAAAACACATGACATTTCAGGCTGTTTCCTTACTGTTTTTTAATTATTATTGCGTAGGATATGTACAAATGTTTATCGTTAGAATAAGTGAAAATTTCGAATGTAAATCTTCGTAATTCATTGATTAACTTTATATTTTTACTTGACATTGGCAATTCTCCATAAATAAGGTAAATAGATTAATAGAATATACAAAATTTTGACAATTGGAAACGTTTCAATTGACAGTATTATTTTAACAGCCATCAAGTTTTTAATTATAATTGACAGAAGAACAACGATAAATATCGCTCTGGTTACTATGTACACGAGAAATGTATACATACGTGTTTCTACTATACGTACTTTAAAAATTAAAATACTCTAAAAGTTAGTATATTAAAAGATATTGATTATTTGTATTATTCGAATATAGCATGTCGATTAATAATTTCGAACAGATAATAACGAACCGTGCTGCGAGAAAGTAGCGGAAAAAAGAAAAAGAGCAGAGTATAGCAAAATTTATTCAAATGTAGTTTCCGAGCCCGTGCGTCGCATTAGAATAATTACATGCAGTCACCTACACATCCCCTTCCCAGGTCGGTTTATATAGATCGAATCTGTATATTTGAGAGAACATAGAAAGAGGCAAGGAGGAGAAAGGAAGGTGAGTAGGATGGAAGGAAGGAAGGGAGGAAGGAAGGAAGGAAGGAAGGAAGGAAGGAAGGAAGGAAGGAAGGAAGGAAGGAAGGAAGGAAGGAAGGAAGGAAGGAAGGAAGGAAGGGAAGGAAGGGTGGAAGGGTGGAAGGGTGGAAGGGTGGAAGGAGGGAGGGAAGGAAGGACAAGGAACAAGAACGAAAGAATAGCAATAGATGGTCGAGGAGGGGAAAGGGGGAAGGAAGCGGAGAAACGCAGAAGGGGCAAGTGTGGATGAACGAATGGCACGCCACAAATTCTCAATCGCGCGAGTTACATCCCTCTCGGGTTTTCTCGTTTATTACGATGGAACATTTTAAACGAAACGGAAATACGACATATCTGAACGCCTGGGCAAGAAATCGGTAACAGAAGTAAACAATTCTGCTAATTATCAAGTATTAAGGGAACGATACAATGATTATGTATACTAACTACTTGGATGCATATTACGTTCGCAACGTATACAACGGAATATGGATGCGTTAAAAGTCAGCCTAATTATTACATATTTCAACACGGTTTATGGAAATAAATCAGGGAGAAACTTTACATCCGTATAATACTAGAAATTACACTCGCGACGGTGTATTCAAAGTTACGTATATGTATAGACGTTTAAAATAAAACTGAATAATAAAGGTGACGCTGCGTATAAAGTATAAAATGAAATGCGTGGTAAAATATCGCTGAATTTCTACTTTTAAAACCAAACATGCGATAAAGCTAGTAATAAAGTTTTTTCTCCATTATACAAATAATTGCTTCGATAATTTCATTATTCAACTTATTTGTCTAGTAGTGTTACGTCATATAGAAGATGAAGTAAGTAACGCATTGCCAACATCATCTGCTTTCTTCTTCGAAAAATCATTGAACGATGTTTGACGCGATTTCAATTTTCGATTTATTACGACAAAACGAGGAGAAAAGGCTGAGTGCTTTCGAGTATGCGAAAGTGACATGTTTGATAGATGTTGAATAAAAAAACAGAAAGTTTAATTTATTTACGATACTGATACCACCGCAGACCCGCGAGACTGCCTCGCCCGATAGCTGCCTCGCTCGAGTTGCCTCGTGCACGCAACCGAGACAGAGCGAGTCTCAGTTTGTATTGTAACGTTGAACGCGCACGTCCAAACGAAGCGAGTAAGTAGCTACGAGACACCTTTGATCTCGCCAAAAATCCGACAATCGTTGGCTCGTCCCGAACCAGTCTCGGCCCGAGGCACGCCTCGCGGATCTGCCTCGCGGGTCTGTCTCGCACTGTCTGCACATAGCTACAGCTTTAGGTTGAACTTTTAGACTCAACTAAAACCTAAACTTCACTTCTGAACGCAAAGTTTCTGCAGAGAATCGTTGGAAGTTCAATGACTTTAGTGCGTGCGAATAGTCTTTAATTGGAAAATTAAGACTGTTTCATTCGGATACGATATTTATAATATAGAACAGCTAGAAATTGCAAAGTCTCGGTCAAAGATCCTATCGATACGTGTGCGTTTACAAATCTTTTATCGGTTGTGATATTTGTGGCGAACAGATTCATGGCGTGAAACTACTGTGACTCGTACATACTCGTATAAAAGGATATGTGCTTAGATTGACATTACAACGTCGGTATTCTTCTTTAAATCAAAAACATCATTCTCTCCGATACTTTGCTACTTTTTACTAATTACAGAGAAGAAAGTAAAGTTACAGCGCGTGTATACGTACGTATATGTACGCGAATAATCATCGAAGATCAAAAAGAAATATTAATTTGTTCGTAAAAATAATCCGTGGTATAGCGTATTACATTCGTATCTTCGAATAGGTTTTACAAATTCCGCTCTAATGAAATTTGTATTCCAAGTAAATTAATGTCTATATAAATATTAACAGAAATATAAATGTAAATGCGATAGACATAGTATAGTATATAGTATAGTATAGTATAGTAGACATAGTATATCAGTTAAACTCATGTACTTTGGATGTTACTTTTCTAGCTGTTCGTGAAACAGCTACATAGAGTAGCGGAACAATAACGGAAGAACACGAGGTGCGTGAAAGGTAGTATCCTTTGTACCAACTAGGATCTCCGCTGTTTCACTTTGCCCTTTGAGGTTACACGTTATACTACTTAGAACGTGTTAGAGAGAGTAGTAATGTGTCTAGGTGGAAAAAGCAAAGACCAGTAGTAAAAAGAAGGATTCGGCGACGTCTCACATTCTGCAACTTTCCTTTACGATTACATTTTGTTTAAACGCGACCGTTTCCAAAAGTTACTTTATTTTATTCTAATACAACATTTTAACCACTATTTCTATAATAAGAATAAAATTCAAACTGCTTTTGTATACGTTATTTGATATTTGCCTTATCGTAGTGATCATTATCTTAGTACCACTAAGATTTATACCTTCGTGATCGGTTCTTGGGTCAAATTGTTAAATCTAACTGACATATATTCGATATTTTTCTATTTTCTACATCTAGTTAATTTCATAATAATATCGAACTTTCTTTTATCGACTTTCTATTTAGCTATATCGCGATTGATAAAGATATTTACTTTATTAAATGTTTTTTAAGCAATTGACTATACATTCTGTGTTTCGCATTTTATATTTCATAACAGTAGCTTATAAGTTATTCGCACGGTTACATATCGGATAACATGTTTATTACACAAAAGTTATTTATCTTTTCTCCTATATTTTTGTGGAAATTGATTAGAAACGCAGGACGCAGTTATAAAGTAACAAAATTGTGTTTTTATGCTGTGTCTGATATTTAGAGGAAAAAGCCGTATCTTAATAGAAAAAGGACGCATTGGTTAGTGTACGAGAAAATATGTGATTCGATTTAAAAACGCAAGTGGTACGCAAGTTTAAGATCTTTCAACTCTATTTCCCCAACAAGCGCATGTATAAGAGAATGAGAGAACGAGGAAGGCAAATGTCTACACGCGCTACACCATTGGGCCGACTTAGTTCCGGCCTGAAGACAGTTTTACGACTTTTGCGACTTTGATCACGACGCCTGTAACAACGACCAGATCTCAAATACTCGAGAACGTCGGCTGAAGTTCGGAAAATCAATCGTCATAATCGAGCCACTCTTTGGTTGAACGTTACCTAGAGCCTTAATCCCGGAGCAGACACGAACGAGTGACCTACATGGCTGAATGAATTCAATACACTCGTACAATCTTGTTTATCGCAATTGTAAACATATGGATTAGTCGAAGTAGTTTTCCAGTTCCTGAGTAAGAATAACAAGTACATTCCTAGAAAGACTGTGATCGTACGTTACGATTACGTGAAAGCCAAGTGGAGACGTACACAAGATACGCACAACGGAATCCGTTAATCGCCATAGAAGTACCGTGTTACATTAGTTGCCATTGTGTCTCGTTGTCTGACAGATCAGACGATAAATTGACTTGCTCAAATTAGTAGGTTTATCCCTGACGATACATTACCCAGAGGTAGTTTGGACATGTACGAGTAGAAATCTCATTGAATTAATCTCTCTCGTTTCCTTCGTTCTCTGTGTATTACTCTCTCTCTCTCTCTCTCTCTCTCTCTCTCTCTCTGTCTCTCTCTCTCTCTCTCTCTCTCTCTCTCACGCCCTTTCCTTCCTTTCCTTTTCCCTTTCATACTTATTCTAATGTTCAAACTCTTTCCCTCTTGCAGCCAGTTGCATCTATATGTTTATTCTGTTCCATCTTCTATGCCTAGGTGGGCGTCACTTGGAAGATAAGCTGAAAAGCAGCAGGTATTTCGATGAAATGTCCGGTATTACTGACAAAGATGGAAGGAGAGGCTACGAAGCTGGAAAACGGTGGTGAATATAGTATAACTAAGAGAAACATGAAAGAGCCTGCGGGTCTGTTTAACGAGTAAAGTCAGTATGACCTCCGTAGATTTCGCTATCGGCCATGAAGCGTGGATCCAACAACTTCAAGACGAACTAACCAGCCATCTAACTCGCGACAGTCTCTCTCTTACGTCCTTTTAATAAAGCTTCGCCCGTGAAAAAGGCATTCTGCCTGCTTCTTCTCTGGTCCCTACTTTTCGAGGATTGACCGAATCAACTTTGTTACTTTCGACTAAGTTTATAAATTTTGATTCTATCAGTTAGAACTAATAATCGATAAATATTCATCGATTCTAGAATTTCACGATTACTATGCTGCACGCATTTATATATATTACATCTGTAGCGCGGTGATATCAATCGAGATGGCAAATTTGACGATTCACACTACACCTGTGCAATTTCAACTTTGCAAATATAAATAGTATGTTCAATTTATTGCTACGTAATTATCTCCGCGACGATGTTTGGAGCTAACGCATGCATTATTTCGGTAACTTTTACGTCACAAGGAACATATCTGTCAAAGTTCAAATCAGACTTACAGACGCAAAAAAAGGCATGGGATAGCAAATCGTATTCTGAAATATTAAATCCTATTCGATCATACTTGCGCTACTATGTGCGTAACTTACACAGAACGTAACACAGCGCCGTGCAACGTTATTCATTCGCATTGTTTTATAGTATCCGAGTGATTATTTTAATGCAACCGTTTTCATTAGCATGTAGCCGGGCGCTATTTCGCAGTTATCACTTGGGTGCGTCGATGCTTCGATGTTTCTGCGCTTTGATGCTTCGATGCTTTTTACAGTAGGCTAGCTTCTGTAATACAGATGCATCATTCGGCGAAATTAACGTATCAATTTGGGCCACGCATTTTCCCAGCGTATTCGTTTTAAAGATCGCCATCTTTTAATTCACGTAACATACAAATTGATCTTAACATCGATAAATTACTTTAACGGTCCAACGATGTTTTGTGAACATGTTTTTAAACGGTCATACTAGTGTATTTTTTCTCAATCAACGTCTATATTAAACGTCGCGCAACGTTAAAACGGTAAATAAAATTGCAAATATTGCGAGAATCTATCAGATAGATTTCATTAGCAAGAGACAAGGAAAACGTCAACGCGTGTAATTTTCTTAAACATTTTGTAAGCTATTTCCGATAGACTCGGCACAGTTATAAAGAGAAGATCGCATATACAAATAAAACGATATAGCAACGTATAACGGTGGCCGATTTAAGAGAGAGAGAGAGAGAGAGAGAGAGAGAGAGAGAGAGAAGAAAGAAGAAAGAGCAGTGTAACTGCCTTGACCATGTGCCGGTCCGCGGAACTTCTTTCCAGCAACGCATCTTGCTGACGGTATCTTGCGAAGTTCGAGTGTCCAAGACGAAAGCAATTACGGTAGTCTGTTCACCGTCGCGGGAAAGAATGGCTCTTCTCTTCCACGGAGGCTCCTCGTTGTCACCTGATCTGACAAACTCCACCGTCGTTGCTTGTCCATTAACTTTGTATTCCATGCCTTTGCTTTCTTCCCGCGTGTCCTTTCCAGGTGTATTCGTCAAAGCATAAACGTATGGACCAATAAGGACACGTAGAGTAACACGTTGACTCTCTCGAAAATGTTTTATCTTTACAAATATAATTAAGGACTGTCGTGTAACACTGTTGCGTGCCGGAGAGGAAGTTACTTTTGAAACACGAAAACTAAAAGTGTACGCGAAAGCGAAGGAAGTGTATTTTCATACCGTTTTCAAAAACAGAAGCACGAACGGCTTTGAGATACCGATACATTCTTAAAACGCTCTGTGAATATTTATCGACTCAAAGATACCAACCAGGTGATGGAAGAACGAGTCCTTATTCTTGTTGCAAGTTGAGGTTCTTACTTCGAACGATTCCTAGGGTGACCGGCGAGCAACAGACAAAACAGCTGTAATGTAATTCTGAAACAGGATTTTATCGCTCTTAGGTCGATAAATTTGAGGGAAATGTCCAAATAAATTATATCGGATGGCGTGTTAAATCTAGACAAGGTGGAGTCGGGACGCAGTGTCGTCGATGAGATCGAAACCCAATTGTAACATCAGGTCGTATACACAGGTGTGGAAACTCCGTGGTAGAAGCAGTTCCAGACTCGAAAGCAGGAAGTTTCTTGTATTGGCCATCGCACACAGGTCGCTGATGCGAAGTAATCGAAACAATTTTTTATCATTTTTATAATACTTTATGAGCAGGTATAACGTTATTTATTCATAAACTGTTCCATTTGCGGTTAAACTTCGAGACTGGCGAAAGGCAGGCGACCGCGCCGAGCGATCGGTTCGAAGTTTCACGTTTTTTTTTACAGGTGAATGAAATTTCTCTGAAGATTAGTATCGTAGTAACGTCTTAACGCTTGTCTAAAAAAAAAAAAAAAAAAAAAAAAAAAAAAAAAAATTCTGTTTTCTATCTAGAAATCACATTTTTTATTTCGATCAAATTAGTTGACATTGATAGATGAAAAAAGTAAGGTACGCTTTGATAGATCTTCGTACTGTCTGCATACCGGCAAATGTATCAATAGGTTGCGTGATTTTATTGCGACCAGAGAACCGTACAGAAGTTGACACCTTTCGCAAGATAAATCGTTATTCTCACTGTGATGTGATTGTTTTGTGCTCGAATGAATAGATACGTACATGTACACGCAAAAAGTCGTGTAAGCGTAAAGCATCTATTTGACGCAGAGTTAAACTTTCCTTCTATATCGTACATCACCGAGGCGGTAGTATTCGGATTTTATAAAAGTAGCGAGTTTCATAAACGTAAAAAGAGGAATTGTAGCGGTGAGCACATATACAATATATATAACTAATAACGTATACGAAACACTGTAATATGTCTTTTAATCAAGAAAGGTATAAATATAATATTTTCATTTGTAACGTACGCCCCAATGGCATAACGATATAATAGCGATATCGAAAAAAGTAATACGGAATAAAAGATATTTCGAAAATTTACCGGTATTCGATATGTTTGTGTCGTGTGTATGAAAGTTGAAAAAAATTGTCTGCGATTGATTAGCATCGTATGGCGCGATTTCTCGTAACATTGACGCGTTGATACAACCGAGCCGTGTGCCTGCTGTTTTCATCACGATAGCACATGCGGGTTAAGGGGTTCGAGCTTGAGCGGTAGGGGGTTAGGGCAGCATACGTCGGCCGCTACCACGAGAGGGATGAATTATCGCACCCGGTAACCGAGTCGAAAGTTCTCAATTCCCATTAAGCGAGGCAGCCGGCCAGAAACCGATAGGTTAGTTGGTGAACCTGCTGAGAATCCCCGGTGCTCAGACCACCGACCAACAACTCGGTGACTACATATCGGTCCGATGTGGAACATCGGCAAGCAGGCGCCAAGAGAGCACTGCCTATCCACTGATCACTAACCTCGCTTCTGCGACTAACAACGCTAATAATAATACTAATCCGATGCTACACCAACACCTGACTATGACTATCACTACGACTATAACTATAACTATAACTATGAGTATAATTATGACTGTCAACGAATCTTTGTTTTTCTGAACTCTTTGTTTCATCCACACACACGTCATAGTAATCCATTTTGCCGACTACACGAATTACGATGAGATAATAGTAAATTAAGTATTTACCAATCTGCCTTTCAACGTGGAGTATACATGTACACATTATTTATACTAATTGCTTTAATGTACATATATTTATTTCTGAAAAATAGTCTTATTTTATCTATTATCTGTATATTATCTGTAAATTATCTGTAAATTATCTGTAAATTATCTGTAAATTATCTGTAAATTATCTGTAAATTATCTGTAAATTATCTGTAAATTATCGGAATAATCATGGGAATACATATTGAAAAGCGATGTATTTCATCGTACGGATACTTGACACGTACATCGACGTAATTTTCTAATTAACGGCTAGGTTGAAAATCGCAAGTAAAATTCTGTAAGCGGCGGTACAACCACCGCTTGGTAACTATTAATTAAATGGGCGTAGACGATGGACCGTTGGTGGGTGGATACCGTAGCCTTAATTGTACCGTTCTCGCTTACTTCCTCCGAGTCCGACGACCCTTCTCAACGTCTCTTCACCTTTTCCTCTCTTCTCCACTCCCTGCTTTAGAAATTACACGTACGAGTCTGTTATTCCATAGTTACATAAACAATCAGACGGCCGCCAGAAGCAACGTATTTATACGCGTAAACGCACGCGTGTATGAAATTGTACGAAGCTAGATATTCGTAGAAATTGTAGCAGCATCACCGACAAAATCACGCGCGTCTACGTGCACACTAATCTACGTAATCGCTCTGATATAGCGTCAAGTAGTTTCATAGAAAAGATTCTATCTACGTTCCTTCGAATTTGTCATTCTCCTTCGAAAAATCAGTGCGCGTTCGACGTATTCGTTGTACTTTTCAAACGTTTCGACAATTATTCCATCAACTCGTTCGTATTACGATAAAGTAATTATGCCTAGAAACGAGTTTGTTCGTTATTTCGTAACCACTGATAAACTGTTAGTTTTCAGGACGATCCATTGTAAAATTGTCGCGCTTTCCCGAATATCTGTGAAAAAATTCAAAGATTAAACAATTTCCAGCTGCCTCCGCTTTATTACCAATCATTCGACGTAGACTCGAAACGATTTCGTGCAACGTTTCTAATGGAAAATGAACGAACCGTGGCGTACTTCTATTCACGCAGCTACTGCTATGTACATATGTACGTACGTACATGCATATGGACGGTATAGAGTATAGAAAGCGATGTACCTGCATATAGAAGCTGTTGCGTACAAGCAAGAACGTGCACAATTCCATGCTGGTTGCTCGGTTTTAAGGTCTGTCCGTTTCGTTCCATGTCGCTTCGCTCCGCTTACGAAGCCACGTTTAGGGGTCAGATGCGGCGGCGCAACTTTTGTTTTCCGCTCGTTGATTTCAATATCGTATACTCTGCACTGCACGACGAATAAATGCTGTTCAAGTACACCGAAATGGCGGTTTACAGATGATAGCGCGTCAACTATACGTTTTAATGTTCACTGCAATGCGTGCCGCAGAATCTTCTATCGTTCCTCTCCAAGTATGTAGGTAATTGGAATGAACGAGGAATATTGTACTTTGTATCGTATCGTATCGTAGTTGGATTCGGAGATTCGTGTTCCTTAAAATTAAGTTTATCATCGTTAGTCTATATGACGATCGATGAAAACCTTTTTCAGAATAGGACGTCGAGTCTTGATTATCGATACGTTTATTCTTAACTTGTTCGTTATTGGGTTGTTACGATTCGTTAAAAGGTTGTAATGTCACGAGTCGCAATAAATATTTTTCCAATCAATCTTTAGCTGAAACGAACGAAGATTAAAATCGAAGCTGTACGTTCTTATATTTCATATTTTTTACTACAAAAGTTTACTGCATAAACTCAATTGTAACATACAAGTTGCCACCGAACTGCTAGATTCACATTTTCTCTCATAGTTGAAACAGTTGCGTTTAATCTGACCTAATTTCACGATGCGGTTCTATTTGCTACGATTCGCTCGTTCATCCAGTCAGATATGCTATATCGTTGCGTCTTCGTCGCATTTTTCTTTTGATAATCAAACGCGTTAAATACACTACTAATACACCTTGTGTATGATCAAGCTTAGATACATCGAGACATAAACTTAAAAATATCATCGAGTTACTACACCAGCCGTGTATCAGTCGTGATTAGCAAACGATCGATAGACGAGCGATGCCGTTTTGAAAAACAATTTGAACAACTTATCGTTAATCGGAACGTGGTCACTTCTCGCCGAGTGAATCATACTGTGGACAAGGGCTAGAGGGCTAAAAGATCGCTGCCGATCCTCCTTCTATCCAGCGCATACTGTTTATAGGCTACCAAAATCTGTAGATTCAGTGATTCTGACTGGTGTTCTGACTGTACGCGATCGTTAATAGTGCTGCCGCATATTTCTTATATAAATACAGTTTAATACGCGTGAAATATATGTACGTGTCTCTGCCTCTTGCACGGTAGTTTCCAACGATATTAATGTTAAAACTTCAGAATTCTAGCGATATCTTAATTCCTGACGTATTCAACGAAAGAAATTACGAAAGAAATCAGTTGAGAAATTAGTTGTAAGCTGTTTTAACTTTAATACAAGCAGGTGTAAACAAGGAAGGGAAACATCAATACATACCTGGTACAATTTCAGTCATTCTATTCGAAACTGTCGAATAAAGTCGAGATGACGAAAGACGAGGAAAGTTGACATTACCTTCGTCGATTTATCGTTCCTTGATGCTGTTCGGTAAAGAATAAAGAGAAACGAGATGAAGGTAGAGGGAGCGAAGCTTACTCGTGATCGACGGCCAACGGCCGACAGTTAATTATCGATAGAGATGAATGATGCTATGGCGAAATTGAAGATTTTTGCCTATATCGTTCGTTGTATATATGTATATTGGCAAGAAAATAACCAACAAAAAGTAAGTTTGTAATCTTTTCAACTTGTAGTTCATAATTTTACTTCCACGCGTTACAGGATTGCTTAAGGCAAACTTGTACAATACAAAATTGTATATCCGAGATTTTCAGCGTATAATTTTCTAATTTTAATTGACGAAATAATCTATAGAACAAAAACGTATCAAGCGTTTCGTAACGTTAACATGAAATAGGATATAGGACGAGATTCGATGAAATTCAAACGTAACGCTCGAATTCAGGAGAAAACGAAATCCTCTCTTCCCCCGATCAACCGTAAAACCGTATTTGCTACGGAATATTGCTCTTAATTGAAAGTAATAACGGTTAACATTGAAAATCACTAAGTCGAGAGCGTCGCGCCGCGACAGTCGGCTTCAGCAGCGATCAAAACACGGAGTGTACTAATTGCTAATTGAAACTTCAAAATTGCCCAATTTCACAGCAAACGATCGAAACTTCTTGTAAATAATATTTTTTATATTCTGATATCTACGCGAAACGAATTATAGAAACATCATTATCGTTCCCGGTATCTAGAATTATACAGGTATGGTGTTGCGTACGTTACCATAACGCGGCAAACAATGGGCACAGATATGCCAAATTTACATTACGGCTGATTTGTCGCGCAGTGCATTCTATCCAACTCGGTTGCCACTGTTGCTGTCAGCATAGTCACGCTAGTTTAGCCGTAACGTCGTACCTTGTTGCACGAACATTTAACACCGTGATCTTATGGGATAAACGGAGAATGTGCGTAGCGTAGATACGCGTTCATTGATGCGCGTACGCGTGCATACGTACGTGTGAAATACGTGGATTATAGCTTGTTGCAAATCTGCAACAAATAAAATAGATTACAACAATATCGTGACTCGACGGAGACGCGTACACGATATTCTTTTATTTGAACATCAGGTTTATGTCGGAGTATGAATCTGAAATACTATAGCTGCAGACATTGTTTACGATGATACGATCTTAACAGGTTGTGTTTAATCGAATGCCGATATAGATGGACGATAATATGCTAATAGGCAATAATATGTTAGATTGGAAGGTAATGCATTTATAAACGTTAAATGTTAATCTTATAATTATAGTTACGATCTAATTGTAACTACGATGGAAAGTTATTTAAATAGTTCGTTGTAAATTAAAGGTATCGCTATATAATGATTTTGATCGGTAAAGGCATAAAATATCAACGGTGCAGAGAGTAAAGTAATGGTTCGATCATTAAATTCTGCTAGGTATTCAGACATACGTTATTTATTTTGGTTCAACGACAGGGAACGTCTTTTGTCGCTACACTATTTGTACATGAACGAGAACAAACGCGGAACAGTCAAACGCAAGCAAGCTCGATTAATGGCGAGTAATAAATCTATCGTCGATTTCCGTAGCTGAACGACGCGACGTTATTTTACCAACACTGCCTACGTCCCTTTATTATTTCTGCCATTTAAATAGCATAACGCCTCTGTAAGCCCCTTCGCATTGATATTTCCACGATGTGAATGCCCGCGAAAGAATATTTCCGATATTTCGAGCGTACTTGTTCAACTTGCATGAAAACTGCAATTGCAATTATATTTACAATGATAACGAACAAACATATCCTAGCCAGTGTAGTAGTCGATGTTTCGGAGATTTCTTTTATACGTACATAGCTGAAGAATGCCAAACAGCTAACGAATACCATGATAATCGTAAAATTAGTTAATAGGCATATACGCGGTTGCAATCATAATCATATCGTATGCAACAAATCATCTCAAATCATGCATAAACGTACACGCGTACTTGATTATATAGCGTCGACTCTTATATAGAGGAGATGCACGTGTCAAGGTCAACGCATCGTGCATCGTGCATCGTGCATCGTGCATCGTGCATCGTGCATCGTGCATCGTATCGCCGATACCTGCCGTGGATGTTACAGTTTCGGGGTGTCGACAAGGGGACCGACGTTCTCTGTTGTCCGCCGTCGTAGATCGCGTGCACGGGGCCGATCGCTCACACACGATGGTACGGGGGGCACACTAGGGTACATTCGGGGTCACGGTCACCGTGTCCCGTGGCACGTGGAAAGGGATAACGGTTTCCTAGAATCATCCGACCACGGAATAGGCAGGGTGATGAACCCTCAGGCAACAGGACCTGCCGATTGCGAGTCAAACGGTTCAGCAGTTGACCCGGTCCCTACTCCAGAGCGTTCGTTGGATCAAGATCGTCCAACATCGATATACGTATTATCTAACATGTAATTCCGTTTTTCCGTGTCTCCATCCGATCGTAATTAATCAGATATTAATCGTAAAAACTGAACCGGTTGTTTTAAAAGCTTTATAAGGGAACCAATATTCCTTTTGCACTAATGTGGGTACTACGATAAACTACAATAATGATATCGTAGTTCCGACGAAACTCAAGACGCAACCGCCCTCGCCGATAGTGACGACAGGCTATGGTTATACTCTCTCCCCTACGGGTTGTTACAAACAAAAGTGCCAGATACTGCAGGGACTGTGTTGGGCGGATAAATGGAACATAGAACACAGAACACGGCACTTTCGTCCGAGCTGGTGAGCGGAGCGTACAGAGAAATATGTACGTATTACCGAAAATAAAGAAGTTTTAAAAAGCTTTTGATATTCCGTATTTGGTAATTTTTTAATAATTCCATTATTTGATAATTATTACTGACACGTTCTATAAATATATATTATAAATACAAATTTACAAACGTCTCGTTATTGCTTGTTAGTGTAACAGCAGTCGTGTACAACGATTCGTTGTAGTTCAACGTAAGGCCACGCTACGGAAATTTAGTTTTTCATAAACTTATTAACACAATTTCAGCTAATGCACAATTTGCGTTGTGCTATATAAAACGTAAGTATATAAAACGTACCACATAAGGATCTAACTGAATGCAAAATGAGGAGCATTTAGGAAGCTTATTTAAATACAGATACACAGGATAGTTGCCTTTCGAGTTAAAATCCAGTTCGTATTCTTAAAAGGCGAACGGAAAAAGTTCAACTTGGTAAGCAATTTGCAATTCTTTTGAATCGTGCTCGGCACACAGTCTGATTTTAACCAATCCTACGACGTAGTATGCATACTGGCGTTTATTCGAAAAAGCTTTTCCCTCTGTTCAAAACTGTCGCTTTACGTTTCTTCCTTACTCGATCGTGTTTGCTTGATTTTAAAAAACGAGTTAGTGACCACGGCAACAATAAACATGTTATTGTCTCGTATTCGTTATCGATATACGTATATTAATCGGAAGAATATAATGAGAAAGTGCTTTGTATGAAATTCGTATACGGTAGACCGGGTCTGATTTTAGAGCATGGTTTTGAAATACGATTTCGCAACAACTACCAAGGTTACAAAATATTCTATTCTTATTAGCTGCGTGATAAGTAACTCTATGAGATCGGTACTAACGCAATTTCAAAAATCAAATTATCTTTCCATAAGATTATAGCAAACGAAAAAAAAGCAAATAAATAAATAAATAAAATATTTGCGCGCGTCCACGATGCAGTGAGAGATATTAAAGAAGATGGCGATATAACAATGTTGTACCGCTTTATTCTTATTACGTTATCCTCTTCGTCATTTTTTCGTCACCACGTACGTAAGATATCTTCTAATCCTTGCTAAGCAACAGAAAATTCTTACTTTTGATAAGGCCGCACGAATCGACGTGATCTTTCGATCGTGTCGATTATTTTAACAATTATTTTCCCCTTTTACGATTGTTTTTATGCGTGTAAGCATGTGGTAGAAAAATAGAAAGCATGTAAAGATAAAGCAGATATAACGACTACAGAGCAATATAAAAAGCTTTACAACAGACATAATATTCCTCGGAATGGATAATATGTACTTCGCGTTGCAATTTTCTATTTTGAATACACTTTTCTTTTTTGCCAGCAGCACATAATTAGTATCGTACCAGTAATTGCCACTCTCTCCTCCTTTCTTGTGAAACACATTGATGCTTTAATTACGTAATAGGTACATTCATTGTATACGACTTTCTGCCTTCCTATTGTGCATTCTACACGCGTTTTCTGAGCGTTCCAATCTGATGGTATTTAATACGAATATTTCGGTTTGAAATGTCAAACGCTAGTTTCCATCAAAATTAAAGTGCCTGAAGCAGGGATGCCGTTATTACTATCGCGGTAGAAACTGAAACATCTACTTTGATTCTATTGCTGAACATTGCGGTAAACTGAATGAAATAGAATTCTTTTCTACAGGCGTCCTTCCTTTCCGACTGTTTCAAGAAATTTCTGTAACGCTGAAACACACGAGTCACAATCTATAAATTCTATTCAACGTAGTACAAGTATTTTTGCAATTATTTACACGAATGTAAATTCGTACGTGGGAAACGAATTAAGACAATTTCGTCGTTTTCTACGTTTCGTCGGTTATATAGCAGAATTTTTATTTCGACGACGATATAATTTTGATTATCGAATAACTGTATTTTCCGATGTAACGGCACAAGTGTTTCTAGTTACATAATAATAATTAATTATAATACGTAGCAATGAATTTAGTAATTATAAATCGTAATATCCTGATTCTTTTTTTTTACCAGTTAGCCTTAACTTAAGCGAAAGTCTTAAGAAACACACAGCATTTAAAGTACACGGCGATAAAAATATTTCTTCGTATATTTGGGAAATTAAGGCCGAGCGACGGTAACATGTATAGAGAAAAGTTGTTCAGAATCATGCTCTCGATAACATTATTTCAAGGCTATCTAAATTGACGGGGAGTACCCTTTCGTAAATAATTACCATTATTTCAATCGTTCTTTCTTTCTCGCTTATTTCCCCCGTACTCTTTGCTTCTCTCCTTTATTTGACAGAGATTTATAAATTTCCGTTGACAAACACTTTGATACGATGAAAATTATTAACCGAGTGCTCGTGAAATTTTGTGCAAATAGTTATACAAATAAGTACGATGTACGGTTCTTGTATATCAAATTACTAAACAAATATTAAAAGTATCTTTTAAACGTAAAAAAAAAACTAATCAAATATTAAATAATGTCGTTTGTAGAAAAATTGATCTTGTACTTAAGACCTCTGCCAGTGCTTTCAGTTTGTATTATATGCATGCATGAATTTCCATAACAGTTTGCAAGTTTACGTTATCAGCGAACCTGACAGCTGGCGGTAGGTAATGTAAATTCACGTATATCTATATACAACCGTTAAAGTTAAAGAATATCAAACGCACTGGCATGCTTGAACTTTAATTAAATCGTATTTTTCTTCTATAAAAGACATGAAAGGATCTGACGAGAGGAAGATTTTATTCGGCGAAACGAGATATTATCATTTTTTAAACACGAGCTCGGTAGATTTCGCATTAAGCATTTCTCATTCGTAATATATGGATGAAGATTAAGGCAGGTAATGGGGTCGATGTTAAGCAATTCTTAGTAGTCACGATTAACGGATCATTACCGTAAGCCGCGAACGAAAAATTCTCATATCGGATACCTTCGGATCTATCAAGATAGAGCTTCGTACAACTAATTGCACAGCGAGGACATTTTCGTCTAGCTTTTCTTCTGTCGATGGTGATATTTCTATGATCTCGTTCGGATTAGTCAAATTGCTTGAATTCAAGTCGCTCGAACGTAAGCTTGCGTTTATACAAATCAAATTACTCGAATTTACGCGAACAGCAATCTAGTTGAATCATAGAGCGTGGGGAATTTACCAATATCGGTAATGGCGAATAATATTCATTTTGGAAAGGAAAAAGCACGCATTCTGTTATCGGCTTGCTCGTAGTTGACAATGTAAGCAATTCATACCATTCAAAAACTATCTCAAGTTTCAAGGGATAGTTTCTTAAGTTTACTTGAAACTTCAAAGGATATTTCAAGTCAGGTAAAATAACAAATTCACATTAGTAAGCCACGTTCGAACTACTTGAATTCAAGCGAACGCTATTCTTTAAATGCTGCTAAACGCCGATGATGCATATATGTATGTATGTATGGCGATCTCGCAGGTTTATTTATCGTCGGATACGTTCTCGAGCACGTCTTGTGCGACGACAGACATACCACAAGTAGACGGTATTTTGAAAATATGAAAAGATGTGGATTGTTCGAAGAAAAGATTGAAAAATCTGAATTTATCTGGACAGATTAAGGGGTTAAAGTGGATTCTTTATGTAAAGCAGGAATTTTGAGGAGAATATAATTAAGCGACTTGCCCCGGTTAAATTATCCACATAGTATCCCTTAATCATGCTACTACGTACGGATAGTAAAACAGATACGAAAATGACTGCCATAAAGCACGATACTGCGCAACGTTATCTCTTGGGAAACAAACTACGTATATATGTGTTCCATTGGCTGTGTTTTAGCAGGTCGATAATATCGAACATCCATTTCGATTAAGAATTGAAACTCAAAGTATTACATTACAAAGTATTACAACGCCTGGTTTTAATTAATCGTAGACTGTTTGATAAAATCGCGTATACATATTTATAGTTGTCGATTTACCGTGCATGTTCATTTTTTACTTATAATTAACTAGTTAGAACGGTTTATCGATAATTTGACAAGTTTCCAACGATCAATTCGTGTACATCGACGAGACAAGACGTCATATACAACGCAAGACAACATTGAATTTGCGTATGAATGTGTAGAACTTTATCATTTATTTCACATTTTAATAACCTATTAACTATTGAAAGGATCGGATTTTGCGGCGTGCGTATTTAACGTTTCAAATATCGCCTGTTACTACCTTTTACGAGACAATGATAATCGTTCTTTCATTAAAATATTAAAATATTGAAACAGTATTTCGAGGTTTAAAAATACTCTCTGATCGAGTACTCGAGATAGTGGAAGATTATTTTTTAACGTTTACCTAGTTTTCTGCGTGCATGTTATAACAACATTCTATTAAAAATAATTGAGAGTCGTTTCGTGACTTTTAAGAAGTTGCTTACGAGACGAAGTAAAAATATAGACAATTCCTTATTTAAAATCCCGGCGCGATATTCCATCGATATTTTATACAATCAATTTTTGTTTCCGCTAGTTAAGTAGTTGCGCTTTGTTTAAATTGTTTACCTACGATCAGCAGTGGTGGAAGACGAAAGGCAATGTACGAATATAGTTGAACTGTTTTCGCTTTGGTGAGTATCCACTCGGTAATTTCCAAGGCGAACTCTATTACTCACCTAGGTAGTTAAAGCGTCGAGATCGGTGCATAAATGCATGATTGCATTTATAAAAGAATTAGGGTCAAAGATATCTCCGATATTTTCAAAAGTCACGCGAAAGAAATTAGGCTGCCTCATCGTCGGGCTTAATTGCGATCTTAATGACTTGATCGATAGCCGATAGATCATAATTGATATGATTACTGCGCCGACCCCGAGGTCGCTTGTTAATACGTTCCGTATTTACGAGGGTGGACGATGTGCAGACTGTAATCAACCGCCGATTGTTTATCGGCAATCAGTCGCCGGTCTACGATTGCCAATCATCTCGTAATTCGGTAATTGTAATTGAAACGCGTCGAAGGTGATTCGTATCTCTGTCGCAGCATTTCGAAGATCGTAAATAACCTGTTTCACATCCTTACGGTTCGTTTAACCATTCAACATTCGTGCAGGAGTTTCAATCGTATCCGCGTGTGACTCTCTCAGAAAATAAACTGATCGATTACTGACTTTTCTCAATGAATTGTATCGTGCATTTCGTTAAGATAATAACGAAAGAAGAAAAGTTTATACGTATATGTGTACATCTACTTATACCAGGCTATATGTATATGTATAATGAATATCCTAGCGTTACTCGTCATTCGTGGTTATATTTAATATCAATTGCTGTTCATTAATCTACGATTAAAGCCACGATTAAACCTTACTCGCTATATCGGTTGTCCGCGAGAAGCAACGAAGCTTACTACGATGCTTTTCACGCTTTATCTTCGTTACCGAGGTACAGGAACATTGAACGATGCAGCATATAATCTAGGCGTACGTACGTATGTACGAATTTGGTACAAATATGTATTACGAATACTGATGCAACGTCTTTTGCATGCAACATATGACATCTTTTGTGATAACATTCCCTGAAAGTGCTATAATACGCCGTAATCGTTATCGAATAATATTTACAATGTATAATACATCTCTTGGCTATAAATACACTTTTTGGAAGAATTGTTAGTTATTTATGGTTTTTGGGTAAGTAAAGATATACATATTCGGCGAATAGCTACAAAGCAGATTTATACTATAAATCGCTTGTTATTAACTGATCTTTTGCATTTCTGACAAATTGGCTAAATTGAAAATGAGTTGTGAAAATGGAATCTAATAATATAAACGACGACGAATAGTTATCATTTTCGTAATTTTAACGATTAATTCAATCGTTCCCACGTGACACTTTATACCTTCCAGATGGAAAATGTATTTTTATATATTTAGTTCTTTTGTTCTTAAAATACATTTATTTTATGCTCTATCGGCATAGAGCAGAGAGAACGCAAAAGTGTAAAATCAAGCTTGAGACAGAGATCAGAAAAGTACACGATTAATCGTATAAATACAAATAATACGGTGGAATATGGCCTTTCTACGAAAAAGATATTCCGAAGCGTAGGCATATCTAATTGGAAAACGGGATACTTTGATATAAAATGATATTTCATTTTAAATTTTGTTTTAAACGAGATTGCACGATGAAAGAGCATGAGAGATAGGACTACTGAGAATGAATGAAAATTAACTCAAGGTAACATAATCTTCAGATGAAAATGTTCACGAGTGCGCGTATAGTGATATTAATTGATTTTATAATTCGGTAGATACTTATTCTACGTATTACGCGTCAAAAATATCATTTAAAAGACTAATTGTAGGTATAGTGGTAGAGCTAGTGTTTATATTAAATAAAATTATTGGTAAATTTATTATTATAATTTGCGATATAACAGTGAATTTCTTTTCTCACAGAGAGTATGCAAATTTTTTACTGTAACGATATACATACCTTCGGTTGGAATAAAATCAACCAGCTGTCGTATTTATTTGCATCTTCTAAAATGTAGAGATAAGAAATTCATCGATTCGTTTTCCAGAATAGCGCACGTACTCCTTTATATAAGAAATCGATTCATCGAATCTTCCTCTCGAGATTGGATGCCAAGGACGGGATTGAGGAGAAGTCGTCAAGTACGGAATAATTCCTGAAGGCCTTAAGGATGCATAGAGTTTGAAAGCAGTCTAATATGTTGAAGGGCCATTGGGATATCCGCGTTCCATCCTATTTCATTCGAAATCAATTTATCATTATGATCTTCCAAGACAACGTTTTATTATAATAAATAAGAAGTTTGCATACCA
The DNA here is from genome assembly GCA_014737475.1 of Bombus confusus. NCBI lineage: Eukaryota > Metazoa > Arthropoda > Insecta > Hymenoptera > Apidae > Bombus > Bombus confusus. The sequence goes on from JACXIV010000052.1 coordinate 167,528, forward strand.
TAAAATGTACTGCATCTATTATATCATATTGAAATAATATGAAGCGCAACGCGAAACAAACGGCATCTACAAGTATCCTATTCGCATGTTCGTAGTTTTAACAGACTCGTTATTGAAACATGAACGTAATAAAAGGAGGAAATATATATATATATATATATATATATATATATATATATATATATATATATATATATATATAGATGTGTATCTTTTATATCGAGGCAAACTGCTTTTACTCGATTAATATTTTGTTGTCGAGGAAGTTGAATAAATTAATACGAGATTTGTATCGGTAGAGATCAACGACACTTCGAAATGCGAAAATACATATGTAATACGTAGGTGTAGGTACATACGTAGTTATATCAATGTACTCTACCAGGTCACATCAGATATGGCAAAATTTTAAAGGGGAGCTTTTACTCGACTTTAAGTTTCAACAACGCGTATCAACGAAGTAACGCGGTATTCTGGTTTATTAACGTAATATGCTCATCAAACTATTTGCTAATAACGCATTAGCCGGTATGTAGCATATGTTTTTCAACAGCTAAAACCGAGTTGCAGATTTTTTCTTTTTTTTTTTTCTTTTTTGGCATTTTTAACCTATGTGGTTAACTCGTTAGCGTTTGGTTAACCCTTGAATATTTTCTTTATTCCTGATAATATGGCAGAACGTGAAAGATATAATTCTTTCCAATGTAACGTATTTCGAACTTGGTAGATACATGCATATATGTAAGTGACACGTGCAAGAACGACGTGTCGTAATATATGTAAATCGTGTTTCACATATCCGATTTATTATCGGTCAGTAGCTTTACCATGGTACAATGAGATATAAAACGCAGGAGAAAAAATCATAATCTTGCAACATGTTTGCTGAAATATGGTTGTGCAAACACAGTTTTCATAATCATATGTAAAGTAAAAACGCGTCATAACTATAAAAAGACTTTTATTTATCATCAAATGCTTTTATTTATTTACTCGGCTGAAGATTAACGCTTGCACGAAACGTCAATCGCAATTCTATGTAACAACAAGACAAACAAGGAACGATGAATATCCATAGTACGAGGTACGTACGTACGTACGTACGTAAATGTATGTAAATTGTATTTCCGCACGATGCGTGATCGTAGATAAAATATAGATGTGGACAGTTCCTACACGAATCAGACGAAGCGTTCGATGCTTTCCACGAAACTTTAACATGATAGTTTAAACGAAACACTAACTGGGCTAATGAAGGCTGGCACAGAATGAAAAGCGGAATAAAAAGAATATTACGCGCCGATAAAAGCACAATTTTCAAATAAGACAGGACGAAACGAGACGTATAGTCGATGTAGCATCTAACATTTATATGGTATTTGAACTTTGAAAGCAGTGATAGCGAAACACGTAGAATAGTATTGCAATATTGTGGTGAGAGAACAATTTCAGTTTTATAGAGGTTTTTCAACTACTTGTAAGAATCGCACGGTATATGTATAACGATATCACTGAAACTTTTAGCAGTGACTTTAAAGCGACCCAAGTTGGATAGACGTTGATCGGTTGATGCTCAAAAAATTCCAATTACCGATCACTGTATCTAATTAAGGTGGCGCATTTTCTTCTCTGTGGCATGCTCCTTCCAAGCAGGGAAGAAAAGAAGGGAATTGCTGTTCCCTATATTAGCGAGAAGTAACTGAAGTTTGGCAATCGTGCGAACTTTATTCTTTGGTAGCTTCTGGTATATGGCGTAAAAGATACGAACTTTTCAAAACTGAATCCAAGCAACTCTAATTGTCTATATCGAACATCAGAGCATAGCGCGACGTACGGTGGTCGTAGAATACGTTGGTGCGATGATTACTTATCGTACTATGTGTATTAAAAAGTTGAAAAACGTCTATCGCGTAACAGCCGTCGATAACTTTTACCTACGTACGTATATTAGCAAGCTCGTGAAAAGGATGGAAATTCTCGTTAAGTAACGAGTTTCCAATTACGGAATATGTACGTCGAAGAGGTTTTTACGTTGAGTAATAATATTAGACGTAGAATTGAATGCCATACTTTGGGCAAAGTTTCAAGCAGAAGCAAGATTACACATTTCAGTGTTTCGGATAACATAGTCTAATCTTTGGCTATCGTCGTTCGTTACGAAGCATCGGAGAAGGGTTCGTTTAACTATCGGGAGTTGAGCAAGTCTTGCGGTTACACCGAAATACGTGTAATCTTGCGATGTTAGAGAACGGTCCACCGATAGGACCGGTGAAATCAATGAAGGTGTAGAAAGCGCCGTACCACTGATGAGACCGAAGATAGAACAGGCTACGGCTACGAGAGAACGAGGTGCCTCGAAGCGTCATTTACGAAGGAGATTGATTTAATTGGAAGGAGTATTACGCTTTCCCGCTGTAACAAGAGGTGAGAGTTCGAATTTATTTTTTGACAGATGTGCGCCAATTTCATCGACTTTCGCTTACTTTGATCTGGAAGTGTGGATACATAAGAGACGAAACATAGAAGGGAACCAGTTACTTTTCATCGAAATATAATTAAAAGCGAGATAAGCGACATCGCTGTACGATTACTATTAAATCGGATCTTTGCGATATCGCTGTTACATACGATCGACGATTTATTGATATATAATTTTATTGATATACAATTTTCGAAACATAAGCAGCTAAAAAGCGCAAGCATTTTTCTTCCCTCTTTAATGCCTTCGTATTTGCTTATGGTGTTTCGTAGTTTCTTCGCTATGAATTTTAAAGGGAAAACTTGATTTAAACAAATTTTCGTGATTTACACTCTGGTACCGGTACCAGGCTGTAGCTATATTTTCGTAATACATCGTACATAGGTATAGAGGAAGAAAAGAACGATGCGAAAAGTAACTTTTCCACACGTGGCGTCGCATGAAGTTGCGCTTTTGCCTGGAAGGAAAGAAAAACTCTGACGACTGTGTACACACACTACGATTTAACCTACAACGTAATTTAGGACCAGCAGCAAACAGCCCCGATGCTTCATCGCATGCTTACACTCTAGTGCGCGTACTTTTGTGAAAGTCGCTGACAGCAGAAGGACAAAAACGATACTTTTATGATGTTCTGTTCCATTCTCCTAAGCTGTTGGTTACGCAAACGAATAACAGTGAAATCTCGCAAAAAGATAACGTTATGAGATTTTATGCGAATCGTTGGAACAATGAGAAATTTCTAATTTAAGCCCTGTTGAAAATCTATCGCTTGCTACAATTCGCACGACGAAATGATTCTCGCTCGATCGTCGCAAACATTCTGATAGTCTAACGCGCGGCAAATAATTTTCACTCGTTGTTCGATCGACTCGAGAAGCGTCCAGCGATCCTCTTGAACGATGGTCCGTCCTGCAAGGCTCGTTCAGGTGTGGCGTTTGAAGATATGCGTTAGATGCAGGAAAACTGTAATCTACATGGGCACGCTTCTAAGGTATCGCGTACTAACGATTCGCGCGTCTAACGATCAGAGAAAATTCTCTCCGAGTAGTCGTGAACGTTATATATCGTTAATCATTGGTGATATCAAGCTCATAGCGGAAACGTTGTTATCGATGCTGAATAGAACTGCTGCGAATATGCTAATATCTCGATTGAAAAATAACGTAAACGGAGCAAAGCCGGTATGTACAATACGTAGTAGGAAAAAATTGCGTTTTAAACGTTTCGCTTACTTCTATGTAAAGAACGATATTTTTCTGTGCATCTTTAACTCGATACGCAGAACTGTAAATTCGATTGTCTTTGAAAAGGGAAGCTTGGCTGCAACATTTTATTCTATCTTCTCAATTTGCATCTTTATACAGAAGAAACATCTTCCTGATTTCGTTATGTCTCGAGTATAATTGTAAAATAAAATATTGCCGAAAGACGGATGAAAACTTTCTCTCGTGTAAAAGATCGTGCATCGTTTATCACTGTTGTTGGAACGTACTTGTGATAGTCGGCAGAGTATGTTTGAAAATTAATTAATGGCATTTGTGATATAGTATGTATGATACGCATAGCATGATGGTACATAAATCGTGATAATTAACGGGATAGACGCGATAGGAATGCCGTTCTTATTCGATTCGATTCGCATTGAAACGTGGTATTTCAATAACTTTCCGAATCCGTCGCACGCTACTAGCTTCTAGATTTTTCTTCGCCAATTGCAGAATGTTTCATACTTGCATCAGAACTTGTGCACCTTAGCTTTCTTGTACGCGTACACTGGCCAATATCCTCTTAAACTGACCGTTCCGTTTTAGGTTACGTATTATCCGTGGTGATACACGTTATAGGCCATATACGTTAGATGTATATCGGAATATTTTTATTTGATACACTCATATTTTCGTTATGCCAGTGTATTAATATACATGTATTTTATAGCATTTTTAGCTTGAAACTATTACAGAGTTATAAAAATGTATGCACGTTTTAAAGCAAAAAGTAACAGACACGTGTAGTGCGTTTAAATGTATCTTATATTTTTCAAAATAATCCGCGGGAAAGATATCGACAAGGATTTTTGTCGATCAAGTCGATCGTGTCATCATATAAGAAAACGATCTCTCCAATTTTTAGTACAACAGAATATGTGTATCTGGACGAACGTTTATGCGTTACGAACGTTAACAGAAGTCAGTTAATTGGTTGAATCATCCATGGCGGAAACTAAATATTCGTGTTGACGTTTGAAGTCGTCCGGAGATTCCATGTAAAACACCATGGTCCGAATTAGCTTGACTTTGTATTATGTCATTTGCAGATCAGATAACTTGGTCCGTCTCCATTTAATTACACGTTTATACACTTGGCTTTTCTTTGTAAAATTCTTTCGCCACATTTCCTCGCCTACTTGATTCCGTACCTTACCAACTGTACGAATACTGTTGTCTCATGTTGTATGGTAAGTTGCCGCGTGAGAGTAGAACTTATGAAAAAGATTGTACGAAAGACGCGATAAAAGACGGCAGAGATTTAACGTTTGCGTGGAATTCAACGAGCATTAATGGAATCGATCGCGTGTCGTTTTAAAGCTATGGCTTGACCCAGTTGGGGTATCTTGTATATTACATTTCGCTTAAGTGGCTATTTAACGGAGATATGGAACCGCTCTTTTATGACATTTCGTATGACAAAGAAAAGTTATATCACGTGAAAGGCAAGCGGGACGAAGGTCTAGCGAAGGACGTTAGATCGTCGCGCGATCGCGATCGGCTGCTGATACGAAAGCAAGAATTTCAAATGTTCGGCGAGCCAGTTACTAATGGAACTTGAATTTTTTACATTTTCCAATAAATCAATATGAGACGTATCGCTGTGGTTCTCGCGTAAATTCATTCGGCGTTTCAGTGACTACGAACATATGTTACAAAACATCGTAATGAGACTGAGTTTAAGGTCGGTGAAGGTTCCGTTGAACCGAAAGTCTTGGATGATCGAACGTTCAACGAACACGTAGTGTGGCGCTTTCACGTTTTTCTTGCAAATGATGGTTTACGGGATTACAAAACTGCCAGTGTTCCCGCAGAATTGTCATAACATTGTTCAACGTATCGCTTGACAATGCGATTACTATCAAATTCATTTGAACGATGTATCACATCACAGGTTAAACACAACGATGCGTGAATGCGTTGGTCGTTAAGTAACTTTAAGATTCGATAGATCGTCGGACGTTGATCGCTATATATGGATTCCATCGTTGTTAAAACCTGCCATCTATCTACGTACGTGTACAAATTAGTATACACTGTGTACACAAGTTTATATTTTCTTTCCCTTTTCGTAATTTCGATATTACGCGATATTTGTACAAAGACATTTCGGAATTTGTGAGATTTTCGAAGATAGCGCGGATGAAACGTCCCTTTGCTATTATGCTTTATCGATTAAATGAAAATGCCACTCTAGCTTCGTTTCAGACAGAGTGGTAGAAACGCGTATCGATTTTGTTTCGTTTCGTCTCGTGTACATTTCGTCTCGTTTCGTCGCATTTCGTCGTTTCGAATTTCACGAGGTCGTAAATTCCGGTTACGTTCGTTCGCGACGATGCGATGTATCAAGACGCTGATTTATGTGGAATTAATCGCATAAACCTGCGTGAAAATAGGTGCGGCTAACTATTATCACTCGACGCGCTTTTCAAACGATGTTTGTAATTTAACGATTTAAAAGGTGACGAATGCGAATTTTGCCTCTATTAACACGCATAGTCGCGTCTCTTATCATTCTTTACTTTCTTGCCGGCGATGAATGTAAGCGATGGATGCTTCGTCCGATAGAACACGTAACGCAAAGGGTTTCGTCGACGAGTTAACAACAAGTTTTCGAAAAGAAACGCTGCGTAGCGGCTCGCATAAGGATCAGACTTGCAGGAAAATTCCATGACTATGTCTAATAAGAATCCTGAACGTAATAACCGATCGTGTTCGTCTATAACCTATATCACCTATCCTCTGCTGGCCAAGGCGTACTAGAGGTTTCCGCGATAGATGGTGTCTGCAATATCCTAGAAGTATGCTGATTGAAAATTTCCTGCGCTTGATGGAAACCAATCAGTATGCGTACTTTGGGTAGTGTAGTATCGAGTAGTGGGTATTGCTTCTTCGAGTTATTTCCAAAGTAACAGAGAAATGCTTTTGAATTCTCCAAACTTATCTTGACATCGTATTTACTTTCATGAAAAAGAAATCTCAAAGGGTATATTTTCTCATCTTGCACGTTAACGTAACACCGTAAAGCATGAGCCAGTTATTTCTTTCAAATTCCACGTTTTTCTTCTAATTTTTTAATAAACCATCGCAAACTCGCGTCCGTACGACATTTTCGTTGCATTTTTAACCGTACAACACGTACGACAAAGTTTCCACGGAAATCTGGGAAAGATACTCTGTTGTATATTTTAAAAGTACGCAGCTGCTTGCAAACTCTCTGTTTCGTGAGAAAGAACCTAGAAAAATTAAAATTCGTATTAAGTAGGATACATCGAAATAAAGTAACATTGATAGAACTACTCTGCATCAAATGAAAATGTTACATCGGTGTGGAACAAAAGCGCGAAATGCTGTAACGACGATGCTTATAACGAGAACAGTGGTTAGTGGTTAAAGAGAGAAACTTTTTGATCTTTTTCGTAAGATAGTCTCTTGTTCCCTAACCAAAGGATATGGAAGTCAGGCTCCTTAAGGAATAGCAGAGCCAGAAGGGTCGGATAGATATTGCGAGAAATGATTTATGAGAGAAGCGCGAGACTGCATATTGCTAGCAAAGATCTGCATGTAGACTCGGCTCGTGATGTCGGTATGATCGAACTCGTACATAACTATTACACGTTGGAAAGTTACGTCTATAGTTACAACACAGTCGTGCAAGTACGCTTACGCTTCTAGCGGTAAGCTTCTGTGTGTATCTACCGATACTAATGTCTATGCCAATATTCCTCAGCCACTTGGAAACTCTTTCTCTCGCTTACATCTACGGAAATACCATTCGCGGCTTGCTGAAATCTCAAAGTCCAGGTAACGTCGGCTCCGATACGCCGTTAGTTGCCATAATTTTGCTTGCCATAAATCGGTATCCCTATCGAACTAAAAAAATCTTTCTTACGAACTTATCTATTACATCCCATGGTCTGCACAGGTATGTATCAACTTTTTTTCTTAATTTAAATTGATGTTCTCCATGAGCGAATAATAAAATAATTAATGTCATAGTAATGTCAAATGTTCGTGCTACCTTGTACAACTATTTTGTAATTATACATTTTTAATACAAACGAAAAGGTGTTACGCATCTTTACACCGAAATAACAAACATCGAAATAATTGTTTCGCGACATTTTCTGTTGCTGTAAAAAGAATCGAAAACTGCGTTGACCGACATTATGCCATATCGAAAAGTATTAGGAGGTAGCGATTGAGCGAATTCGAAACTGTAGTACAATATTATATTGTCCTGTGAAAACTAACGATAGCTTTTGTTCATTCCTATCGGTATGAATAAAAACGAACTGCCTCAAGCTGTTTGGATTTCTGTTGCTTAATACTGAATATCGGTGCTTGATTTCTATCGAACGATCGAATGTAACGAAATCAATGAGTCGATTCGATAGCTATAAATAATAAAGAAACGTACGCGATGGCCATTGAATAAGGATAAAATCCATCAGTCCTGAACAAATAGGAGTACATTATCGTCCAGATGACACGATGCGACGTCGAGAATAGATGTTAATGGATCCACGACGCTACGTATTGACGAGCTGTCGTCGTACCTAAAATAGATACGTATTTTTATGTAAAATTTTATTAATTTACAATATCCATATATTTTCATTCTTAATTTAATAATTTTTCATTAAAACGTAGGTACAAAGGCAGTTCAATAGTCGTTCCGATAACACGTAGATATTTTCCAACTGCCAATATGTAGGTTCTTTCAACGTCATTTATGATTTACCTATACTTTTTCAAATTCTTCTGGTAATGGTTTAATTACTTCGAAGGACCTTGTTTCGCAACACGATTATTCACTCTAGCCTATCGTTTTTATTTAATTAAAGGTTACGCTAGTTGGAAGAAATTTAATCATCTGTCACATATGTAGGTATAGCGTTGCTATTTGCATGTTTTTACGTTGCTATTTCCAAAAAACGGATGTCCTCTTTGGACGGTACAAAGTATTATCCGCTATTATTATCCAGCATTCCTATCGAAAATTTTCAAGTTCATTTTCGTAATTTATAGAAAATTTGTTGAAACCAGTTCCTGAATTTTGTTTCGTTCGCTTTATCGCGCCATTCGCAACTCCTTTTTGACTAGGAAACCTCGTCAGCAAAACCAACGTGTTACTACCGACATGTGCGTTAATTAAACGTTCATATACTAAAAGTCCTTTTTATTTTTATGGAAAAGAAGAAAAGAAGAAACCAGTTAACAACGATTCTCTGAAATATATTACACACGTTTTCCTACATTTTACTTTTTCTCATCTTTTACTTTCGCATTGATCAAACTTTGGTACAAATGTTCCATATACATACACAACATAAACAACATATAGAATAGGTTACGCACCATCGGTTTCATTCACTTTCATACGTAATATCCTGACGATACTTTACGCATATGCAGGATGTTTCTTACTGCTATTATGTATGTGGTCGTCAGTTGAAACATTCTATGTAATGGAAAAGTATAGACGCTGGCATGCCTGCGCCGTATGTTTCAACAGTTATATCTTTAGCATTGATAACCGCAACTATATGTACTCTGTATTAAGCAGTTTTTTCACAAATTTATAATTCGAAAATTCGAAAATCAATAACGACATGAAAACAAGGGAAGAAAATAAAAGAGAGCCTTCTTCGTTTCTATCGAATTTCCTAATATCAAGTAGCTCGATATAGATAGATGTCTCGTATTTCTTAACTTATAGAAGAAATTGTTTGAAATTAAAGGAATACATTTCTTTTGTATCCTTTGAATTGTAAATTATAATTTCCCGATACAATTTTACGTAGCATAGTTTTTGTATCGGTTGTTACAAAACGTTGTTAAATAAAAACGTAATAAAACAGACGAAAACATGACAGAGAACATTTGAAAAACATTAATCTAACTATGCAACATGTAAAACCTCGATCCTCTGCCACTAATTTGCTGCACTCTGTACTTAAGCACCGTTTGAGATGGAAGTACAACTCCGGCTTCGAATTATCCGCATCACGAAATTTCAGTCGGCAGCAAGTGATGCTTGGTATCCAAGCTTTACATTTTGCGTCGTGTTCCAGATATACTTTAAATATTTTCGTTTCACGTTTTGTCACACGTTTTGCTACGTTATCATCGCAATCACAATCCGAGCAAATGTAGAATATTTTATTACTGGGAAATTATCTGAATTATTGATGATATTATTGACGACAAAGGCAAGAGAAACATCGTCTTAATACGACGAATGATTGCCTCGAAATCAATTTTTTAATATTTGATATCTTGTTACTACGTTACTGTAGCACCAAATTAATGAATTTAGTGTATATCGAGAGTGTAATTTGCAAAAAATAAAGTTAATTTTAATTAATGTTTCAAACTGAACGTTTATATACGATTATAAACGATTATACGATTCTCGTAGCGTTCGTAACGTTCGCTTTTTATTTATTTATTCGTAACGTTAGCTAAATGCCATTGATACAAATATTCGCTAACTGTCGATATTTTCGATTTTGTACGATTTATTCTTTTATTCTCGAATGATTTTTGACGAAAACACTTAGGAAGATTCGGTAAAAGTAGCAAAGGAAGTAAAACGGATATTAACTTATGGGTTGTATCTACTGTCGGAGTTGGTATACGTTCCGCTTTAAAAATTCTTTTAAAGTTCCTTTTCAGACGTTTCCATTTCACTTCGTCGCTGTTACCGTGTACTTTTCTCGTCGAATCCGACTGAATAATGCAACCATTACCGGGTATTCTTTTCCCTGATACACAGTGCGCTCTGCAAGCTCTCTAAACATCCACAAACGAGCAGCATTCATAACAGTTGATTCCATCTTCGTGCAAAGATAGACGCTCGCTAGCAAATGACAAGTGCACGCGTCAACCGACGGATTAACCCCGCCCTTTTTTTTTTTACAAAAAGCAGACGCTCGGTCTCGGCAACTTAAAGCAAGAGATGTAAGAGGTTGTAAACGAAGGGGCTGAGACGCGATCACGAGATGCTGGGTGGCCGGCAGTGAGAAAGAGGGGGTAGATCGAGGGGTGCTCTAGACTCGATAATGAAATGGATGCCCTCGGGTGCAAACGGGCGAAGCAGCGCGTAGTGTGAAACCCATTCGCAAATTAACCTTACTTATTCATTAACGCTAACGACCTACCAGCATTGCCTTCAACCATCCTCCACCTTTAATAATTCCCCGCACTCTTCACCTATCCTCCGCTTTTTCTCTTTCTTCGGGCAAGAACTCGGTAGGCAGAAAATCCACCGCTCATTAATTTTTTACCGTGTCATCTGCAATTGATATTTTTTCAACTGACTGTTTAACCGTACAGTCGATATTGATAGAACTGTTCAGAGAACGAAACTGTTTCCTGCTGGATTTAATCCTTCGGTTGTTAACACTCGACTCGGCAATTACAGCGGCCAATCATGTACCCGATACAGACGGATACGCAAATAGCTTATAACGAAGTTCTTAAAGTTACGATAAAGTTATATATGTAAAGCAGATAAAACGTTTCTTCGCAGAATACATCAGAGATATTTACCAAGATATTATATTTACTTGAAACGAGCGTACCGAATTTCAAGAAAATATTTGCTACAAAATATCGTCGTTTAAGAAAAGATAACAATTATGATAACGTAACGATAACATTTCCTTGCTGACTTATTCAAAAGATTCCACTGTGTAGTGGTACGGCTATTTGTACGGCTTGAATGTCACGATCATTTGTATTCCTTGTAAAGCGTCCACCGAATAGCAAAGAGTTTAAAGAAAAATGGTCATCCATTGAACTGGATGACGAGGAAACGTGACAGGGAAAATACTCGACGGGACCAATAGGCTAGTTAGAAATGCCGTGTTTTATTCGCTAGCTTTTATTTGAAATTTGCCAGGGACCCTGTAAAACATTAATTTTACATACGATAACTTCGTACTTTGTTCGTCCATCATAAGTACAAACGTTCTCTGCAAACGATCGAACTGACTCTAAGCAAGAAAGTCATCAGAATAGTTAATTACCGATAAAGGTGTGGTAAAATAAAATTACCGTGAAATTTATAAATCGGCCGAAAGCGAACGAATAATACAAATTTATTAAAATTATGAGAGGAAAGGGATAAATTTCCACCGACAGACGATTATCGTTACTGTCGGATGGCAATCGCGATTTGTCAGGGATGATAAAGAAGGTGAATAAATGTAATTAATCGACCAGATTAAGGAAATAAACGTCGTTCTCTGGTCTAAAAGGAAAGAGAAGAAGGAAAGGGGATGAAATCTTAAACAATTATCGCGAAATCCGGTAACAGACGAAATACTGGAACGATAACTGTGGCAGAAACAGAGAAACGGAAAGGTTTAGGTGGGCCAAAGGGGCAGAAAAATTACTTTAAACGGAAAAAATGTGGCAAGAGACCGCAGTCTTGGCCTCGACGTCGTTCCAGTCTTTTTCACAGACTTTTCTCTCCCTCTCTTTCTGTTCCTCTTGCCTCGCGCAAAACCTTTCTCTGCTGCACTCGTTTCTCATGGCTGGGGGAAGTCAGCGAGGGAAATACGCTCCCCATCTCCGCTGGTAATTTTTCAACTCTCCGTTTGACTCACCTCATCCCTTCAAACTAGCAGTTCTCGTGTCTACCACCTTTCCTCTACTTTTCTTCTCCTTCCGAGCAGTATTTCGCGACCTTCGACCCCCAACAACGATCTTCATCCCTTGTGCGTGTAATTTCTCAAGCTCGCAAGACCGATTTTCCTTAGCCACCTGTCAATTGTTTCGTGCAACGAGCATCGCGACAGTGATAACCTACCTATTATTCGGCGTTTCGGTCTTATTTGTTTAACGCGTTTACCGATAGACAGACGTAACAAGGACAAGTAAGGAAGAGTGGGGCAATACTTGAACCAACGTTACACGTTCGTTTGTCCGCGGCTACTCTCTGAAAAATGCTAGCCGACCATCAGTCGAAGAACAGCTAAATGCTCTAGATTTGTCCACGAAACTAAACGTTGCCGTTCTTGTTTCCATTTAAAACTAATTTTCTTTTGCAGCCTCGTTATATACGACGAGTGTATCGTACAACGAAGAATTTGGTACATTCGGCGAACACGTTTTCAATGATTTTCATATGCACCGAAACTATACGTATCAGCGTATGCGATTGCTAAACCAGCTTCCCGCGCTCAATGCAGGCTATACGCTATACGTTATACATGATTTCGTTTCAATACATACCAGTTAACAATGCTTTTATAAATTGAAAACCAAGTTATATTATTAACCGATCTTGTACTACATCGTTACACATACTGCCACTTTATTCTACTCGATTACATGATTACCAATTCACACGGTGGAAATGTGTGTTGAGAACAATGTATTCGACGCGATATGCAATACACGTTCTACTGGATTTTATCCGGTCATAATGCTAGAACGTGGACAGCCAACCGTCCGTCCGCATCGCGTCGATGATGGCTCTACTTTCTAAATCAGATTTTATCAAGCGATTAGAACAATTTACATAACGCCCGCCAGATGATCGACGATAACAACGCGGTATTATTCAACTTGATCGAATCGTTATCAACAATTGATACTATCGTAGCGTAAATGTTCCAGAAAATAATTACGCGTCGCCCTAACCTGAAATACTTGATAAATAATTCTGCTACACACATAATAGAGATAATATTTTGCAATTACATTATAAATAAGCCGAACTGAGGCGTGAAAACAGCCTCGTTGAATAATTTTGCATAGAACCTATATACGATCGCTAGAAAGTTTAATAGAAAAGGCTATACCGATAAAATTTTAATTGTGTAATAAACTTTAAAAGCGTACATTTACTTTATTGCCATGTTATATGTGTTACTTTGACATTCTGCTCTCAGACCCTGTTTCGCCGCTGCTATTATTAAATTAATTAATAAAAAAGCTATTTCAAGAATATTTCTTTCCACGATATTGTTCATTTTCGCGACACGGTTTTCCTAAAAATTCTCGTAACACGTAATATTATACATTCGTGTATGTATATCTGACAACACGTATTGTATAAAGAAAAAAGAAAAAAAAAAAATAGCAAAAAAAAAACACGCATATCTTATGATTTCCTTATTACACATATAGAAAGTTTGTCCTTGTTGATCGTAATGTATCGTATAAGAATGATATAGAATATACATAATTTATTGACGTAGTTCGTTCTATGGCGCACAATTCAACGATTCCCTCCGATTTAACTGGCCTGACCGTACACCTGTAGGCTTCTAATATGTTTGCACATACGTCTAGTACGCTTACATAGAGAATAGGCATTGGAAATAGCGTTAAACAGCGAGACGCATGTTGCTTCCTCGCTACTACTATACAGGAACGAACGATAATTAGGTATTGTAATAACAATTATCGTTGAATTCGAGATCGATATGAATTTGGAATCGACAAACCATACTACGAATTAATGTGCCTGATAGAGAATTGGCGCCGATGCAAGAGAAACATTTATATAAACCACTTTGCACGTTGATTATGCGAGACAGTACGTAGAGATATTTTCAACTGTCTACAAAATGATTCGTAATAAATATCAGATAGCTTTTTAGCGACGACAAATCCATTCTACAAATTATTTTATCGCTATATGTATAACAACGATTACTTTTATCAAAGTTACTGTGTAATCTACAACGTCGACAATCTACAACCGTAGAATCTATACAAGACATATATCGTTTCGGTATTGTAATAAATAAATAAATATACTCTACTTTAATTGGAGAAGGTACTTACTACAGCTACACGCAACTCAAATTATTTTTGTTTGAACAGGAAAATACATTTCGCGATCCCGATACAAGATGATTAAATCTTGATTCGAATAAACGACGCGACGATATTGACACGTACGTATAATACATTCTAAATTAATATATAATTTATTCCTATTTTCTAAATTCTAAAATAATGTATCGTTCGATTGCTCTGTAATTCTCTCAACGATGCTGAGAAACCAATAAATTCATTGTAATTGACAGATGTCTATTTGCAAATAATAAAGGAAGCCAGCTTTCAGGAGTAATTAATGCAAATTTGAACGTTGCAAATATGTGGTGGATTGAGAGATATGCAGATGGGATGACGTGCTAGAGGTAGGAAACTTGTAGGACGCGGGAAAATACTCGAGTGTTTCTGTTGTCGTAAACACGCGTAATATATGTGATGCCCTATTATACACAAAGTGCTAATGAAATGTTATCGTCCGAAATTTCCGTGGCAATGTCTTCTACGGAGTAATTCGCCGGATTATAATCCTTAATTGCTTTCCGCTGCTATCATCCGCTTGTAAAGATGGCGATACTTGGTTGTTTTGCAATTTCAACCAGCAGTTCAAATATGATGTAGATTAAAATTAATACAAATTTCAATGAAACAAATTTTCTAATTTACAAATATGCATAACAAAATCATAGAAAAGCAAACGAACGTTGGATCTCCGATAGGTATTGTTAAACATACGAAGTTTATATTTTTTGTGCTACATTCTCGAAAATATTCTTACAACGCAGAAAGAATAATGATATTTGTATTTTGCAAATTTTAGTACTTACGGTTAAAATCTTCAAATGTTTTGAAACATTTCCTTCGCAATTTGCGGTTATTTAAAAATTGTGACGTTTAGAGTCTAGAAGAATATGTAGATCGATTCAAACGGCTGATTAGGATTATCGAAAGATTATTTTCATGCCGGTAATGTAATTTTTAGTAGCGCGGCCCATTATTTCATCACAAAATCCATAATTCGACAATTTATGCAGTAATGATCCTTAAAAATAACGAGAGCTTGCCAGTCGTATTATAAAGCCTGTTCGTAATGAGATTTGCACAAATGCGATTATTACGACCCGTAAATTATTACAACTTGTACGAGCCGTAATATTTAGTTTATTAATTAAGGAATTGTTGAAGCTGTTGCTCTCGTTGTTGCGTTACACGGCTGTACCTGCCCGATTATGAACGAACGTAGCCTCGCTAACGTATTTCGCCTCTTTACATCTTGAAATCCATAATTACATAATATTTTCCACTAATTGATTATGATTTTTAATGCAACTTCGCTATAGCTCCTGAAAAATTATAAAATCACTCGATATCTTACATTTGGACAAGCGTATAACTATATAATGGATTTCAAAAATTAATTTTCACGGAATCCTCTCTATATATATATATATCCTCTATATAGGTATAATAAACAGGTGTATAATACGGATGTATGATAAAACCACTGCCGTTCACGGTTCGGGTTCTCTGCGCGGCTTTGTCCCCATCTGCACTATTCATTCAGAATCTAGACTCTAGACCACTTACATGTATAATAACCTACCTCACAACGGACTAGAGTAGCTTACACGTCCCTTTCTGTCGCACATTTTCTCATTTCATAATCATCTTATAGAACACGTACCGGTTCAACACAACATTTTATTCAGAGTAGAAATAATCAATCATTTTATTCGATTGTTCTAAAAATCAGTACTGCCTTTTTTCAAACTATCCTTTATTTCGGTATGTGAGTGTAACGAATAAACGCTATAGAGAAAGTCAGTCCAGCGATACACGCAGTATTAAAGACAATTCCAATTTCTCGCACAAATATGTTTGTTCCGGCAGAAATGGCACGTTCCTCTTACAATGAAATGTTATATTTACAAGAAAGTACCGTTCTTAAATTGTAAAAAACTTTACGTTCGAAGGAAATTCGAAGATAAGCACGTCAAGTATGTAATACTCTGCTGCTGTTTCTTGATTCGTCACGGCGAAAACACGCAATCTCTTCGGTTGTACAGCCAAATATTTTCAAGCAAGCAAACGTCATAAAAAATCTAGTGTTGTTTAAATTTGAAATTTTTCAAATTCTAACAAACGAGTCATCGTAATAAATCAGTCGACCGCTTTCAACTGATTTCCACTACCGTCCTCTCTTTTCCAAAGATTTTCCTACACCCCTCTAGTTTGCATAGCTTTTTCATATCGCATTTCCCCTTCACATAAATTTCATACGCCATCGTATATCTTGATTTTTAACATTTCCTCTCTGTTTCCTTCCAGTTCAAATAATGACCACTTAGCAGCAATTACATACGAGTACGTACGTTACATCGTAGCTCAAACGCGACAGAATTCGGTTCAACTTACAATTAGTTGTAGCAGAGAAACACGTTCAGCCATAACTTTTAACGCTCGACGTATCGTATCACATTTGCAAAAAATACGGTACCTCGAAATGTAAAATATATAACTGACAAAACGCTCTCGCAATATTAGATAGCCGCGAAAACATTCGGAAACGAGACGCGAGTTACGAATTCAACATAACTCTCACGTAGTATTCGAGTAACATTACAATGAAACTGTTGTGAAAGATACCAAATTATCAGATATTCTTTTACAATGTAGCAGATGTGCCGCAGATTAGCAGTGGAATGACGTATAACGATTAATAAAGGGACAACGCCACAAGTCGAGTCATGGCGACTAGCGGACCCGTTAACCGCGTAGGCTCCTGGGACCCCTTTGACCCCTTGCTATCCTTCCTGTAGAGGATGTCACCCTTACGTACCTCGCGATGGCTGGTGGTTGGAAACCCTAAACACGGCTGACCAAGACCACGTTCCAAAGCAAACGATCGACTAGTCGTACCACCGTCCTCTTAATCCGCGTTAATATTTCGGACAAGCATTAAACTTGCAGACAGAACAGGAGAATTAAAGTACGAATACACGCAGCCAGAAGACTAAAGTTTCGTTGATCTTTTGGAGTAAATTGCGCTATTCGCTCAATCTACGTTTTATTACCCTCGTAATTAGCATTGCTCGTCCTTTTTCGACAAATAAACTAGGATAACGCGTAGAATTTGCAATAAAGTAACGGATATAGGATTTTTAGCGATGGAATAGTGGATTATGCGAGATATTCGGAATAATGTTCGTGTTTTATCAGTTTACGAAGATGGAGAGTACGAACGTCCGGCTGTGCGACGGTCCCCGTTAATTCTCCGTACATAACGACATCCTCGCACTTGTATTTCAAAGGGTAATAGATCTTTGGGACCACGCATGTTACAGTCTACTCCCTTCAACATTCGCGTTCAAAGAAACATGCTTCGATTCCATCTTAAGAATGCTTATATCTTAGCTTAGCTATTTTTTTTTTTACACTTACAAGTTAGTGACATTATCCGAATAGGTACGTATCATACGTACATATGCGTATGTGTACGAATACCTGACCACATCTCGCAAAGAATCTCTTTATACTAGAGATAAAGGTGTCTGGATAAATATAGAGCGCTAACAGGCTCTAAACGCATTGCCTTTGTGCGTTAAATGTATTGCTTTTCCGAATACAAAGAGAATTCTCTTTCTTTATGGGAATTGCGTAGCTGAAATTTTTTATCGTTGAAGGGTTATATCGTATCTGGGCATTTTTATGCGTTTGCAGAAATTTCGCCAATTTACCTTTGCGAAGGAAAGGATTTGCTATTATTTAATATAACTATAATTTGTCGAAGGCAGTCCAGACAATATTATCTGTACTGCTCGTGTTACCTAATACAATCTTACATACCTATCGTATTAAAAACGGATTCGTTTGATATTTGACGCTTATTAAGTACGCGTTAATTAAAAATTACATTGTCGTTCGTTTGTCAATTTCACGCGATTAGCGAGGAAAGAAATTTTTCTATCGAAATCAATGATTTTGCTCGTTCTCTTGTAAAATTGAATTATACATTGGTGTTCATCTTGTTTCACTAACAAAACATGGGACCGGTAATACCGATTTGCTTGGAACCTTTGCGCGTTTCCGTCAATGTCGAACTATTCGTTGGAAATTTTTCAACGCATTGTATTATCCGTAGTAACATGTAAACGGCCGGCAATCTAGCCGCAATAATTTGCCAACGTTTGTTCCGGTTCCGTGTTCAACCATCGTTACACTATCAACGCGTACAACGTCAGATGTATTTGTGGAACAGCTAACTCATGAATCGAGCGAACCAATCAGCAGTACCCTATTAACCATTTCAGTTTCACCGTGCTCGTAACGCTGGAATTCGCGCATTCCTTCTTGTTCCGCGAATTTGCCGTAATTTTGTTTCGCAAAAGAATTTATTTCATCGATTCGTTTACTTTTCATTTCGTTCGCCTTTTCCTTCGACCAAGCAGCTTTCGTACGTTGAAGTTGATTTTGACAGGAACGCGGGCAAATTCTAGCAGTTGAATTATTTGCAAAGTCACTATAATTCGATTATACTTCGTTAAAAGTATTATAAACTAAAGCTGTTAATAGGACCGTGTATTATATGCGTGTTGAACTTTGTTGAGACGTGGGAATCGTATTTGTCGCCGCTTCACAAATTCACATGGATGAACCGTTCCAATTCCGCGAGGATTCTCTTTGGAAATTGAATTTCATGTAGGATTCAACGGCGCTACTTGATGGCGGTGTACAGTAGTAGGTAGAAGGCTTCTACCGATGTCATGGTCGTACGTTGAAATTCACAAATTTAAATTGTTCGTGCATTTAAAGGAATCTATCGTTTCCCATAGATTACAAATATTTTCTCGTACAAATACTCTTTAGTTGCATGATTTCATTCGCTTACACGAATTAATCGCACGATCGAGCACAACGGTAGATAAGCAGATGCAATAGTAGAAAAAAAAAGACAATTTTCCAGATAAAGCTATCCATTTTTTTTTTTTTTTTTTTTTTTTTGTTACATTAGGAAGATAACTAGTAATCTATTACTCCTGAGCGTTTTGGAACAATCGCTACGTAAGCAATTAGGAAAATTAGCTTTCACGTTCAGCTTTTCGGATTAATCGATACGAACCTTTTATTAAAGAACTCCACTCGAAATCATATGAAATTAGGCGAGACGGTTTGATTTTAATTTTATGCACAAGTTCGCAAGTGGGTCTCATCGATTCCAATTGTTAATTTTTCTGCTAGTCTACAAAAGTCAAACGAAGAGGAAAAATTCGCGTTCGATGGAATATTTGCGAAACTATTACGTTTTATCGAGCCAAGATTTAACTTTCTCTTTTAATCGTAATGCGACTTGCAAAAAATCGCAGTAAAGTATAATCCATAACGCTTTTACTTCCTGGCCGCTTGATTCGAAGCAATTTCCCATTCTTTTACACGATATCACGCGCATTAAAATTTATCTAACGTATTGGCCGGTTGTAACAGCGAAATTTACTCGTTAGATAGATACATAGATAGATTCTATCTTGTGCTTTCTAAATGTATTACCTTTAAATAAATTTTCCCGTATTACTTGTCTCGTTACTTTTTATCGATCGAAGAATTAATTAAGTAATCGCGTTGATCGTTGTTCGGTCGATATTTGACATTGTTCGCGCTTCGAGAACATAACTTTATCTCGATTGCACGATTCAATGAAAATAAAGCATACGAGCACGATGTGTAATATCACCTTTCTCCAAATATCCGGGATAATATCGATGGTCACGTCGAAAAGATCAGTGGAAGACTGCGAGTTATGGGGTCTTTTGCGGATCAGAGGTTCGCATGAACAGAAAGGAAGGAGTGGAAGAAAAGCAAGGAAGCGGGAGGGAGTCGGTGGATTTGTCGCGGCGCGAGATATATCCTATCTCTCGTTTCTCATAAAAAATGATCGATCTTTCCAGTCAGTGCTGCCACGGTGGACGATTGAGTTCGACTCGAGTCGCTAGATATTAAGACCCGTATCGATTTATGAGACGGCCGGCTTTCCATTAAAAGATTTAAGCTCGTGTCTCTTATCGTTCTCGGCTTCTCGTTTTATCTCGCCTTGCGCGATACTACTTTCCTTTCAAATTTATACGATACAAATAAGTTCGAATATGATTAATTTGACAAATTTTCAAAGTCGATTTTTCTCGAAAAAGGAAGCCTCGAACGAAAAATCGGACGAGAAATTCGATATTTTCGCCTTATTTTTCCACGTACAATCACCTTCTTCGCTCGGTTGATTACGTTACGCGCAACGTACCCTGTGTATGTATACATTTTCTGACTTTATTTGCCTCTAACGTCTGTGTATAGCAGGCGACAAGCAGCTGAGACCTATTATAGTCGTTGTTTCGTTGAAAATATAACGAAAGATACTGGAAGAGAGAACCGAACGATCAAACGATCTAGTTTTTTTATCGACTTAACTTTCTTACGATTCTAACGATAATTTGCAACAACGACCAGGGAAAACGTAATCACGGTTTTCCTCTATGTCGAACTATCTACCGCGTGTTTGCATAAATCAACGTCCACCAAATTTCTATACCTAAGATATTAGATATACACTTACATACTACGACAACTGAAACAAAACTGTATGACAAGCGATTAGTTTAATACACGCGTGTATGATTTACGTCGCACGAATGCTTAATAAATTCGTATCGCTATCGTTTTCTTCCACAATTTTACTCGGAAAAGCAACGCGAAACTCGTGTTATACGAATGACACTGCGTTATTTTATTCCTTGCTATCTCTTAGGAAAGAAAAGGTGTCATTTGACGGTTTCCTTTGTAAAGCGACTCTTGAGAAACCTGAACGTATTCTTACAGAAATGAAATTGAATCAATGAGATGGAATAAATACTTTCCCTAGCCGTTGGAAGCTGTTCGACAACGCGGTTGTTCTATCCGTGTTAATAATCGTAACATGGGAATGACACATTTATTTAACAAATATTTCTTTAACCTGAACGAACTGGTAAAGTTTCGTTCAAGTTTTAGAACAAATACCTTTGTTACGTTTAAATAATACGACGCGTCGAATAAAAACGCGTGAGAGTTTGTTGTTCTTTAAAAGCAAGCAAACAAGAAAACCAGAAAACTGTTCCGACTGTAAGTTAGACACGATTAGCACGTAACTCGGTATAGGAAGAGAAAACATCTCGAGTTGGTAAGTTGGCAGGTTAATCTAAAGATATTCGGTCATTTGCGAAGTGACGAGCTCGTTCGATCGCAACTCACGTACATGAAGTAATTTGTTCCGATTAAACCAACCAGCAGAAACGACCGCAGGAGAGTCTGCTCAGTTTAGTTACAGCTGCACTTTCTAAGGGAGGAGCCAGAGTACTAGATATCGATCGCTTAGCATACAGAACCAGAAAATGATAGAAATTCGCCACATGCCACTTTTTCACCTAACGATTCAACGTCGCAAGCGTATTAACGGTTCGATGTAGAGCGGAGATTTGTAATTGTCACACAATTATCCATGAGTACAAGCGTACGTGTACATGCATGCGTGAGCGTGTAATTTAAAAAGGCTAGAACTGTTTTATTAAATAGCACGAAGCAGACACGATATTTAATTATAATCTGATAAGTCTTGTAAATCTAACAGTGCTAGATATCGTTTTTATCCAGTTCGTGTTTATACAGATAAACATAATTGGACATTTCCTAAATGCATATACATTTGCGCGTAAAGCGATTTTTGAATTTTTCGATAATCGTAAAAACGTAGTTCTGATACACATGTTGCTGGAATTTTCCAGCCACACATCGCGCGTACGTCTAAAGGTTTGAAACTAAATAACGATAGAAAAGGAAAAAGACAAAGGGCAGGATGAAATAGAAGTGGAAGGGTAGGGAAGGATAAAGAGAAGGATAGAGTGCTTCGAAGGGGTGGAGAGAATAGCTGGACGAGAAACGAGTTAAATTTCGTGGGGGATGTTACGCCGAACTCGTACCTCGAGGCTTCCTCGTGGCGATAAGAGGTCCAAACGTGATATAAATTCGCGAGGGGTTTAAGCCACGATCGGTCTAACGAGCGTACACAGCTCCGAACTCAGGGTCAGAAGTTTACCGAATGGCGAAACCGCACGGTAATTTTCTCGAGTAATCGTCGCCTGTAGTCCACGAGGTTCTGCCACGCTTCACCCTAGTTCGTCTATCCGCGTTAGCCAGCGGTACGTTCCTTCTTTCTCGCTATCCTCCAGCTTTTTCCTACCACCGCATCGTGCTTCTGATTTTCCACAGCCGTTTTCTTCGCTTCCTCCTACTCTCGTTTCCTTATTTCCGTTTTTCTTTTTCCCTCCTTCTAATGTATCATTGTCACACTGTGCCGCTTTTCTCTTAGCTAAGCGCGATAGCGATAAATAATACTTACGCTTCGTCGTTACAACCTCGATGACGTAGCAGAGTCGTAAAATCGGTCAAACGTATCCTACGTACGAACTAACAGAAACTGAAATCTTAGTTCAGAACCACCTGAAATATGTATAACGTATACTCCGGCCTCTGTTAACGTTGTAGAACACCCTTATAATGTCCGTGCATCGATCGGCCACGTTATTCATTTAATAATTTAATTTAAGGGTCCGGTTATATCGCGTGGGCTACTCTAACGCCGTCGCGATTCATATGCTTCGCGTTACAGCATTTCGTATCTCCTCTGTTATATCCATTTTCACGACACGTATATTCGTTTATCATCATCGTTATCCTTCATCTTTATTACCTTCGTTTACTTCTGATATCCTTCGAACTTATATGTATCATGAAAAGTAAATATACGTAGTATCCCAGTGGGATTACGTGTCAGAACTAATAAATTGTTGATATTATTTGTTCTCTACTAACCTAAGCTAACCTAAAAATGCTCTTTTTACTTATTTTACTATGTAATTTTAGCCACGTGCCAGGAAGACATAGCGAGTAAACTAACCAATTTAAACGTGAATACATTGTAGGGTTTAGAAAACTGTGAAAATTATTATCGTTGAAATGAAAAATACGTAATATTGAAAATGCGCTACAGTAACAAAAATGTAGATATTTAGATCAACGCATCGTTCGAGCAAATATTTTATGCTAGATTTGATAGAGGAAATATCCGGTACATATTGGAGTGCATATACTCGGAGTAAATACAGGGAACACGTTAATATCATCTAGCGATGTATTGTTTTTGTAGCACTAAGAAACTATTTCCAAGCTTTTTACAAATTTTACTACACATCGTGGAATGTCGACAAATGATTTAAACGAGATCGAGAGCGAAATCGAACTTTATTGAAAATTAGAAATTTCAAAGAACGCTGCGCGCTTTTCATATTGGTCTGTGTTATTTATCAACGAATTTACGCAAACATGAAATTGGAAAACTTGGAAAAAATGAGAATTTTTTAAAGAAATCTACTTTAAAGTATCCTACTGCATATAGCCTGGTGTATGTGTTCCCCGACAATTATATTTATAAACGCAATTTAGAAAAATAATTTTTATTGATTATTCTGCACCGCAAAGGGCGCAAATATACGTCCCAACTTGAAGGGAAAGAATAAAGACTCGGTTGCAAGTGGAAATAAGCCTTTAGCCTTTGAAATAAACAACTTTACTTCAACACCTTGGCCAGGGTTAACCGAAAGAAAAAGTACATGAGAAAATTCTCCAACTAAATTAACTTTTTATGGCCGTGGTCATGAAACACTTGGTTCACTTGCGATTATTTAATCGAAATAGGGAACTATTACTGTAATAGATATCCTACGATAAAAAGGGCAATCGTATTAGATCGAGAGCAAAATCAGGAACTCGCGATTCAATTTTTGCCCAGTCAGCAGGCAGATCACTGGACGATGATTGCAATTGTACTTACTTATACAAGCACGGTCGATGATTCGACGGAGTCGTTGAACCGAATATAAACGACGGAGAATTGTTAATCTCTTGTTGTATCGTTTGATAAATCTGAATGAAAAAAAGACACGCTTTGTTCGGTTGCGTTAGAGCGTCTTGTAGCAACTTGCAGATTTTTCTGCACAAATTGTTTCAAATAATTTGATAGCACTGTAGATAGCGTTGAGCGACATCCTCAACTTCGTTAGAGGGCAATAAACCGTGATCCGCTAGTACCGTTAATTGCCGTGGTCAGGTAGGCCGAGCACATCTCCGAATCTAGAGCTACTACTTCGCTAATAAGACGTTGACAATACGGTTACTTGAATCTAATTGGTTCAGCGCAGCTTGCCGAAGATAGTATTTGTACGAACGGTAGTTCGCATTAAATGTTTACTTTTACGATATCCGTACGCACGTGTCTGCTCCTGGCTTTTAATTATGACTGTGTTCGAAGTAACAAAATCGGGTCAATTAGATCGCATAGAATATGTATGTAGATAGTTACAAAACGTAGATGCCCTCTTTTCTTCTTCGCACCTATCACGTTTAGAGATAGCAACTTTTACACAGAGATTAGTGAGAAAAATAGCCAGTAACTCTCTTAGTTGAGTAGTATCGACATCTTCCTCCGTAGTTATCATGTTAGAGCCTAAAGAATTATTCGTATAGCGCGATAAAAAAAGTTTTAAACCTTGCAATGGCGATGTTGTTCAAGAATCATATGTCATGTGTATCGAGAGTTTCCCATTGGCAATCGTAGAAACAAAAAGCTGCTTGGGACGATAAAAACGCTTTCGACGCTCGAGCACAGCGCACGTACGGCGTACGGCTACGAATTATTCTTTGTACGAACAGCACGTAAACGTAAAAATGATACGTCCATAGACGGGCTATTAGGATTTGGTAAAAATCACTTTCTCCGTTTCTAGTCTAATTGTAAGCATAATAAAACTCTGTGGAATTGTTGGTGTCTAATTTTGATGGTTTTCATATGTCTATAAATCGTACGTATGTTTATGGGTTGATATGTAAGATCCGTCCTTACGAACATCGCGAATCTAACTGCATCAACGCTGCGCCCATTAAATCATCTTCCTCGCCTAGACTAATTACTAACGAGTAATTTTCAGCTTTGCAAATAGGAGCTATACTGCGTGCGAAGGTTCGCCAGTGGACAGGATCTGAATTAGATCTTCGAGAATCTATAATTTTTTATAGATTACCGAGGGTTACTCGATGAAGGTGTGTCCAAATACTATTTCACTCGGAATACATTTAACGATACGGAAATCTGAATTTTGTTCTCGACCATGTTGATAGTCGAATCAACATTTTTATCGCAGAAACCGGCACGATCCAGCAGTAATAATTTTATAAAAATCCAATAAACGATATGAAAATATTGATTTTCTTATTATATTATGTATATGTATATCGTTAGGTAAAGTCGTTGAAACCTCAATATTTACCGATTTTGCACCTTTTCGCAAGTTGCAACAAATACACAAATCTTCGTTGCTGTTTCAGACTTCTGAGTATAAGTCGCCTCCAATAGGAATTTTATCCCAACGTTTCGCTAGCACTGCAGCTAGCTTCCTCTGGGATCAAAAGATTTGTGATTGGCGATCAGTGATCCGTGATCTGAACACGGTCGATACATATAGTCCCGAACTACCAGAAATACGACATTATCAGCGTGTCACCTGACCCTTGAGAAAGCTAGTCGCGTTGCTTACAAAATACTGGCATAAAATTCCTAGTGAACGCGGATTGCGATCTCGACTAGTGAAAATATAGACCCATGCCGTGAAAACCTAAAATTCTGCATACTTCAATTATACTTCACCATTGTGTTATCTACTCGTTCAAATGCTACATTTCAACAGTTAATTGTAATTATCTACAACTTTATGTGATATATCGAGATAAAAATAAATCTCGAAACAACCGTTATTATATGTTTTCTTTCATCTGATACGTAATACTTATTTTCAAATATTTCAGTCTCGATAGCGCGCTTCGTTTGCGCTTTGCGACTCGTGTAATAATTGAACGCGTGCGTCTTTAAATCATCCTCTGGCTTTTGATAACGGTTCACAACGTAAAACGAGATTATAGATCCGAGGATTTAAAGTGCAAGCAACTTCCTCCTTAACGTGTGATTAATGCGCAATGTTGTTTGATGTATTACACGAAGAATTATAATAAAAACAAGTATTGATAATAATTTCTCAAAGATTTCTATTCTAATTTCTAAGACACTTACAGGCTTATGAAATACATAGCTTGTATTTTTAATGAAAAGATCAGGAAGCCAGGATTAAAAGAAGTAAAACGAAAGTCGAGAAAAGATATAGTAAAATGATATTCGTGATTGGAAAATATGTCTGGAGCAAAAATTTAACTTGCGATTGGCTTTGAATTCAAACGCAACGAAGGAACAAAGGTTATCTCGAGGATATGACGGTTGTTCCGAGTTTCAAGGAATTGGCCCCGATTCAGAGAAGGTCTGATTTCCTGCGGCAAGTAACGGCAAACCGCAGCGAAGTAGTTCGTCGCAGATGTTACGAAATGAAAAATTTTACAATCAGATTAGTAAAAGCAATGTGATATGAAACGGTAGAAGATAACCTAGCGTTAATAATTGTCTTGCTATTCGATATTTAGGAGAACGTTGACGCGACAAATTTTATGCTTGAATTTTCCTTTTGATTTCTGCTTTACAGTTATTCAGTCTTATATGCGGTATATCACTCTTTAACGCTTTTGATCTTGCTAACGTAGGTGGAGTGTCTGATCACGCTCCTGTTCACACATATATCTTTTTATAAAGTAAACTTTAATCTGACTTTAGGCGACTCGCTTTTAACATCTTAAACGTTTTCGTATAATAAATCGATTGAAGCATTTTGTAATGTTTCGGTGTTTCAAATATATAATTATGCGGCGTATCGGTAAATTTAATTTCTTGATGACTTTAATTACTTAAATATAGAAAGAGATTGCAAATAAAATAACATAATATATCGAGCGATATCGTGAGAATATTGACGAGGAAAAGCGAAACGTGTTTCTTATATTCATTCTTATATTAGTTGTCTCGCCACTACATTCACGCGTCAATTTACATTCCCTCGATCATTGCACTCGTACAAAATACGTGTAACTACTTGATAACTGGAACTAATTAATAGCACAACACGATACGTTATTTTTCTCATTGCTATATCATTAATATCGATGCGAGCTTCAACGAAAAGTTAAACCGATAATTGATATTGGCGATACTTTTATCGCTGTTGTCATTCATATTGTTACGAACTATCTCCAAAAATAATATTAACAGATATTTCGTATATCATGGACGTTACGTATCGTAAAATATCTATTAACCGCATCACAAATCTTATCATTTTTATTCCGATATTACATACATATTTCTACCAAGAATTGTATAACTTAATATGTATATCGGTAATTCGCTGCTGCATTGTTCTGGCTGATGTTTAACTTTGTTATACCACAATACAACTTCGTTAAACTATCATCCCTCGAGATAGTAGAGGGAAGTTATACGTGAACGTTTAATAGTTTAATAAGTCGTACTTCGCAAGAGTAAGATATTGTAGCGATGATGATACGATATGATATGGTATGAATTATAAATTAATGTTTATGTACATCGAACGTCACGTCGGACATCGCAATAATAAGAGCAAGTGATATTTCTCAGTGAAATAAAATATAGGACAACGAAAAAGGTAGCAAATAAATAGAATACGGTTTCTAGATTTCTAGATTTCTCTTATTTCAGGATTTACGGATTTCAGCACTCTTTTGGCAGCATTTACGCCGTATAATTACGATATTTTATAACCATCATCCATACATGTATAGGACTGTACTGGCATAAATTATAACTTTATTCTATATCACTCCGAATAAGTAAATTTATAAGAAAGAGCTAAAAATTTCATTGGAAATAATGATGATACACGTTTGACAATAATGGCAACATCGATCCATTGATTCTACATGCGTAGGATGAAAATGATTAACAGTGGATCGACGGTTTGCTACTGGTGACAAGAATGTGTTAAAGTTTGCTGACGGACGAACGGAATGAAGCGGAATGAAGCGGAACGAAGCGGAATGAAGCGGGATGAAACGGATTGAAGCGGAAATTATTTTTGAACGATCGGTATGTTTTATTTGATATGCACGGTTGAAGTTAGAACGGCGCATTGAACAGTATCTTCCTTGGAGGAGAAATAAGGGTGGCACGTGGGTACCTGACGTTCGGTCTGTCTGTCTGGAGTTGAGGACCCAGACCAACGAGCAATATAGATGGGATAATTGCAGATAATTTGCGGCGTCGATTGCTACGCGTTCTCCACTTCAGCCACCCTTCTCTCGTCAGCCACGTCCGTCCCCTCGTTCTCCAATTATCGTCCCCCTTGCTTCCTACCTCGTCTTCTCACCACTCGAGTTTGCCTCATTTTGCTCGTCGAGAAGGAACAGCTTTTTGCTCGCAACTCCGAAACCTAGCGATCGCGCGAATCATTTACATGCAGCTATAACTTATAATCTACGAACCTGAAGCGCCATTGTTTTTACGTGGTGCACGTTCAGGAACTCTCATTGCAGTTATACTTCTTTGCTTTTTGCTTTTTCGTGCCAGCGATTTTTGCGCTTGAGTAATTTACTGGTTTTTATCTGCAATTTGAATAAATACACTTGTTCCATGTTACACGCTCAAAACTACTCTAAAATTAATATTCCAACATACTCTTATCTTTTAAAATATTGTTCTGTATATTATTATATAAAGATAATGTATATAAAATAGAAATTATGAGAATTTTAAGTACATTTCATTTATTAATGGATAATTCGTAGGAAATATGAAATAAAATCGTCCCGTAAAATATTCAATTTCAATAAGTAAGCAAATGTAAAAAGTTAAATAAATATTCGTTTCGATACCACGTATATACATGATAAGTTACCGACGATAAGAAAAACTTATCATATTTGTAAAGGAATATTACACAGGATGTTTGAAAGCAATCCTCCCGATGCAAAATTAACTTGTATTATTTTAAGAGGATCTGTTCCCAACGCTTTGAATGTATCACAGCTATAGATATGTAATTACTTATAGATGACCGAGTGAAAATAGCAACTCGAGTTCTCAAGAATAGCGCTAGTAAATTATCGCATTCGTGCGAATGCCGAATGATGTTGCCAAATTCAGGGCCGTCCTGCATCCCGCGTCCCGCCAACTCCTTACCAGCCGTGAAATCATCTCGTAATGTTTCGACTACGTATTTCCACATCTGACACGCGCGTTTCTTCGTGTTTCATTGAATCTGCGACGACGCTGTTTCGCTTCCATCGACTATACACGTTCAACGTGTTGTAAAGTCACTCGCTCGTTATATCGAACGCTAATGAACAATAAAAGTTGGTTTCACATGGAAAAAATCGCTTTTAGGACCTATTTTCGTCAGATATCGAATTCTTGTTTTTTTTTTTACATCATGTATAGTATACAATACGTGTGATTATTAAATTTATCGACAGGCAAAAATATGTAGAATATCGCGTGTGTGATCGCACGGTTATTCTATTTACATTTAAATAATTGTTACTTTAAATACGGATTTTTACACGTAGTCGGTAGTCGACATCGATATACGTTCGACGAAGCGAGTAACCGACAGTATCGTGAATTGCGAGTTCGAACGAAAATTACGAGCTATCCGGAGTTTGCAAGAAAAATAATGCTAAATGAAACAGCAGTGAATGTATCAAAGTTCTAAAAAGAGAAATCGGTGAACGTACAATCTGTCGCGGTTTCCTTAAGAAGGAAAACTTCACTACTCGGATTTGATCTTGGGAATGGTTGGATGAAATTGCCCATAAGCACACCGAAGTCTCTCCCAGCGGTGGACGAGCAAGAGTGCGACTTATCGAAACTCTTTCGAAACTTTTGCGAGAGGTCTTTTCCTCGGCTCATCACTTCTGGTTCCCTCCCTTATTGACTTTAAGTCTGCCATTTGGAAACTCTTCGTTGCTTCTCGCGCTTACAACTTACAACAATCTAACCCCCTAACACGTTCCTTTACCCGTTTCACTCGATCGTTCTAATAACTTGATTTACCAACGTGCCGATTCTCCTACTATCATTTATATTATTTGCTCTAGATAAACTTATCGTTTATTCCATCTTTTTCCTACTCTAATTCTTCGTACGGTTATTAAATCTTTTCCAAATGTGTCATTCTTTCGTCAACACTTTCGAAGTAACCATCGAACGATCGTCTCGTTAACAGAATCCTCTCCTAAGGCTAAATTAATATTTCGGCATGTTTCAGCTACACTACGGCATAACTTAAATTCATATAAGATAGTATTCTAGATTCCTTCGAAGATACTATACTCCTTGCTTAGACAAAATAGTTAAATAACTATGAGAAACAGTTTAAGAGACAAAAGAAACAAAAAAGTATAATACAATCGATGTAACGTACAAATAATTATCTAAGTTACGTAAAAATTTGATACGTATCACTTAAGATATATAAATTACTATATACTTTCCTTAAGAGCAACTTATCTTTATCTCCAACACAAAACTCACGACGCGTCTACCCGATTTCAGAAGCATGCTGCCGTGTACCATATTCTGCAATCTGCAGGTCGAAGAATAGATTCGTCGATCTATGCAGAAAAGTGAGAACGATTTTGCGCCGGGATGTCTCGGAATACCGTGATACCGTGTTTTATATATTATTATATATGGTTAAATTTTGAAAGGCAAGCGATGAACATTTCTATGATACTCGTCTTTATCCCTCGACGATGAAGAGTCGTACTTCACACCCTGCCCTCCCTTCCCCGGGCCATCCCTTTTTCTAGAATCCCGTTTATATCCTCTAGGGTTTTTTTTTTATAAATTAAATTGGATCAATGTAGTTCTCGAAGACACGATTACACACGTCTACACATATTCTGCAAAAAAATATCATAGTAACTCAATGTTGCGTTATCTCAGGGTTTCTCAATCCCGTGATCATAACGTGCGAGCCATTCAACTCTATAAATTGGAAAGTGCGGGAAAATGATAATTTTACAAACACTGTGCTTTTAAGGTTACTTAAAAATTTACTACTATTTACGTCAGCTTCTTGCGATAAATGAAATTATAGAAGTAAGATACTTGTTTGTTTTTTTGAGAATTAATCATTGATCGTGTACTGAGGAGACGGAGAAACGAACAACAGGTGAAATGTTGGTCAGTTTGATTTCTAAGCGTTTCGTGTATCACGTAGGTTGTAGGTAACTGTGTTTTTGCGAAAATTACTGTGATTACTATCTCTTTAATTCTTAGATCAACCGAAATGGGAGCTTAAATAAACATCGTTATTATTTGCTAATTTAGAAGTGTATATTTTTCAATTATTATATTATTTGTTACATATTTCAAGAGTTACCACTGTTATTTTTTTATATTTACAATGTATTTTCATACGTATAACGTAGTATTGACTGATTCCCCGTTGGGAGTCACTGCGTTACAGGGAAAACGGAGAGGATGCGTGAGGTAGATATGCGTACAGGTAAATGTATCAGTCCCCCACGTAGTGAATTAAATAGACCATGCGTGGTCCAATCCCTAGCTTATTGGATCTCTCTCTCTCTCTCTCTCTCTCTCTCTCTCTCTCTCTCTCGAAAGTGGCCAGAGTTTCACTTACTGCCCTCCTAGCCTCTCTCGAGGGCATTGCGTTGATAGCCACATCACTATCCCTCGTCATGCTCATGGTAACATCCCTATTACGTAGGCGTGATCACTTCTTAATTAACGTAATAACTTCTTCGAATTTACGTAGGTAATAACAAAATTTTACCGATACCTGGCAAGTCCTTCGACATCTTATATTCGACACGAGATGATCGATGAAATTCGACACATATACAACCATATTTAAGGTAAAGATGATTGCAAAAAAGTGCACGAAAAGAAATTGAAATCATGTACAAGTATTATCGAGCATATTATAATACAAGTGCATAACGCTCAATCGAAAGACTGTTTTACATTGTTTGCACGCAATAAATGACCAATATAGAAGTAATAAAAGACCTCCGAGCAAAACAATTTTGTAGAGTAAGCACAATATTTTATGTACTCGTATCTACTATATTTTTACACTTATTATATATGATATGCACTATATTATTATGTACTATAATATGTAGGGAGAGAAAGAGAGAGATTGTGTTATTTCATAAAAACGAAACACGTTCTATTCACCATTCCGCGGATTTATTTATTTCTCGGGATTTATGTTGTCTTTATCGTAGATATCCGTAGGTAAATAATTTTTAAGCAAAAAATGTTGTGTTAACTTACGTTCCAATGAACGTTATTTTCAATTTGCTATGTTAGCTAATATAAAGTTCTATCATATTTATATCTTTTGGAAACCATTTACCATTGTAAATGTAAAAAAATTGGTTGAATAAATGAACAAACTTAATGATTTCCTTAAAACTATTTACTCATTCACTATGTTCTTTATAAGATAATTTTCGTTAAAACCTGAAAGGAGCATAAGCCGTAGCGTTGTATCAAAGTCTTATTTATTCATCGTCCTACTTCTGTAGAAGAAAAAAAGATAGTAGGGAGCTAAAAAAGGAAGATATATATATATATGTGAAAAAAAAAGCTGAGAAAAAGTAAAAATGGTGCTAGATTAAAGTTGCTTCATGCCTTAAACGAGGATGTGTTTATAGGTCGCTACTTTGACTATACCTAATAAAAGATCGACACATTGCAATGATTTCCTGTTTTTCGACGTCTTTTTATTTGCTTCAACTTTAAATTTGAAGAAAATTCTTTAGCCTATCACACAAAATGATTGAAAACGAGGCAATACAAATCATTCTATCAAAGAAGAAATCTAATTTTTTATTCATTACACGTCAGAAGGAGATGATTTTCTGCGTTGCTAAAATAATATCTGATCATTGGTTTTTAAGTAAAGTTAGTTAATCATTACGTGAAAATTAGAGTTCACGAACAAGCAACTCCTTCCAGATGATATATAATCATTTAAAAGCGTAGAATATAAACGATGAATTATCTATTATCTAAATTAACAAAGAAACAGAATTGTTCGGACGAGCTGGATCCCTATCGGTGAAATTAGCGAAGAATAAAGTGACGCATAAATGCATTACTCTTTCATTTACGAATCCTATATCCTTTTCTGCTAATCTACATAAATCTCGTATGAATCCAACACGTTAAGTTGAGTTGAATTAGATACGTATACATATCCTATTTGCGCTTTTTCCCCGATATCTATACAAATAAACAGCTACATGCTTATAACTATAGGTGCTTCGTAATCATGTACAACTTACGCGTTACAAAAACGTTTGCTTCTTATCGTTGACATTAACGCGATAATACATCACCGTCCTGATATGCATAGATATATATATTGCGCAGGAAGTAATTAACGTTTGTCAATTTGACGTTAAAGATAGAAATTTTTAAATGAGTATATTACAGATTCATGGTTTAAAAAATTGTTGGCGAACGTGTTTTTAATATGGAAATTACGGAAATCTATCTGTTCCTTCTGAAATCGACTAAGTTCAAAAAGAAAAGGTTACCGAGGGGACGAAGAAAATGGCTATGACGAAGCAAAGAAAAAAGTGAAAGGTAACATTAGGGCGAGGAGCGAAGATAGAAGATAGAAGATAGACGGAACACTGACGGAACACTAGAGATAGAAGAGTAGGAAAAAACAGAAGGAAGAAAAGCCAGTCGATTCTAGGAGGCTGATAATTTACGAACTTGCTGGATCAGAATCATCTTCCCATTCCTTCGCAACCCCTACCACTTCTCATTCTCCCTTCCCGCCTATCTGCGATTTAGTAGCCAATTTCCAAAGTGCGAGGCGTTGCTAGTACTTAGACGTTACTCCCTTTTAGGAGATCGAATGGCATGACGGAATACGAGGCAAGAGAAGAAGGAAGAGACTACGAGGTTACAGTTGAGAGTTAGAAAATGGAAGCTTCAATTTCAATTTAAATAGTTCTTACCTCACCTTCAGACAGCAGAATCTTTCCCTTTAGTCAATACGTCCGTTTCTTCGTTTCTAACTGGCACGCGCTTACGCTTACGTACGTATACCTATACGGAAATGGAAGAAAGCGACGAAAAAGGAAATAGGAAATAAAAAGGGATATTCTGTGAGAGAGGGTAGTTTCTTGCCACAGCTGAAATCCAATATTCGGACAACGACGGAGAATCTCGGGAGTTCCATCTACCATTTACTTCCTTGAAATTTATATCGCGCTGCAATCTATCTCGTGTTACACGTACCAATCTTTTTTATACAAATAAGATAACGGAGCCAAAAATAAGTCTAAATTTTAATCGTAACATTTTTCATTTTTACTTTACGTATCAAATCTTCGCGGCGGATTTCAATTACTTTTAATAATCGAACATGAAGATAACAATTAACCACGGTAAAATAACTACGTGTATAAGAAAATTTACAAAATAATAAAAAAAATATTAAATTCGTCTCTAAATACACTAGAATGTTTAGAGATAGGTATATCAAGTTGTGTCGCTTCATACAAAAATTGTAGTACGATATATCGTAACATTAACTTACGGAAAGAGGGAAAACGCGAGAAGGTAACTGAATAAGAGAGAAAAGTAGGCGGGGTTTTCCGTTCGCGTCAATTAAATCTAATTACTCCAATTCTCGTTACCCGTGAGGGTAACGTCCATCTAATTATCGTTTGACCGAAGCAAGTATTAATAGCAGGCCTGTGGACCAGCTTATACCCAGCCGTCACTTCAGTCCCAGTCCCATACCAATACTATTCTCTTATCCACTGCCGTACGATCGCACTTGTGCGTGAGTGCACGTGTACGCGCACGTACGAGTGAACGTGCATGCCACGTGCACACGTATATTTACGTGCCGTAACCTAATGATCGAGAAAGAAGGAAAGAGAGAAAGAAATAAAGAAGGAGAGAAATAAAGAAGAAGAGAAAGAAAGAAAGAAAGAAAGAAGAAAGAAAGAAAGAAAGCGGTCGGAGTCATGGAGTCACGGGGTCAACAGGGTTAAATCGTTCCTCTGACCAGCCAGTCGGCTATTACTAGCCTATTACACGGACCTACGGCCCCGTAATTCTTGACGCAACCCGTAAACGCTGTCCCCTGCCCTGTCAGTTTACTTATGAACGATGAATCGTAAGCGAATTCCATGCCTCGTTGTCAGATAATTATTCCGTCTCTACAAAGGAAGGGAGAACATTTCTTCGAGGTTAACGAAGCTTAAACTTTAATGCGACTGTAGCAGCAAGCGCGACTTTCAAAGTATGTAACAGAATGTACATATATACGCACAACTGTACATACAGTCGCACGAGTTTTCTCAAATCTTTTACTTTCCAAAGTAGCATCTCGTTTTTCATTCAAACCAATAAAAATAAAACTTAAATAAGAATAAAATAAAATTAAAAAAAAATCAAATTTAGCTGATATGATCTTATGAAATTTATAGGTTTTTAAACGAGTCGGAAAACATAATACGATTAATATGATACATACATTAACTAATATAATGTACCTTCTATAGCTATGTGGCAGGAAATGAGATTCTTTACTTAAAGATGTATATACGCTTGATTTTACGGTATTCTTAGCGTAACGTTTTGAAGTAACTTTGGCGAGTAAAAACTTATAATCCCAATGGAGTGTATCGTGATACCAATGGTTTCATTGTTTATTAAAAATAGCTGGAGTTGCAAAGTTTTCTCATGAAACCGCTGTAGCTCTAATTGCGGTGGCGTCGCAGCCACTGTGAGTAGGGTGTTCATACAGCGTATTCACGCAACTTTCAACGCTGCTGCACTTGCAAACGGCAGCTTTGCATACGTATATGGACCAACTTTGAGGAACTCGAAGATTGAAAAACTAAGTCTCCTTACATAACTCGACTCTCAACTTCCGAGCGCAATAACGTTTCGTAGGATTTTCAAGTGATAACGAAAATGAGATCAGGAAGCGACTGTCAGCATTCTTGTTAAATTTCCATTAAGTCATCGAAGCGAAGATCATCGTAAAACATAACGAGAAACCTTGCAATATGAAATATCTACGGAAATTAACGGGATGTTAAACGAGTAAATTAATATTGGAATATGTCAGGATTTCATTAATTGTTCGTTCATTTCCGTATTTTTCGAAATTTTCTCGCATACTATCTCCAAATATTATTATAAATCTTTATTCCCTGCCCTATATTACTGTAATACCTGTAGTAATATTAAAATTACTCGATTACTAATATTGAAATTACAATATTCGTCTTACAATCTTCAAAAAATCGTATCACACACGATAAACAGGTATGTACATCGCACTTAACACTCTATTATATTTTTTAATTTTAATTTAACACGAATATTTGTACGATTAAATAAGTCGAAAAAGAGATTTTGTTCGACTTTAGTATCGCGGATCGCGCGAAATAAAAAACGTAAATGTCAAAAGGAAAAGATAGTCACTAGGGATGTTTAGTTTAGCATTTATGTTTGTTAGTTTAAGCTTATAGCTTACAATTGAGTACGTGTGGGTAAGAGAGATGTGAAATGTCGAGAATTCTCATTAACAGAGATAAATTCACTTGGATCGACAATTTTGTTCTTTTCCTTACCGTAAAACGAAAAGAATCTAATAAATTTCTTGACTTCTTAATATCCATTTATTCACTTGACTCTGCATCAACAAATATTTCAGTCTCAGAGCGGAGAAAAGCATCGGAGCCGCGCTTGATAAAGATGCCTAATGGCGCCTTTCAATTTGTACGTTAATGCATTTTTCAGTGAGCATACCTCTCCCCCTCTCGATTCGTCGAATAAACAGGCATGCTTCAGCCTCGTAATAACAAGCCGTCGTTCGCCCTCTGCTAACCGGCATGATATAATAACGCCAACTTCTGCTCGAACACAAATTACAACCACACCCACGCCCTCGAGAGGTCAAACGTCGCGTTTCATCGTGACATTTCGGGGGAAAGTTTTCCACAATTTGGAAAATTGTTCCTCTTTCATCGGGTGCTTGCTCTTTCATTAACCGATATGCATTCGTAGATCGTGCCTCCATACTTGACGATACACCTAATGCCGTGTGTACTTCCGCCTATGTTGCAATACTTACAGCGTAACGATTGACAAAACCGAAGAAGCATACAGAAACTACGCGACGATGCAAACTTTATTCGCGGCAAATAAAGTTGAATTTTACTCACGTAGCTAAATTTAACTTTTATTCGCTGATACGAGCCAAGTATGCCTAAGATATTTCAGATAATATATTTACTACTTACGATATAATAGTGTAGTAGAAAATATATGTATAGGTATATGGTGTCGATTAAATAAGCAAAAGTATCGCATTATCGTTGTTCTATCGTTATTGTTAAAATTACCTGAGAGTACAAAGATTCTATACGTATAATTTGAAAAGAAAATTTGAGGAAATGTTGATTTTATAAAAATATTATGCAAAGGGAAACGTTTGTTCTAAATAAAAGGATTTGTGTTTTAATTTTCATTCCATTACGTCCAACTGAAAACTTTCATCTTAGAAATGATACGATATCGTTATTCTTGGTATCTCATCTTTTTAGCCAGTTATTACTACTATCTTCGGTCATTTTCATTTTCTTTCGTTTTGACAAAACAGCTTACGAAACTACTATATGTATGTACGTTCTAAGAAACTAGTGCTCTTAAAATCATCTAAACAGTAACAGGCTGTTTTAGTAAGCTTTCGTAGATATATGTAGAATACGTGCAGCTATTAACGAATGCAGTTTTGTTTAGGCAAAACTCCTTAGTAATTTGATATCGTTATTACGCTTACATTTCATTAATTTTCGTAGATGAAGTTTGACAGAACTCTGCATAGGTCTCGGCATATCCGTGTTATCGGTTGCGATTAACGCAAGTACACAGTTATTTTTAAATACAGATAGAGCAGCTTTGCGTTTGAGTTACAAAAAAATTATAAAAATATCACGTAACTTTCGAGAATAACAGTAAAATATTTCTTTGTCGTTTTGATAACATCCATACTCCATACAGAAGTAAGAATAATAACAAGAATCCCGCTAGTTCTCTAATAACTCTCGAGAGCTATATAAATACATCTCCGCAATTTATTTACAACGTATAAATTGTACGCTACTAACGATGAAACTAAATATGCAGAAAAGTTGTCCGACATCTGCATTTAACATATTTATCTATCCTTATGCATTATGCGTTAATTTTTAGTCATCGGTAGATAGAGGGTACATCGCGTGTCATATATTTATATTTTACTTACGCAACTTAACGTACAGTAAATACGGAAACAGGAAACACGGAAATTCTATAGACTCGCTTAAGTTAGTAAATGTATAACAGGAGAAAGTAACGTGATCTTCGTTTCGCGATCACTTTATTGTACATTCTAATTATCTCTCCTCGAAACTGAATCATCTCGGATATAGATATCTTTTTACTTTTTTCCTACTTATTTCTTTCTAGCCAGCCTGGTCTCTTTTACAGCGAGTGGACATAAATCACTCCGTCCACGGTCATTACGAACAAAACCACCGTTATCCCCGTTTCCTCATCCGCCATATTTCGAAATATTTTCTACCCTGGATCAGAAATACGAAACTTTATACATGTGCATAATTCACGTAGATGAGAAAAATCTTGGAATACGACACGGGAACACATTGTTGGCATAGAAAATTACCTTTCTAATATTCTATCTCATTTTTCTTTTCGTTTCTCCTCCTTTTCACGGCTATCAATTACCCCTGTCTTTAATTCAATAATAGAAGAAGGTTATCGTCTGTTTTAAAAAGGAGAAACGCCAAGTAAATTATTGAATAGATGCGAATTATCAAACTATTAACTTTAAATGCTTTCGTGGAACGAAAATATGTATACGTATCGTTTAAGAAACATTTGAGTCAAAATCATTACGGCCCCGTTATATTACATGACTTTTGAAAATGTAGTTCTTTTATCATCAACGTCAGATCGTTAAGATTTGCGTTCCATTATCTATTTCCAAATGTTTATAAATATGAAAAGTACTACAGTTTTTTTTTTATACATGTTTTATACTTATACGTGATACTTGTCAAGGATGTATACGCGCGCGCGCGTGTGTGTATTTTTGCATGTATCGTATTACTTTACGATCGGAAATTTTTTACTCCCTTATCGTTCTGCACTCTGTTGTTCCTCAAATTTTTTTAGTAAAATTATTCACCACCGTATCCCTACTTTTTTCCCAGTTTTTGCTACGATTTCCTCGTATTCTTCTTTCTTCTGGCGCGCTGAGTATAACAGTATAAGTATCAAGGGTGGAATGGACTAAGCCTACTACATATCAATATATGGTTGAAACCTCTCGCACGCGGGAAACCGGAGCCGAGGCTTAGCCGAGTCATCTTCTACATAGCCATGTTATAGCTTCACGATTCACGACACTTTCCACATACGTACATACACTCGTGTATACTGCCGACTCTACTTCTCCGTATATGTATGCACTATGGACAGAAATTTGATCACAAACTTGCGATACTTTTATCGAATATTTCGAAAAATAATTACGTTATCACGCACGTTTATGTTATCGTACGAGTATAAACGTTAAACGTGTTACTTGCGAATATAGTTTGATATTAATAAGTAGCATGTTTGGTATCCGCTGGTATTGTACATACACGCTTCGTAATCATCCAGTCGTCAAATATAATTTAGTATTTCCGACAATGTGCTCATCGAATAAATAAACGTCCTACTGGTTCAGGTTGTAACTGACGCTTTAGTGACTAAAACGATGAAGGTAATATTGAAATTAAGCAAAAGCGTGTCAAATAGCAGTTATCACATTTTGCTTTTTCGTTGGTATGTTTTTAAACATGTCATTGATATAATAATAATTATTATTTAATACGAAGGTTTTAATATAAAAGCTCTTCTAAAACACGCGATAACGTGTGAACGATACTGCGGTTTTACAGTGGAAATAAGTATATGCATAATGTACAGAGTATTTGAGGAGGAATAATCAACACTCAAAAGGGAATACTCGACAAGATACTCTGTTCGATTAAACGAAACACGCATACTACACAGCTAACTCAAGCCGTACATTTGCGCGATCTTTCTTGGCTGAACGTCTTAGAACGCTAAAGTTTCACGAAACTTTTACACTTGCACGGCTAGAAACTATTTTAATCTATCTAGTTACAATAATTAATGACGTGTCTACTCTGTACGCAGTTTCACTTAATTTGCGAGCAGCTCCTCGATAACTAACGGAGAAAGAGAGGAAAGTAAAAGAGAAGAGAGGGGAAAGAAGAAGGCTGTTGGCGCACGGCGTGACGCGGAGCGACGCGGCGCACGGTTCAGCCGGAAGCTGAATGCCGTGCGAGCATATGCCTCCCGTGGGATAATCGAGAGAGGCCATGATGGACGATGCATTCTTTCTCTTTCCCAGCGGAGATAAAACGAAACGACGGGACAGATGAGCTGAGTTGCCGCTCTAAAAGTTTTTCAGTGCGTAATACGCGGCCGGAAAAAGCGGGAGGGAAGGGCGTTGGAAAACGGAAAGGCGGCCGCATTGTGGCGCATATAGGGTGAGCCACGGAACTAGGACAAGTTGTATTTGTGTCACTGTTTGGTCCGGAGGGAAGCACTAAGCTGCCTAGCTGAAAGGAAGGAAACGTTTCTCGTATCGAATACCTACGAACCGAGATGCTGCGTATATTTTCATTTTCACTCGCTTGCCGTTTATGTTCTTCGTGTAATAATGAAATTTATCGCGTATTTGTCTGATCGAACGACATTAATAAACGCTACAATACGTTGCAATCCTGTTATAATCGCTTTATAAATTACTTGTATCATAGGCAAATTATCGATTACTTGCGTGTGATTGGTATATAATACACAAGTAATACATACATATTATTTACATATATTATATTTTATGATGACCATTGTGGAAACCATTAAATGGTATGTACGATAGTGGTTTCAATAACAGCGTATAAAGCTATTAGCTTAATAAGTTATGTTCGTAAAATAATCTTTTATAAAAGTTGGTATAAAATAGTATACGTATGATACGTAGATAATAATTTCGTATGTTAGAAATTAAAACGTTCAATCGGAGTAATCGGAAAGTCTTACTTGGTCATACGTGCCCTTAATCGAAGTATACGAAGCATACGCAAGCCTTAACCTGTTTTATTTCCACCCTGTATAAGATTGTACTATATTTCCCGTTGCCGGATAGTCGGTACTGGTAGTAATACTGGCGTTGAGTCTTCTTATGGTAGCGATGGTGGTGGTGACTCGAGAGCGGTTCGGCATCGCAACATAAAATCGCCATTACCGCAGCGGTATGGCGAGTTACGGCACTACGAACTACGAACATCTTCCTATCTCTCCACGGTCCTGTAAATAAATACGTCGTTCCATCTTACGTACTTCAACCTCTGAACGTATATAGATTTCGGAACAGGAGAAGTGACAGACCAGCCTTGGCAGTATTCCAATAAAAATCCAACAATGTCGTGCCACCTGACGTGA
This sequence comes from Bombus confusus, assembly GCA_014737475.1. NCBI lineage: Eukaryota > Metazoa > Arthropoda > Insecta > Hymenoptera > Apidae > Bombus > Bombus confusus. The sequence continues at coordinate 209,724 of JACXIV010000052.1, forward strand.
AAACGGATTGATACGCGTGTACGTTCCGCTTACCGAAAGTTCTACCTCTGTCAAATACGTTTACTCGTATAAGTTGTATAATTGTTCACTCTACGATGATCGAAATCACTTTTATAATTAAATACCGAATTCCTCGTAACTTCAATTTTGAAATTTTTAGCTGAAAATACATCAAAGTTTTACATTATGGTACAATTATAAACGCGTCGCTCAATAAATAAAACTACGTATACCGTTTATAATAAATCGATATTCTCCTTTACTAAGCAAACAATTATAAGACTCGCATTCTACGCAATGTTTCTACAACGAAAGTATGTTTAAAACTTGTATGTTAGGCGATAGATGTATCGTCGTATATCGATCTTCGGCGATCTCGATTTCGCGAAGGATCTAGACTAACGGCGTAAGAATCGGTCAGTCCTCTTGGCAGAAGATTCATCACCCTACCCGTTCCGTGTGGTCAGATGCTTCTAGAAAACCGTTATCGCTTTCCACGTACCACGAGGCACCGTGACTGTGACCCCGAGTGTGCCCGAATGTGCCTGAACGCGTCCAAGTCATCGGTGCCGTGCACGTGACCCTTGACGGCGGAGAACTGAGAGCGTCGGACCCCTTGTCAGCACCACGAAACTATAACATCCGCGACTCTTAAAACCGCGCTAGTCCTTAAGACTATCGCCACTCAAAGCCGCTCTCCAGCCTGACGACACATTTATGGTTCCGGCTATCGACAATGCGACACTCTTGGAAATAGATCGACACCGCACGACGCACGATGCACTACGACCTTGACACGCGCATCTCTATAGAGGAGTCGACGCTCACATGTAAATTGCAAACAATTTTTGTTAATATATACGGACCAATTAATATATTATATCAAATCAATGGTATGTCCTTACAACGAAGAAACAAAGATGACGCTTAAATTTTCTAACACGCTATAATAGACGTTACGAATAAAATGAAAATCGATGGCCACTTTAGTTAGTGGTAAAGGGCTAATTGTGTTAGACAGAATTTTTTAACGGAATTGTCACGGGACGTTATTTGTACCAGTTACTTACTTGTACAAGGTTAAATGTAATTACAATGAATCATTCGTTGTTGTTCCCACAGGACGGAGGGGGCGCGAATTACTTCCTTACTACTGTATATTGCAATATACATATGTAAATGCGCACATATAGATCACACAACTTTATCTCTCGAAATAACGTTCACAATATCCATTTCATAAAGGAACGTATTACATAAATGTTATGTAATCTCAAAGAGGATATGTAAGATTGCAGCAGTTTTTTGTAACGACGCGGTTTTTAATACCTGTATTGAGAAATTTTTAAATACTTCATTTAAAGTTTTTCCGTACAGATTTGAAAAGATAGTAAAGTTTCTATAAAAAAAAAAAAAAGAAATAAACTTTCTCTACCTTGAATCTAATAATTACCTTAAACTTAATAAAGGTATTTTTAGGAAAATATTATTCGTGGCTTTACTAGTTAAAGTTAACTTTGATACGATCCGATGTCGTTTAATAAGAAGGTTTATGAGGAAAAACTTATAAATTCTAATATAGTTAGGAATGTCATTAGGCATTCCGTCAATGAATACTTTTATTCAGACGATCGAAGTTATTCTGCGATCTGGGAATAATTAAAGTTTCACGAATCCAAAGGAATTCGAGCAGAAGGGAAACTTTCAGAAAGCGAGACAATCTGCAGCATTGCCACTAAGAGATTGCTTTAATTAAGATTGCTGACGTATGAATTAATAAAATTCGGAATAAATGTTTGTACTTGATTCTTTATTCATGTTTAACTCGTAGAAGTGGTCGTAATATAAATTACGTTAGGACAAAAATAGAATAAGAGGCATTCGATGCGTAAACAGATGTTGTTTTCCGAGAAAGTATAAAAAACGTTCAATTATTAAACAGAGGGAGAGAGTGAGTGAGAGAGAGAGAGAGAGAGAGAGAGAAAGAGAGTGAGAGTGAAAGAGAGAGAGAGAGAGAGAAAGAGAGTGAGAGTGAAAGAGAGAGAGAGAGAGAGAGACAACAGACAGACAGGCAGACAGACAGACAGACAGACAGATCGTTTGCTATCAGTAATTAATCAATGATTTAGTATTACGCGAACATACAGAATACCTGTTGCATAGCCTGTACAACAACATCGATAAGCAAAATTTCCATCGAAGCATTTCCAATTCTTCAATTTCCTACTGCGGCTAAAATATCTAGTAATGGAAAATACCCTGTTTTATGTACGTGTAAAATAGAATGCCCTTAGAGAACGATTACATATCTTGATTACAATTAAACGATAAATTGGCCTGCAAAATGATACTTACTACGCTGAATATTGAAAACAAAACTTCATAAAGTATTTATAGCTAGTCGATTTTTTGCAAAACGAAAAATATAGAGTAAAACAATTTTTCAACAAGAAATTTAGTAAACATATAAACAGATTTACCGTTACAAATTTTTGAAAAGTTCGTATTAAATTTAAAAATTTGGGATTAAAGATTGATTATATGCCATTTTGAGTGCAATTCTTTTACGACGGCATATATATTTTTCACATTTTAAGAAAGGGTATAATATTCAAAGTAAACATTCACAGCGTTAAAATCCTACAAAATTAATTTGATATTACAAAATTATTCGTATTCGTACTAATACGAACTTTTTATAAATTACCGTCTACAATAAATCAATCGAAAATAACGTGTAAATAGGTTAGGTTAAAAAGAAAAAAAAAAAATAAAGTACTACGGACAAACGAATATTTTATACATTTTATTAAAGAAAAATCCAGCTTAGGGGAGTGTGTACTAATAGCACTGATAATACCATTGGGTGCGAAAATCTTAAAGAAGTGTCAGTAAAACCGGAAAAATCGTTCTTAAAATGTTAAGAATTAAATCCTTTGCGAATGCTATGTACGCATCACAAAAGTGTCAAGCGGAAAGTGGTTGTAAAAAGAAAAGAGCGAAATGCGGGGCTTACAGCTGTTTAGTCGTCTCATAAAAACGTCTCCCCAGTCTGAGCGCTTACTGCATCGCTTTTTCCTTCCACCGTCGCGTCGTGTCCACGTTCTTCCTGTATACTACTTCCGTTTCCAAGCAACACGTAGTGTCCATTTGTCGACGATAGCTTGGTTTCCCGGTTTCACCTAGAAATACGATATTTTTATTAGCCGTCTCAATAAATTGGTTTGGGGAAACAACAATTTTTCATAACTATGTAACAGGTTTCGTTTCTCTTTCTTGCGTTTTATTTAGCAAATCGGTCGGGAAAAAAATCTACGATTTTTCTGCAATTTCATATAATTAGAATTTTAGAGTTTCGTACACTCGGAATTAACGACGTTGTAAGTTACTTTAATAGATCGGTCAAAGCGCATCGAACATTAAGGAAAGATTCAATAGGCATGAACATGCATTAGACAATTAACGATGGAAAATATGAAATTTTATAAAGCGTACAACGATTTTTAAATCGGATAAATTTGAAAATAAACGTAAATTTATCTACGTCATTTAGAAAGTTTTTCTTAAACGTAAAATCGTAATAATTATTACCTCCTTTATAATCCATTTGATCGAAATTGATGTTTACAATTAATCGAATATCACAAATAGAAATTATTTCGTAAAATTATTACGATTCGTCAACTTTACACAAATTTATCTATAAAATTTCTAAGAAATCTATAAAATTTAATGGAAGAACGCTTAATTGGCAAGTATTAACTCACGAATACATTATGGGTGCAAGGATTTATGAGATAGGTTCCGAACACATGTCTGTTATGCACACGTAGCCGAATAAAGAAAAGGAAACGCAAAGAGCAACCTGTAGAATTCTCGAAGTTGTACCATTGAAGAGGTTTCGATACATCCGGTCCTCGAGACGCTATCCTACATCTAGTCGCTAGCTGCTTGTGCCAGTCAAGGAACTATCTCAAATTACAGAACTTGGTCTTCGCAATGTGAAACCACGATCCTTCCTAATAATTAGGGACAAGCTCCATCTACATTTCGATATTTATGGGTGCTACGATCGACGTTAATCAATGTTCATTGATTTTTATTAATGTGATATTTCGAATAAATTTCGAATCCTCCTGTATACCCATATGAACTATCCGTAAAGAAATAAGCAACGAATAACGTTAATAATCATAATAATCTATAAATAAGTAAATATCAAGTAATATATGTTAATAATAAAATAATAATTTGTAATATACAGCCTCATTGGAAATAAACAAACTAATATTAGAAATAAATGTCACGTGCATGTAGATATGTAAGTACTCGTATGTTGACTTCAATTACATTTAAACATGTTTATCGTTAGGAAATTGTTATTTTATTACATCCACGTGTATATATACCAGAAGATTTGGAATCTTCGTCTGCAATTAGAGATATTTCTGAAAACATTGTTTAAGAATGGTCATTGGTTTTCATTAACTTGTCTGAGAGTCAGTGGAAGATAGAGAAAGATGGTAAAGCTGATAGGAACTGAGCTGACGAGCGTTTCAGAGGCTGATGGAAGCACCGAGGGATTTGTCCCTTCTCTACCTTCCGTACTATTGCTACTATTCCTTTTCTTGTCTTCGCCGTCGGTACACGAAGGTTTGTAATTTTAATTATTTCATTAGTGGAAATCCTTCAAATATACAAAGGAGATACAGAATAGAAGGTGAACTTCCGTTGTTCCTTTAGCTCGAGAGAATTCGTCGACGTCGTCGCCATTCTAAATCGGCTCTATTTTTCTTACAGAGACATTTCCCTTCTTTGTCGCTACTTCTTACCGACTTCTTCCTTTATCTTCAGACTTGTCGACGTCTCTACAATTTTACTTCTCCGATAGTTAGCTTCTGCGCTTTGATTCATTCACGATTCATAAAAATCAGTATACTCGAATATCAAAGAATCGCATCGTTAATCTTTTATAAGAAAAGAAAAAATGTTGACTGATTTCATTGATTCTTTCATTGTCTCGGTAGAAAATAATAATCAAGCAGCAGTTAACGATCACGTAGCGAACTTGAACATAGATGAGAAAAATTAAAAATTAAAAGCTATTTCGAATTGCCTGCATCTGTCTTACATACCTTCGAAAGTTATTGCTTTCGTGTTATTTATGGCAAGAATTTATTCTGCCAGAAAAATGGGGATCTCCGAGGATTGCTATGTAGTCGATGGGCATAAAAATCGACAGCTTGGAACAAAGCGTAAGAAAATTTTAAGCTAATAAGCGATCTGATGTTGTCTTGAGGTATAGGAACATCGCCTCTGAAGCGATAATCTAAAAATAGCAATCTGACCATAACATAGGAAAGACATGGACGATAATAAATAAATGAAAAATAGTACGACACTCGTCCTAGAACTGCTAAATGAACGGAACGACCAGGCAATTTTACTTTCATAAAGTACTATTTTATTTCTAATATACCGAAGGACGTTCGTCTTGAAGCTGTACCGATCGCATTAGGTGTATGTTTCGGACGATAAGTTGCGTAACGTTGAATCTTCGAAGATATTGTTTATTTCATTGAGTCATTAGTGACTATTACGGATTACAAGTATATGGGCGGATTATATGGGTGACAGATGATTGACAATCAACAAGATGCGATTTATTAGACTCTCTAAATTTACGACGAAGCGGAACTATGTGCTATGATGATGGTTATCATAGTGATAGCGGCAGATGCGCGGCTGTCGCGATATTAGCCCGTAATAAACCACGACGTAGATAATCAAATACACGACACGTAACAAGGGCCAAGCACCTACCTCTACGTACAACGGGTCGCGTGGTGCACTGGTAATTTAGGTACCATTGATTTGGTTAATAGCCAATTCCTATTTGGCTTAGATCCAAGAGGTCAAACAAACTGGTCGTACCATTGCGAAGGATAAAGATTAAAGCTGAGAAATCCGTCGTGCTCGGCCATCGTTCTCCAGCTTTCGATAATCCTTTATTCTTACGTGCTCTACTTCTCTATACGTAAATATTCTTCCTTCCGTTTGCCACCCTTTAACATTGAGTGCCGCATTCGAATTATCGTCATCCGTTCTTACGTCCCCACGTCGAATGCAATAAATCGATGCGAGTTACGAAAATGTCATACTTTATACATATCAAGCGTGTTCTGTCTAAAAGTAAATGAAAGTTCCGCGCTGTGTTTTATTAACCATTTATTTGAAACGTCGATTATTAGTATACATAGTATACATGTAATTAATCGTAATAATAATAAAATAACATGGTGATTTGAACACGTATGTAAGATATTACGTGATTAGTTAACCAATTATTAAGAAATAAATTACTGTTGCACTGTTGCAGTTATTAACCATTAAAATTTAATACACATACCCTCTATGCACAAGTAGGTTAAATGCATATGTATAGGATATTAGGCAACCAGCAAGGAAGCTTTTCAATCAAGTAATTCCATAGAAGAAAATGCGACGAAAGTCAAGAATCAGAAAATTCTGTTTTATTTAAGCTTCTCTTCTTTTAGTTGTGAACATCGAAAAAGTAGATCAAATATACGAGTATATGCATTTGTGCGCTGCAAGAGATATTAATCTATGCGGATTCCTCCGAGATAGGTTTGATCCTTAGCCCATGATTATCCTGATAAAATTTTAGAAAATGTTTCGATGCCGAAACATCAAAATTCTCGAACGTAGTTTTCACCAAGTCGATTACTAACCACGCCTTGCCGCTTTTTGCCGATGACTATACATACCATCGTCCCCTGGCATGCCCTACAGCAGCTAATACATAAAGATTTGTCGAACCTCCGAAATATTTTGGCTGGTTTTTCAAATGTTTGTAACCGAGAAAATTAAACCTAAAACTCAGTTTCGTAATTCTTAATTTTCGGCTTGTTTCGTTTATCGTATATGTATATTTTTAAAATTCCTTCTTGCGTTGAAAATAGTATCGTCATTTAAAAGCTGTAATAAAAGTTATAAAAATCGAATATAAATTGTTTTGGAATTGTTTTTATCTTGATATTTGCTATAAAAGTTATGAACGGTAACTATTACAAATTAATTAACTAGGTAAGAGAGAACTCGTTATATGGATTATCGATAGTTTGAACGTATTAATTTATTTGCAAAGAATTTCTCAATTTTTTCAGTAAATCGATATATTTATACCAAGCATAGAAAATTTCTACCGAAAGATCGTTAATATCTGAATTGTCGTAATTTTCTGCATTATAAATTACAATCACGGTAATGGACCTGGAATATTTTGGAACGCAAAGTATTTATTTTCATATATGTGGAGTTGTATGCCTTTCGAAGAATGAGCATGAATCGCCGAAGCTATACATCTATTTGGGATACGCTATCTCTTCTCGTGACAGCCACGAAATTTCATCGCGATCGGTCGGTCACCCGTATCATTCGTGAGAATATCATATTTTATTATTTTCATATTCGTTACTATGCTCAAACTTGTGAAAATGTGGAAGTTTGGAATTTATAAGAAATTGAAAGAAACGTGAAAGTACGAGTATACCAGGGTATCAAGTCTTGGTTACATTCATTCCGTGTCGGTGTTATCGTCGGAAAAAACTCTACTTTCCGGGCTGACTATCTTGTTAACGGTGGGCCCGTTCTTGTTAAGGCCCGTGGCGGCACGCATGCAAGCAAGAATCGTATCGAGAAGAAGCGGTCCATTTTTTCCTTTATTTTCCATATATCTCTCTGCAATTTGTCTGTAATTGAGTCTGCAATCGAACGGCACGAGCAGCGGCGAACAATATTCGATGTTCGCGTGATCGGTCAGTGACAGATCAAAGGAATAATCGCGAGCGCCCGATTAGCCATCTACCGATGAAACTTACAATTTTTATATTAGCAATTATATCTACTACTATGAACCACCATCGTTGAATTACTAAAATCTTCTCGATAAAAACAACGTGATCCTGTGAGATTACTAAAGTCGTTCAAAATATTTGAGGGTGAACAACGATCGAAATTCACGTAGATACTATAACTAAATATAATTTAATCTCTCTATCTAGGAATTAGGTGTTTGAATTCATTTCAATCGGAGAACCTTAGGTTTTCGTCGAGAACAGTTTCAGGAAAGTCTAACGAAACAACGTAACGTATCGATGTCGATACAAAGACGACCAGTGACTCGTACGTTCAAAAATGAACTTTAGACGTGCAGTTGGGTGATCGCGCGAGTCACAAATGTCATTCGTTGTGTAATTCGTTTGTGTTCTTAATTAAAACATTTGGATAAAAGTGAAATCAAACGACTTATTAATAAACGGTAATAAAAGAAGTTATCAAGAAGAGCTATTAGGAGATTAACCGCGGAGATTCTTCCGTTCATAGTCATATTTCGTGAGCTTCCTTCTTGAGATACTCTTCTTTTTTTTTTTTTATTTTATCTTTATTTCCATTAGTCATACAGATCTCTTGGTTCTAGCGACGTAAGTCCTTAGTGTCCTAGTTTCCAAACTGCCAGAGAATATATTTGCAAGACTTGTACTATCGACCGTTGGTACTTGTTCTCATTTTCATCTTTGTTCTCTTCGTTTCCTGTCTTGTCCCTAGATTTCGAATCACGGCGAGACTACGGCGCCGCGGCGCATCTACACGACCGTAGATATACTATAATGCTCGATGGCATGTTCGGAAATCCGGCAAATGGAAAACCGTTCGCGTTTGAACACCGTATCGGTACATCAAGCGTTTTTCCTGTTATATCAACGGACACGATATGATCTTATAGTGTAACCTATTTGAAACAATACGCCAGTTCGTTAGAACAGAGACAAGAGGCAGGTAAAGAACAGCGTAATGCAAGAAAAATATACTATTGTTAGTTAGGATTCTTTTTACTAGAACGTTGACGTAAAAGACGGACTACCGATCACCAACTAACTTAATTCGCAAGCTATTAATATTAATTCGTATTATTCTCACTAGCGTGTAACCGTGTTTCAAACGGTAATCCGTATCCCAGCTAGAAAATTTTACGGAACGTCTTGCGTAAATATTAAAAGTTTACCTTTAATCTAAAGGAACAATTATTCATGTTATATAGTGATAAATGATCCACGAGCAAAGAATAGGGTGACTTTTTGTGGGAAAGAAATGAGATAGAAGAAGAAGCTATCCTCGGCTGGTTTATAGGTAGCGAGCCGCGTTTAATTACGTCTATGGATCTATAAGAGAACTGGTAGGGGTAGGAGAAGGAACGGTAGTGGCATGATCGGCGCGGCGGCCCGAGTATACCCCGGAGACCCGTAGCTAGCTTTATAATGCACGACACAATGTCTCATTGTCAGTAGTGACTCAGCGAGCAGCTGTCTGTTCTTAGCTTATTAAAGCACACATGCTATCGCTTGTAACGTCATAAATACGAAATTCGAGCATGAACTACATGCGTACACGCACGCACGCACGTGCATCGAAGCAAAAATTATCAATTATTCGACAATACGCGTATAAAAAATTTCGAAATCATCCATAAATGACAATTTGGAGTATCCCTTTGGTATACGTACTATACGGACGGACGAATTAACTAGGTTCCAAGGGCAATCGTTAAAGAGGTTTCTAAGATTCTGTCTTAAACTTATACGCCAAAATGACCGAAAAAACTATCAATACATTGAAACGTAACTCTTTTCGATAGGACGTTAAATCAACATCTATTTCCATGAATACGTGTATGTGAATAAATTATAAATATGTATGTATGTATAAATTTTCAACACATTCAGAGCATCAGCATACTATTCATGAAATAGATCCGTCTTTCGTAATGCAGCATAAATTTATGTTTGCATTGCAGAAAAATGTAAATTCACCTATTCGCTCTTCTATAGCTAAGGTATGATTGAAATTCATTGAAAATCCCCTGGCGAACGCGATTTTCTTCCAAGATAGTTTCAATAGTAGGAAAGGGCGTTTGTTGCTCAGCATACAAAGCGTTTCGCCATGCTTAATGCATAGGTACATAGTACGTAGAACAATGCAAAGAACAGCTGCTAAGCGTTATTGAAATAAAAATTCGAAAACAAGCATCTTTCTATAACCGTGAATAACAAATGTATTAGGTTGTCCGAAAAGTGTCTTTCTTTTACAGATACGTCTTTTACAACGAGTAAATATTTTACAGCATCTTTATCGAAACGTGAAGCCTAATCTGTCGAACTTTGCGATCTTTATCTTGATACAACAAAATCGATCATACGTGATTCGATCAAATAATATAAAACGACAAATATTGTGCATCCACTATTTCCTCATAAAACGAAAGAAACTTTTCGGACGATCTAATTATATTTCCGCTATATTCATTTTGCTTTATTTACGATTAATTGCTACCATTTCGTTCACGTAAAGCATCGATCTGTGTTTCTATAATTAGCAGCTTATTAGAAGCTTATTGGCAGGTTATTAGCAGCTTACTAGCAGTTGTTAACTAACTAGCAGTTGTTGTGTTGTTTTTAATTTTGAACCATTATCGTTTTCTTTACCACAATTTGTAAGCTTCGACAGAAATTACTTTTGTTTTAGCGTCGATAAATTTTACACAAAATTGAGATGCAGGTTTATCGAAGAGTTATCGAGAAGTTACGCTATTTAATTTTTTAATTGTCCGACTTCGTTTTTCGGCATAATTTGTAAGAAAAGATCAAATATCTCTCTATTTATTTACGTTATTCACTTCCTATTAGTAGATTATTTCATTTTCACGCTGAGAAAAAATCAATTAAAAATTTCTCATATATTTGTATTTTTAAAATATTTTTAAATATTCTATCGCGAGGTATCGTATCGCGAGGTAACGTTGTCGGTATTAATATCCAATTTCATCGGTTTTATAAAAGCATGTCTGAAAATACCGCGAATTAGGATTTTAATTGATAAGCGGGAATATTATGAAAAGAATGTCGGTCGGATTGTCTGGTTCGATTAAATACTTAAGGATTTTAAAATGAATGCAAATATCGGGTGGCGAAGGCGTGACGGTTAGGATTGGTGGGGAAGCACGTTCTCTATTTTGCCGGGAAATCGGTCTGATCGTAGCCCCTGAACTGGGCTAGGAAGCAATCTCGCGAGACGACAGGATCGCACGAGTCGTTAACGAAATTCGTTAACGACATTCGTGCGTTCGAGCGAAATAAGGTTGGGTAGTTTAATCGAACGATCTCTTCTCGGATGTTTTCCTTTTCCGTTACCTTTTTCCTTCGCCAAGATGGGAAAATCGAATGGATCGAGCGACGGTTTCCGCGATCGTCCCTTTTGGTAATTACTCTTTCTTGTCTCATTGTTTGACTAATTAACGTTTCTCAATGTGAACTAATCCCAGAGATAATTTACAGATATATATTTTTATACACTAAATTCATATATCTGGTTTTACTCGTGATCATTTAATATTTCTATGACTCTAAGGGTATCACATACATCGCGCAGTTTGCAATCATCCAACCGAAATATATATAATATATTATACAATACATATTATACTGCTTCGGTTGTATTGCAAATGAAAAGTAAGACACAAGCTATAATAATGTAATCATAATAAATTACATTTAATTGATTGAACGACCGATAAGATAATAGCTAATTATATTAAAACGAATATATACGAGTTTGACGAAAAACTTTCCGTTCTTCGTTTGCTAATTACGATATTCATTTGTACATGTATACACAGAATATCGTTAGCTTGCTAGATTTAAAGTACAAGATTCGTTTCAATAATTTGGCCGATTAACAAAATCGCTGTAATCACCAATTACCACGTTGATCATATCTAACGAGTTTTATACAAAATCTTATATAAAATTAATCGTAGAACGTAAATACGATTCGTCGTAAAGAATCATTCGTAAGGGAGAATCTTTGTCCAGATCATTCGTAAAATTGAGATTCTGCGAAAGATCAGAATATCACGCGGTAGTTTAACTTTCTGCTCTATCAAAGCACCTACGCGATGCCATTCTATGACATTGATCGAACGAAATTTGTAACTGTTTTCGATATTTTCTTCTCGTACTTCCTCAACTTCCACTTTTTTAATCGTCGAAATATCGGCTTTAAAAACCCAGATTTGTAAACTGACGATAGCTCGTTTCCGTCTTTCCTTGAATATTTTTTTATTTTTTTACCACCAGTCATCGCTCCACTTTATTCATACGAGTCTTTCTATTCTACTAATCGATAGACATTCTACGCGAATACAGTCGTAGAGATTCCCACTTGTGAAAATTTAACTAACGATACTCTGTTTCCTTGTGCGTACGTATTTCTGCGAACAAAAATTATTCGATGATCAAATAATTCGAAAGATTTGTAAATTATTATAAAATATGAGAATATAAATATGTTTTAAAAATTATCAAGCGAATATTTATACGAAGGAACGTTTTCTCGATCACGGTCTGGAACATTAAGTAGCACTGGACCCCTGGCACGAACGAACCACCTATATTATTTGCTATGAGCTAGGAACACGGTATCAAATCATAAACAAATATTCCGGTAACGAGAAGCAAACAGTGCGTTCATGGGACAGCTGAGATGATACCTACGTAGTAATGGTAGGTAACCAAAAGAGATAAAAGACAAAAAAGACCGAGGACGGTATGGTGAAGCAGTGAATGAATATAACAAGCGATGAAAAGTGACGAAGAATACGCTCTAAACGCATAAAGATGGTGCACAACGATGAATGAAAATTAAGAACAAAAAAGTAAGTACATACGTAAATTTGGTATATAGTAAGTTATACACGTATAATTATGAGCGAACAAGATAATGGACGATAGGCATATAAAATTATGATAATTCTTTCTTTCACAGAGCTATTGTACTATCGCATAATGTGCAATATATCTATATACGTTATATGTATACATATATACGTGTATATGATACGTTATAATATTAGAAATTTCATTGAGAATTATATTTAGCAAAGGAAGCTCTAAATCAGGAAAGTTTCGTATATTTTAAAGATGGCGGAAAGTAAAGTAAAAAAAAAATATAAAAAAATTTTATATTATTAAATTTGTATCAACGCGCAATAACGAATTAAGAAATAATACCATCCTACTCTTTTACGTATAATAAAACCGTTGATTTTTGTTATTACGTAATAGAACGCAACTACGTAATTACAACGTAAAACATAACTCTTCCTTGCGTGTTTTCTGTAGTCCACGTTTCGCCCTTAAATCCCTTCGTTTCCTCCGTATACACACATGCATGTATATGCGTGCACGAGTCGTATAATTCATAGTACGTAGACACGTACGTACATGCATAGTTGAGAAATAAACGTGTTTCGCTAATCTTTGGCTAGAGCAAATTTTCAATAAAAATCACGATTATCGAATACCTATGGGGAAAGAATAGTTGTAGTTTAAGCGGAATTTGGGAAAGGACGAAAGTAAATTCAGACGAGGATAGAAGTGGAGAAAGTACGGGGAAAGGAAAATTTGAGGAGAAAACAGAATCCGTTCGCGTTCGTATCTACGTATGCATAAGCACCTACCTGCAATGCTACGCAAAGACGAAAGAAAAGTCCTTGAAAGTAGGAAGATGAAAGAATGGGAAACTGAAAATATCCAGAGAAATCTGGATAGAGGAAACTTGGGGAGAAGAAACTAAAAAAACACATTTCTATGAGCACGCTGCCTGGCGCATGGAGACAGTACTATAAACTACTTATTTCGCCCAACTTTCTGCCACAAACTAAGAACACTAAGCACACGATGGACGTTCCTTGATCTTAAGTAATATGGAATGATTATTGCGAAAGCTGTTCAGATTATGAAAAACTTTGATATTCCCGATAATCATATAAAATTTGAAATAAGCATTCGCCAAATATAAGAACGCTTGAAAATGTTCTGGATCAAAGCGCTGTTTCTTAATAAAAGTCAATCGACTCTTTATACAATTATATTCTTTGTCGAATGAAAAATTATTTCACAGCTTCCTTTGGTATATGTAAATGTGCAATCGACGTGGAAACAGGAAAATCGATGAAAGGTATATAAGGAACGAAATAAAAAGAAAATAAGCAATTTTAGAAGAGACGCGCAGATACATACCAAAGTACAGTGCAAACTGGCAGATTGCACACTCTTGCCTATTGTGTCTACCTATCTATATACATATATATATATATACATATACATATGTGCGCGTGTGTGTCCATATATCTATATATATATACATATATCTATATACATACATAACTGCTGCATATTTTCGGCACTGCAGCTTGATATCGACATACTACATGCCACGCGTGCAGCATACAGGCATACATGGTAAATACCATGTACCATACCATGAAATCGCATATCAGGTGTGCATCATAGAAAGGTATGTACGTATCAGTCTCCACACAAATGCACCGAGTATGCACATATATGTACATACTCGGTGGAAACTTCTATATTCTATATATATACCTGTATAGATATTCTGTATGATATATTCCTCGGTAATGCTCGTATCATTCGTAATCCACGCGTGTATATCCTATATGATCTGAATTCATACGATGCGACTCTACGTATTCTTCGGATATGCGTACATGTTTTATAATAACTTAAAAGCATTATTTTCTGTAAAGGAGGCATCTATAAATCTATAAAACGATATTAATCACTAACTTTGCCGTGAAATTTTCTAACACTTTGCTCGAACGAGAAATGGCCTTTATGCAGTCGACTGTGCGTAATATCTGGAGAAAGAAAAAAGGAAAGCGAATGAGAAATAGAGAAAAAGAAAAGAAAAAGCAAAGTAGTCGGAAGGGTGATCGAACGCTGAGATCTTTCAACTTGGCGCCGATATATCTGTCGTTTGTGTTGGCAAATAAAACGTTAGAAAATCGACTAATGACTATACGCGTATAATATATGCGAATACTAGTCTAGCAGCAGAAGCTGCCGGACGTCAGAAACAACGTCGTGCTTGCGAAAATAATGGGGGCGGGAAACGAGCGAGTGCTCGAGAACACTGGGGCAAGTACGAGAGATGCGGCCGAGCGATTAGGGCGTAGACCGTTTCTCTTACGGCGCGTTCCAGCTGCTGCAATGAACGGCACAGAATACACTCGAACCGTTAAAAAAAAAGAGGACCCTTTTAATAGGCTCTGTCCATTAACTGTGAGAAAACGCGTGCTACGCGTAAACGAATAGACTTCGTTCCTCCTCTACTCGATGATACGATATCGTAAATAACGATAATAATAAACTTTGTACGCGTATAGCCTTTACTAGATCGACGTACGGAGGTCGCACGAGGATCAGGTTGATCCAGTTCATAATTTCATGCAAAAAATGGTTAAGCCATCTATATCGCAGAGTCATTGATTTGAGATATACGATACATATCTTGGATATGACATCTTATAAGCTAGGAAAAGATTAAAACGACAACCGGAG
This sequence comes from Bombus confusus, assembly GCA_014737475.1. Lineage (NCBI taxonomy): Eukaryota > Metazoa > Arthropoda > Insecta > Hymenoptera > Apidae > Bombus > Bombus confusus. Next base: position 225,224 of record JACXIV010000052.1, read on the forward strand.
ACCTCTATTTTCTACCAGTAGATAGAATCGTGTCTTGTATTTTCTGTATCACGCTTCTACGAACACTTTCTGCAAGTGTTTTGCATTTTCAAATATTCCGAAGTATAACATAGAATGCTGACCACGAACCATGAACAGGCTGCTTCGACTTTCTCGTTTTAGTGGACCTAGTTTTTAACTGAACGCTATTCGAGGAAACATATCGGCTTAAACCCTGTGCTTTTCTCTACAGGCACGTGCCTTCGGATGGCTTAGAAGGTTGGAACAACATTAGGAACACCGAGATGAAACTTGAAAAAGCTACATGCCAGTTCAACCGCGATGCTAGTTTCCGTGTTATTTCCTTCGATCCACCGATTATAACGAAAATATCTACGAAATCTTTGGCTTATTCCGAAGGAAAGTTGACGATACGGTGAATTCTTATTTATACTTGAACGAATCGAACCAGGTACGAAGGATAGGCGTAAAACGATAAAAGAATAACGGTAAATACGCTAGCCACCGACATCGTTATTAATTTTAATAGCCTTTGAACTTCCTGAACGAATACTATACCGTACGGATACAGATTCAAGTACAAAAAGGCTCTAACCTATAACAAGCTGCGATAAATGCTTCGAGCTGGATGCGAGATACAATCTACCAACTGCAACTTTATATACATACATATGTACGTGCTAGCAAACTAAACAAATACAGGCACAGCTTCCAACTTTGATCACTCGTTGCACGAGAAGCCAGGTTATATGGGCTTTCAAAACGTTGCGATTGTTTCACGAAAGTCTCGGCAACTAGCCATCTGGTGCTCTCATTTATTGCAATTCCCGTCACATTATACGCCGTACGTTCGAACGTACGGCTTTAAAATTCACCAGTTAGTCGATGACGATTATACAGGATAAGGCTCTATATTAATTTAGATTTAACGTTCACTTTTTATTGGCACGATACATTCGTTACGTAACGAACTGTTTTCGTGGTTACGGTTTTCGTTAAATCTGTGAGTGGTAGGATAGCAATTGATTATTAAATTTATAGGAATATCTTAGCTACGAGCAACAACAAGTTACTAGCAAGTATTCGATACACGTGTCTTTAAAATTTTCTTACCGATAGATCAGATAAGATTGGACTTACGTTTATTAAACGAATATCGTAATACGATTACATTCGTGTAATTTGTGTAATACGTAACACGTAACCTGATTATCTATCGAGAAACCGAAGAACGTTAGTTGCAAACGTTAGAATGTAACGTTTATCGTTATAATCGATAAACCGATAAATCCTTTATCGAACGATCGACAAACACGGTGGCGCGATAAATCGCTTGCTGCTTGCAAGTAATAACATGGCCGACATTGCATAACGGTAAAGAGTCGATTGGTTATCCAGAGGAAGACGTTTTACATTTCACTCGATAACCATGCAGCTCAGTTTTCGCCTGAAAAAGGCAGTACCAACCGAGTTGGCTCGTTAAATCTGGATGCTTTCATTTTGCTGTGCAGAGTAACAGCAAGGTAACTGCGAGTGCGACGAGATGCCCGAAGCTGGAAAAGAGGAAGATCGGAAAGAGGCGTAACCTTCTGTCTCTTCTTACCTGAAGCCGTAGCCGACCTAGTTAATGCCGGTCGCGTCTACGATGGAGATTCACTAAGAAAGAAGCTCCAACGAGCGTGACTAATGCGGGGTTATACGTATACGTTTCTCTGGATAGATACAGAAAAGCGAGTAAAAGGGAGCAACTGCAGCCACTAGTTCGCTTGACAAGATTTCTGCCTCGCTCGGTGGGGTTGGAGACGGAAAACGTATTCAGAAGGCAGGCACGAGCGACGGAGGACCCGTTGTATCCACCGACAAATACGGCGCATCCCTCTTCGCCGTTTCTCCGAAAGAAAAACTCCGATGTGATATGCTTCTAGCATAAGAGTAAGAGGACGGGGTTGGGCTAAGGCGAAAACCGGCAAAAACAATAACCCGTCGTGTCGCCTCGAACTCGACCAATCACTCTGCTCCCTCCTCTTTCGACGATATTCTCGTTTTTGTTGCTGCGCAAACAGCTTAGAAGAAAAACATGTATTCCTATACGGACGTTACATCGGCCGCGCGAAATAAATTACACACACATTTACGTCGAAGCGTTTGCCCAGGCAAATACTCGAGAGTAGACACGACAGACTTTCCACGCGAACCAATTTCATCGTGAATGCTGTCTGATTAAATGACACCGGTCGGCTTTACCTAAGGCCTAAAGCGTTGCCAACTGCGCAACAAAATCCTAGCAACAAGTTACGACTTATATATCTTATACGTGTACGTATATTTATTACGCGTATGCGGTAAAGTATCCACGAGAAGCCATTCGTATCGCTTTAACGACGAATCGGTTCTTTTGATTAAAACGACATCGGTACCCCCCGATCAATTTTCTGCCTTTCTAACAATCACATTCTTCTAAACTAAACCAACATTCTCGACCGTTAAACGCGTCGAAGAATAGTCGTTTGTCCGTAGATGAATAACGTGTAATATTTAGAGAAAGGTAGGAACGAACTGCTAGGAAAGGTAGGAAGTAAAAAACGAAGGCGGTGCGTGAAATATGAAACATCGCAACTTCTTTTAAGCTTATAATTATCTTTTTCAATAGCGCGCGAGATCTTTATTAACGTTATGTCAAAGAAATTATATGCTCCGATGAATATAATTCTGCCTTGTACGTAGATATAGAAGCGTTTCGAAGATATTTAAAATTACAAGCAAGCAAAGGTAAAACGTAAGTGGCATTTTAAATCTTTTCTCGCGCGATATTTAAGTATGCCATTTTCCATTTATACAGAGCTAGTCATTTTCACTGCATACGAGCATGCTACGCTATCCCATTATAAAGCGATCCGTTACACTCGTGTAGCCAATGTCCGACTCTACTTATTTTTCTTATCCTTCTTTCGCGTCAATTTTCTCCCAACTTCCATCAACCGTTGTTCCAATCCAATTACGTACCGTCGATATTCGGTTGGCTTCGAATCTTACACCAGTATCAGCATTAGTCGTACTCCAATTGATAATGTCGTCATAGCATTCTATATTTCAGAGATACGTAATGTTATCTCGCAATTATTTCAGTTCGTAACAGCGGCTTTTTCAAACGATGTTAACTACGAATTATGTACCTTTTTTCAATTTTCTGTTAGACATTTTTATCGACTAATATGAACCACGGTACATCAGCTACGCGCGTACATCGATTGTTATTATTACTTACCATTTACAGGGAATGAACGAAGATTCGTTACACAAGCATCGGTTGGGTAAATGTCTCTGACATATCTATCCACCAATCCAGATTGTTATTTATTTATATCTTTTACAACGGCACGTACGTATTGTCGTCGCATTTTCGCTAGTATCTCTTTAATCAAGAAACATGAAATTTAATTTGAATAAATCGTCTGTATAGAATTTTTATTCTAGTATTGGACGATATTCGAACAACGTAACGATATCTTTTCGCAATTTCAAAAATACGATGAATACTTTTGAAAGCGAAAATTTTGTAAAATCTTGTAAAATTGAAAATGAGTCCACAATTGTACGAAACTATTACTACTGCTAAACGATATAACATTTAATATACTTGCAGCTAAGTAATTAGTATGTAAATGTTATAGGCAAAAATATTTTGAAAATCAACTTGTAAATAGCATTCGATAGTCGCATGCATTGCACGCACCACGTTCCAGTCTGGCGCCTGTTTTATAGCGTTTTGTAACGAAACACCTTTGTTTTACATTTTTTGTTAACAAAAAATTCATTAACATATTGATGAGATTTTTCCAATTTAAAATGAGATCAAACACGAAATTGTTACAAAATTCGGTTACGTTGATCGAGCTTATGCATCTTCTTTTTAAAACCGCTGGTCGGTCGGTTATATCGCCGCTATTGCCGCTATTGCCGCTATTGCCGTTATCCAGTATTCGGCTAGGTCCTAGCTGCTAGGACATAACTTTAGACGTTTAAAGGACGATACGAATAAACGCAAATACGATATACCATAGCACATTAGCACAGTATCGTTTCTCCTTTTCGTTCTTTGTCTTATATCGTTACGTGCTATTACCTTTAACGTTAAGCAGTAACGTAAACAATATGCAGCGATGCTACCACTGGTGGTGACGCCTCGGTGGTATTTCAGAAGGAGAAACGTCGTTCGCGAACAATCGATTAAGCAGCATTCTGTTAAATTATCGATCTCGGAACGTATATAATCCTCCTAATTTTAACTAGATTGAGATTCCGAGAATTAATAAAGTTTACTCGACGATGAAATCAAGATGGATAAAAGTCAGAAATTAGTCGTGACGTTAAATCTTGTCTGCGGTTAATTCGTTCTTCCGTCTTCATCGTTCTTGTAAATGAATACGCATGCAAAACGGATACATCGCGTTATGAATATTATCAGGAATATTATTCACAGCACATCAACTACTGAAATTACTATTAAAATGACGCGTAGGTTTTATGATAACAAAGAAATTATCGCGGCGAAATTATATGCAGTGTTAAGTATAAAAAGCTATTGCGTATGGAGAATATATTCAGATTATCGCATCGTTCGTTCCATTGACCCGTTATCGTTTAAGAGGAAAGATTTTCTTCGTTCCTCTGAAAAAAAAGCGTAAACGGTTAATTTCCCTTTCTTGCGCAAATTTCATTTAATTATCGCGTAATTTTCTTATTCTCGTACTTTTATGTTTCATAATATGTAGGAAAGTATGAACTTTTCCGTACGTAAACGTAGGATTGAGCGTAGCATTGAGCGTAGGATTGAACAGGTTCCTGTATACGTATGCGTGTATGGAAGTAAGCACATACAGCTAGCGCGGAATAACTTGCTTGCGGTGAAACTAAACAGATTCTTGTCTGTGCTATTGTGGAATTCGATAGGTTCTTGTCCATGCTGGCGCGGAACACGACAGGTTCTTGTCCATGCTGGCGCGGAACACGACAGGTTCTTGTCCATGCTGGCGCGGAACACGACAGGTTCTTGTCCATGCTGGCGCGGAACTCAATGGGTTCTTGTATACGTTAGGATCGAATCGGTGGAACAGCTGGTCGCTGAACGCAGCACTTGACGTGGAACAACCATAGAGATATAGTACGTTACCCTGTAAGTCAGCGCCGTCCAATGTTATCGTCTTCTGGATACAGTCGTATACACAGGATGCATGCGACCCGTCGTGGAATTTATAATTCCTACTATCACCGTAAGTGTACCCGTAGCTAATCGGTTTCTGTATTCTGTTGGTAATGTTGCGAGTGACACGAATATGGTAACGGGGCTCCAGAGACCAAGAAACTTGGGCCAAAAAAAAAAAAAAAAAAAAAAAACAAAAAACACATCGCACGATCCATCTATTACTGAAATGTTGAAAAAAGAAAAATGTATATATTGTTTGCGATCTAAAGCTCTTGTATCTCGGTACGAGAAAATGCATCGAGTGATTGGCCTGTTCTTTACCTCGTCCGTGGTCTCGCGTAATACACGGTCTATTCCGTATTTAGTGGTATTAATGATATCAATGATATTTGCCCGCGTTAGCCGTTAGCTACATACACCATCGACTAATGTCGATTCGCAATATGTACATACATATGTAGGAAATTATAACCTACAAAAGGAAACTGTCCGGCTGTTGAAACTTACCTTACACAGGTAAGTACACCATAGGTATCATCGATCCTATACATGCTAAAACACGATATCCATAGTTGTATCATGGATGTTTTTAACGTTGTAGGTAAAGTACGTATGGAATATCAGGAGATCTACAAATAATTAGTAGACTAATGAAGTAAAGTATTAGCGAGATGAAAAGAACAAAGCTTCCAATTTCCTTTTCTTTTTATCACACGCTCGATTAAAATTTTGTAACTTTTTACAGATGAAAGAAACACGCGAAAGATACTTAGAACTACGTATAGTTCGCTTCTACAGCGGTTTCGTCGTTACACGTAAGTTGTTCGAAGCTTCGTTAGAAAGTTATTAAACAACGTATTTAGAGAATTAAAACTTAAAGGATCCTGCGAATCGAGTCAAAGAATCGGTGAAAATTTCATCGAAACAAAACTTAGAAACTTCGTCGCGCTAAATCTGATTCGCGGAATCTTACGCATGCTCCTATCCATCCAGTTTGTACAAGTTGCAAACCATCGATGTATCAAACTCTCAGCGCGAGCCATTATTTTCAGAACTTCTTTAACGCGAGACCTAGCGAAGGTAAGTTGCGCAACTTCTTCAGAAGTTAGACAGTGCATCGTGCCTCTTCTACGAGAACTCGAGGAAGGGTTTCGTGCGATGTGATACTACTTTGCCGGAATTCATCCGCGAATCCTCGTTCGAAACTTTTACCCGAGTGTTGGATAGCTTCGTTTGCTAAAACTTTTTAGCTTTCCCCAATAAGCCTGAAAACATATAAGACAGTTTTCATTCGGTCACCGACAGTTTTTCTTTTCCTTGTAATTTTGCTTGCCGAAGCTTCTCTGATCGGCAAAGTATTTACATTTTATTGCTACAGTCGACGAACGATTCCAAATATATTAGAATTAATTATTTATTAAGTTAATTATAGAAGTTAATTATAGAAACGAAAATACCAGACAACAGCATTTATCTTCAGCGAAGAACGAATATATTTTATTCCTTTTTAGAAATAAAATACTAGAAATTTGTTTACTTACCGTCACTCTTCGTATTCTGGAATCATACTATATTCACTTTTCCATCATCTTCGTAACTACATCAACACGTCAATTTCCATTCGCCGAATTACTATGCCCGTTGCACGAAATTTAATTACCTTTAGTAATCGATATGCGAATAAATTGATAAACAACGATATTATAGAACTGCAAACAGGTTTTTACTCGCGAAATAGAAGTACGAAACGACGGTCCAATTACAATTAGACAACGGATATAGCTATGTAAAAGAATTATTCAAAATCGTTACTCTCCGTTCTTCCACTGTTTTCCGCTATTTTTCTAGGTCATGCATCGCGGCTCGATGCAGTCATCCGCAAAAGATATTCTGGCACGTCAACCCAGAATCTTGGGTGACAGCGATACCCACGGTATTGATATAATTATTCGTGTATCAACGTCGATGGAACATTTAGAAAATTTTATGCCAACGCTTAACCGAACACGGTTGCTTCGTAAAAGGTGACAAAAGTTTGGATTTCAACATATTTAATTCGAATTTCTGCATATTTCGCTAAAAATGCCAGAGTATCGTAGAAATAAAGTCTTGTAAAATCAATCGAGTTAGTTGAGATTGTTGTGGATTAGCTACTGCGAATCCAATAGCATCGATCGAGGATTAAAAATTCCTGTTACCACCTAACGGATATTCCATGCCCGTGAAAATTGTTGTTCAAAGGATTGGACATTGGTGTTCGTGTGTCACGTAACCCGATACAACATTAATAATTCCAGCCAATCGACCGGCTCGTCCACGGAAATGGTTGCTGGTCTCTAAAACTATATTAGCGGTAGACATAGCATCGCTAAACAGTCTGCTGAATTCGAAACACGATTTCGATTGTAATTGCGCGACGTTTCGATATCGTTATCTGCGATTAAATTGGTCCTGGAACAGAGACCATGATTTCGATGCGGTAATTTACGCGGCACCATTCGCTTCAGCCTGTGCCATTGTCAAGATTTAAGGAGATACTCCATCGTAAATACGTCTGAAAATATCAACATTTTTCCCGATTTCCTCAAAGTATATACGTATATTTAATATACCTATAATGTAATACATATCGACAGAGGATGTTCAAAGAGTCTCCATTTTCTTATCGGTCTTTCTGTTTCGTTTTAGTATCCGCACGACCAAACTATAACAATTGAAAACTTTTCTAATTCTCTTATTTCATAAATAAGCAAAGTGGCTAGAATCACGAGCATTGGAAGACACTTTTTGTAGCGAGGATGTTCGAGGTTTTTCGCTAGCGGCGATTTTTATTGTTCGTTTTAAAGAAGATTCGTAAATGTTACTGAAACGCGAATAAATAAAAAAAAAACGTTGTGTTCTTTGCTTGTATAGAAGTGGGAAAAAAGAGGGAAGAGAAACACGTTGAACGGTAGAATACTCGTCAAAGGATCGGAACTTGATGTCATCCGATAGCACTTACTTCTCGTCGCTAAAGATCGGTAAAAGTGGAGTTTTCTTTCGGTTACCAACAGTTTCTTCGAACTTAAACGAACCTCTTGCAAACCTCTTGGAAAATAGCTTTCTATTCGTTAAATGATAAAAGGACGTTTAGCTTCCGAGTCTACCTTTAGATGGAACTCTCGAAAAGCTACGTTGCAAATATGTTTTATTCTCGTTTGCGTTGCAACGATACAGTATCGGATTTAACAATCGTCGAAGAGAAACAAAATTTATTTAAGCAGAACCTTCTTACACACCTACGTCGGATATTATATAATATATACATGGAGGTAGGATCCAGGCAAGCGAAGAAATTCAGGCTAGCTGCTTCGGAATAATTTGGCAGTGTTTCAAGTTGAGAATATTACGTTTGAATTCTATTCGAAAGAAATAACTTGGAATAATACCTTGGCTTTGAAGCCGTTTCTGAAAGCCGGCGTTGACCTTGATGACCTACCTTAACATCTTATCGAGTATCCTTTCCTTTCTTTCCGCTTCCACACGAAATATCAAGTACAGCTCAACGCTTTTTCACTTGACATAAGTAAGAGTTGTCCAGTGTTTGTCCAAAATAATTTTACAGTGGATCGTGCAAGCAAATCTCTCATAGCATTTTCTTCGGTTCTAGTTTGGTAGAAACTTTGTATCTAGCACCTTCCTACCTTAAATACGTCTTATAGGTATAGCGAATTTCGGTACTTTCGCTACCACCACTATCGTCGCCAGGAAAATTTATATTCAAATCGTTGCGTCTAAAAATACGATTTCTCAGTGTTTCAAATCAAAATATGCAACGCTAATTATACGAATACTTGGCGTATCCAAGACCGTCGCTATAAAGCTTCTTTACCTAACCGTATCACGTTTTATCTATATCGATTTCCACAAATCTTGGTACGTTTGCTTGCGTCCATCAGGTTTCGCGAGAATCGAACGGAGCGTAGTCGTACCTTTCGAGTATAGGAACGGTTCTGTCGCGTTCGATAAATCTAAGGTCGATCCCTATCGACTCGAATAATCCTGGCATCGTCTGCAACGCGTCGCACGAATTTGGAAACCGTCTCGATCGCGTTGCGCGCTTCTGCAATCGCCCTATTCCTTCGAAGATGAATCTTCGTTTAGCGAATTTTCGTTGATCGAACGTCGTTGTTCACGAACGGGAAACGAAACGAAGAGAAAAGTACACGCGGCTGCTACGTTTATAGCGGCAGAAGTTTTTCTCGCGTTTTCTGTTCTTTTCATTTTCATGCAAAAGATCGTGAAACGAGTCACCACAATGTGGGGCACCGTGACACAGCGAAACGCGCGGAAACAGTCCATGACTAGGTGATAAATCATAATTGATAATTAATCATTCCTCTCCTAGGAGAAACTTTATCATTTGTAGGATTAAAAGTTCCGTTGCATAAATCATGTCGCCCTTCAAAGGGTGTTGCAAACACGTGCTAACTATACGGCAACTTAACGCGGCAACGACACTTCCTCTTTGGGATTTTATCTACGGCTGTTTAAGGCAGTGGCGAGCCCGTCTTCCAATCTTATGGAGAAAGTTACCCGGTAAATGCATTCAGTCAACGATCCAAAAGCGACGACACTGACCCATATTTCTGCACCGTGTCCCGGCCTTTTAGGGCTAATGGCGCTTTTACATCCACTTAGAAGAATATCTATAATATACGACAGGCAGCAGAAGAAAAAACGTATAAAACGTCTTTGCCACCGGTATCTTGCTTAACGATACTTTCACGGTTCAACGCTCGTTCCTCTGTTCTTCGTCGAATCTTTTCGGCCAAACGTAGCGTGAGTTCTGGTCAACGATTTTCCAACGATTACGAAACTCTATCGATTTACGAATCGCTGATTTGCGAAAAAGAGAAAAAGAAAAAGAAGAAAGGAAACGTACAATACTTGTACTATTTTATTGCTAACGGCTTAAACTATCAGCTCAAAGCTATAAATCATACGTACGAAACATAAATCATCTGTAGGTAAAAAAATGTTTAAATCTTTTAAATTCTAAATTAACGATACGATATTCGTCTAGGAAGCAATTCCCTTGACACGTTATCAAGGGTTAATCAAATTCTAGAATCACGAAGAGATTTGAACAAGAAATTCGCGTTAGGTTAACTTTTGATGCATGGTGTTGCCCCGTTATAAATCACTGTTTGCTGGAAAGCGCGAGTCCATTGAAATTTATCAACTGGATAAAAATGGATACACAGATACGTAATAACGAGATAGGAACTGGAAATTCTAGGAAAGCGCGATCGATCGATCGTCAAACTATACGAGTCGATCCGATGTTCTTCGTTTTTCGCGACTAGTTCGATCAACGCGATTTATTGCTATTTTATTCGACGAAACAGAAACGAAGCGTGTAATTCTGAGTTTAAATCTTCGACACTTTTTAGTTAGCAGCTTCGTGGATTAAAGTTTAGCAAAGGAAAAGCCGGGTGCCTCGTAAATTAGGGTTGCTCGTTATCGTTTTCTAAATAAAGTCGATATTAATCGGCGAGAGAAACTATTGGAAGAAAGGGGCGATGTAAAATAGCGTCTCCCTTTCGACGAAGGGCCATTATCGGAAGAAATATTCATAGACTTTGAGAAAGCGAAGGAGAAGACGTGGATAAACACGTATACGCGGTGAAACGTTTCCAGCTATTGAAATATCGATTTATTCGGAAACATTTGGATAGTCGATCTATGTAAACGAGGTTTCTTTTTAAGAGAAAGCGAAATCCTTTCAGGATATTTATCTACATTTCTGGTGTAAGATTATTCTGCAATTTCTAAGCGATATTCTCTTCGTAAATATACTTAGTAACGCGTGCTTTAAGCAAAGTAAATTAACGGAAAATTTCTTATATCATTATACGTATTGCTATTCCAGAGACCAAACAATCACCGAGAGCAGCAACCGCACAGGTCAAACGTCGAATTCTTAAACTAAAAACGTTTGGAACTAGGTTCACGTTTATTGGTAACGCAACATCGTGCGCTCGAATTCTCGTTTTACGACGCCGTTTCTCATTTTCCAAAATCCTCTTTATCGTAGATAGTTTTTCAATCAAGCCGACTCTTCTCATTCGCACTCGGAAAACCAGTTTCATAAAATCGTATTCAGCTTCGAAGGTCTTCAACCTGTACCTCGGACTATCTTTCGAGAATCGATTAAAATTCCGCGAAACGCGTCTCATTTCCATTTAAACGTTTACGAGCCTTCCTATCGATGGTTGCAAGTTTCGGTCGTTTTCGTCTCTTTCCCTTCCCCTTAGCTCTTCCTCCTTCTTTCTTTTCGTTTTCTTTGCACGCGAATTAGTCCGATTGCCTCGACTTGGATGACACAATCGCCAACTGCAAAAACTCGCGGACAATCTACCGCTCCAAACACGACGGCTGTGCAAATTGCTTCCTAATTGCTCGCTGAGTTCTGATTTTAACAAAAGCGTTAATCGTTTGCGCGTTTCAACTGTCGTTTTACCTTCGTCTTTAAACCGCCGAAACAGTATTGCAAATACCAGCAATCTTCAACGCACCAACTTTACTTACGAATCGTTTGCGACGCGCATCTTCGTGAAACACGACCTGCTACAGTGGAACATTGAAACGAGTAGCGATTCATGGTACAACCGGAGTGTAGAAAATTGTATAATTCAAAACGTGTCGCAACGACTATACGTAAGCGCGATAACAAACGTTACGATAGCGCGGTCACTGTGCGATGTTGTGTTTGTGCAGGAAAAATAATTCGCGCTGTTGCCTTCTTTCTATGCCGTATAGCGGCAGTGAAGCAGAAAGTAGAAAGTAAAGAAAAGAAAAGGAAGTAAGAAACAAAAAGGAAAGAAAAGGTTATACGTTATTCGGCTGGTATCGGAATAAACAGCTCGACGTAAAATCGATCGCTGCCGGTTGGATCGGGAAAGCGGATCCGATAATTGAATCTGGACGTTGAAATGGTTCAATTGGCGAAAAAGATGGGTAATCGAACGAAATTAGAGGAATAGTTTTCATTTCGATAGTTAGGAATAGCGTTTGATGTAGGACGCGTTAAAAGAGAATGGGTCGTAATACTTACGATGCTGTGACGAGTTTGATCATTGTATCGTTGAACAGGACTTGAAAGGCGCATGTATCGTACAGGAAACAAAGTCTAAGTAATCGAGAAATCACCGTACATTTTAATATTCGTTCTTTCGTTCGAATCTTTCGATTTACCGTATGTTTCGGTATAACGTTTCGCGAATAGCGCGAATGAATTTTGCGATCGAGCTACTAGAACGTATACTTATTCCGACTAAATAGGTCTGGTACATCGACGAAGAGATAGCGCAGTCTCGAGGGCGCGATCGAACGTCCTGTGCCGTTCATTTGAATACGCAATGCGTAAATGCAACGCTCGCGTTGCAAATGGAACGCAGTACTTGGGAATTTCGAAATAAAACGTTCAGCGGCGAGATATCTTCCGCCTGTTCGTTTCATGAATTCGGACGAAGGTGAAGAAGAGCAGAAGCTACGGGTCGACGCGGATATGACATTTTTCAGAGGATCGCGAGACGCAACAGGATATTATCCTCGTTCTGATTAAGTAGAGCGGTGAAAAATTCAGAGTCGTGAAATTACTCGCGTTCGTTTCCACGTTTCAAATTCAACGCAAACGTTTGATGGCTCCTTCGCGGAAGAAACTTTTGCGTTTAAAGACGCATCGCCATGCCTTGGACAAAAATATTTTGCGCGTTACAGAACACTTCGCATAAAACTTCGATATTATCGTTCGATAAACTACCGCGATGGACGAACAGAGTCTTTTAACGCAGTAATCTGTCGAGTAATAGACATCAGCGAATCGATAGACAACAAGATAAAGTTATTCGTACGTAAAACTGTCTGATCTTTCTTCGTTTTCGAATCGATTCGTTAATTATTATAATCCATTGATGATCGGCGTTTCCGAATGTTGGACATTTAGAACCACGTAACTGGTATTTTAAATCATAGTATTACTCGCTATGATGGCAATTTTCATGCGCGATACGTCGGATATGTGTCACAGCGTTGACACCAAAAATAGAAAAAGAAAACAAGCTTTCAACGATTTTACCGCAGTTTTTACAGAGTTAAACCACGAGAGAAGAAGAGAACACAGCATCGAATATGGATTTTATCGACTGTCATCGTATTCACGCCCGTTTTACGAGATATATGTATATATCTTTAGCAGAGTGATAAACGTCACGATATTATAAAATTTAAATCTATCAATGCCATAAATACGCTGACATACCTCAATTTAAAGTATCGCTGCAGGCTGCCAAATTCTTTCCAACGCTCGATAAAACTGGATTATGCAATTTTTCTATTCGAGTTTATGCGACTCTACGATTCAACGTCGCTAACTTTATCCTTGTTTTATGCGTGTTCTATATGTATATGGATCTATATCCACCAGATCTATCTAGTACTGTGTATAGATATTTGTAATTTCTAGTATTATTTCGTATTCTTCCTCGCTTTATTACACGTTGCAAAGTTGTTCTCCTCCAGCTTTATACAACCCGTGAAATTATCTCAAATAGATAGGGGGATAATAAAATGCAAAGATGTTTCCTTCCCTTAGTTGCACGAATTACGTTGCAGCCTTTGAATCGTTGTTACCAGTTTACCACATCTTGAAAGTAACGATAAAGATCGTAATTTCGTAACTACGGTAGTTGGAGCATACCGATTCGTGTTGTGTTAGAAGGTCTGCGAAGCGAAATGGAAATTTTTCAAACAAATGTTTTCCTACGAAAATTTTCGCACTGTTTCCTTCATTTGCATTATCTCTGCACGCGTAATATCCAATGCCCGGAAATCGAATGTTTTTATACGGAAATTCGTTGGAAATAATCGTTTCGTTCTTTTCCGCCGGGAAAGATCCGTAAATCTGATGCTTCGCGTAGAAATGTTTCGTAGGACGAATATTATCGCATCTTCTACGGAAACGGAATCAGCTGGAAACAAGGAGCTGTGTTTACTTGTAACAAAGGAAGCCTGCAATTACTATACACCGCACCCCAGGGAGTAATTGACCCCTCTATTCCATTTAGGCTATTCCGCGTTCCCAGAATGTATCGCAGACACGACACACCGACGTAAATAATTGGAAATCTCGGAAAGTCAATTTACATTGTTACTATCTGGAATTCCGAATAATCTGTCGTACATGTTGGCTGTTTGTTTCGTCAATTTAAGTCTTGTGGCGAATTGAGTCGATCGTACCACGAAAGAAGCGATATTTTCTCTTTAATATTCAAGAATCTATTTTCTTGAAAGTTAAGCTCTGAATCAGTGGCTCATCGTGTTTGCTAGTATTAGTTAGTTATATGAAAAAAGAAACGCAAAGCCTGGCGTACCATTTGTTTTAAATCCGAGCGTGTAAAACAAAAACGCATCGTTCAGAAAATGCAGCAGCGGATAAATATCAAATCCAACAGATACCGTATAATCCAGCTGTAAGAGAAGACATTTTATCGAGGAAAAAGAAATGGAAGGTACGATGCAACGTGCAGCTATTTCTAGAGTAAGGACTTGTTTCCAAAAAGAAAATCCAGAGTTTGTAGTTCAGAAGATACGTAAACGTGGTAGAATGATAAACGGTTGAATTATCTAAATAATCGTATACTATCGCAGCATGCGTAAATGCGGATCGTTCGATTACACACGAATGAAACAAAGTACCGCTAAACCAAGCCAAACCACAAACAGAACAGATGTGGTAGACGGTTTTCCAACCTTGCCGTTTGCATGCTTTTATTTAAGAACAACAAAACCACGACACGGCCCGTTTAATTTGTCGACAAGCTTCAATCTGTCTATTTCTTACAGAGTTTAGCTAAAATTTTTAGTTCGATATCTAATTTGTATATTCGTAACGGTACTATTTACAGAATATTAGCATTAACATAAGAAGGATAAGTTCATCAAAGTTTCTATACCGACCAAAGATTAAACAACTTCGTATTTTATTACAAACAGTTGACTACTTTTAAAGTAAGGGTAGATTATTTATAAAATTGAAGGTGAACTAGGAATTTAAGCAAGAGATACGAGACGATCGAGCTAAAATGTTAGCGCTTTTACTCTTAGATACGCTTTACTTAGCGGTAGCCGTTAAAACCAAGCCAAAGCCATAACGATATACCAGACAGCAGATTTAACACAGGTTAAAGGGCGGTTTGAAGAATTCTCTCGCAGCAACATTAACGAAAGGTCAACGAACGTCTGCTAAAAATTGACCGAACCAAGCTTTCGTACAACCTTCGTCGTCGCGAGTCAATAACTTCGATCGTAATAGTTTTCACTGGATTGTCGTATCGTTGGCAGAAAGGTATCGGAGCTCCATTGAACGAAAGAAGAAAGAATACCTTGTCCCATGAAGCGACACATGCCAACGGCAAATAATGTACTTTTACGCGAACACGATGGCATCGGTCGAAGCCGGATGCGTATTTGCAGTTGGAAGAGAGACGCAGCCGCAGTCACTGAGGAATAATCAACCGATTCGCCATCCTGTGCACCAGTACGCGTCAAGCGCGCTTGTAACGTATTAGAAGCTACGAATATTTGCATGCTGCGATGTAGAATTGCGACAACACGTTCTCTCTGAATTGTTACGACTCGCAATCAGCAGGAAATCCACGACTCCAGCTCCTTAACCTTTTTCTCATTTTTCCTTGAAACGTAGAGCAAGAGAATTGCTTCGCTGCTTATTCTTCGTTAGATAACAAGAAACTTGTTCGCTATTGTTACTTATTACATACGCTGTGTGCTAACAAGTAATTCGCATACATATATGTATTTCAATTAAAACGATACTACAAATATTCTTTTGGCAAATTTCATGATTAATCTGTGTTGCACGTTTCGGAATTCGCGTCACACGTATATCAGATATGAATGTATATCGCAATGCGAATCGTCGCACTCAAAGGTACAAAACAGCGTTGAGATATCCTAACGAGTCGAACGAATGTAAGGATATTTCGTGAAACAGCATTTTTATGCATAGCTACTTTGATACCTAAAATTGTTCTTTCTACGGTAAAAGTATTCCTACGGTAAGTAAGAATAAGTAAGAAACTAAATCCAAAAATCCGTAGCAATGAATACAGGCGCTCGAGTGTTGTAAGTTAACAAGCCAAGGGATCAGAGTTGCTCAGCAGTAGTAGGCCACGATACCACAGCCGCGTTGGGATTATCGCACGACTGCTTGGATTTTCGCTTTGGCCGCAGTTGTCAACGATTACTTTTATTAATATTCACCGAGCAAAGAAATCCACGGTTACAAGCAATTGCGTCGTTTCGCGTATCTAGGTCGTAGCCGTTTTACCGGCGTTGCGTTAATCGAAGCTCCGATGCGCGATGCTCTTTGGCTAATTACAGATAATCACCGACAAGCCATTTTTCACCGATATAAATTACACGATCTCCCGACAAATTTCTGGAAAAATGTAAAATACCAGAATCGTTATTGACACGAAGAAGTTACCGCGTTGTACGTTGCTTTGCTAATTTTACCAGCTATTCTTGCAACGTTGCCGTGACAAGTATTCCTAATTGAAGCAACGTTACAGGATACGTAGACAGTATAAGAGGCCATTTGGATATAAAGATAGGGAAAAACACATTCTCCTTTGCGTAATTAAATCTTAATAGTGAAAACACTTGGTAAAGCAAACACTTGGCTGACTTCCAGCTATCCTTTTGTTTCGAATTACAAGAATCGTTTGTTAAATTGATATAATTAATTGATATAATATATTGATATTATTCGCGTTCAATTCCACGAAAAGATAGCTATCGTGGTTGCGAGTAAGGAAGATAAAGCGATATAAGCGAAATCGAGAACTAGCACGCTATAGAGTATAGAGTCTGGATATTCTTTCCTCGGCATTTTTGCTACCATTTGGGCCACACGAAGTTCTATGATTTCTCGTTTTCTGCTTTCCGGTAGAACTTAATGTTCGCCATTAGAAGCCTTATCTTCGGAATATTCTAATCGGCAGCGCAACTACGAGCTACCGGAATAGCTGCTTCGAGCGCGTAGCTACGTCGTTTTTATCACGTACGCTCACGACACCGCGAAATTTTCCTCCGTATGCCATCGAATTGCCCTCAAAGGGTTTTGTCTTCCTGTTTCCTGCCGCGCACTACACTCATCGACTGTTTCTGATCTCGCGTTCCAAATATCCTAACCGAGCGAATTTGCCAGACAGCACGAACTTACCGTCGTACTAACATAAACAAACGTTTTGCGTGCAAGATGTAATCCAAATGTTCGGACGTGATTAAAATGAGAATAAAGTGTTCGTATCAGGTATTACAGCAGCGTATATTACAAGTTTTCGAATATCAGATAGGAGTTTAATATAATATAATTTAACGTAACACGTGTTTTCACCGATGTTTTTTTTTTTTTATTAATTTTCCTCAATTTTTAATACATATAGAGCAGCATAGACATTATAGGTACATAGAAGAAACATTAAAAAATCGCAGAAGGGATACATATACGTGTAATACGCTTTCCGTATTGTACATGCTACGTTTTATGTTACGTTTTGCCTCGTGCCTGACTCTATATGTACTTGTACTACTGTCCTAGGAACCGAATAAATCCTTGCTTCGTTCTTTGACAATATTTTAATGTTGCAGACAAGAAATATGAAAGATTTAGTGTATTGAAAACCATAGATGTACATTTCATGTGGCCCGCTAACAAAACCCATACAAAACATTTTGAAGAAGAAAAATTTCTTTTGTACATTGCAAAGAGACTCTCGCCTCGCAGTCTTATACGCCACGAGAGGTAATGGATCACTTTATCGTGTATACCCATAGTAATCTCGTACTCGTACTAAACAACAACTCTCTAACGTATTGCTGCATCCATAGCCATATGTGGACGTGGAACCAAGCACCTTGAAATCTACATATGTATGTATTTATAACGTCCCCTATCGATAGTGACGATATTTAATACGAAACAAAATTCGTACATACGAATATTTGTTAGTTCGCTGCAACGAAATTTTTAAGAATTCGATCACATAACGTTGAACGATCTTATAAAGAAATTCTTCGAAAAAGAGAACCTTTTTTGCACATGTAGAAACGCGAAATGAATTAATTGATGCAACAGCTTGCAAAAATTTATGAAATATTAAGAAAATGTTGCTTTTTTACGAGAAGCTGTATTTTTTGCACGCCTCGTCATCGGTAGTCCTTCTGACGCTAAAGCATCGCGCGATAAATCTTCAGCTGCGTTTTCATGGCATACATTATTTGTCATATAACTGTGCGACTTCAAGGATCTAACGATAAAGTACATCTTGCGCGATGCATATCGTGTTCCGCAACTTGGCGACAGACAATTCCTTTCGTACTGACGGATGATGCAATAACAATATGCGAGGACGAATTCAAGCCAACGATACGAGTGCTTCGATCCAGCTAACATATTACACTTAAGAGGATTTTATAGCAAATTTGTTGCTAGTTAATATATTTCGTTTACTACGAGCTTTCCACTTGAATAATCAAAGTCCGATAAAATGTTCTTACAAAACTACGTAAATTTAAGGATACAGAAATGCACAGAATGCACAGAATGCATATAACGCATAAAAATGTATAAAATATGCAAAGTAAGGCATCTGTTGTGATATTT
The DNA here is from genome assembly GCA_014737475.1 of Bombus confusus. Lineage (NCBI taxonomy): Eukaryota > Metazoa > Arthropoda > Insecta > Hymenoptera > Apidae > Bombus > Bombus confusus. Next base: position 244,159 of record JACXIV010000052.1, read on the forward strand.
AGAGAATGTAACAAATCTCTGCCTAGTTTCCACTTCTTTAGTTATATTCGTAAAAATGTAAATTTGCACAAACATTCGCGGTCCGTAATATGTAGAATACACACGACGTACGGATCAAAGTTTTCCAGGACAAGTGTCGAAATATTATCGCCAGCCACGGAACCATACAAATATATGAAAAATCTGGTTCGGTGTCTAATCCTGGATCGATGAACGCGACGATAATACGCGTCCAAGATAATTGGCATTAATAAAGGTCGATCGAACCCGCTAGTCTGTTGGTCACTCTCACTTGCATCCCCTATCAGTCCGCAAACCACGTAGCAGATGCACGTGCTGTTGTGTATAGCATATAATGCGGTGGTAATGTGGCCAGTTCGTACCACTGATTACAATATTCAAATTTTCCAATCTCCATATGCACGTGTGTGTACGTAGTCGTGCAGGTAGCACGCGTGCGTCGTCAATGAAAACGGCCAACGCCTATGGGTAGCCCGAATGTCAAATTCCCAGGCACAGCGTCGCGTCAGTTATTCGACTATCCTGTGCACGCGTATTTTACATTCAATCTTCGAAACCCGATGCGCGAAACGCGAATTCTCTTCCACGAAGCTCGATTTAACAACCAGCCTATATACGCACTCGCATGTACGCTGGTCGAAGCTGTCCGCTGGCTTGCTTAAACGGGAATACAATCACGCGGCTAATCAAGCTTTAACATCTTTCGTCGACATCGCAGCCATCGAATGCTTCGAGATAGCCTACTCTGTTTCCTCTGTTTTCTGCGATATCAACGTGACAGACACCGCTGGTTGCGCAAAGCCTTCATTCTGTATTCGCCGAGTCGACAAATCCAGATGTCAATCGTGTAGGTTCCTTGTCTCAGCTTCGCGAATTGAATTTGTATAGTCGGGGGATATAATAATATCCCGAATGAAATATTTTGCTGTTATTCCAATCGTGACATTGCATTTTCTACCTACTCCGAGTACGAAGAAGAAACACACGAGTCTACGCGTCTACCGTGTTGTCAGGTCAAGAAAAGGAAAACGTTCGTTAATAGAAAATAGTGTGCGAGAATAATGAGATTCTACGCTCCAGAATCGAGGAATCCACGACCTCCCAACTCTCTAGCGATATTAGCGTTAGAACTATGATCCCTACTGACATAAATGTCGAGAATCCTTTGGATAACTCAGCTATAGTATTATGAACATAATTTCGTAGAAATCGAGATGGTTCAGGTCCCTTGCTTCGGATCATCATAGATGTCAAGGCTACTACTACTCTGCTGAATGGTTATTTTGGGTCTCAGAATTCATGAGTCATAAGCACCACGGTCCTTGAATCCCAAGTTTATTTGGCTCAGTTTCCTCGATAATCTGGTTCTTGTCCCAGGACTTCAGGATTATGGATTTTGATGTCCTATAGTTTGAGACTGTTCCCAGATAGTTATCATTTCTTCGATGTTGTGAATTTTGATGTTCCATATTCCGGCGGCTTGCAACGCATCCTTTGGCTTTAAGATGATTTAAGTTATTCCGATGATGGTAAAGGCATTCGCAGTTTGTTATACATATATGTATATGTTTCGGCTTCTGAGATGCATTGCATGTCCTTTTGGTAATCTCAGGTGATCGCTATTAGCACGTGATGGCACGTATACGTTCCTATGGGTTTAGTACGATATGTTGCCTTTCCCTTAATGTCGCTATACTGCGAATATCGGGTTGTTAGTCATGCCAGCTCCGTTGATTGTAAATTGTATTTCTTCGTTTCTATTATCATCATTGTACAAAGGTTTAGAATAAATTATCGAGCGAAGAATCAACCAAAAGCTTTCGTATTTGTATATTTATACCAATAGAAAGTTAATTCTATGTATAGTTTTTAGAATTGAGAATTTTAATAGTTCCATATTTTACGCATAATCTATGAGATTCTTTACAGTCTTAAACACGATCCTAAAGCTACTTCGTTCAAAGGATTACGAGTTATAATACAGGTTGCGACAACGGACGACCTTCCGTAATGCACAAAATTGTTAATAAGATATATCCTACGACAAAATTCTTTGCAATATGCCATTTCATCGACTTTTAGGCTATCATACATGTATATTATTATGTTATTTATATATTTGTCACATCTTATTGGTGGATATCTTGCGTTTATCTTTTACTTATCAAAGAGTCCGTATGAACTGATTCTTGGCCCATTGGATGAGTATGCATAACTGATCGAACGACGCTAGGGAGGAAGTGGCAGGCATTCGTGAGGGCGGAAAGTGTACGAAGGGGCTGGAGAGAAACCGCTGTAGATTGCAGAAGGGATGTGCAGCCAATAGTGTGCGGATAACCAGTAATTAGTCGAGATATTATCGTGATCGGTGATGTGCTCCGGTAAAATCTATCTGTTATCGTTAGCCCTAACGGCTGGTCATCGTTCCATCTCCCCCAGGAGCACCTGCATTTTTCCACGTATTTGGATCCGCAATTGCTTTTGCTATTAAATGCTGTTTATGCTTCCTGATCGAGTACCTTATCTACACGACGATCTGCCATCTTTTTCTACCAATTACAAATCTCTACTTTGCGATCTTTTTTTATCGACAGTCGTCCTTTTTAATTATTCGGGTGATGGATTTTTTTACGTTAATTGTCATAATTATATTTTATCTTTTGGCTTACGGTTTAGTAACATACGAAAATTAATTTGCGTGGACCTCTTCTCGGGTCCCTCCTTTTGAGTTCTCCGAATATTGGAAAATAAATATAAAAAAATTTGTGAAATTCATACGTCTGTTAATCGTTCACTGACAAATTTCTGTCAGAAAGATATGTAAATTTACGTCGGTAGAATTTTAATTCGATACATCTACGTTCATCCTCTGGATCTACTCGAATTATTAAACGTGTCATTCTCTTTATATATTCTCTTATAACATAAGAGAGCAAAGATATCTGTTAATTTATGAAATACTTTTGAATAATAGACTTTCTTGAACTGGCAAAGTTTATTCGAGTTATCCGTATATTATCTCGTCGTGGAATTCTTCTGACACAATCATTCGTGAACCAAAGTTCCTAATTCGCAAAACTTTGGAGCTATTTCCTAATCCTGGCCTACTATTGACCTACATGAGATAACTTTAATCAATTCTGTTTTATCCCACCAAACTCTTTAATCCAATGGCTGCTTATCATGTATCTGAATCATCATCTTGTGCAAATACAAGATTCTACATTAACCATTCCCCTTACAATCCGAATTAATTATCGCGTTCTGTATGAAACCAGCAAGTGTCCCAATAATAGTGAATGAACGGGGGTATACATATAGACTCGTGGAAACAAATAACACAGTAAGCAAAGGACAAACAAATATTCCAAGAGAAGCCTCACATTTAAGCATCGGGTTTCTGAAACCGAGCTAGCTTGTAAACAGGCAAGTGCCCAGAACACCAAGAAACAGCGAAAACGTGGACGACTGAGAAACGGAAGCAAACTGCAGGCCGAAGTGGAACTGCATCGTTAGCCCTTCTTTGTTCTCTGGAGCGTAAAGGCTATTCGTTCGTTTGAACGAAGCTCGCGCGCGTGTAAGGGCTATTTATACCAATAGCGAGGACATGCAAGCGTCCGAATAGCCGTGGCTCTTTGTACCTGATCGGAAACAAAGCGCTTCTTTGACAGAGCCGGTTGCACGACCGAAGCATCTCCGTGCACAAGCCGAAAGACTTTCACCGGCAGGTGTTTTCGGATGCGCCGTGCGCGTTATTAAAGTGGAAGCCTGAAAAATGACGGTTCATAAAAGCGAAGACAAAAGGCGCCGCTGGTGATTACGTCTCTCTCTTTCCCTCTCTTTCTCCGGTTGGATGAAGAGAACGAAATGACAGAGAGCAAGCGAGAGACGAGAAAAACGGACGAAAAGACGACCACTTGGCCAGCGATGGTTGCTTGACGGAATAAAAGTTACCTGGCGGCTAGTTGCAAAATGGAGGTGATCTTATTCTACCTCTTCCTCCTCGTTAAAATTCGGTTTTTATTCTTATATCGCGCGTGCCGATTAACCCCGTGCCCTTTTTTTATAGATGTCTGTCGAACAACGTTCGTTAGTTTAAGAGGTGGAAATCTGCCTTGTGTCAGGATTTTCCATTTGTGACGTGGATATTTAAAGATGTGTTCTAGGATTATGATCGTTTAGAGTGGCTACAGAAGAAGGGGAATGTCGCAGTCTACTATTAGATCGTGGATGTTTATATATATATATATATACAGGGGGTAGGTAGACAAGTAGAGAATTTCTTTATCTATTAAACATTATGACACGTGCTTCATTTTGGATATTTATTTTACATTGCATATATTCTGCAAATTTTTGTACCTTGAAATTACATAATACAATTACATAACAAACATTTGTCTAATTACTATTTATTCAAGTCTAGTCGATTTTTATCCTTGCATCGGATAAAATATCTTGCAGTTTATATGAAAGTAAAAATTCCGTACAGTTAAGGTTTCATTTAACCGTTAATATCTTGAACGTAACGATTTATTCGTCTACGAATACTTTGCTTTTAACGTATCGTATTACTTCGTTCTCACGATTCTTGATTCATGCTCAACTTTATAGCCAAAGAAGCAGTTTCTAACGAAGAACAAATGGTCGTGACAGCTATTAGCAAAACATGAAATTATCGCTTACGATGTCCTATCGCTCCTATCCCTAACGACTATTATTTTCAGTGTGTACGTACAGTAAAAAATTTTCACGACAAAGGGGGCAGCTTCGTTACAAGGATCAATAGAGTCTGATTAATAAAGAGAATAATGAAACGCAAACGAAGGCGCGTCGAGCTCGCCTCAACTTTCGAGCGGTTCCATGGAAGGATACTGGCGTACCCGTTACAGTCAGTCGGTTTCCATCTTGATAAATTAATTTTGCTTTCGAGTTCACGAAGAGCCGACCGCTTTGTTAGCCTTCGTTTGCTCCGGAAAATTACAGCGTTCGCCACGTAGTTACCGAGTGTACACGCTTTAGCGGCAGTTGATGCCCCGTTAGCGGTACGACTACGTGTTTGCTGCGGCAACGGAACAGGAGCCATCAAACAGCCTCGCGCGTTACAAGTTTATTTCCTTGACCCACGATCTCGCCTCCGTGACCGCTACAAATACTCGCAATCTTACGCCAAGTCCGACAGTCGAGCTTACTCTTCGAGCCTTCTACCAGACTTTACTTCAAATTCTTCTAAGAGAGATACACGTCGAAAGTGTTATTCTTTCTTTATTTTTTCTTTTGCTAACTCTTTCAAGTTTATGGAGCAGCGATTTTTAATCATTTTTATCTCACGGTACGTATAAGCTAATTGCTAAAATTCTTCGGTGCATCCAAAAATAAATTGTATTTGCTATTATTGGTTTATAATTGGACAATCTAAGGGGAAAGAAGTCAGTGCCCTGACTAAATAATTAGGTATTGTACATTTCAAAAATTCTTACGACAATCTTACCGGTTGAAAACCGCGGTTATAGAGTTATAATTTGTAAGGCGAGGTTATATTTTTTATTATATTTATGACGCGAGGGATATTATTTAATGAGATTTAAGAATCTAAGCAATTTAAACGATGAAAATAAGCCTCTCGTGATCGAAGATTCGTACAACGAGATTTCATTAAATGGAAAGAACACGGGAGCTAAGGGATGCGAAATTTTCGCGACAGAGAGGTAAAACTATTATCTGGAGCGAGATTCAGCGCGGATAAATTTTCTGAAATTTTCGTCTGGCACGAGATAGCATATCCGTGACACAGGGAACGCCGCAAAGACATTTTTATGGCTTGTACCCAGCAGTGTCTTCACGGGAACGATGTGGTGGATAAAGTTGGCGAACACGATTCTACGGTCGGCCGATGTTCTTTATTGCGTGGTCACGTACTTCAGCGACTTCAGCGACTTCAGCTTCGAGGCCACGTTGTAGTTTTATCTGGTTTTGGTTGATGGATTGTACGAAAGAGGTCCTGGTTGTTCTTTCTTCGTACACCATGTGCTTGTCAAACGTACCTAACGAAGCTATTCTACCCAGCTAAACGTGAAACGACCAAGTGCAGATCAGACGTATTACAGTTAATCTGTAGCGTATAAACGGAACTAGTACTAATTCATTGTAATTAATGTTACAAAATAGCGCGCGGTTTTTAACGCGGACTGGCCGATACGTATTGAAGAGTGTGCACAACAGAACGCGTAACGACTTAAATTATTTCGATAAATACGTAGCTCATTGGCTCGTATCAAAATCACTTTCGTGCAAATATCTTTTATCTAAAGTTAATCCCGGTCGTTCATAATAATATTAACATCGATCGTAGTAATATTATACAAATAATGCCAACGAAGCAAATAAAATATAACATAGAAGCAAGGAACGAAAATATCAAGTGTTCGAAGAAACAGAAATGTATAATAAATTTCAATTGACCAAACATATTAACACAATTCACTTTGATATACGTCTAAGAAAATAAAAAAGGGAGGTTGTTCTTTATCTATCTTCATTTATGATATTTTAAAGTTACTCGATGATATTCACAGGTAATAAAGCAAAGAAGGTCGAGAGGTCTCGGTCTTTGCTTCATATTTAACCAGTGGTAATTTTCTCGCACACGATCGCACGGGGAGCGTCCGAAGACTACGAGAGTTTTCGAGATATCGCGTATCAAAGACATATCGACGATATCGCTGTTGCACGTTGATCTTGTTGCACTGTTCGAGCGATGACGTTGATATTGTCACCGGAATATTTCGATCGGCAGTGGTGTTTCCGAAAATTTATACGAGACACCGCCGCGTCACGATCGGTTTCCAATTCTCAGACACAAATATTACGTTTCCTTTCGTTTCGTTGCCCTATGGATTTGAGAATGCGTTGCACGTAGTATGGGAAAGCCAGATAAAACGGCAGCATCACAATAGGGAAACAATATCCCTAGCGAATCTCGACGACTATCAGTCAAATTGGCACATTCAGCCAAACGAGTTAACGATGCGCTTGTATAAGCGACGGTCTTGCACCGATTCATTTGCGCATCCTGCAATTTCACTGGAACATCGGCATTTCTATTGAACGCGATACCGACGCGACGCAACGTGTCCGCTCTGTTGTTTGCCAATCAACGGCTGCGTGCCGCTATGCCGAAAATCGAATGTAAATTTGATAATTTTGCTCGGTAGACACCCGTGGTTCGTTTCTGTCGGCGTTCGTTTTCATCCTGTCAATTTTACGCTCTTGTTACCTTGAAAATCTGCTTCATCGTATTCTACAGACTCTGTAAGCCTTCTTAGATAACATAAGTAAACATTTCTTAGATAATTGACTTTTTTTATTAGATTAGAAAATTATGGAAGATTTAACGATATTTATCATTTATCAGCCCGCAAAATTTACTAGTATAATCGATCCGTTCACAGATCAAAGCGGTCAACTCTACTCTTTAAAATTTTCGAAATTTTTGCAATTCTAGTACCAAAGCACTTGCAGTTGATGCAAAGAACTACTTGTTCTATACGTATATAATTGCATTAATTTTCTCTACATTTTTTTTTTTTTTTTGCAAAGTTAACAGATTTAGCGGTGTTGATAAGATTTTTAAATGGCTCGATAAATAATAAAATATGTAATCATTAGAATACACGTTGGTCGTGTACGGAACGTGATAATCGATTCAGATTGTTAGGGATATGACGAATCGATTAGAATTTTGTATAAAAGAATATTCGTATAAAACTTGCGTTGCCGAATTGCCCGATTTTCCTGAACATACGCAAGTGACTGTCTAGAGAAATTCAAGGATGCAGTCGATGAACGCAGTATTTTTGGACAATGTTTTCCGCATAGCGATTGAGACGATTTAAATTGCCGTGTCGCAGAAGCATTGTCAGAATGTGAATCGAAGGGACGGAGACCGCAAATTGCGTTAGTTTAAAGGAAGATTGAACGTACTCGCTGATCGATGCATGCGTACAGATCAGTGGCACGATCGATCAGTGACATGCGTTCGATCGGCAGCGTTAATCAACGCCAGTCTGCAATTACGTTACCTAACACCATGAACGTTACACGCTTTGTCGAACATAATTCACATAACCAGGATTACAAGGCAGAAGTTGACAGCCGTGTATGACGAGCGAATCTCACTTTTTCCCAGTCCCGTCTTTATAATTGAGGATTCGATTTTTCCAATGAGACGAAATTTCGATTTATGCAACATCGTTAGAAGACCATGGAGGGGGGGAGGCGAGGGGGGGGAGGCGAGGAGAGGGAGGAAGTGCGATGGTTTCAAACAGAAAATATTCCTGTGAGTTTCGTGATTGACAAAATGTAATAAATAAATACCTAATAATTGTAGCTTAATTAGGTCCGCGTATATTAAATCGTTGTATCGTTTACGATTGATATTGTCATATATATATAATGCAAAAATCTGTCAACCCATAAAAATGAAACTGATAAAGAAACGTTTCGTTGGAAAATAAGGTCATGTGCAAATACTTCTTGTAGTCGCTGTTTGCCTTCTGCGATAATGAAAATACTTATGCAACAGTTTCTTACGTTATTAACGATAAATTATTCACAATGACAGGCGCATCCTCGTCACATCCGTTTTAGTGCCGAACTGTTTCCCTTTCAGCCGGTAATTTGCATTGTGGGAATTCTGTTCGCTGAACCATAACGCGAGGATATCGATGCAACGTAACCCATACAATGACGTTAATTAGTAGGACCGATCGACTTGTGTAAAGATAGAAGAGACGATATTTATCGTGTCTCCCTGAACTAATTACCCGCTCTCCCAAATTACCAATGGAATCGATCGCGTTAGAGGAAAATGGCCGATCAGCGGTATCGATCATTGATTCGATACGTATTCTCTAATTACTTTCCCTAACAAAATTGCTTATATTCTCGCGGGAAATTTCACCGAGTATACCATATGAAAATGTATAAAATATTAATCTCTGTAAAGTTTCGTACGCGCGAGCACTAAAGTTGCGTCAAGCTCTTCGAGTTTCAATTGTGCGATTTTAATAAGTTGTACAATTTGTAATGTAGAGTACCGAAACCAATCGTTTTCCTATTTGTATCTCTGCTATTTCCTATTCGACAAAATTTTAATCTTTCTTCGTTCAATGTGAGATCGAAGTAGAATCTTTCATTCGAGCATTAATACTCGCTAATATTTACCGCACGTTCCACGTGCATTATATAACAGACAGAATTTTAAGATTCATGCTTCTCTTATTCATTACTATTTGGTTATTTTGCTACTCGTGACTCTCCAAAATTCTGTATTGCGTATCCAACCCGAAGGATCGTCGATATCGACGTCTCGTTATTCCGTGGCCAATCACGTCACGTCTCACTACCCACGAAGTCTCGATATTGTGTCCCACGGCTCAAAGCTCGCTACTATCCACGTCCCATCTCGCGTTACTTGAATATCCTTTATCTTTACTAAGATAAACGTGTCCATACTCTGATCTAAAATCCGAAATATGTACACGTATGATATAAAATTTCTGGTTCGTGATATCGGTATCAAATTTAATCATTACGCGTTACATAGCTGAAGCATGTTTTTAGTTTCATACAGTACGTTCGATCAGTCGGTGATTGAATTTATCGTTGCGATAAATTCCACTATTTTTCACTATTCTAGCTATACTCTGTAACACATATGCTCTGGCATTCTAAATTCGGAGAGTTGTTACCAACGATACATTAACGTTTCAATGGTCAGCTGTGTCCTATTTCACTGTTCAGGTTTCAAATAATTACTATTTACGGCTACACGACGCTCGAATGAACAAATCAGTACTCGTGAGATATACTCCTACGTAGCTGTTAAATCTCACCGTAGCGTGCTTCCATATATCGCAAACGCAATTTACAAACAAAAACAATTTTTGCTACTCCCGTCGATGATGTATTTAATTATTTTGGACAACTACGTGACTTCCTCGTTCATCGATATATTGTACAAAGTCTTATTAGAGAAAAGCACTATTCTACTGCGATTTATTCTACTTTGTGATTGTAATTTGCCACTTGAAATGAGAAAAACTTGAAATTTAACTATTGAAATTTATAAAATTATGTTCAAAGCGTAGTAACATTTGCCAGATGTAATTCTGTACAACTTATTGCACCGTAACTTGCAGAATAATATTGAAATTAAGATTACAAAGCAAGTAAAACACAAGATTCGTTAACTTGAGCTACAAGTATGTCAAAATGCTAGCCTGTATGTAGTACTGTTCTATCCCGTGAATACCACACCATCTTGAACAAAGCGATCATTATCTGTGATCACAGACTTCTTAAAATTAGTTCGTTCATGGGTTCTGTTGTTTACAAAAATCTCGCGGACCATTCTAAAATTGTTTAACATCTGTTTAAACTTGCTGCCTGTCGTACTTGCTGATTTATCTTTCTTTTTATTTTCTTGATACTGATAAACGAGTTCTGGTTAGTTCGTTGCAGAGTAATTGGCATCGTAATTACATAGATAACCGCGAAGAGCGAATAGGTATCCGAAGTTCAATTTATCACTTAGCGATGTGATTATTTGTATAGAATCATTTGCTGATTAAACGTAAATACACATTTCTATGTACACTTATTAATTGGAAAATTTGATATAATTTGTGAATAACCGTTTGGGATACAAATCTTCACACACCAATTTCACCCCCAATGAAAACGGAAACGGAAACGGAAGCGATAACGAAAATAACTGGCAACGATTCTCAAAATATGGTATCCATTAATCGCTACTTATCTATACTACGTTTATAAGATCGATCGAAACTCGGATTAGACAGAAATTTTGTAATTTACCGAAGCGTATGTGTCTCGTAACGGGTCTCTGTTAATAAACTTCGGTATTTCGTTCACGTTCGCATCATTCGGTTTAAAGATTTTATAAATTGCTAGGTATGAACATAATAGGAAAGAATTATTGCGCATCAAGGCTCGCTCTAAAGTTTAATAACATTATACAAATAATGCGTATTCGATCGTGACAGTTGTTTCATAATCTACGACGAGCAATGGGATTTCAATGGAAAGATGAATTAAACGAACATCGTATTGGTACCTTTGTACCGATGGAAATACCGTCGATGGGTATTTGAAATGGTGATTGCAGCGTTGATCGCGGCACAATCTCCGGCTAGCCGTAGAGTAATAGTTCGATGGTGATTTATAGGTATAGTGTTTATTAACCAAGTTCGCGGAACATCCTATTTCTATTGTGGAAATTCTCTTTAGCGTAATACGTAGTTGAGGTAGAGCAGCGTTGCGTAACCCGATCGATAACATTGATTACTGGAAGCGGTGAAACGATCCTTGACTGGGTAAATCTGTCGGGTAACATTCATTCAGTCGTGTCGTGTGAATTTATAACTTTATCGCAACAGTATCGTTCAAAAAGGATGGAAGCCAAACCAAAAATTTTACAAAGAAATGAAAATATTTTAATTCAGATACAGATTGATTGTTTTCGTAATAGAAAGACAGAAAAAGATATTATTATTTTTTTTATGGAGAACTTGTGATTCTTAATGATTACGAACTGTTTTAGGTTGCTTTGATCACGTTTATCTACTAATGTTACATTTATTACATTTATTTATAATTCAATTTAATTACAGTTATTATGCCCATAAAATAGTCCACGTCGGAAGAAATTATCAGTTGTCGACGATGGTGCTGGGAAAGGTAGTGTCATCGTTAAACGAGCTTTAAATCAGAATGACGAATGGATCACACGGTGACGTCCTCGTAAACGTTGATCGGCTGGACATCGTACGTGGTCCGATCAATCATGCCATAGCATCGATTAAAAGCAGAAATAAATACATACACCACGAGTCACCACGTTACAGAAAAGCATGTTCCTATATACGAATTCTTTAGCAATTTACACAATTTTCTGATTTTACTTATTTAATAGCGAAAGTAAGCCCTTTACCATTATTGCATTGTTCGTTTATTCCGCTTATCTCGCGGTTTAAACATTTTTAATTACTACAAACTTTTTCTACGCTTTTAATCTATTTCCTACCTTTCTCTTCTTTCTTTTTTTTCAATCCATCCTATGCCATAGTTTAGCATATTTTTTACCGATGCTCCTCCGTGTTTTCTTACGCTCTAATTTCCTTCTAATTTCTTCTTCGTTCTTGTGCTCTTTATTTCCTCTTCGTAGTTTTTACTTCATAATTTGTTTCTTCTTTTCCTGTACATTCACCCTATTTCTTTCGCTTGCGTTCCTCCCTTAATTTTCTTCATCTCCAACGTTTAATCGACTGATGTTGGACAACTTTTAGCTTGATAAACGCATGACCATACTAGGATAGAGCATGGTCGACGCGGGAACTTTTTGAGAAGAAACTCAAGACCGTAAGTTTTATTTACGTGTGTTTTAGTAACCTTTGTGGATATAGCATATTTTTGGTGTGCAAAATGTGCAAATGTAGGATATTTTAATAATAAAGTTCAAGGCAACTGTTAAAGGCAACAATTAAAGGCAACAAAATCGGTATAAGTACATACGGCAAAACTCGATTATCCGAATTAATCGTAACAATTATTCGAACTAATCGAACAATCGAATAACTTTGTTCTCATACGAGGAAAGATCATTTATGTTGAATTATTGCGTAAATATTAACCTTTGAATAAAAAAATGTAATAATTTCTTTTAACTTCTTTTCTTGATTTCCAATTTTTCTCACAAGGAGATTTATGATTCTGCAAAAAGACAGGTATAAAGATGTAACTAGCGTAAGATCAAAGTTCGATAATGCAATTATCGAAGAATATAGGAAGACGAAGAAAGTAGCGAGTATAGTTTTCTGACCTCCGTCGAGTTTTGGTGTAAAGACACGTCTGGTGGCAGCGGGTATAAACGGACCGAGTAAATTAATTACCTATATCTAGAGAGTTCTCATTAAAGTTCCTGGAAACTGTTCATGGCACGAGCTACCAACTACGGTATATGAGCGCATATGTGTGACCGCGTTAAGTTATCGGTCGTGTGCGTGGCGAACAGTGCTTTACACGAGCGCATTTAACAGGCTCGTCATGGCTCGGCTCGGCTCGTCATGTCTAGCGAAACTAGCGCGCTAGTTTTAAGACTCGCTGCCATGGATGCTGCTCTTTTAATATCATCCTGTTAGCCTTCGCACGTTACGAAAGTATAGTTGATTTTAAAATCAGAAACTTCTATAGCTGATTGTGCTGTTACTCAAGATTTTACAATAGATCTGGCAAATATGTACAAAATTGCATATCCTAGTCTTCCTCTTTGGAAACAGCTTTTTTGTATGTGCTTTTTTATATTCAACGAAATTAGGAAAATGTCACCAAGTTTGAAGCAAATAACTTTTTATTAAAATATGAAACATAATACAAGTTGCAGAGTCGTATACGACTAATTTCTCAAATGAGGAACGATTCAAAGGATCTCGTAACAGTTCCCATGAATTAAATTACCGCTACGTGTCCGTCAGATAAAGGAGCAGATCGTCAAAGTATTAAAATAGAGTCATTGGAAATAACCAGCAAAGGGAATGAATTATTCAAAGGTCCCGTTTTAAATTTCAAGAGACAAACCACTTTGGAAACGTAATACAGTTTTGAAGGCAATTGTTTAACGTGTTTTCGGAGTTCTGCCAAAGTTTCGGAACTTGTTCTTTGAACTAAGTTTTGTTATATATGCTATATACATATGTAAGACCTAAACTATTAATCATAAGCCGTGTTAAGTTAAGATGTCGTGTTATACGGAATGCCTAGGTACATATCTACGAACAGTTTACTATGAAATAAAGTTTGCTACTTTGAAATAAGTCGAAGTTAAGAATAAAGTTTTCTTTACTCAACGTAATCTCTACCGTGCTGTGTGTGCCGAGTAAATTTTCTTTCCCAAATTTAATGAAATATTATACATCAGACGACTGCAGGTTATTAGTTCACTTTGGCCACTTTCTTACGCGAGAGAACTTGTTTTCTTTTATGTGGGTCATGTTCATAGGTTCGTTGACGACCTAATATTAAAATTTGCACGGCTGAGTCGTTTTTGATGAAATTTTACGGGCTAGAAACTTACAATCTTACAAACTTATAGACTAACGATATGAAATCTGAAAGTTGATGTAAGATAGCTCTGCTATCGAATGGACGTGTTTTTAACGACTATTTTAAAATATCACGAATAAAATAAAACAAAGTTTGATATCCCTCGTTTGAATTCGATCCAGTTTTAGCTTAACGTAGGTTTGGCACGTATCTAATCTGGACTTACTTTGCACTTAATCCAGATTTAACAGGAAGCATGGACCTCATTTAAACTTTATTCGGCTTTAACGTTTAACCAACGTACACGGCGATGGAGTCTTCATTCGCGTCTCCAATTCAAGTTTCATTAACTCGCGACTCGATCAAAATTTCCCCTGCTTTTTACATTTATGAACCGGAAAGTTACAAGTTTTCGACTTACGGCTGTCATGTGATATTAATCCACCCTGGATTGTTCCAACTCGTGCGATTGTCATCCCAACTCTTTCATTAAATCTTTAATCCTGCTCGATCAACGGGAAAAGTAAATTTACTCGAACGAATAGATTTTCAAAAATTGATCTTCCGCGTGATGTTCTTCTCCGTAACGAAATTGCTCCATCTTCGTGAATCGAAACGCTATTGAGATATTAAAAATCGAAGGCAAATTAGCTCGAAGGAAACAAGCGTGTCACGTCCGTTCCGTTGATCTCGAATTCCTCGAAGGTATCGCGGGGAAAATTTAATTTCTTGCATTTTTTGGAAATTTTCCTCTGCCCTGGCAGCGTACGACGCGCACAGGGTTCACTCAAACGCACCGAACGTATTCCAATTCATCTCCTTTCACTTCGCTTCCTAGCTTTCATCCTCCGGCTGTGCCAGCAACGATCCTTTCGCCGAGCAAATCTCGCACCTGTTGTCGATCACCGACGGAATGGATTTCGCTTGCCGGTTAATCTAGCTAACTCTTTAGGCCAAGGAAAATCCAATAGCTATAGAATCTCTTCGTGTAGACGCTTATCGATAGCTTTAACGTCCGTTTGTCCTTTGTGGGCTCGACATGACTCACAGGCTGATCATTCGGCCACGCCAATCCGTGGTTAGTCGCGGTTATCCTCGGCTTCCTTCTCACGATGACCCGAATTTTGCAGGGAAGGCTTACGCGCGCTTGTCCGCTCGACCCTTTCACATTGCTAATTTATGCTAAAAGTATAAAGAGTATCTGGCCGGTTTGTCTCGGATAAAGAACAAACACGACGAACGAGAGGAAATAATTACAACAATGGAAATTAGGGCCTTTTGTAACCATGAATTCTGTTATCAGTTCCCTGGATTTGACGATCCGAGACAAGGAAATCGTCGTCACGCTGACCATTCCCTCGTTTAAATAAGATATTTGAAATAGAACGTTAAAAAGTGTTTCGGTAAACCGCACTGCCGTTAAGGCTCGTATACGCAGATATTTCTCGAAGCAGAGGAGCGTCGCGTTTAAAGCGGAGACCTGCCAACATTATGCGGTCATAAAGCTAGTCCTTTGCTAACAGTCTCGGAACGAAGCGAGGACGTTTCATTCTGTTTCCTCTCCTTTCTACGACTGTACCTTCTTTATACAATCTCCTTTGTCCGACAAAGCTCAGCCGGTTGGAGCAGTGATCAAATTCTAATCAGCAATTCGTCTCTTTGTACGATCGAGAACATAGTTCGTCGAATGGAAATGTTTTCATTCCTTTGCCTCTTATCGAGAATCTACCTCGAGAAGAGCAAAAACTAACGTCCTGTGACAAACACACCGCGCAACAGGGAGAGCACATTTGTTCCCGCTCATCTCCCTACAAATTGGCTGTCCGTAAGGAAAAGACGTCGATGTGGCCGCACAGTAGCAGCCGTGGAACTTTAGTCGATCGACAAATACGTCGGACAAACTGGCAGCAAAGAGGACGAGAATTCATACTGCTCGGAAAGAGAGGAGACACGACGACGAACGCCGCGGCAATAAGCCACGAATCTCCCGAGAGCTCACGTAATTTCGCCATAACTCCCGCGCGGTGTGCCTTATAATTAAGGTGGTGGACGGCTGCGCGATATCGAGATTTACGATCGTCGATCGAGGGAACGTCCCGTTAACGAGTTAAGGACGAACCGAAGCTGGCGTTGCGAGCTGAAAAACTCGTTATCGCGGGTTCGACGGAGCCGAGCTCGGCCGAAGCGACAGTGTGTGCTCTAGCGTGCTGTGTGCCACGACGAACTAAAGTCGACGCGGATCAAATTAATAACCGAATTAGATTATAACGAGCAAGGTATTATAAAAGCTTACATCTTTTATGATCGCAAACTGTACAAATTTGTAGTCTGGCAAGTATTCACAGTAGATTTCCATTAATCGCGAAGCAACTTCGATTAACGCCGATTGAACTTTCGCCGACTCAAATTTTGCACACGAGCTCCTATTATGTAGACGATAAATAATAGGTAGCAGAGAAAATTTGGTAAATTGTCCTAACACAAACTCCAATCGTATAAATCGTCCAGCGAGAAGTTCAAATAAATGGATTTTTACCACGTTGGATTTGGCAATGGAAGTTTTATTATCCGAAGGTGAGAACAATTACAAATAATTTGTATTTCGTTCATCGAATTAACACACCTGTTGACGAGTTTCAGAATTATACGTTATTCGCTAGCAATCTATATTATCCACTTAAATTATCGGGATTATATTTGTCAGATTACGGATCTGCGTTGCAATCAGATTAATGAAATCCTCTTTGGGGCTCTTAATCCCCTTCGAGATCTAAGACACTGAACTACAGTACTATATAAATTGCTGTCGTCTTATAGAATTGTTGTTTTACAAGCCGCACTCCCGCCCAAAACGACGAGAGATCGCTAAAGATGTCGCATTACAACGATCCTTTGCATTTAATTCATCGTTTTATTCTCATTCTATTTACGAATATCCACACGTATAATTATACCAAACTGCTTATATCGCATTGGCAGCTTTTATCCATCCGCGTGCATTTCTTACTACTAACGATAAAACAGAAATTGCTTTGTATTACGATCATAATCGAATTTTCTTAATCTTCTAAAATTTTCCATCGTCACTTTATGAAGTAGTGGCTTTGAAAATAATCGACTTGTCTCGAGTTTCCCTCTGTCCTAGCATGTTATCCTTTGGATGGCCACCGCGAGGCTGTCTTATCTCTCGTGCATTCACGTATACATGCACATATTCGTGCACAGCCTTGCAAACATAGCACAAAAACTGAAGAGATTCTCAGATACCTCGGGTGCAACGATCTGCAAGCATATTCCGTGACATGGCACCAAGATCCCTAGAAACGTTCTTCTGGCGAAAAGGAAGATGCCGACGTTCCCTGCGGAAATAACGAGATGCCGCCATGTAGCTGTCTACTCGTGGACCGATACCGAACGATCGATATAGGAATTCCATAAGGTTCGAGTGGATGCGTGGGAAGAGTACCTGGCCCGGTTTCCATGCCACGATTGGCAAAACTCATGGCTCGGCAAATATTCTGCGAACAGTCTGGACGCGGCGAACTAGGGTAGACGCTGTGACGAATCGGCGCAAGTGGAGTAAGAACGGATAGAGGCGAAGTTGATTCAGGTAAGCCACACGGAAAGATAAGGAAAATCCAACGAAACGAAAGGTAAAAGAGTTTCGAGATTAGTATGCAATGTACGTGGAACGTGCAACGCATTAGACGCTGTAATCGCAATTTAGCTGATACATTCGCGGTCAGGCGAAAAGAGCATTCCCCAATGAGCGTAGAACTTTTAATCTGCTTCCGAGGGAATCGTCGTCGCGGAGAACGAAGCTATTTAAACGCAGGCAACACGCCCGAAAAGAGAGTAACGGAAACGCAAAGCACAGGGAATAGCACGAAGAAAGGGAAGGTACACGGATCTTATCGCGGCCGGAGAAGCGCTAAGTACATATGCTTGAATCGAACTTAATTCCGCGATACGATCTTAAACGAGTACAGGTTATCAGGGCACAAGCGGGGTGCAATAAAGGCACGAGCAGAAACGGCGAGGCGGTGCAGTTTAAAGCGACGCTGGGCAAAGAGAACGGAAGGAAAACTCGATGAAAAAAGAGGCGAAAGGGTAAAAGAGCGTGGCAAGAGTAGAGTTGAAAAGGGAAAAGATCGCGGAAAAAAACACACGTACACGCACGCATACACTGGCAAGGGAAAAGAGGTGAAAATGAAGAGAGAAATCCGGGTACAGAGCAAAAAAGCGGGCGAGAAAGAGAAAGAGAAAGAGAAAGAGAAGGAGAAGGAGAAGGAGAAGGAGAAGGAGAAGGAGAAGGAGTAAGAGAAAGGGTGGTGGCCAATGAAGACGGGATGAAACATCGTTTCGGCGGACGTTTGGATTCGCCAATGATTTTTCTCAGCCACTGGCCTATGCAGTCTGCTGGCCCCCTCGACTCTTTCAAATTCCAAGCATGCCTGAAAGAATCTGATTCACGTGCTTGTATATCGGAGCAACGTGCTGCGACTTAATATTTATAGGGTGAAATGCATGTCTTACTTTATTCAGAAGCGTACTGTCGTCCACCGCTTTAAACGGCTGACCCCTCTGCTCGTAATTTCACTGCCGAACCCCCTACGGACGAAAGCCTCGAAACAATGGGCGTATTTCAACGCGTGGCCCGGATCGAAACTGCGCCACATTCCTTCGCAGATACTGTAAAATTCTGCTCAGAGAAACCACACTAAAATTATTGCTCTAAAATACCGTATCTCGTAAAACACTAGCCAACATCCTTTCAGAATTCGGATAAATAATATTTCAATATAGTCGACCGAATGCTGTTAGACGTTTATTGTCTTTTAATCGTTGATTAAACAAATTTACTTACAACGTTCGTTGAATTAGTCACGAAGGAAAGTAAATAATTTTCTTTCGAAAAGAATTAACAATTAAGTTTCTTAATGAAAAATCTCTTATCGTAATGGTTTTTCAAAATCAAATTATTTATTCTTACGTATGCCAAGCTGGTAAGCGACATGTTTGTTACAAAATTTTATTATTTCTACATTTCCACGTAATAACGTTTAAAATGCGAGGCGATAAATATCGAATCAGCATCTATTCGATACCGACTGCGCTAAATAAAATGTCCTGTATGCGAAACAGAAAAAAAATAAATTTTTCTAGATTACGTCCACCCGTCTTATTTGCAGTTAATTCTTTCGTTTAAAAGAGTTAACTCTAAAGTACCTTATTTCCTTCAAGTTTTCTCGAATCTCAAGTTAACTGTAACTGTAATTGCAACTGATGTTCTTTAATTAACTACGGCTTGAAGCCAAGTGTACGATAGCCAAAGAGCGAAACAAATTGCAGTTGCTGAATGACAAAACGAAGTTATCTTTGTGTCGTTGTAAAACAAGATCGTTCTTGTCGCCATTCTGAAACTTGTACATGTTCCGGCAGTTGTTGTTCTTCTTTAAGGCGAGCGTCCATGCATGTCAACGTTTCCCCTACGACCTGTATCCCCGTGAGATTCTAGACCCGATATAAAGCGAATTACAAGTCCATTGTGTCTTGATTTAAGGGTGTACAAAGGGTTCATAGGTCACGCTCGATTTATAGATCTTACGTGACAAAAGAACATAGAAAAAAACAGTTTTTCAGAATTTTTCTATCTCGCACTCGACAAACTAACAGCGAGCCTATTACGGATTGCTTACGACTCTTCTTCTTCTATCTATCTATTGACCTACTATGTCTTATCTATAGCTAGATCTACAGAATAGTACAACGTCGTAATAGTAATTTTTATTTAAAAATGTGAGTGAAATAATCAGGTCTTTTACAGCAGGTTGATCACCGTGGTTTGTTTCGATGCTAGTTAGCCGAATTATCAGAATCATCGACTTTCTATTATTTCATAGGATAATTGAAGTAGTCCTCGTGAATTGGTGTCCGGCTGGTGCCCGAATATTTATGGCCAGACTGTGTAGATTTGTATGTATTTATACAAAATTTAAAGATCCAAAATTGTATCGACTGCGTAGAACATACAAGAATATATACTTAAAATATGTAAAGTACTGTACTTGTTATAATTTTTATTTAATTGGTGAAATCTTCTATTTCCATAGATATATAAGTTTGCACAAACATTTGCGATAGCGTATATTACCATGGTAATCAGTCGTATGACAAATTTTACTAATTTTCTATATACATATTTGATATACACTTCAAGATTGACTCGTTTCATTCGGTTACCAGAGCCTTCGACTAAAGCAATAAAGGTGATGTAACGGATTGAACGAATAGTGTTTGAATTAGAATAATCTCTACTAAAGTTGGCCTCTCTTTTCTGGTGTCATCGACAATATTCGTAGTGACGCGCTTGCGTAAGAATAATACCGCGAGCCAAGCTTTCGATGTTCGACCGCTGTAAATTCAATTACAGTTGAGTTCGTGCCAGAATTTGAATTGCGCAGCCCTGTTTTAAACCATGCCCTGGACGCGGCTTTCACAGCGAAATATTACGTTCTTTGGTACGGTTAACCCGGTTATTTATTACCTGCAGAATGGAATATTGTATTGCATCAGGATACACGTCTATCCTCTGCTTACTTTCCTGGCTGCAACGTAGGTACCATCTAAATTCCTAGTTTTCACTTCGATATATTCCTTCATTCAATACAATCGATAATAATTTATTGCCCTGTTATATCAGAGGATATCAATCTAACCTAACGAAGTGATCGATATAGAAACTGTAAATTGCGAAATTGAAATTTAACACTTTAACAGTGTCAAATTTCATAATCAACGATATCATCTTTTTCGTTTCATTACACTTTTCTTTACATATATGTATTCATATTACTAGAATATATTTATACATACATTTATATATACATTTCGGTTATTTTGACTACAATATCCTGCATAAGACAGATACCTTTTCGTACGAAAGTACCAAAACCGTAAATCGTAAATTTGTACGTGCAAACGGTTCGTTTGGTTAGTAAAATTCGTACAGTAAATTCTAGTTTTCTGATCTCCGATATAAAGTAAATTAAATAGAACAATTTGAAATTCCCAGAACATTAATAAATCTCTATATGTTTCTGCGGAATTTAAAGAATTCACACGCTGTGTGAAGTATGCCATCTAATTGCACGATGGATAGAAATGGTCGTATGAGAATTTGTAAGTTAGTGTCGAGTGAGACGTTTGAATGAAGTGGCGAATAAGAGTTCTTTAGAATGCCAGAGTGGAAATTGTGCCAGAAAGAGGAAGAGCTGCAAAGAACTGAAAAGAGTGCAGGGAGCAACGGACAAAGATTTCAGGTGAACAGAGTTAGAGAGGGAAGGGAAGCTAAGAGTTAAAGAGAGCGTTGTGCTCCATTTGTGAATATTCTCGGAGTATCACACGGTGTGTGCCTCCTATACTTTCCACCATGCCACAAGATGTCGAAGGAAGTTTTAAGAAAATCTAGATCATCGATTTAAAGAACTTAAAGTCGGAACGTTCTAGACCCATTAAACGATTAGCTTGAATTTTCATCGATAAATCCCTCGATCGTTTCAATAATTGGGTCAGGTTAAGGAGATGTAGAATTCGGGATCAAGGTTTAAAGGAGCTTAGGAGATTAGATACTTCGCTACACATGCGTGAAACGTTTATCGCATCGTGAAATGTTCCGATACGTGCATATACACATTTTCGTATTCAGATAAAGCAATATCGCAAGCGTAGAAAAGATATTTTACGAAGAATGGAAATTTAACGTATCCGAAATCGTGCGTGGTTATCATTAGACTACGTATGGGTGGAGGATACATGTATGCGTGTATACATATCTGTTGACTCTGATTGTTATTATCGGTATGTACGCGACCAACGGACGGATAAGAAATAGCGAAATGATTTTATATATCGATATACATCCCAGACCCATAACCTAGGCAGTTTTCCTTCTTAGTTACGCGATATTAAAAATGGTTATCTGTCTCATCAATGAGTTAAGGTTCGATTGAACTATGTAGAAATGCGCTCTCCTACTCGACAATGGAATGTTATGGCAATATAAATTAAATTGCGAGTAGTTTCTTGCGAATATCTGGAAACCTAAGGCCAAAATACGACGGTGGCGTGTATAGGAAAAAGTTGTTCTACATAATTGCCAAAAGTACGAAAAACTGCTATAGGCTTATTAAGTTCGAAAAGTGTACAATGTTTGAAATGCCAAGAGAAAACAATTCTATCCGTGGATTTCTCTCTGCGCCATAAAGACAAAAGCAATATTTGAACAGGAAGTAAGAGGGAGCTAAAAAAGAGAGCGACTCGTTGTAGACCAAAGTAACAGTTTCGTTTCGACTAGGCTGTGAGTTTAAACGATCGTTTAAACGGTACGATAGAACATTTACCGTGCGGTTGCAAAACTTCTGTCTGTTTAGGCAAATAAAGAGCGGAATTGAACTTTTTGACTTTTTCATGCTTTTAAATCCATCCGGACGTAGCACACGTTATGAAACGCGATAAAATCAGATTATAAGAAAGAAATTGTCTGCAGGTCGCTTTATTACAACGAAACGTTCGATTATGTTCCGAGAATTCCAGAAAAAATGGTGATAACTCGCCGTAGAAAGTTCGGAATTTATTTGTCCTATGAATCTCTGCTGTTTGTGAATAAAGCGAAAGCAGAGTGCCGAGAACGATTAGAGAATATAGATACAAGTTGTTCAAAGTTGTTGGAAAATAAATTTGCGATGTAAATTAAACGAACGTTTTTCAGAAAAGATAATTCTCTTCAGAGTAACTGACACAAATTTAATAGCTAGAACACATCGATGCATATCTTGCTTTTAGAAACTTTTTCTTTAGTCGTCGGAAGGGCAATGGACAATGTACCAAACGTAAAATAGGATTACGTCACGTCGATTTTTACGTTACGATGATCGGTTACTAAATAAAAATGCGAAGATGCTCGTACTATTCTCCTGCTGTTCGCGAGATTCGATTTAAAGTCGTCGCGCAATTAACAGTTTATGCGAGCTTGTAAACCTAATTACTTGATTCGATTGTAACGTTTGATCGAGAACGAGAAGAAAGGAGAGCGGACAAAATTTTTATCCCACACTTGCAGTGTATTTGTAACGTGCCATAACACCGGAGTGTTCTGGGACGTGTCATAAATCCGACGGAACGCGTGTGAGCTCTAACGTAAACAGCTTGTATGATTGATCGTAAAGCCGCCGAGATCGACTTAATATCTTACGCGAACGTGAAACCGCACGTTTGGGACCGATTTTCTTTTCTACACCCACGACATGCCAGCTGAGAACGCGCACAAGTTGCCTTTGTAGTGTACATCGAGCTCTTCGGGTTTAGACAGTGATAACGAGCTCGCTGTGAAGACTCCTTTCGTATCTCAAGCAGATTAGATCACCGAAGAAATTTCTACAGTATCTATCGCTACTTTAATGTTAAAAGTTTTTTTAAATAATATTTTAAAACAGATTTTTGCTTCTAGAATTATGTTGAAATAATATTTAATTATATATATATATATTTACGCTACTGTTGAAATTTGAAAGCAATTTATTCCTACTAGTCCCACTAGTGTAAAATTGTTAAATTATAGATAAAGGAAAGTTTAATGAACTCTTTGATTTTATCTAGTTAAAAATGGCGTAAAAGTTTGTATCTGGAATATATTCGGACTAATGTAGAACTCTGTATAATTTCGAGCCAAATTTCGTAATTTTGCAAGTACATATAAAGCACGCAATTTATTGAAATGTTATTTCTATACTAGTATATATTTCATATGCGTGTGCGATAGATAAATTTAGCTGCACAACGAAGAACATAGTTGCGTTTATGTATGAAAAATGTCGACGGAGAACGAAGTCGGTAGATTTTCCAGGTTCGCAGTGGCTTTCTGAAAATAAACCGTATTGTATTGGGTCTATCTATTCGTATCATTGTTCCATGTTCGAATGCACTGTACAGCCAAAAACCCATAGATGCAATATCTTTTCGTTCTTTCCGTGGTTGCTCACCCCATCGCACTACCGTCCAGCGCTTTTTCAAATCTTCATCTTTTTCGAATAAAAGTCTCATCGATGAGAAATCATAACGACAGGTTGCTTCTCGAAAACAATTAGTTCCTGTTGAACAAAGTAATTCGATCGACTGTTCGTAAAATCAATTATTTCTTATTGATGCTACGATGGTATTAATATAGGGAACCGTTTTTAAAAAAAAGTCGGCCTCCCTGTACGGTCGATTATGCAAAATCTATCTTTATGATAGCTTCCCTTTCAGGTAAACAGCTCTCATACGGCATTTACAATTCAAAATCGCGCGAGTAACTATCGAGAACTTGTTCCACTATATATTCACAAAGCATAAAAGTTTAATATAATAAATTGCATTCCAATGATTTTGATAAATTTAATAGATACGCATATGTATACCATATATGTAGCGTACCATGATATTACGGGCATTTGTGCAATATTATCTCGAACAATTTTTAACGATATCCCTGCGTTATAATTAGTATAATGCATTCAGAAATATTCTACCGTTTCATTCCGGTAGGATACATATTAATCTTGAAATTCTATTCTAGATAATGTCAAGCGATCCCGATTACATTATGTCAGCTGATTTATGAATCTATGCGTGGCACAAGTATGCACATGTTCAATAATCATTAATTATCGTAATCGTAAACGTTCGGTTAAATATGCATACATCGAAGAAAAACAAAATTGGTTACAGCTCAGTTTAACGCTGACAATGAGTCAGCGTATGCGGCATGCGATCTTCCCATTTATCTCAAATATTTGTCCCCTTACTCGACGCTACTCAAAGTGCTCCTTGACAAGTGTATAGGTAGTAGCTACTATTATCGTTGAAACTGTTTTGTAATTTAGACCGTGTTAAGCTAACAAGCTTTCATAATCGATTACGTAACCACACGGTTGTTTACATTTCCGCGTACTTGCTCTACAGAGGTGAATATGTACCTAAGCTATATAAACGCGTGCTTGTTGTATAATGTGAAGCAATTAATTGGGCAAAGTTTCGTTATCACCCTATCGGGGCAACTTCTCTCCTTCCCAAGTACCACTGTGAACCTCGTAAGCTACGATTTTCTTTGTTACCCATCGAAGAATCAGCGGTACGTTCGAATACAAACGGGCAAAGAAACTTTCGCAACATTGCTACGATATTCTTAAAAATCTGTCGAATTTGTCGAAATGTCGTACGAAGTTTCACTGTGCGTATAAACCACCTTTACATGTCAGTAAGTAGGGTAAGTGGAACTCGTTAATACCGAATGTAACGGTACAGTAATAGCGTAATAGGTCAACAACGATAGATCGAATAATAAAAGAAAGTTTAATATTTAATCTCCAAGTTTAATACGTTTGTTGCATCGTAAACAAAGGAGATTTAACGATGTAAGCTCTGATTTAAGTGAATCGTCACTTTAGAGCCAGACCAATAATTCTATTTCAAAAATATTTAATATAAAATTAATGCTTCGATGCAGTTCGATGGTGCAAAAAAAAAAAAGAAAAAAACGAACAAACAGAACTTAATGGATGCATCGATGTCGGAATTATAGCGAACGCTTAAGATGCAGTCGCGCGTTAAGACATACGTTTTGCGCAGAAGCAAGGGATTAGCAATAATAGGATGATAGAAATGAAGCATGCTGAACGAAGAAACGAAGGAGGACTAAGGGGTTGTTGCACGACCCAGCTGTGGCTTTGCCGTATTTCCACTCCACAGCCTAGAACAATGGCCAAGATATGCGGTCTCGTATCATGAATATTTAGCGTGCGAAACGGAATGGCTGGAGCTAAACTCGGCCACTCTCGAGATCTTATGGACTCGACTAAAAAGGATACGTTCTTGTTGAATTCGTCCTTTTGTTGCGTGTGTTAAGCTAAAAGACTGATGCCAGTGACTAGAGGCAACCACGATTGGTAACCTAGTTTCCCTGATGAATACGTTGAATATATAATTTACGTATTTCAAATAAATTAGAGATTTACGTACTCCTAGTTTTCGCTATCCTTTATCTCTAGGTTTTGAGTTTGCGAAAGCGTCAGAGAACGTTATTACTCGTCGCCATTTGCTTATATACTAATATATTTTCGATATTATTTTACGCTACATTTTTACACCGACAAAGTAGAATATTTTTCATTGTGAGAATCGAAAAGCGTACCTCAAAAATCATTTTATAAGAGCATAATAATACTACATACTTTTATACGTAATTCTACGTAGTTCGTTCTCTGAATGAAATTATTTCGAATTGCATCGACCGCCGTTTCTTACGTTACCTGTCTCGCATGGACGATCGCTACGTCCAGTTGTTCATCCCATCTATCTTTAATGCTTCGCGAGGTATTAGAATTCAAGGACCGAAGGGACGAACGGAAACAAAGTTCGAGAAAACCTTTTTCTTCGTTCTATTCTGCGTTTTTTGGTCTTGCGACTCGGAGAGGATTGTTTGGCACTTGGCCAATGTGCCTCAGCTCCTGTCACCTTTAGCTTCCTTATCCCGAAGCTTCGGTTTGTCGTTGAACGCTGCTAGCCCGCTGGCTCCGAGCGTTCCGTGCTAAAGAGGCCTCGCACAAACTCGAACATACTTAATAGCCGTCGACGTTGGCGAATTTTGAGCGAGATTATCGTCGTCTTCGACGATGCGACGCCCGGTCGGCTTGTAACAACCACGTCGAGCAGTTTGCAGGAACGATTAACGTCCCTGTCGACAGAGCCTCGTTCATCCTGTATTCTCCATTCGAGAGGATGGCGCAAGAAAATTTGAAGGTGTTTTCACGTCACGCGACAAGTGCTTGCACCCCCAATGAGTGGTGCATGCAAAATTTTCTCCCGTCGACGCTTTTATTATCTTACTACTATTTTATTTTTTTACCACTCTCTTCATTGAAAAAAGGGATATCGGATGAATGTAACCTTGTGGTGTCAGATGTTATCGAAAACATCATCTTACCGAGAAAATGACTGGTTATGGTAAAATATTGACGTACATTGGTATCGAAGACACCGAAGGTTTATACAAATTTCAGTGGTTGTTTTCTTAACTCGAATATGGAACTCTTCACCCTTTTATTCGATTCTCTATGTAACTCGAGTACAATGTTATACGAGTATTATCGCCGTTATGTAAAGCTTTCCGTACTTCGCACTTGGATCGCTTGTAAGATGTCTGTATTCTCTGATACAATATTGTTTAACAATGCAGTAACTTTTGCTAAACATGGTAGTAAGTAATTCTGTTCTCAGGTGATACGTTAGCAATTTAAATAACGTTTGAAATCTATTTATTTAAGTCAGATTTGCCTTCCTTTAACACAAAATTGAACAGCATTCCACGCGTTAGAGTTTCTTCGGTACCATTTAGTTCATTTAGTTTGATGCGAAACAAATTTTACGACTTCGTCATATCTCAGGGCCTTTCATTCTCGCCTGTCATTCTTAAAAAATTTCTAAAGAATCTCAAAGAATCTCAAAGAATCTCAAAGGCAGAAAACAGTCTGGGTCTCTCGCAAAGAGATGAAACGAACGAGCCTTTGAAATATCGAGTCGTTATTCCGAAGTTGGAAAATTTGCGTATCGTTTCAACAAAATGTGCGAGCTAAAAATATCGAACAGTCGAGAGTAACTTTCGATTGTTCAAACGATTGAAATGTTTCAGCGGAGTCCATAGTTGACGTGCATTATCAAAACTTGCGAGCTTTAATTAGCAATCATGCTGTTCAGTTTCCAGTTAAGTACGCACTTGTAACCTTGAGTTTGTTCCCGGGCAATTGTGAGATCGGGGAAAGACGCAGGTGTACTAACTAGCGGCAACCTGGCGAAATTCGTTAATGAGGACGAGTCACGATTGGCAGAGAGCACCAAGCGAGAGTCGTTCGCGCGAATTATTTTTCAATAATATCGTTACTTTGCTAATTGGTTCAAACAAAATTGCATTTCGTGCGTGTGTCGCGGACCGTTGATTAAATTAACGCCATTTAAGCGATAAAATGTGGACAGTAAAGCGAGCTACGACGATGCTAGAACGTAGTGCGAAAATTATATTTAAAGATAAAGTAAAAGAGTGGTTTTATTAAGGTTTTGATGCATTTCGAAAATTTATAAGAATTGTAGAACAACAACGAATGGGGAAAAAAAGGGAACGATACTTAAGTATAATTCAAGTTTCGTAACATATGAAATATTTGGTGACTGTTCGCGCAAAAGTCTCACTGAGAAATTTTCGTGCTCGATACTTCGAGTTGCATAAAAATTTCCAAAGTTGAGAGAGTGGCAGACGTTGCTCGTGTAACCTTGTTCTAAAATAAAGTATACAGGGGTGTTGATTCATGAACTTTTTGCGGAGACGATATTTTGGACGCGCGATGTATCTTCGACAGAGTAGAATATTTCTTTCTTTTTCGCTGTTTTATGTATTGAAGAAACTTCCATTACTTTCACATCGACCCTGTACATTATACTAGTTCACAAACTCGCTGTATCTCCACCTTTCTATTCGATGTCCCATTTCACCGCGGCACGCTCCATCTACCGCGACAAAAAACGAAAAACCGGATGTAGGAACTCGAATCCCCGATGTCTTTGTTCCAGAAAAAAGATTACTCGTCGTATTGAAAAAATCTTAGCGACGATATTATCCAAATATTCCTATATAACGAAACAATTCAATGACATAAATTTTATTTGTTTACAAATATGTATTACCGCGATTTTCAAATATTTTAATTAATGTAATTCCAAGCTTCTTTGTAATTGCTTAAAAAAAATTTCATCCGTTTGACAGACGCGCAAGAAGAAGTATAGGCGAAAGATATTAGGGAAATGACACTTCTGAAAAATTCATTTCCACCGGTAGCATGATTCCTCGTATATATTCCATACTCGCGTGAGAAACGCGTCGTTAAAGTTCGTCGAACTGAACGTAACGTAGGTGGTGAAACTGGAAGTCGTAAAAAGGAAACCGCAGCCACTTGGATGAAATTTTTGTGCTGCTAATTTGAGATTGTCGTGACACGGTGAAAGAAGAAGTGTCTGCGCTGGAAGTAGTCCCGCTGGTACGCCGGTACACCGTATTAATTCGCGTAAAATCGCCTCCGAAACTTTCATCAAGACGTTCCATAATCCGGGATTCTGCTCGAATCGTTGCAGCATTAATGGATAATAATTAACGCGACTTCTTCTCGGAGATTCTCTCGAATGAAAGCTAAGAAGAACTCGAAACTCCTTGGCCATTTTAGCGATCAGCCTCTTGAAAAAATTCGTCGAGAACTTAACGTCATACCTATTCAGCTGACTCGTTGACCGTGCAAGTCGCCTTGTACAGTGTATAACGTCAATTGCGTTCTTTCACTGGATGATTTTAATTCATGCGGATGAAATTGAAAGGATAACGAGTATGTTTCTGTTGAAGTACAGCGATACATCGACATATGATTCGACGAGAGCGCTGATCCGATAAGATCATTCGGTGAAGTCATCCAGCGTACACTGTAGGAAACGCATACTCGGCTTATCGTTTAAGAGGTTAAACGATCAACAATTTTCACGTGAATATGCATTTTAACCTCTTAAACAAGCATAAGAAAAAGTTCCAACGGTTTAGAAACATTCGACACTCGAAACATTCGTATAAAAGTCCGCGGTCGCCTGATTAATTACCGACAGGTAACGATGTTTACAGGATAATTGAAAATTACTGTAGGGTAACAGACGTAACGAAGCGATCGATCGATGAGAACAAGTGACAACATTTGCAAACCGAAAACGTATCAAGGATCCCGTCCGTTTAACTCTGTTTTCATTTAAATAGATATACTAGATAGCGGATAGATCCGGAGACGTTTCAATATTCCTCATCCGCCGGGCTATCGTTGGCTAAAGGTATCAGGTTAAAGAACGTAAAGAGGGGCCGTTCGTGTTCAGAGACATTCGGATAGCCGGCACGAGACGCGCTCTCTTTTGCAAAATGGCTCGATTCGTGCGGTCTCGAATAGTAAACCCGGTAAGTGGTACTAGAGCGAGGGTAAGGGATTTTTTCGAATCACGAGGACGTCCCGTAAATTCGTGAGGCTTTCACGGTGAAAAGGCGAAAGGAAAAACAACGGGCCTCGTCAAAAACGTCGTCGCAAACGTCGTCGCAAACGTCGTCGCAAACGTCGCGTCGTTGTCGTCGAAACGGGCCGAGATACGGAGACAAGAGGTTTCCATAAACACAGCAGCTCCACGAACGAAAAGGGTAGAGGTGGTTGGCTCGATTTCGAGGTGTTTTCGTCGACGATAGAGACGAAAATCGGTGCAAAGTATGTGCACCTACGTGCTATAGGACGTGCCAAAAGTATCTTGAAATATTTAGTTAACGCTGTTGGCATCGTAATAGGAGTGGACTTAAGATCCGAAAGTTCACGTACGACGACGACACGCTACATCGACGTCGTTTCTAGATCCTTTTGATTCTCAAATGGCTTTCTTTTTTTTACTTCGTTTTACTTCGTTTCCGCCACTGTTTTTGTTCCCCTCCTCTGAATCATCTCCGTTTGTAAATCTCTTTCCCTTCCTTTTCCTTAAGGTGTCTCGTGGCAGTTCTGTTTTCCCGAGTCGCGTCTTTCGCCTCTGTCCTCCTCTTTGTTTTCTTTCATTTTCCAGCGCGCACTTTTGTCCCCTTCTTTCTTCTCCAAGATGTAAATATTTTTCTATCGAAACACCACAGACTTTCTCTACTTCCTCTCCTCTTCGGCTACTCGTATCGTTGCCCGTGTATCCCTCTGATTGCTAGTAATTGCTCTCTTTCCACCTTTCCTTGTTTCAAATCTCTGTCGATGATTTCACAGTTCGAACGTTTATACGACGATTTTTCTAGCGCTCTTTACTCGCTTTCTTTTCTCGTTTTAAACATAAATTATTGGTAAAAACACACGATGGTATTTTTTCGCCAATCACTCGCCAATCTACCGCATTGTCCTTATCTTGCCATTGCTGTCTCGTCTTAGTTCCCCTTCAGTTTGCCTCGGTTACGTCGATATTGCGTAAATTGAGCTTAAGCGATATCGCGCCGTGGAAGCGCCGGCCAAATGGGTCAGCTCTGACCGAGCTACAACTGTGCAGTCAAGAGATTTTCGACGGAACAGCCCAAACCGTTTATCATTCCTGAGAACGATCCACGGGCAAGACATTTCGTTTCGTTCCTTGCAACTTTTTTGGATGGCAGTTCGAGCACATCTCGCTACGTTATGCTACAAATTTCACAAATTTCCAAAATTTCTTACTATATATTTGATGTCGAAATATTAGGTCGTTGTTACAAGATAAGTCCTTTTTACTTCTCAAAGGCTAGCATTTTTAAATCGAGAAAATCCTGATTGATTTATCTTTGATCGATGCAGAATTCGATCGGCTGAAGGGAAAAGTCGCTTCTTTCTGGTTCATAGAGCATTCATTAAGTATTCGCATCTCTTTACAAAGTGCTATAATTACACTCTTCTTTGTTAACCTTTCTCTTCCGTAACTCGTCTAGAATCATTTAACTTCGTCGTATGAAAAAAATTACTTCGCGCTAATTGATCGTCGCATCGAAGAAATGTTACGAAACTTTGTAATCGCGTGTTCACGCTGCCAGGGTTTACTTCAGCCTGTAGTCACGGCAAGGTTGCGAATCAGCACTGTAGAAGTATGCATCAACCTGCCACCACGAGACACGTGTTCCCAACCCTGTTGGAAAATTTGTGCGCGTAATTATCTTGCGAATTTAATGTCCAAAAGTAATTTTCGCTCGTGGAGAATTGTCTCGGGATTTATTTACATGCGTTTCACGCGATAGCTACGGAAGAATGGTAGTCGAGAGTAGGTTTCTGGTTCGTCATTCGGTATACGCAACTAGTTTTGCATGGTTCGCCTTCATTTCGTATTAACCTGCGGCTGTCTCTGTATTATACTCTTTTTACCAGTGAGTATTAATGACGAGGTTCGAGATAATTATCAAAGATATTAATGATGGATAGTTTTATAGACTAATGTGAAAATATAGTTCGAGAAGCGTTCAATGGCATGACCCAGGTTTATCCTAAAATATATTTATTTCCAATTTAAACACTACTTGTATCCATATTGAAAATTCATAAAAATGTTGACTCGCAAGACGATTTTCCCCCGTGATATCTTAGACAAAACAATAATTATATTTGGTAACGATATATTACCGATAATTATGACTTCTGCTCCGATTAAATGCAGCATAATTCTCTAGGACGAACTCTCGATATAGAAGCTGACGCACATCCTGAGAACTTTCGACTCTTCTTACTTTCACCTGTTCGCGTACTTATTTTCCATAATCATTTATCACGCACATTTCTTTCCCCTCTAGTTCTCCCTCGAGCTCCCTTTCGTTCAATGTGGACATTCAGACACGTACACCACAGCCTTGAATAGCTGTGCATAATCGCGAGCTCTTCAAACATTCTTCTTTCGCATCTCCAACACTTTAGACTAAGTGCCCTTCATTCGCACATCCATAGCTCTAACCCAGACGTTTTTAGCTCTCTGCTATAATATACTAGACAAAGTATTACTAGGACATCAACCGTTGTGCAACAATTTTTCTAATTAGAATAAAACGCTCGGTCACGAACAAACGCGAAAATTTTTATGAAATATCTCTCGCTGCAAAAATCAATTGCACGTACACTGGCCATGCATGGAGGAATTAACCTTCCGCTCTCGGATGTTACCAGATGACGACATTCAAGATTTATCTTAAAAGTCAACATTTGTCTCCAGAATCGGATGGCACTACTACGAAAGCGGTAAATATTTACTGCTTCGACTGGTCGGTAGTGGCAGCAAAAACGTATGCCGTTGATCGCAAAGGATTAATCAATCGAAAACTTTCCAGAAAATATTTGTTCATTCCAAAGAACGATTAGCAAGTTTTGCGGTTCGTCGTAAAGGCGACACAATCCAAAAGTAAATTCATGGATGCGTGCGAAGCGAAGAATTAATCCTCTCGCGTGCCGACAGAGAGTAGCGTATTCTACACGGCCAGGTTTGTCAGTGTAGTTGGATTTGGCCGGTGGGCACGGCTCGTTTAACCGCGGCCAGCCTCGTATTTCGTAGCACAAAAGGCCGATGCCGTGAATGGAAGGGTTAGAGGGTCGAAAAGCAGGTATCTTCGGGCTACGGGGTAGCCGTACGATTGAAAGCGACGCGGTTTTAGAGGCTGCGGAACGAGGGCAGGCTACAACTAACCAGACTGGTTCGTGGAGTCTTCGGACCCGACCTCGCTTGCGCCTGTAACGGACCTACTGTTTGCACAGATAAGAGTAATTAATGTCTTCTCGGCTGTGGGTTCCCGGGGCGACAACCTCGCTTCGTCGACTCACACGACCGGCTAACAGCCGCTGGCTCGACGAGCTGCCCTCTTTCTTTCTAAATGAAGCCGAAGACTCGCCAAGGCGGGAAATAACGCCACGTCAATCGCTAAACGACTCTGTTAGGACACCAACGTGACCGTTACTCGCTCGATTGGTCGAGGTTGGTTTTAAAGAACAGACTCGGTGACTGCTGGCAATTCAGTTTCCGACGACATTGGTTGAGAAGATCGAACCGCAAACTGAACCGAGGCTTGTGTCGCGAAAGTCCAAGGGATATGGAAGTTTAAGGTTAAAATGGTACTTGTATTTGAAGAAGTTGGAGATTGGAGATCGTAATATACAATGCCTGCGCTTATCCTTGTCTCCCCATGAAGCGTTTTTTATCCGCTTCTATATTTCATTCTCGTAGTATCAAGTTTTTTTCAATCATACAAAAGTACTACATTTAAACGTTACGGAATTTACTGCATACTACATATTTTTAATATTTCCCGCCAGTCGTTGTTGTTGACGTCTTTAAGAATGGAGGTAAGAAGGTTCGTTGATTATTCGTAATTCAGCTATTGTCATTAAAACGTAGATCTTCCTGAAAAGTATGTTCTTTCTTAAGAAAGATAAGAAGATGAGCTTCGTAGATCTCTTCGTACTAGCATTTTGCTCAGCTTTGACAATGAAATCGTGATGATCTAGAGCTACAACGGTATATATTAAAATCTACGTTTATGGAATTATAAAGGACAATGTAAACGGTTCGAAAATTTAACAGCCAATTTTATACAACGATAGAAGCAAAATTTGTCGAGTTCTGTATCGTTCTTTAAAAGACACGGTACTTACGAAATACACGAGAAAAATCGACGGAACAAAGGGTGAGAAGAAGATGATACGGCGGCAGTTCTCGAACGCTGACAGCTTTCTCTTTATAATCGCTATCTATTTATAATGGATTACTTCAACTTGGAAGGATCGTCATCGACTCGTTCGCGTAACTAGCAATTTCACGCGTCTATGGTATCGATAAGACACTCTCCTACGTAATAACAGGAAATCGAATAAAATAAAGAGCTTCGGATTCTTGCTCGTCGGAGCGTCCAGTGAAACAATGAAGTTTCAAAGACTCGAAGTCGGTCAAAGAATGAAAAGTTGATCCGGACGATCGTTAACGACGAAGTATACAAAACGTAGATGCCGTCTACTATAAATACGATGTTTCATAAGAGCCTGCAACCAAAAAGAACGTAACTTTCGTCGCCGAAGTCGCGCAAGTTTCCTTTCAATATAAGCCAAGATATTCTGTAGTCGCGAGAGCCAGCCGCGAATAAACCGAACTGCAACGGCATCGGGATCTTAAATAAGATACTCGTTATGTGATGCCGGAACTATCGAAGCTCCCATAATCTTTCTAGGCGTGGGATTAAACTTTGACTTGGCGAGTTTGCTTCCGTAGGGATCGTGCGACGACGCGCTTTATCCAAGGGAGGACGGAAAAAAAGGAATGCCTTGCTTTGGCTTACTTGCAAAAGTTTTTACAAAATGCTGTGAGAAAAAAAAGAAAGAAAGGAAAAAAGGTAGACGATGCTGTGCGTACATACGTTGTATACGAAGATCTTGTTTGACAGAAATTGCAAGGGTGAATTTTATCTGCCATGTACCATATATGTATGTATAACTCTAACCTAAAAAATGTAAAAGAACTGTAAAAATAATTGTAAATTCCTTGCGAAGCAACGCGAAGAACGGTAGAACTAGTATAGATGTAGACACTTGATATCGTTGTAAAATCATGTTATCGTTGCGTTTAACTTTGCATCGTTGCGTTTCTATTCGCTGGAGGATTCGGTCCAGATGTCGTTATCTCTCCTTTGCTATAAGAATACTTTTCTTAAGCATTTGGCAAAGTTATTCGTAACCTGTAAATAACTTATATACGTATAAATTATATATTATAATTTATATATCTATATATCTATATAGTTATATCTATTTTTAATGGTTACGTTAATTCGAAGCTGTATCTCCCTATGCTCTACTTGAGACCTAGCAGTCCTATAGGGACTATAGCCCAGATTTAAGTCACGCTCGACCCAAACCAAACCAAAGTCTAACCTAAATCTAACAATCCAAGAGGGTTGCACGTTTAGTTGTTTTACAACCAAGGGGCTCTCCGTGGTACACTGGTCAATGTCCTGCAAGAAGTTGATTTAAGGATTCTACCCGCATATATTGTGCATAAGAACAACATTTGAATGTCAAATTTTCGTAATTCTTACGTAATATATTCAGCGGTATCCGATAAGCGATATCGCATTTCTTGTAGATAAAGAAAAAGAAAATATAACTCGAGTTTTCGATAACTAGCAAACTAGTAAAAGTATGAGCTATATAAAAATTCTTAAAGGTAAGAAAGTTCAAAGATTAACTTCTGTTATATCTTTGGTCGAAATTAAATGATATTAGGATATATATATACATGGGTACATGTTACTAGACTGCGAATTTTTATATTATGGTGATTATATGAAATTTGGAACTAGAACATTGCACAGAAAGCGCATAATATGAAAAAGTATACAAAATATCCCGAGTACAGCGCTTCGTACGAAACTTGGTACGTGAAACAATATTCTACCAAGGTTCTACTCTTTGGTTATTATCTCAAGGATATGCATTCGTATAAAAATGCGCAATCAGCCTACTACGTGTAGTCGTAGTCTATATCGCAGTGAAAACTTTCACGTATACGAATTATAACGAGTCATTGTAAATTTGCTGGAACCAAGCGACCTCGTGAGACGCGAATAAAGGTGAAACAGTTTTATCGTCAAATTTCATCACGGCAATCGTCACAGAAGTCGAATAAGAGGAATTAGTGTCGTGTACGTGAGTTTTCAGCACCGATGGGAGACCGCGTCTAACTGCCAACAGCTATTACGATGTGCAGAAACCACCGCGGATCTACCACTGACCTTTCCATGATCCTTTCAAAGGATTAAACTTTAACGTGTCCGCGGTAAGCGCTTTCTCAAACAACAACCAGCAACAGTGTTTCCATTAACAAAGTACCAAGCTGACTATGCTTTATAATTGCATTGCGGCAAGAAAGAACATAAATTTGTCAAGTGTATGGAATTGCATTATCCAAGGATAATTATTCAGCGATAACTTTAATTTCCAGTGTACTTAATTCTCTAAAATAATTCTCAGTGGGAAGTTTAGTAAGGGAAGTTTAATAAGGAAATATTTTTCTAGTGGATGTCAGTGGTTGCGCGAGAGGGTCAAACGAGAGAGAATCATTTGGAGAAGACAAGCTGACTTAAAAGTTGGACAGACGAAGCTCTTGAATTGCTTTCGTTAAACATGTGCATGTAGTAGGACTTCGTGGAAATATTTGCTGTACCTTAAGGGTTTACAGCAAATATTGGAATTTTCGGAAATAACAGTGTGAATATCAAAGAAATATGGAATTTCTATAAAGTACCTCGATACGCATTTACTTAGAAGATTCTTTAGCCTACTTATATCCCATAAAACAACTAATTCGTTTCGACAATGATTTTGTATAATAAAGACTGTCTTAGCTGAGAAATTTAGGTAAACTCGACGAATCCCTGAAATAATTACAAAAAATTGAAATTAGAACTGTTACATAAATCGATGTTCCACTAATAAAAGAAAATACGATTTTCTGAATCTGTAATAAGGGTTCTATCGAAATTTCGAATCCAATAACGATAATAAAAACAAGTATAGATGAAAGTTTGCCGTAAACCTTAGCTGATGGAAGTGGTTATAAAACGAAATTAAGATTTATCTACGTTGGAGAAGAAGTTCCAAGAATCCTAAGTCGAATCCTAATTCGCGAATAAGACTTGCCCGTGAAACCGAAGATTTATCGAAGTATAGGGCGGAGTTTCTAAAACTTTCGGTCAAAGCCTATTTTACGTAGAAATTTGTTTCTCCGTTAAATGTACTTCGATGTTCGCCTTTAAGTATAATTCCACATGGTAAACGCTCGTCTTCGATTAATTCGTGCACGGAATATTAAAACGCCACAAATCCATCGGGTAAAGTGTCCTCGATATTATTACAGATATCCATTAATTTCGCAACGACCTTAAAAGTAATGCAATTAAAATCTGTGGATATTCTGTCGTAAATTTAATTAACGAATCTCTTTAAACTTCGCCGAAGGTTACCTCGGCGATGCTTCAATATTACAAATAGAATCTCTGCTAAAATATACAATGTCGGCATCTTTTTATTTCGTTATTTGACATAATTACTAAAATTTACTATATAAATGCAGTAAAATATAGAAAATATTATACATTCTTTCAATCTCGTTGAAATATCTTGCCTCGCCTTTTTACTAATTATTTTCGCGACGTATTTAATTTAAATACATGGCGACACGAGTGCACGAAACAATTTTTGATGCGTATTTTCGTTCGCACGAGGACGAATCAACGAAAGGCGAGATCAAAAAGTGGCAGAAACTGCCGAAAACATTGCGGAGATAATTAACACATTAAATTGTAAACATTGGATTAAGAAGTTCCGCGAGAATTTTAATTAAGAAACTTTTCTGGAACTTGAAGGAATTAAAGGAGTTAAAAGTTGAAAGATTTAAAAGCTGACATTCCCATTTAAGGAATTTGTAGATTCAACCTTTTTATGAAATTGAAAAGTCAACCGTTGGAACTCTTCGAGTTGAAACATTCGATTCTTCTTTCAATTTTGTTTGATATTCCTTCTAATTTCATATAGTACTCTTTCTCTATAGAAATATATTTCTACACGTCCGATATCTTTAAAGGGCTATGGTGGTGTGCATCCGCGAGCTGTTTCGTCGTCAATTATAAACATTTCGATTTTAAGCCGAATTACCTACTATCGACTTCTCACGTGGGAATGTATTCCGTATTCGCGGAACTTTAAAGATTTTAGCAAGACTGGAATTGTACCATCGGTATTCCGATTACGCCATTGGCGAATTCGAGTTTACCCTCGATCCAGATCGTACGGACCGTAGTTTATCTTAACCATCCGAAAGATCGACGATAGAACCGAAACTAGGCACCTGGTGCATTATCGATTTCCCAACAGACAAATACACTCAATATCAGCGTGTCTTCCTTCTAGCCATCCAAAGTAAACTTGCAGGATAACTAGATAGTCGAACGTAATGATATTTCCGAATTCGATTGATTATAGCATTGGAAGATCGCGTGAGTACATAACAGATACGTTAATATTTGATATTTGTTGAAAAACGTATAGTTACTAGAATATCAGAGTCGCTCTTTGGTATTAGAAAAGAATCGTTGAATGTAGAGAGAATTAACGTGGCGCAATGAATTAAACGGACGAATCTTAATATTAAAAAATTCATATAACGTTTAAATATTTAGGAATTCAATAGCTAGACACAGTATACGATCGTTTAAAATCAATGAACATATAATATTATTACTGTCATCCGATGACAATGTTCGTTTCTCATATATCTGACCGAATACTGCGTGTTCTACTGGTACAGACTACGCGCCGCCGCGCCGTCCGATCGTATATTTGGTCACGCTACTGGCGGTAGAAAATTCTCGCGTATAATATTTATTGGTAGAATACCGCGCAATTCTAAATAAAATATCGGTTTAAGAGCTAATTCGTTTACAAGCTGTCAGAGACTCTTACGACTCGTTACATTTTGTTTAATGTTATTATGTTATACGTTATAAAATAGATATTGCCAGCTGTTTCGGCCGAATATTAGACAACTCTTTTAATGCAAGGGTTAAAATGTTTGAGATTATTTAAGGGTAGAAAGGGACGCTTTTGCAACACGCTTTGCTTGCTTGTTACTGCTTCTTTCTATACAGTCCCATTGTATCGTAATTGTGCACAACAACGTGGAAAGTAGTCGGAAATTAATAAATGTAAAGTCGCGTCGAGCCACAGCACAGAAACACGGTTATCGCCACCTCTGGAGCAATTATTAGCATTGAACACATTGCCCCTAATAGATTGGCATGGTCATAAACATCACCCGAAGGGTTGTCAAGCTCACCCCAGCCAACGCGTTGCTCTCTCGCGCTGGCTCGCGAGTTAATAGCCCGTACTTTCAGCTCGTAACTCCGAGGGCGATCTAGATAAAGCTGCTTTATGAAGCCAGAGTGAGCACACAGTTTCTCTTCTGTAGTCGCTCGCACGAAGCGACGCCGCGTGTCGTCGAGTCGAGTCGAGTCGAGTCGAGTCGTAGACCAACAATAGCCACGCGTCGTCTAGACGGGCACCTAGCCGTGTTCAGCTCCGACGAACTCGTTCTACCCATCGAGAACCAACTTTACGTATTTTCTCATACGCTGTGCGCAAATTTGTCCCCGTCATAGTTTCTCTAACATTAACAGCCTGTTTCTAGTAGTACGCGGCTACGGAATGTCGCGATTTACGAGAATTACGTTGTCCACACGCGAAACTTCGTTACGGTATAACCACATGAAATTTCTTCGGTCTGATTTCACACCGGTTTCTTCCAGTCGCTTCGACGCTGCGTTAATTTACAGCGTAACGATGCTTTACCGCATGATAATTTCCTATTATTCTCCTGCACGTTACAATGACTTAGAAAGAAAAGCGGAAACGTCGGTAGTAAATACGCAGCATCGGTATATTCGCTGCATGCGCTTTTCGCTTTTATAAAGTAATAAAGTATCTTTAGGCGCAAAAAGAGCATAGTATCCTTATATGAAGTTGTCACGTTATATAGAAACCGGACAAGTACTTCCGCGCGTTCCTTTTATTAGACTGATCAGAAAACGATACTATCTTGTAACAGAGAATATATAATATCGAACATAAGTTGTATCGAAAAAATTAAATCGAATTCTATATTAAACTTTTTAGCAGAATTGACCGAATCCTATTTAATTTACTTATTTCGTTTTAGCGAAGCTTATAAGTACCTCGCGATATCGCACGTTTACAAAATGCAGAACATTTCCTGTAATCAACAAGGAGGATAGTTACACGATTCGATCTGTAGCAGGAATCGTTGAAACACTAGCACCGGCTATAACTTTGAAACGGTATCTAGAGGGACAGAGGGAACCTACTTATGTACGAGCATTTTTTCTCGCTAAAACCTATTTGTACTTGCGTTTCATTAAATACGTTAAGTACTGTGTAGTATAAAAAGCGAAATGTAAAGTTTGACATGGTAAAATGTTGCTCGCTAATGAAGTGCATTCATCGTACCGTGCTATGACAAAAAATGCAGTTTTCAAAATATGAACAATTACGGCCTTTATATCTCTGCGGTCGTACAACGCTATGGAGCAACGTGAAAGGATACGTGGGAGGGGGAAAAGGAAAAGCACCGTATAAATCTGTCGTTTTCACGCGATATCCTATTTAATTGGTACGAGTAGCGTGTAAAAGTTTTATACAATCACTTACAGGCCTGCACCGCGTGTTGGCCACGCTAATGGACTCGGTTTTCGCAGTATCAACGATACCGTACCATTTTTTGAACTTTCTCCCGTTGTCTGTTTTAAACGGGACGCGAGAGTAGCCGCACTCGTTTTCGTATTTACGAAGAGACGGTTTTTCAGGCAAGGCGGTCGAAATATTTTGTCGCTTCCGCTCCCTACTTCCGATATTTCATCCCGGCGACGATAAACGAGGCTTTCTCGAGTAGCAACGCAAACGCGACCGCGCTTTTATAATTTCACCGGTCCTGTATTAATCCGAGTGGCGCACGATCCCGACAAAATTAGTCATCGAAACCGAAAGATAATGCAAAGTTCGCTGAATTTCACTTTGCACCTATCATATCGATGAAATACATATCGATGGAATCGTAACATTAACCTTCATCGTAGAATTGGCACGCTGTTATTTATTTTTCTATAGAACGTTGTAAAAAGTGAATTTTGTTCCGTTTCACTTTTTCCCTTGTAGCATTCTCTCAAAAGCGGCGAATACACGCATGAATAGCCTAACGCCGTTCTTCTGTCAGACAACGAGCGCTTTTCCGAAACGTGCCTGACGTTTTCCACCTGAACGACGAGCGTTTTACAAAACGATTCGACAGTACTCTCGTCGACGAAATCGCACAGGAGTCAGTTGCAGTTAAGCGTTACTCTTTGTTCGTTTATCCGTCCTTTACTTTTCGTCCGGTTTTCACCCTCTTCCTTATCCGAGTGGAATACGGACACTTGGAATTATTCGCATAGCTGGACGCAGTATCTACACAACGGCCACGTAACGGCAGAAACTATCAAAATATTTTGTCGCTTCCTCTTGAACCTTCCCTAAATTCAGGTTGCGCCCCTGTTTCGCTCCGTGAGCCGAAAAATCGAACAAACTTTTTCCATTCCTCTTGTTCGCGATTGATACTGGCTTGATCGATAAAGTACGTCTTAAGGTGAATTAGGACGTGAAGGGTGCCGAAGGAATAGTTTTCTTCCGAGGTAGGCAAACGGTCTTTTTCTTTCCAAAGGCCCTTGCGCTCTTCGTAAGTCCCAAGGTTTTCTCTTTTACGACGTCCTGGCCTCGCACGTTGTTTCGCGGGCCATGCGACCAACGCGTGCGCTCCAACCCTGGGACTTTCTTTACGGTCTTGTGCCGCTACAATCTTTACGAAAATATCGATTCCTGTTTCATGCAAAGATTGTCGACAAAGTCGCCACGTCAAAGTATTCGTAGCGAAAATATTGGAATATATTTCATTATATTTATATATAATATATTTTCAGAGCCGTTTCAAATTTGACCAATAAAATCGCGATAGCCGTGTCCCACAGCGCTAATGAGATTTCAAAATGTTGTCTGCGATATATACGTAAATAATTTCCAGCAGTTTTTCAATTTGTTACAACGAATCCATCGTTCGTTCTTTCTCACAACCGCGACGTTTGTCGAAATTTATTTGAGATTAGCAGTAATCTTAATTTAATTTAATCGATTTAAAAGCGGTATAAATATCCGTGTGTAATCGTTCTTTCGAATTGCAAACCTTTTGATTTTCAATTAATCTTTTCTTAAACGTCCCTCGGATCCTACGTAAACCAATGGAACGCTCCGAATCGAAACGAAGATAATAACGCGCGATGCCGTTTACCAAATAAACGTCTATTCGTACGAAACGACGTAAAATGCAATTTCATTGCATCCTCTAATTGAGTAATTTCCAGTAATTATCGCTCGTTCCCGCCTAACAACGAGCAACGCGTTGTTTAAATAACTTACAATTTTATTTACGTGGACTCTAAATGATATTTTATTTAATCTATTGTGCGATTGAATATCAGAAAGATAAAGTCCCAAAGTTAATGCAACGCGGTACGTCGATTCGATAACAGAAAGTAGCTGTTTTCAATGCTAATTAAATTTCGTGCTTTTGTACGCGTAATATATTCGATACACATTAAATTTTCGATTTTAACGTTACTTCGGTTTAATGGATATTTTAATCAATTTCGTGCTATAATATCAAAAATATTTTTCCTCGATTTAGCTTCATCTCAGTTACCATTCTTGACATTATATCCGATATTCGAATTCAAATTTATACATTCGCAGAAGGTTTAATAATAAAATTTCAATTAAATATCCTCCATTTCGAATCCTTCGGACTGAGACGAAATCAATGACTGGATTAAGAATTTAAAAATACGTTCGATTTCTCAACAGTCGATTTGACATCGTCTCGGTTAACGTATCTGTCTTTTCTAATATTGGAACTGTAGCTCATAAATTCGCGAAGAATAGAAAGGAAATTTCGTCGAAAAATTTTCTATTCCTAATTTACAAAGACAAACGGACCAATGACTAACTAGGGATAGAAACTTAATAACGTATTAATATTCTTGTAGTAATTTAATCTTTTTCTAGGCAAGTTTCCATAATTTGTAGTAATCTGATTTAGCTTCGAATTAAAACCTCCGCTCGATGCCGATATCGATGATGAAGTATTATTAAGCGAAGAGGAGAAAAAACGATTATTGTAAAAAGTCGCTGTCATTCTGAACAGTCGTCTTTACCATTGTTAAAACGGTGCAAAGTTTCGTGGAAAGCTATGTCGATATTTCCTTGTATCGAAAAAAGACGGAAACCGCAACCGAATATAAATTGCGTAGCTAAGAACAGCAAAACGTCGGGACAAAGTGCCGTTCCTCCATATTCATGCGTTCTCCTCCTTGGAATCGTGGCGAAAGAAGCTGTAGAAAAGGATTGATAATACTAAAACTAACATACTTAGGTTACAGGGTTCCGTCGCTGAGGCAGATTAACGGAGAACAGATATTTTACATCTTTTTGGAGATTTTGCAATTTTTCTTTTATATTCGAATATTTTTCTTTTTAATTTGATCGCGACTGAATGTCGGGTAACAGTTGCGATCGATTGAGAAACTCATGAACTAAGAATATCTCTAAATTTGTAAAAGTTATCGCTAATAATACGAAAAATTGGTCCACTTTTCGATTTAATGCCGCGAAAAGTTACGACAACCGCGTCATTGTATCCATCCCCCGCCCCCTGACTACTATC
Source organism: Bombus confusus (assembly GCA_014737475.1). Taxonomy (NCBI): domain Eukaryota; kingdom Metazoa; phylum Arthropoda; class Insecta; order Hymenoptera; family Apidae; genus Bombus; species Bombus confusus. The sequence continues at coordinate 288,289 of JACXIV010000052.1, forward strand.
CAGAATGGACTATCCTTAAGAAGAGGGAGCAGACGATTGGAAGTTTCTGCGCTACGTGAAAAGATCTCGCAAAGTTTAACCAATAAAAAGGCAAACTTACCGCAGGAAAGCCTGCCGTCTGAACAAGAAAACGTGATTTCGTTGTGCTACGCTACGGGCTCCCATTGCAGTAATATCTCATTGAATCGCGTTTCTGCTGATAAGTCGCGTTTAACGAGCGATAGATACTTGCATATCTGTTTCGCGTCTACGACCATTTATTAACGAAGATAGACAACAGATTTTTAGCGAGAAAGGATATGTGCAATATTATGAAAAAATTACAAACACAACTATAAAATAAAATTATAAACGCTAGGGTTATGTACCACTTATCTAATTATTTAATTTCTGGCAGATACTTTTATCCATCTACGTACCAAATATTACACTTGTAACGTGTTATTTATTTATTTATTTTCATTACCTATGGCAAATGGTTTTCGATAAAATGAAAATGCGGTCCGGAATACGGTCGAAAGTATTGAAATAGCATGTTACCAGGAGGTGATCGTGAAAAATAGCAAAAGTTCTCGCACTCAGCGCGTTCGGAAGAATAACATTTTGAGAAGCGACAGATTTGTTCAGGTTTTTCGTGACAGACACAATTGATTCTCGCTTCGCCGCCATCTGGAAATATATCGAATTTTTCATGCCTGGTGCGTGGTTAGAAAAATAAAATCTCAGCCAAGTGGCAAATTTGTCCGCGTAGTTGTCTTGAGAAATGGCAGATTCCTCGTACGAATACCGCCGAGGGACAAGGATTTCTTATATCCAGAAACACGATAGACAAGAAGTATAAGGTATTGCGAGATCTTGAAACAAGCAAATTTTGTTTTTTTTTTCTTTTTTTTTTTAAATCACAATATATTACAAAATTACGATAACTTCTTATTATAATTGCGCAATAATCAATAAAAATTCCGAGGAGGTAGTATCGCATTGTTCCAAGTCAAATTTAATTTTCTTCGTTCAAACTTTACTCTTATTGATTAAACGTTACAGAGGGAAATCTCGCAGTTGAAAATTATGTTTTCGTTGTTTCGTTAAAAAGTAGAAACAACGGAGAAAATGCAATTGCCAATCTCGTTTTCCTTTCGAATCGATATGCTCTATTAAGTTTTCCATCTCGAGCTTCGTATCTCAAACGTATCGAGCTTTTATTCTTCGATATTCCTTGTTTGTTACAAATCGCGTAATGTTATTTAACAATAACGAATAATTCCTGTATTATACTCGCTGTAAAATGTGTTGTTAGTACTTATCAATGAAATAAATTAATGCTCTTAAGCAGTCCTTTATGCTGTAGATTGTAGATTATAATAAAATATTGACAAACGTTATAATATACGTAAACGTTATAATATGTATATATATATATATATATATATATAAAAGTCATGTTTCCACTGCGTCGCCAGGATTAAAAATTGATCGTCGAGAGTTGCGAATCATGTAACGGTGTTTCATAAGGAGATAAAACGCGGATTACGTTTTCATTAAAGATTTTGCAACGATCTAAGGCTGCAAACTCCTCGGGCATTTCTTCCACGAACAGTGGTCATTAAACGAAACCGCAATTTTATTCGTCCCGATTAACTCGAACGAGATAGCAAGATCCCTTTGATAGCGTTTTCTTTGGATATGATTGCCAACACAGCTGGACAAATTTAGAAAAGTCGGTAGAAACGATATGAAATCGAGAAGATCCTAATCCCCTATTTCACGAAGCATTTGCATTTATTTACGGACGTCGCGTGGCGTCCGTGCGGAGTGCGGAGAACTTTATTCAAAAGTTAGCCCAGCATACACGCTACACCGAGTTATTACTGTCTGAAAATTTCCTAAGTGCATCGAATGGATTCAGCGAACGTACTTTAAGGGACTTACTACTCCCAGGTGAAAAAGACGCGAAAGCCGAAAGTTTCGCGAGCACCGCAGCGCTGCATAATTAATCGGTAAAAGTCGCTGTGCAACTTGTTCGACCACGGTGATGTTCGAATCATCGCCATGCTCGCAGCGAAAAGCTTGCAAGATCCGCTTAGGAAACGGGAATAAACGTTTCGACAGATGTAAAGCGGGCATGTTCGGCCGGATGCGTTGTTTCGCGATAGAATCGCTTTCGAAATGAAATGAAATGACAAGGAAATGAAAATGAAGTAAATGGGAAACTAGACGAAACGGAGCGATTTAACGAGCCCCTACTCGTCCGTGGTTAATAACCAGCGAATGCTCGTGGCGTTTGAGAGTTGCGTACCAATCTATCGTCGTGGGTATTCGTTCATCTATCGACTCGCCTCTAATTATCAAACTCGATGATATAAACATCCAGCGAATTCGAGTACTTGAACTTGAAGTTGTAGAAAACTTTCATGCATATAACCGAGTTATATAAAATATTTGAAAACGCTTCGTTAACACCGTAATAAGACACGACTATTACGACTATGTTGGTCAATTTCAAACTAATCTGAAATGCATGTACATATCGAAGTAAGTATTAAAGTGCTAATGAAATTTCAGAATGTTTCGTATAACTCGTAAAATATATTCATAAATAGTTTCTAGAAATCCTATTTGAAAGTCTGTTTGAAATTTAACAAGTCTGGTTGAAACCGGCGTGACCCACCGGTAGTCCACAATCTGCGCTTCTTTCTGGCGGCATGGTTCACACCTTTTTGTTTTTTTTTTTTTACCATAAGGCGGCGTAACCTACCGGTAATTCACGCTATTTGTGTCTCCAGTTTTTATTTATAAAACTGTAATTTAACGAAAATTGGAATAAAATGCAAATGTTGCCGAATAAGGTTAAATAACGACATGTACTTAACCTTGACGTGGCCTTGACCTTTAAAGACGGTCCTATTTATTTAAATAAGCTTGATCGTACAAGAAATAAGCAACTTATTCAATGGGAATAGTTAAAACTAACAAACAAGTAGCATTCAAATAAGAAACTTATCGATGAAGTAACAAGCTAACAAGTGCTGCCGGTAGAATATTCAGCGCAGAGTATGAAAAGGCGCGCCGCCGGCTTCAACGTGTTAAACATTTTCTTTATTTATTCTTCTTTGTTCTTTTTAATTGCCAATTATAACGTAACACGCAGGTAACACGTATTACACGATGTAGCGCTATAAGAACAAGCGCTCTATTTTCTCTCGTAGTTTTAAGGGGAATGAGAAGAGGGTTGTAAAAGTAGACGGTATTTCGACAAGAGCAAGTTAGGCTGTTCGTACATCATGAACGTACGTAGTAAAAAGCCGAAATAGCCTGCATATGGCGGAAGAGAAGAAGACGAGGAGAAAGCTTTTCTTTAAGGAAGATTTATCCAAGTTAGAATCATCTCATTGTCCGTGTTGCGACAGTTGTCCAGATAACGTTTGCTTGTTCCACTGATTTACGTAATAAACTTACTTATATCGATCACTGATATATTTCAAATAGTTATTAACGTTTTGTTTACATTGCCGATTTTGGTTAAAAGCAATTTAATCAGGCAGTTCCCGATATTTCTAACGTACTATAAAAAATTGCGAAATACACGGTCGACATATCGCAGGTTTACACAGCGAATGTCCGCCATCCAATTTACCATTTCGAGTGAACGATAAAGCAAATTCGGTATTTTGAAATTTCTGTCGGAACTGGGGAGAAACAGAAATTAAAAAGTGCCGACGTACAGGCTTATTAACTGTTAGATAAAAATGCAACGGTGGTACGCGTGACGTTGAAGCTTCTCCTCGTTTGCATGCCACTATATATTTCCTCGATTTGCATTTTAGTCGCATTATCCGAGTTTGTCGAGTGAATTTTCCATTTCGCTGGAAACTCGTCATAGTCGTCCCTCGCACGACATTGTTATTTAGCAATGGAGAAATATGACGCATGCCTGATAAGATAAAGAACCAAATAATAATTAGGAACGAACACGTTTAACGGCTTTATTCAAGGTTTTTAACTAATTTCATTTTCGATATTTCCTAAACATAAAATTCAATTTACCCGAGAGATAGCGCGGCTTTATAATTAGAAAATTTCACTGTTCAGCCTGTATTCGTTTTACTATGGCTGAATACAGAAGAGAGCAACGTAATTAGTATTGTACTTTGCATTATGTATAAAATAAGTGAAATCCGACGAGCGAGACGCCTTTTTTTCTTTAGTTTCTTTTTATCTTAATTTGGCTCACGTATTTGCATAATTTTCCTCCGATAACAATAAAGGCAATTATATCGTTATCTCGTTCAACGTTACAAAGGAGAACTCGTGACGATACTATAGACACCTTTATTCACGGCCGTTGAATAAAAATCACACTTTAACCTCGAGTAATTACTTTGGAATCGTAAATGCGAGCTAAGTGAAAAGCCGCGATTCTCGATCTTTGTTCATTTTTCTTGCCTACAGGTCCGTACATATCGTGCGACGATTATTCTTTCAGCTCGCGCATCGTGTTCGTATCGATAACCGTGTCATCGAACACGGTCGACAAATTGTAAATCAAACGTCTGCGGTCGCTTGTTTCGTCGATTTCGCTGGAACACGCAAGACCCAAGATCGCGGGCTGAAAAAATTACGATTCGTAGAACCGTCGTCGGGCGAAAAAATGGGCAAAAGGTAACGTTGAAAATCGCTGGTTCGACGGTCGATTATCGAGATTGCTTTCGTCTACCGAGAGCATGCCGGGCCGAGTACGAAAGCTCGAGTTCGATCATCCAAACCGAACACATAAATCTGACGTGGTTGTGTTTAAACAGGGGCGACTGAATCTTTTATTTTCTTCTGGCGTTTCTCGTTTATACGATACTGTTCCGAGATACGTCCAATACTCTGAAACGCGTTGCATTATTCTTCCAGCTATAAGAAGTTATGGGAGAGCGTACGCAGGTGTAGAAACCTTGTTATTAGCGTCGTGAAACTCCGACCCTCGTTCTATCACGAAACTAGAAATCATATCGGTCGAATCGTGTTTCGATCGTATATCCGTATCATGTTTTTCACTATCGCGTTCGATTCTCGCGGATTTTCTCTCGTTTTTGCCACACCGTGGTCACGATGATTTTTCTAAATGCGTGACGCGTCATGAATTTCTTCGTTCCGTCTCTTGTCCTGCAATTCATTAATCGAAATTTCTGGCACGCGTCTCCTTCGGACGAATTGATTCGAAAATACGAACGAAACGAAACGAACTGAAAATATTTTTTTTTTTTTTTTTTGCTACGAGTTGCTTCTATCAACGGAAACGTCCTTAATCGATCGATCTTTGGGAAGATATTCGATCGCGATTTTTGTAATGTCTGCATTTTTTTGGATTAGATTCGGTCGAGAATACGTTCTTCGTAAAAGTCGCCTACACCGATAGAGATCGAAACCGTCCTAACAGTTGTAACTCGTTGTAACCGTTCCAGCATATTTTTCCCAACTGTAAAATAGACCGTACCTTCGTCTTTGTTTTTTCTGCGTCTTCTTATTTCATTGAATCGAAGGAACAAATTTCCGTAAGGGCAAAACGTGCTCGGAGCATCGGCGGACTCAATCTCCTAAGGGATATACACAGCGCGAATCTTGCTGCATTTCTCTCTTTGCCGTCACCATCATCGTCGCTTTTGAAATATCTGCGGCGTACAATTGCTTTCTGCAAATATTATTTGTATCTTCGACGTTGAAAACGTTGTAAACATTTTGTTGTATAAGCGATGCTTCGTCGTAAAATCGTTTTCTTTGTCGATATAACGAACGAATGAAAAACTGGATGTTCCGTTATACCTTTTAATTTTACCGATTCGTCGTATTTGTATCGTGTTAACATTTACCCAGATATTCGTTATACGAAGGAATAATCGTCAACGAAATCGTGAAATTGATACGTTTATTCGAATACAGCAGATTATCGCGTTCTCGTGATACGCGGTGCAACAAATAACACGTACCATTTTCCTTTGTTTCTTGCATGCCTACGTACGACTAACAGATGGTCTTCTATTTTTACATTTCCATACATAACAGCGAAAAATGCGACCAAACAGTTTGTAGCGTAAAATATTCCTGTGTACTTTAAAGATCAAAGTATCACGGTAACGTAACAGATCGATTAATCTCTTTCCATATTAATTTCGACCTACGCCGCTGTCGTTTCAGCTTTCAAGCTTCTTGCGATACAGCAACTTTCTTATTTGCTGCGATTTAATGAAATTGCACTTAACACGAAAAATTCTCTGCCAAGTTCGAAACATTAAATAAAATGAAAATCAAATACGAAGAAATTGTCTAGTAGAAAAATCGTATTCGTAGCTGCATTCGTCCGGATGTTGTCGATGGCGTATGCACCTCGACAAGGTTGCTTCAAGAGCATCGTTGTCATCATATCGCCGACTCGGTCCGTTCACTCGGTCGTTCGAAACCGAACTCGATCAAGTGCTCTAGAGACTCGTTGAATTTCTGAGCGCTTCTCCGAGTTCCTCTTTCCGAAAAAAGAAATCGACCGCCTGCCAGTAGTTTTCCCGTCTCCATGTTCTTCTTCCATCTCGTCCTTCCAATTCCGTGTCCTTCGAATCGTCTTTTTCTCCTGTTCGTTAACCATGAATGGCTGTCGGTATCTTCCGACACTTTTTCCAGTTAGCAACGAGTGCCGATGCGAGCAACTTGCTAAAAACACCGAACAGTCGAGGACGGGACCGTAGGAACGATTTTACCATCTCTTACAACGATATCGCATCGCGAAGAAAAACTGGCAGATGCGAGCGATTGGCGAAACGCAGCTTGCGTAGAGATTTCAAGCTGACGGAAGGCACAGCCGCGGAGTTAGGCGTTCTTCGTAGATCGGTAAGGTAAGACACGAGATCTACAGGGCGCAAAAAGTAAAATGAAAACTATTTGCACGGAACTTTGAGAAATTCAAAAGACTCGAACGATACTCGTAATTAGACTGCACGTGATATGCAAAGATATAATATAAATGTGGGTAAAATATAAAATATTTATAGCACGATACTTGTTATAATTTTAGTAGTCCACTCGTAATAATCGGAACATCGCGATAATTGTAACGCAACGCTGACAAAATTCATTTTCTCGCATTCGCTTCGTCACTTTTCGATCGATACAGAGATTCGCTCTAATTTGCAAATAACTGCGTTTCTAAATTACGTCAAAGGATTTGAGACTGAAATTGCGTTGCAAATTGGTGAAATAAAGCAAGGGACAGTGAAAGATGAACGTTTTTCACGTCGGAATCGCTTCTCGCAGAGCGCGTGTAGCGAGGATACTGACACGAGCAGAAAGTGGATCGGTACACAGCGATAGATTCGAATGTAAAAACGAGCCATCCTCGCAGTTACATGGATATTAATCAAGCGATCGATCGTAGATTCGCGTCGAATTGCTTTCTAAAACGGATTTGCTGTTAATATCGTGAAACGCATCAGCGAATAGCGTGACGCGGCTCGTTGGTGCGATTCTATTCGACTGTATATTGACAGAGGATTTGAAATCAGGCCGCAGCGGATCGGCGCATTCGGTAACGACGTTCCTACGACGACTGCGTTGCACGCGAAACCTCGTTTCATTTTACACGACGATGGTTTACACGACATAGGTAAAAACGAAGGCAAGCGTTACTCGTGCGCGCACGAGGTGCCAAGGATAGACAATGCTAGCGCCAAATAGAACACGCTCGTTTACGTGTAACCCATCTATACGATACGACGAAAGTGCACGAAGAAAATAAAACAACCTGGAGAACAATGCACCGGAACTGCCGCATTTTAAGCGTAAACAAGAAAACCGCTACGTTCTTTCCCAAAACCAACTACGAGGTCCGGCACAATATCCACTAGAAGCAAACAATTAACGGATAAAGAAAAACTGGCTAAGTAGGGGAACAAAGGAGAACACGAGATGGAAAATATTCTGGGCGGTCTTTACAGTCGACTCGCATTCTTGCCCGCGTCTTGACCATATCAATGACAACAAATTTATGGCGAACAGACAAATGTCAGGAAAATCAGGCCAACGATCCACGTTCTATCCTCGTTCTACTATTAATGGAAATATATTTAAAACGTTGCTCGAAGCATTAGCACCTCTGTGCGATATTTAAAAAATCGGTATAGCTTCTGTTTACTTAACAGAGTGGACTTACGAAAGTATTCGAGAACAATCTTGGAAACATTTTATTCGTATATTATACACAAGATTTTCAAATTCCATTAGCATCGTAACGAGACACGACCACCGTGATTACGCTTCGCAAAGATCATCAAAGTATTTGAGCAGTCAAATATCCGCTATATTAACAAGCCACGATACGTAGCGAGACCGTCTTTAACATAAATTATACGTACGTCGTTTAAGGCTATTCGCGCTGTATACCAATTATTCGTTAATGTTTTCTTTGCGATAAAGCTCTTGCAACTTCTGTATCCTCTTCGATACGATTCGATATGATTTGAAATTTTTCAAGAATTAATAAAAGTGGTTAGCGTTCCGATACTTTCGTAAGCCACTGTATACTAAGCTGTAGATGCTAGAGATAGTAACAGGTTAGAACATAGTGTTACGAACCTAAGTCGGAATGGAGCGTAGTACGCAAGGATACTCGGTTTCTTGCAAGCGTGTAACGTTAGGAACGGCGATAAACATTTTCACGAGGAAAAGTAATTGCTTCGTCCTGATATGCCGTCGTGTCGAGTGGCGCGAGTCTCAGGAAGGTTCCGTTGATGCGACATTAGCGAATGGATTAATCCGCTTTACGTCAGCTTGGCATCGCGCCGATGTAACTATACGAAGAAGCTGGCGCTCGCTCCATGCATATATAACTTGCAGCGTAATTGTTATGCCTGGTAGACATTTGCGAGACGTTGCTTATCAAAACACATACTTTCGCCGTTCGCAGTTCCATGGTAATGAGATATCAACACTTCAGACGCTTTGCCAGCCACTCGAGGCAATGCCTACAAGTTTTCGTTGATACGCGTACGCCACAGTGACTTTAAAAGCCATAAAGCAACTTTTCCAACTTTGACTGATCATGAAAACTAGTAATCTGTTTTGTTACTGTTGGGCTCATTTGAAAGTTCCGTCGCCAGATTTTTGTAGAGATATTCGCTGAAACTTTGCTATAATCTCCACGACATGAATTATGAAAAGGCAATCTAATATTGCGGGAGAAACGATCTTTCGTTGGATCGATACTGCGTGAAGTAAAAATCTCGATTAAAGATTAGTCACGTTTGGTAAATTCTACAAAAACAGAAAGATTCGTAAGACACCTAGAACGAGTCAGAATGAAAAATTGGAATCTTTCTTCCATTTCTTATGCTTGGAAAATTCGCGTTACTCCGGTGATCGTTCCTATAATTTATTCTTCCGTTTAACTTGGTTGTTCTACTTAAAGCAATCTGCAGAAGTGCTACTGCGCGTTGCAAATAATTGCCAACTTTGTATTAGACGCAAAAACTATTACCGAATCTACCCTTTTTATTGCCCTAATTTACGTTTCTTCTCCCTGTATCAGCTATTATTTCTTCCGATTAATTTAAAGCAACGATCGTGTCCACGTCGTACAAAATATTTTTCTTAAACCGAATAAAATCGAGCGTTGCTTCCTTCAAACCATGTACCGTCTAATATTAATCTCCGTTCCTAAGGTAATGCGATATCAATTATCAATTTCTCCATCAATATCAACACAGTGCTATCTTCGTTCATAGTAGACAATTACGTTGATCGACGAGTATTCGTGCAATATCGACAAAGATTTTCGTCGGAAGCTTTATTTTCCTCTCTCCTTTTCCTCTGGCAGACTAACAGTCAGCGATTCGATTTAACTTCCGCTGATCGCAATATCTTTTTCGTTCGAGTTATTTATTAACTCGATTGTCCCACGTTGGATCGCGAATCGCTGACATTTAACACCGTTCTTCGTTTCTCCATCTAGTTTTCCGTTTTTAAATTTTATTATTTCGCTCTACTCGAACGCCTTTAATTCTCAGATATTCCATTAACATGGAAATATTTCTCCACCTTGTCTCTTACCTTGTATAGGTCGTAAAATCGTTCGTGAAATGTAATCGCGTCAAACTCGCACGCAATTGGATCCTTTACTTATTGACGTTTATGCAAATAAGCTTCGTACAAGGTAAATTTTTCCTCCGAGCCATAAATCTTGGTACTACGTAAATTAAAGTACGAAACCATTTCGCGGTACTTTATTTCACAACCTTAAGGCCGTACCGGTGAATTTACGCGCACAATACACATTAACGCTAAGTGCATATACCTAATTTTCACCGCGTAAAACTCTCTGCTACTTTATTCCTTATTTCAACTAACATTTCGATGAAATTGAAATATTTATGCGTCTTACACAGCCTTGGAATTTACAAAGTTTATAAACCTTACTTTTCTCGCGTTTCAGGCACGAAAGTTAACAAATCCCTGAGCAACCTATTTCCATTATTTTCAGCTATTTCGTGTCGAAATTGTACTTCTTTTTACTCAGAAAATGGCATAAAAATCGAAAAAACGACGTACTGGTCGTATCTTTCATGTACGATATCCATATTCTTTTATATGTATATCGCGTGCATCCTGTGAATTTTTGCCTCTTTAAATTATCCATAAGCGCATAAAAATCCACGATCTAATTAGAACTTTACTAGTTAACGAACCTTTCCCTTGCTTCTCTTCCATCGCTGACTCCTCTTTCCGCAGACAACAACCTAACAGGAATTTTTACGATATTTTTCCCACCCAATATCCCGTTTCACATTCCTTCTGGAACGTCGTTAACGCTTGTTGTACTCGACGAAACCGCCTCGACATTTTCCCCTGGAATCATTCTGTCATCGGAAGGTGAAACCGAGAAGAGAACGCGAAGCAACGTTTAAGCCGTTATTCTCGGAATAGACGACGCTCTCAATTAGAAGGATGTTCTCGTTACTCTTCGTGTCGGTGGCTTTCCAAGGTACTCGTCGCTAACTAATAGTAATTCTTTTACTCTCTTTCGACTCGTCTGCGATCGCCTTGGGCGCTGCTCGCTAAAACGTCGTTCATTTGAGGCGTGTAACGATAGAACATCTCGTAAAACACGGACAGAGACGCGTTCGAGGGGTCACCGAGGATCAGCTGTTCGCTGATAGCGAAAACACGCTCGAAGAAAGCGAGAAATTACGTGCAGAATGGAACGAAACTTTCGAAGGTGGTTGCAAACAACCAGATTTCGGGTCGACACCGTCCCTGTGCATCTACGGATTAACCGGAAAATGCTGGATCGCGATAGCGTAGTTGTTTGCGTGGTATCTGTAATGAGAACGAGCGGAAAGGTTCAGAGAGACACGTTTGTTAGAGAGTAACGACGAAAATTTGGAACCTAAAAGACATTTTCAATCGAATTTTCAGAAATATAATCATTCGGAAAACGTGATAAACATTCGCTGTTTAAACAGATCTGTTAAAAATATTTATAAACCTTAGTTGCGTTCAGCGATTAAAGTTTGTCTCGAGCGTACTATCTTTTTGATAATTTTAAAGACCAGGATTAAGATCAACGAACGTTGTATCGGTATGGTTTTTCCCCCCACGATTAGTAAGGACAAATGATTTATTCGGAGAAAACTGAGCTATGTGAGAATGATTTTTATAAGCCATCTAGAGAATTGTTCGGCGAAATGGGTAAAGTAGAAAAGCACGGTCATTAGTCAGACGTCGCGGAATAGCGTCCTCGGGGAGAAGATCTACTTAGAGAAAAGATCCAGAAAATCCGTGATCGCAGAATTCACCAACGATCTTATAATACTGAAAAAGGGGGGAAGCTTTTTAAGTGATAATCACGACTCCAGTCGCTAGATTTATGGGGAAATATTAATCAATTCGGATTATGTGTAAAATCGATCGATTCGTTTAACTAAATACATATTAGAACGTTTCGCGAAATTGAATCGCACAGAACGAATATCTACCTACTCGAAAACGATTTTCACCGACTTTTCCACCCATTTATTAACACGTCATTTGCATAATTTTTCCAACGGTAAGAGAAATTATCGAAGCAAGTGTCATTTGATTTAATTACTAAGATAATAAGATTTAATCAATAGAATAAAATTCGATTACTTGATTTATTCGTGAATTACAGTTTTCTTCTTTCGAATGTATATCAATTTGAAATCTCTCATGACCAATCTTTTTAGAAAATATTCATTGTTTGGCTGTCGCTAATACCCGATAGATTATGTAGGTACTTAGGTTACGCCTTACGACTCGATAGAGCGTCAGATAAAATATCTCCGCCGATATTCCAGTTTAAAACGAATTTCCCTTCGACGAGGGCGTGAAATTAAACTGTAGGTACTCGCTTAATTGATTTTAACCGCGACTTGTAAATCTCCGTTTAACGACGAAACTTGGGGAAGGCGGCTGCGAGGCGTGATCGCAGGAAAGACAGAACGGAAACCATGGAAAAAGGGAAGCATTTGTTACATGTCGCTGAACAATGTCCCTTAAGAGCATCGTTTCTCGCCGATATCAGTGGGGGAAGAAGAAAATTGTCGCTACGACATCGTTAAGCCTGCACGATTCGTCCCTTCTGAATGAATAATGATTCGTCCAAGTGGTCCGCTGGTAATAGTCTTTTGTTACTTAATTAATTACTCCGTGGCCAACTGGGATGCATTGATTCCACGACTACGATTGTTTTTTCGTCGCCCATGCGATGAATTTGTGATTTATATAAATTTGCTCCTCCGCGTAACAAACGCTCCTTCTTATCGTGAAAGTTTCGCACTTCCATACTTTAAGACCTACTTGAGATTATTATCTTGCCTCGGTTATTTACTAAAACTTTACGAATGTATGTGATTTATCGCAATTCTTTTCTTTCTACCTATGAAACTGCATACTTAACTGTACACCTTTTAATATCGTTCTCCAAATATGTTGGATATAATCAGGATTAAAAATAAACGCACCGAGGAAAGCCTCGTTAGCATTCGTTCAAATTTCTCAAGCTAATACAATTTGCATCGCATGAAAATTCATTCGTTTATAAAGTAAGAATTTAACAAACTTCATCGTGTACGACGTTCGTGAAATATTTGCTAAAAAATCAAACATTAATTTGATCCCACGATGTCGCGATATCGACTCTGCTATTGAATCGTCTGCAGCTATCATTCTCCGTTATCGTACATGTAAAAATATATGTCGTACGATGTAACCGGTTGAAAATTTGAAACTTGGCCTGCGAATAACGACTGTTTTTTTAAACGGCGGTAGCGAAAGACGTATTATCGAAACGTCGGAAAACAACAAATGCGTTTGCCTTTTTCAAATTACCTTGGGAAAAAGAGGGTAAATTCAGAATTCGTAACAACGAGAACGCTATCTGCCTACTTAGTTTAGTCTGAAATACTATTTCAATTAAAACGCTCATAACAGAGTAACATAGCGTCGCGTCGCATAAATTCCCTGACACTTTCGCTGCTCAACCTCATTTTCTCTTACGCTCTGAAGCGTATTCCGTAATGGATAAAGTAAACGCAATACACATCGTTCAACCAAGAGAGAAATATCGTTCTCAAACGAAGTAGCAATTTCATTTCCATTCTCATCTCGTCGTATGGTAGTTACATTTTAATCCGCGGAGGAACCCAATTTTTCCTAATCCGGTAATATCTTTCGCCTTATACCTTCGCCCTGATACTCCTTCCTCCTCGACCATTTACATTTCTACACTTAAGTACGAGTACACGCACGTACGAGCGTACGTAGGTATAAAGTGTCCATACAGGTATGGCAGATTCGCAGACGAGCGACGGGTACGGTTATATCGGGAACACTGGTCCATGTCGTAGATCCTACCTAGCAACCTATATACGTACCTGTTACGTCCAATATCCGCACAGGAACGACATTAAGGTAGGTGCAATGTCGGAAATTTGAGGCAAACCGACCAGCCTCTCTCGAACCGCATCCATTCCGGCTCCCAACCTTCCTACTACCTGCTACGCCTCGTTCGAACTCGAATGATTTTCCACCACCCTGTCGCCAAGAATTTAACGAACACATCGTGGGACAAGGAATTTCCGTATTTCATGCAACAATATCTTGATAACGTTCTTTTCATTTCACGATTGCTGAAACGATCAAAACCAAATTCCGAGGCAAGAAGATACTTAACGCGAATTCCCTGCCCTTTTACTTTTATGACATTAACGAGGTGTTACATCGCGTAACACAATCGCGCGCCCTCCCTCTTTGAGGGGGGTCTCCAAGCGCCGACCGCTCTTAACATAAACAATCGATCCAAGGAGTGCCGTAAATCTACCATTGGCAAATTAAGACCACTAGACCGTACGTGTCATCGGACCTAAGAGCGGTCCTTAAGATATTTCTTTGGGATCATTGTTCGTTCCTGGAAAGCACGCAGAAAGCGGATATCTTCTCACGTACAAGACCACCCATGATTCACGTTTAAGAGGAGACTTACTCCACCTATCTCCGAACAGGAGACTTTTATTAACCAATCACTATCTTTAATTTTAGCCCCGCTTGACCTAACAAACAGCACAATCCACGAATCCGCTTTCCCCGTGCTCGAGACACACCCCGTACGAACTTTTACTCCGTACGAACACGGAGACCGAAAGTCAGTCGAATACAATCGGTCGAATAAAAGCCTCTTCTACATACTCGTCTAAATCGACTCGTCACACCAATCTAAGTTCGTTACAAGTTTAATACGAATCTTCATACACCTCAAATCGTCTAACACAAATCGTCATAATCCAAGTCCAAGTCGACTCATCAACGGTCACGTCTAATCGTAAATCTTATACCTTCGTACGGCACAAGGTTGCCTATCGATACTTCAAGAACTAGAATCACGCGTTTACCTTCGTGCTCAACGACGTTATATTCTCCGCGACGACGAAGCATACGACGCGGTACTATTACACGAACATTTATACCTCGCTAGATAAGGATTGTTATTAATAAACTATATTTAACTGATACCATAGTGATATGTCATTTGAACTACCCCTATCTTCTTAATCGACATAGGGGATCGGCTTACTTCGCGGCGTCGGTCATCGGATCGTAACGGGAATTTACGCCTCCCGTTGGCGCGACTCCTCGCGATTCTCGAGTGTCCCCGCGAAGCGGCTGAACATTTTGGTCCTTCGAGCCGGATCACGTGCAAAGTGAAAAGTGTACCCCAGTGACACCCACTAGAATACAGTGCCACGTGATTCCACCCGCCGCAACAATGGCGATCACATCAAAAATCCAGACCCTGCGATCGAGGCGCGACAAGACCCTCCGCAAAATACAGATCCTAGCGAAGAAAACGGACGAGTACCAACAAGCCGGCACACGTGACAAAGGCTACGTGCAAGCGTATCAGACAATGCTTTCCGACGAATGGAAACAAGTCTGCCAAATTCACGAAGAATTGAACAAACTCGACGAAGAAGAGCGCAAGAAGGAACTCGAAGCATACAATATCTACCTCGTTCTGCGCTCGCGACTAGGGAAGCTCATAAACGGCAAGCACCCAACTAACCCGTCGAAACCAGAGCAGGCAAACTCCCTGCACTCGCGACTAGCGAATCTCATAAGCGACGAGCACCCAACTAACCCGTCGAAACCCGAGGACAGCTCCTTATCGACTTCCGCTGTCACAGCGACAAGAGAATTGCCGGGTCAACCCCAACCTATCCGTCAATACAGGCCACAAGGGCATACCCAAGCCGCGGCAAATGCACCTCGTGCCTCCATGACGGCTCAACATGCAGATGGCGCGCAGCCTTGGAAAACCAACGGACGACCGCCAATGGAAAACATTTCTAAAGTAGATCCACCGTCGCTCTCCCATACAACGACACGCCTCCGTCGCTTAGAGCCTCGGAAACGCCGTCGACGAACCGGCTCGCCTCTTCCATACGTCAATCCCAAACCGCGACGAAATCACTTCGCGCCTCAACGACAGCTCATCAAGCAGATCTCGCGCTGTCCGAGGAAGTCGACAAACAACCACTAACTAAAAACATTTCAGACGCAGATCAACGATGCGAACAGGAAGCCCGAGATGATGTCCAACGCAACAGCGAAGGACGATTCATCGTCGCTCTCCTACGCACCCACAAGCTTCCGTCGGAACGACTCGCTTTTCTAAACCGTCGATTTCAAGGTGACAGATATCTCGAATCGGAATATCGAGCAGTATCGCACGAATACCAGGACTTAAGACATAGGACGAGAGTCGTCACAGACCACTTCGCCCACAACGGGCAACAACTTGCAGCCGGAACAACTCCATACCGGGAGTCACCAAACGCACGTCACCGCGTCAAAGGAAACGACGCCCTCCAGGGACCGTATCTACAGCAGCATGGAACCTTTCAGAACGTCATCCATCGGAGCACTTATCCGTCAAGACCGCTACAGCATCGGAACAGGTACGAAAAGGTACATTTACTAACGACATGTTATTCTCAGTGTGGTTACGACTCGCTGGCCCTATCAAAGCCGCAAAGCGCGTTCCACAAAGCCAAGAGGAGGCAGCAGCTCTCCTCCCTATCTCATCGGAGTTTAGCATCCTGGCGAACTCGACCACAAATCCAACCGCAAATCCAAAGCTACCCGAAGGCAGCGGCAACAACAAGTCAAACAGTCTGAATGGCCAGCATTCGCTACACTTCAACTGTGATTAACAACTTGGAGAGTCACAAGCCAAGTTCTGTCCAGGACATCAAAGTCAACCTCGAGTTGGAAACCACAGCAAAATCTTCGAACTCGGCGATGTTCGAACCATTCAGGAGCAGATTTCCCTTGATTAGCTTCTACATACGAAGCATTCATCAACGCGCGCCGACGTTCAATAATCTGTCCTGCGTCACGACGCCGGTGTCGCTTGAGATCAGGATCATGTCGAAGAATCATTCTAGGAGACAAACCATGCTGATACCACCGTCGCCGCCTCCGAGACACTGCACCGGAGATGGACCCGAATCAGAACAATTGAGCGTTACATACAACATAAGTCATTCAATCGTATCGATACTTTACATAATTTTGATAGGTACCCTCTGAACGGGGGGAGGATGTTACCTCGCGTAACACAATCCTGCGCCCTCCTTCTTTGAGGGGGGTCTCCAAGCGCGCACTGCTTTTAACGTAAACAATCGACCCAAGGAGTGCCGTAAATCTATCATTGGAAAATTAAGACCACTAGACTGTACGTGTCATCCGACCAATCTTTGGGATCATTGTTCGTTCCTGGAAAGCACGCAGAAAGCGGATATCTTCTCACGTACAAGACCACCCATGATTCACGTTTAAGAGGAGACTTACTCCACCTATCTCCAAACAGGAGACTTTTATTAACCAATCACTCTCTTTAATTTTAGCCCCGCTTGACCTAACAAACAGCACAATCCACGAATCCGCTTTCCCCGTGCTCGAGACACACCCCGTACGAACACGGAGACCGAAAGTCAGTCGAATACAATCGGTCGAATAAAAGCCTCTTCTACATACTCGTCTAAATCGACTCGTCACACCAATCTAAGTTCGTTACAAGTCCTAATACGAATCTTCATACACCTCAAATCGTCTAACACAAATCGTCATAATCCAAGTCCAAGTCGACTCATCAACGGTCACGTCTAATCATAAGTCTTATACCTTCGTACGGCACAAGGTTGCCTATCGATACTTCACGAACTAGAATCACGCGTTCACCTTCGTGCTCAATGACGTTATATTCTCCGCGACGGCGAAGCATACGACGCGATACTATTACACGAACATTTATACCTCGCTAGATAAGGATTGTTATTAATAAACTATATTTAACTGTTACCATAGTGATATATCATTTGAACTACCCCTATCTTCTTAACCGACATAGGGGATCGGCTTAATTCGCGGCGTCGGTCATCGGATCGTAACGGGAATTTACGCCTCCCGTTGGCGCGACTTCTCGCGACTCGAGTCTCCCCGCGAAGCGGCTGAACACGAGGTTTTATTTAAGTCGCTCAGAACGCACATCGATCGACCGCATATTCCATTAAAATGCAGAGACAAAAGTATTACAATCGTTATATTTTAAAATTTGTCTAGAAGTTTACGATTCTTTGTGCGATCTTCTTGAAAATAAGCTTACGACGAAATCGAATTTCGAGGCTTCTTTGTAAAATCTAACCAATAATTTCTATATAAAATCTTAAATCATAATACCAAAAAAGATTTAAAACGAAATACTCCGATTTGTTGATAAATGTACGGCTTTATATACATTTAAACGTAGTAGTCCAATCTCGATCGACCTCAATTTATCTTCACGATAAACGTCTGGATCCTCGCGAATATTTCATCTTTCTTTTGAGTGAAAACACGGGTCAGTTATTCTTTCTGATCCCTTTAAAGTTCTACTCCTTATTTCATAGTAAAGGTAAATATGAAACTGCCGCGATGCCGTTGACGTGACTCGAAAAATTATACAGAGAAATTATTAACTGGATCGAGAACATAGCGTTGATGCCATAAAATCAATCGTAAAGTTAGATTCTCAAATTCAAATGTCAAAGTTAATAATATCGTCGATTAATAGACATCTTACGCGGTTGCCGATAATCGTTGCTTGCCTTAATATAATATTTGAAGAAAACGTATTCAGCATCGCTGACAAAAGTAACATAGTCATTATCGTTAGCGTAACATTGCACAGAACCGGAAACGAACAAGTCGCGAAATATCTTTTGGGAAGATAAATTCCGATTTAACGAACGCTTTTTTCGATTGATAAATATCCCCCCACAGACAAGGAATTTCTGGTCACTGTATCTTCTTATTATAGTTAAAGGAGAGCGTTTCTGAGGTATCGTCAGAAAGTAGATCATTTACCCGCTCGTTGTCGTCTTTCTTCCTCGGCTCTCTCTACTTACCTTTGAAACCGTGCCGTACCGTAAAAGAGTAGTCTTCCCGCCCTTCTTCTTGCAAAGAGAATGATTTACTACTTCTACGGCCAAGACGAGAAAATAAAGCGCAGCTTTTAAACACAAACCTCTTAATCGTTTAGCTATTCTATTAATATTGATTCGGATACGCCGAACTGTATAGATTAATGGATTTTTTTAAACGCATCTAGTATAGCGATATGTCGGTATAGCAGTGATATTGACATAATATTCGAGCCATTAATCACAATTAAATTACGAACTTTTATGTAGTTATGACGCAATCTTTGCGAACTTTCTATATAATTTCGAGATAGAAAAGTACATAGAATGCGCATAATATGCAAATACGTATAAAATATCCAAAGTATCGTTAAGAATTATGAAAATACTTTTTATAATACTTAATAAGTAAAACAAATTTCTATCTATGTAGGTGCTATTCTCTTAATTGTATTCGTGAAAATATGAATTGTAATTTTTAAAATCCACTAGTTTCTAGTATTAATTAAAGAAAAACAAATCTCGTAAATCATAAAACTGCGAAGTTTAAATCAAGGACCGAGGAAAATATATTTTCGGAGATAACGTATATTAAAGGAAAAGTAGATTTTTAGACAAAATATAAATGACTTTAAAGAATATTTACGATTGTCGGCGCACCAGTTAGTTTATGTCGTGAGATGCATATATGGCCAGAGTTATCCTCTAATGGTCACAGTTTGACTTGTACGAACATGCCACTTGCAACGCCACAAGAAATATCTGTCTATTGACAGCCTGTCAACACTACCAGGGCTCTTATGTCACGTCACATTCCGGAAGCTTAAATATTTTCTGCCGCCGCAGTTAAATCGATGACTCCGGGGCGAAGCTGTCAGCGGCCCCGAAAGGATTCGAAAAATCTCGATATATGACAAGTTACGCAAAACGGAACGAATCTTTCGTTTCGTTCGATTCAAACTACGAACATTCGTAGCAACGATAACTAGAAATATATCTCTGTATGTCGTGAATATTCTTAAAGCGAAAGCAACGGTTTACATAAACGTTTCAAACGATTTGTTAAAACAGAAATTATTAACTCGATGGAAACTGAGAACGATATAAGCGACGACGTTACCAATTTTTACTTAGAGCTCTCTCACAGCTCTTACCCTTGATTCTCTCAAAAATTCCTTCTTTCCACTCTCCACTCACTCTCGACACCTGCTTTCTAACACGCGGACGCATTTTTCTCAACCATTTACTCTTATATACGCACAGTCTCTCTTTGTTCGTGTCTTTACGTTTCTTTTTGTAACTCGTCGATTAGCAAAAGATCGTTTAGTAAAAGGTAAAGCTTTAGGTGCTACGCTAAACGGGTATCCTTGATACACGCCATTAATTGTAGCGGTCAATCGACGGTTTATCACTTACCTTACGCTCTAGAGTCTAAATCAAGCATTTTTCAGATTCAGCACAACTGTCGCTCTATTTTCAAAAATTGTACAATTTAATCGTATAATCCATTTAACTGGCAAATACTTTCCAACAAGTGGAGAACCATCGATATGCATTTTGCGTTCCCTCGTTCCCCTCGTAACGAAAAACGAAAAAAGGACAATATTTTATTAAAACAAACAACGCAACTAACGGTGATCGATTTACACACGATATCTATATTATTTTGGAAAGTACCTGGCATCGCAATTCTCCGCAGCCATTAGTGCACATCCTCGGGCATGTTCGATGAAAAGGGATGACACAGAAATATGAAATTTATGATGCGAACCCTGCATGGTGCACACACCGATCTCCCTTGTCGTTCGACCGCATAAAATATTTATATAGGCGTACCTATTGCGGCGTGATGAAATTTGAAATTTTACCAAGCTTTCTGTGGCTTCCGTCTACCGTGGGACTCGGATATTTGCTTCTCGCCAGACGTAGCAGATTGCGCTCGACGCTCCACGGCAAAAGAATCAGGGTCCCTACGTGGCAGAAATTTCGCGTTTTTCACGTTCTATGGATATTATTTGCAAGATATTTACATCGGTCAACAAACGTTGGTCCACCGATTGCGCTATCGAGATTTCTTATTTGAAATATTAGAGTCACAGAGATACAGATTTAAAGTGGAAGTCTTGTTCTTTTCTCGTATGCTGTTTCTTCGTGTATATGCTTCTCGTATACTACATAGATTCGTATGCGTTGTTATGAATTTCTCAGTTATGTAGAGGAGAGCGTGTACAGCACCGATCGGTATATACAAACAGCGAGACAAACAAAAACACAGAACAAAATTACTTCTGGCTTCTTTCGACAGATATTAGCGCTTTATTCGAATAAACAAACGAGTATAACAATTCATTTCCGAGCAATATTATTTATTCCATTGTTTTCGCTGTTGTGACGCGTTAAACGTATGGTATACGTTGATATTCGAAGCGTCGAAGTTAAGAGTTATTTTCTATTTCTATTTTCTGTTACGTATACTATATCTGGTCTATTAATTTGTTATTATTAATTTATTATCAGTCCTAAGCTACGGTTGAACGTCCAATACGACTTTTAAAATACGTCCCATTCAGAATTCTTTTATATCCCGCTCGTACTGCAGTCTTAAAGACATTATACATGTCATACACGAAAGATCTAGGAATTCGAACGAACGACACAGAATGTGGATAGAAACGCGAACGAAATAGACAGAGAGGCTCGTCCAAGGAAAAGATTCATCGATACCGATCTATTTCTAATTTTCAACGCGAAACGAAATATTTTATTACTTGGAAACTAAATCTCAAATGACACGGACATTTTTCGTCATTTTGATATCTAAGCACTCTGTATATGGAAATTGAAATCCGGAGGTTGGTCGCGAGTCGAGTTAACCAGCGAGAGGATCGGCGGTTATTCGTTGCGTTGATCAAACACCGGATGATGGTAGCGGATGGAGAATCACGTTACATACGTATACATGTGTACATAGATCCTTTCGTTTCTTTCGTATCTACTCATCATAGATTCTGTCACATATCGAAAGTATTCATATTGAACAACATAAAAATAATGAAATTTCTGCATCGGTTTTATTCATAGAAAAATCTTGCAACATCCTATAGCTTGGTCTATGGGTTGGTCCCCGTCAAATATATCTATGTATAGTCTCTGCATCGAACTGTTGGAAAGCTAACCATTAACCGTGGCTGGACACGAACGTGGATAGGCTTGAAAAGCGTTGAGTAATATCCGAATGTAGAATCGACGAGAGAAGGGGGCGGGGGGCGGGGGGGGGGGGGGATGGAGGAGGGAGGGGGGCAATGAAAATGGTCCGTGATTGAACCTTTAACGTAAATCAAGCCTCGCCATTACATGCTGTCGAAGCTATAATCGTTGTATAACGTGTTATGCGGCGCACTTTAGCCGTTACAGGAGGAGTAGTGTCGCGGTACCAGCGTAATCGGCAGTGATTTAAACCAAGCGGCACTCGATCATTCGATGGTATATCCAAATGCAACCAAGCGTGCGCCGGTTGGGGCTAATCTGGTTCTCGTGAAATTAATTCGCCAACTCGGCAGACGACACGGCAGAGACTAAGTTTTTCACTCCCATCGGCATTACCGATCGATCGATCAACGAGTCGTCCCTTTGATCGTCACCGCCGCCGCCGCCGCCGAGCCACCAATGAAACAAAATGCCACGAACAGTTAGCTTTTATCGAAATTGTCGTAAGCATCGTTCTAGAACGACGATGTTCGCTGTTCCGAAGCGAAAACGATACGTATGGTTCAACTTTTTTCCAATGTCGCTGCGAGCACGCTGCTCGTCGTACGTGACAAACTTTGAACCTATCGTTTGTCGAAAAATTTGCGGAAAATGGAGCGATAGCTTTGAAATTCGATAGACTAGTTGCAAAAATATTTTTGTTTGCCCAGAGTGCTTTGGTAGATTAATATCAATTACGGTTTTCACGCGTGATGTAATATATTTTTGTTGTCGGAATATCTATTTATAGTTTGGAGTTATTTGGGATATTTTTCGAATCAGAAACGAATACGTATCTGTAAATAGTTAAAATATACACCGTATTATCGTTCGTCGATACATTTCAACCCAAACGGTGTATGTAATTCAACGGGAGAGTGCTTATTGTCGAATACCGCAAGAAATCCGTAAAGATATAGCGAAATCTGACAAATTGAGAATGAAAAATTACAATACGCGTTAAAGTCCTAAAAAAATATATTATTAATATTTATTAGATATCGCGAAAAAGTGATGGAAAGGGAAAGAAACATTTTAAACTGAGGAACGAAAAAATAAAAGCAAAGTTATATAATTACAACTTATAACACAATATACAAAGAAAGAAGCTTGACAGAGATTCGAAGAGTTACAGCGATGAAATTTTGTATAAAGATACGAGGCAATCAGGAACTTTGGCGAGTTAACATCTTGCATACTTTCGAGAGTGCTCGAATTGATAATCTCTGCAGAAAAATGCTTTGAAGTTTCAAGATGCTTGGTGACACTTGATATATTGGTTTTTTTTTTGCTCGTAACAGTTGGGAAGTGGAGACAAGCTGCTCGAAGAAATCAGTTTAAGGGTCGATTAACCTATAAAGTTGCGCTATCGAAGTCAAATCGTTATTTGTTTCATCGATGCGTATCGTTTCATATATAATGCGATTACTTATATACATTCCTCGACCTATATCAATTAACGAACACAGAGGCTTTTTTTTTACTATTTGTTCCTGTTTCCACGTTTACGTGCTATAAATACTCGAATCTTTTAAAGTTGATAAAATTATGGAATCCAAACGGAAAAAAAAAACGGTGGTTTAAAGATACGAAGCAAACATTCGAAAGTCGTTTTGATAACTGAGATATTAAAAAGTGGAGAAACTTTTCTGCAAATGAAACGTTGTATTAACACGATGCTGACTCTTAGCGGATCCTGTGAATTTCAATTAAATTTTTACAAAAGATATACGATAACACACTTCGTCGTTACTTTATAAATTCAACTCTACGTCTCATACGCTTCCACCGTACGTTTCATAAATTTATTCCTTCGAGTCAAACGTCGATAAAATATTTCTCAAATATTAATCAATGTTATTTCATCTCTTGAAAGGATAGTCGTGTTTTCTGACTGACAGTATGTCACGCTGAAATAAGAAGATTTCTGCAGCTAGAACTTATCTACGTATTAGTTTAAAATTAAAGTCTCGATGGCCTAGAAACGTAAAACGGAATTGCTGTCGGTAACAAAACGGAGAAAGAAAGGTCGCAACATGGTTAGAAAGAAGCAGACAGAAGTAATTATTTATGCACCGATGCAGACCGCACCGTGGGATCCATCGGGGAATGGAATTATATAACACACGAAAACATAGTAGACGCGATACTAATTACGTTAAAAGCACAGCGCAACAGCGATGGAGGACATAGTCCGGCATTAGTAACGGCGAAGAAGCTGAAACGCGCGAGTAGCGGGAACAAAGACCGACGAACAACGATCCATTTCCCTTTATTCGAAAGGGCAGAGTCGTTGTACGCGATAGAGGCACGAGCAAACGCAAAAAATTAAGGAACAAAAGCGGCGAATTACGAGAAAAAGCACGGCGCCAGGTTGAAAACTGCGCGCTGAAAGCGGCACGACGACGACCGAACGACGTTCACCGGCGTTCGCGAGCATAGGGAACGCTCGGCAACAGAGGGGAAGGGTAATAGTAGCGAAAATGGAGGAAGAACAAACGCGAGAAAAAAAGAGGAACGCGTAGGACAAACGGGAGAATGGGAAAGAGCGAGGTTCGTTCGCTATTATAAACAGAGAAATGAACGAGGAGAAAGCAGCGACGGGAAGAGGTAATGCAAATGACGCGCAGGAAAAGAAGAACAGCAACTAAAATCCGAAGGGGACGAAGAAGAGAGACAGTATTGGTCGAAGGATCAGGTGAGAAGGCATTGGTACGGGGGTCAGGGAAAAATATGCTCGCGCAATGGCTTGCTTCTGCACGGGCCAACTGGGCTAAGGCGGGGGTGGCACGGGGGTGAGGATCGCGGCACGTTTAGCGGGTAAAAGAAAGGCGAGGCGGACAAGAGCGAGGAAACGAAAGGGCAGAAAAAGAAGGGCAAGAAAGAGAAGACAGACTGAAACGGAGGTAGAGGAACGGGGATGAAAGAGGCGATAGAAAAGGAGAACCGGATGTTCGAAGGGTGAAACGAACAGAGACAGCGAGGCTCCGAGGGGGAGAGTTTGCGCGAGAGAGGCAGAGCATAAAGGTGGTCGACGGACGGAGAGAGAGAGAGAGAGAGAGAGAGAGAGAGAGAGAGAGAGAGAGAGAGAGAGAGAGAGCGGGCGGGAGGGCGCGCGCGCGCGATACAGAGACGCAGAGAGAGATAAAGAGAGGACGGGGTTGGTTCGTGGAGCTCAGTTACGCCGCGCCCCTTGCGAAGTGCGCTGCGCCTCACGAGTGAGATTACGGTGTCTTCGCAGGCCGAAAATACTTTTTACCACCACGTTTTCGGCGCGTTAACCGAACGCTCGGCTCCCGTGCACGTTCCTTTGTTTTCGTTCTTGCATTCGGTCCCGCGTCAAGCTGCGCGACATCGTTCGGTGGACACGGTTCGATGTTGCGATCGAGCGCGAGTTTCGCTCAAGGTTTATCGGCTGCGAACGAAACGAACGTGAGTGAGAGACTAAGTGACAGGGATAATGATTCGGTGAAACTGTAGCGTTTGCGCGAGAAGTGTGGTGAAACGAAAGTGTGGCGAGTCGAAATTGACAGGAAGAGCTTGCGAGACGAACGCGTTGGAAAAGTTCGAACGTGCCGAGTGTTCTTTTCTCGTTGATTTTTAGGGCTTGACTCTCGGAACTAGATTCGAATAAAAAGAAGACGATAAGGTTAGAGGAGCGGAGTGATCGGATGGTTGAAAGAGAGATTGAACAAGCGTCGATGAACGAGCCTGACCGTATCTAGACGTAAATAAAGTTAAACAACTCGGGTAACTCGGTTTATCGGTTACGATAAAAGAAACGCCATCGACGGTTCGCACGATGGATAATGGACTTTGCTGAAGGTTTTGCCTTCGGTTTCTCTTAGCAGAGCCGGTTGGTCACGTACGTGCAAAGATCGAGCATCGAGAATACCGTGGCATCCGCGACGAGAAGAAACCGCTCTGCGATGGACCAAGTGGAACGAAGCATTAGGTCCGCTGTTTTCGTACCGTGAGACCATCCATCAAAGGTAAACAGCACGCACGTTTTCCACCGACTAACCGGAATGCCCTGCCATTTTATCGAAACCTCTATTTGCATAGGGTTTCGATCTCTTTCAAATAGAAGGAATTCTTGTGGAATTCCATCGCATCGAATGCACATTTTATCCTTTTTTAAGCGAGATATTAAAATGTCAGGAATATATCCGACGACATATATCTAGTAGACTCTGATTGATTTAATTAAACTAGCAGACTTTAATTTATCCAGACGAGATACAACAAATATTTCGACAGACGGTTAGACAGTAATTGGAAAAATAATGAAAGTTGTGGGTGATGTTTTCTACTAGATATATAGATGGTTGGTCGCACGCAAGTATCTTACCGCGTTAGACGTTCGATACATTTTACGCTAAATTATTCTACCATCAACGAAGAAAAATATCCTATCGCAAACATTTATTATTTTAGTTTACGATGAATTGGATCTACCTAATCGAGTCTACCTGCTGATTTGGAAATTACAGAGCGAATACGTAGTACAAAATTATGTTGTATATTACAAACGGACTAGCAGATACTCGGATTGCCAAATATTTTCCACGCCAACTGTAGGTATAGCGATATCTTGAGTTACGATTGTCTAAAAACGAAGATTTCTCCACTCGATAACAAACTCCCGAGAATACATCGATACCGTGTAACAAGTTGATAGAGATAATTACAAAATAATTACAAGAACGTTTCTGTTACGTGAATGGGCCAAGTTCCATGCATTCGAACTCGAGAATACGCATTCGTGTAGCGGAGCAAGCGCGGGTTGTCAACTTATCATAGACAGGACTCGTTAAAGGAATCGTGTAAATAACATTTACGAGATAAGTACCTCTGGAAAAGAGGCGTGTCGCTTTCGTCTTTTCTCGATAACGCGGCGCTTCCGAGAGTTTCGTTAAACATAACTTTAAAATTCAAATTAAGACGTAGCCCGCCCGATGGCGAACGCTCCAGCTTATTTACATTTCCAATTATTGCAAAGACCGCGTCGTTTCTCGATCCGTGCTCCCATGAAACTGTTATTTGTTCCAATTGGATCGAAGGGAATAGGACTCGAACCCGAGAAATCCTACGGCGGTCTTAATAGTTCGACAACGTTATCGAATGCACGATCGCGTCTGATAAAGAAAGGCTATGTTGGCTAACGTTGTTGCGAACTCGCCTCGAAGGCGCGCGATGCTCGAATATTCAGAGCCTCGCTGTATGGCCGATTTCTCGTTGTTTTTTGACGCTGCCGTGTTCTCGTCGCGTCGTATGTCCGTTGTTTTTAACTGGCAACAGAAGAAAGACTCAGGGGCCTAAGTACGGCGAAAGGACACCGGATAGAGCGAATAAAAGGAACTTTATGAGATAAAAAGATATTGGATAGAGCATCCGAAATACGGTACTGTTATACTTATCGGGTGAAAGAAGTCCTTGATTAGATTCTATTTCTTTAATCGTGCTTATAAAAATGAGAATTTGAATAAAAATTGAATGGACGGATCGGCGATCTACCGGTTTACCGATAATAATCTCGGAATTTGCAACTCTAGGCTCCGGACTACTAGCCCATCCACCAGTCCAAATCAATCGCTCTGTAATCCTAAGTTCGTGTCAAGTGCTTGAACGATTCCAAGATCCGAAATTCGGTGTCGATACCTTGCGAATGTTGCCTCTTCGTCTCTTGCCGAGCTCCGTTCTCTGGGACATCGGAAACACGATGCTCGAATAGCGGATATGAGAGGAAACAGGAAGGGAACCCGAGGAAAACTTTCGCCATCCAAGCGGAGACGCGAAGAGAGCGCAGAAGGTGGTCGGATGGTTCTCCTCGAAGGACGACGAACTCGCGTCGATTTCGGCGGACGAATCACCGAAAAAAGCTTGTTAAAAGTCGAACTTAACTGGAATTTCTCGGTGAACTTGGCGAGATAATCGGCGTGCTGATGGGACACGGCAACCGATGCCACGAATATGCGCGCCCAATTGAAATTTGTATCAATTCTATCTGGTCTAGTAACGTCGTGTACGTGCACATATACAGAGTGTCGCAAAATACGTGGGTATCTGGTATTTAGAAAGCCGATTTTAGACACGAAAACGATGAAAAAAGTTCCGGTACAAAAATGTCGTTCGAAGCTTATTTTTCAAGTTGTTGGTCCTTGTTTTTAGGAAAGCAGGCCAATCGGAAACCTCGAAGACTCTCGATCAGGAGGGTGGCTCCTGAAGGGAGTGGGTGAGACGAGGAAGACGGTTTTAGTTTTTCGAGTCGAGTCAGAAGCAGGAAACCAACAGCAAGTTCACTCGGTTCGGTAAATTTCACCGCATCGTAAGACTCGGTCGGTCTCGTTCAGGAGACACGATCGGCGTAACGTTGCCAATACGTGGAAATTAGATGGTGGTGAGCTTCGAGCATAGACGACGCGTATCGTGCGATATTCAAGGCGAAAAGAAATTGCGTAAGAAACTGTCGAGCGGAGCAGCCTTCTGACCCCAACCAGTAACAGAGGAAAAGGTGCGTCAGTTGAGTTATCGTATTGCTACCAAAGTAAATTGTTCGTAACTTGAAAATCAAGCCTCAAAACGACATTTTTCTACACCAAGTTTCTTCGTCGGTTTGGTGTTTAAAATCCATCTTATAAATATCCCGCGCGTGTTTCGTGATATCCTGCATCACAAACGTGTCTGTGGCTATTGATTCGTCTGGGCCAAACGACGACGAAGAAATTTCAACCCGTCTGCAAGCTTTCCACACACGATTATCGATTTTCGAGAGTTTAGCGATGCTCGTGTTGCCTCGACCAGCATAACAGACAGAAAAATAAACGGAAAGGAGCTGGAACGTAATGGAGCCAGAAATTCTTATTGGACGTACACAGACGCATCGATCGTTGGGATAAATGAGATGGTTCTGTTGGGCGAACTGTTATCTCAGGATGGACGTCTCGTCGTGTAAAAGTTTTTGCCAGCTTTGACGAAGACAGGATTGCTTCATTCAGAAGCTGTTGGATCTTGAGAGACGTTGAATAGAGTTGTTAAGCTTGTCTGTATTGTTCGCCGATTCCAATCTAGGATGGATCGGACAGTTTTGTTAGTCAAATTTGGTACAACGTACATGGAAGAATCGTTAAATGTGCGAATAGATTAAATTGCTCGATATATTTATTCCATATAAAGTATCGACGATATCCAAGGTCCGTAGAATCGTTGGAGATATTTAGAAATTTATAGAAAATTAGAAAATGGAGAGACATTGATAAATAAACTGTGGATTTTTCATGCAAATTCATATTTCTGAACATACAGTTTACTCTGTTTCTCTTGTCCCTTGGCCGGTCTCGAGCGTGTTTGCTTATTTCCAAGCAAAACGTATAATTAAAGAAGTAAATCCTCGGTAGAAAGTTGTTTTATCTACCAGGGTAAGTACGCTTCGTGCGATCTTGCACTTTCAAATTCAAATACATAATACCTTTTATTAACGTACGTTTTATCAACAGAAGAGCGATAAAAGCTGCTAGAATTTGATAGATTCCGCTATATATTAATTTGATAGGCTCCGATTACGAGCCAAGTATCCCGAAGCTAGAAATAATATTCCGAAATGTGACTCGTAATTAGTAGCGATCGAGCGACTTATCAGAGAATTAACGAAGAATCTTTAGAAGAAAATGTAGAATAAGTTCTAAAATACCGTAGTTATTTCGGTACGAAGGCGAGGTGGTATAGCGGAAGAAAAAGGCGGAGACGGGTCGGTAGAGATGATGGAGGCAGAGAAGCGTGGAAAGGGGTGGCAGTCGGCGTAAACGAGCTAGATTATAAACGTATTAAGGGTCGGTTGTTTTTGCTTTCTTTGATTCCACTGCAGCCGGCGCGTTTTTCGTCGACGGCTGGCAGCAGAGGAAACACCTTCGTTGCGAAAATCCGGCCAGCTTTCCGGCCTTTGTCAAAGGATCGGATGATTAATCACTCTCGTAGTGTTTCCCTCGCTGCGGGCACACGCGCATACGTCACCGCCGACGGGAATTCGTCAACGTCGAAAATTCCGATAAAAGCACGCCCGGTGATCAACCTGCTCGGACTTTGTCGTTCAACAGCGTTGCTACTCGAGCATCTTGCTTGCCCCCTTGGCGATGCTCTTAACCACTGTGTGCTATGATTCGCCGCAAGCAAACGCGATAGCCAATACGACTGTCTTTACATAAACGAAGATCGCAGGAGAAAAATCACAGGATTTTCTGACTTTAATATCTCGTTATGAAAGCGAAAGCAATTTGTTAGACTCAAGGTGCATGTCTCTGACAAATGATCGACGAGTTGACGTCAATAATGATAATAATAATAATAATAATAATAATAATTAATAGGTTGGAATTTCTGAAATTTTCAAGAGCGATATTTCGAAAACCAAAAAGACACGTTTTCGACGATACAGGGTTAATCGATAACGTACTAAATTTGAAAAGTGTTCAGAATCTATAAAACAAGCCGTTTCCATGTACGCAAGTACATAACCTTCGGTCTCAAGAAACGTGTATAAACGTCATTAAGAATTTTGAAGTAAATTCTTACATGTCCGTTATTTTACATACTATGTTACGTCTCGTTATTTTAGTAACATCGATTCGACTGTTGGTGGAATAAACCGCCCATCTCTTCTATGTCAATAGATCGTTAGGTTCGTTGCACGCGCGTATAAAGTTACAAGATCGTAATTATCGTGTGTTAATACGGCGAAACGACTAAGGCCGCATCGATGAAGAGGTATAGTTGGACGAACGAGTTAGCCGGAAATTCGGAATTGATTATTGCTAATCACGGTTGGTCCGCTAATTTATTCCACACCCAGCCAAATAGCACTGTTTGTGATTAATTAATGAGGTTATTTATTACATTGTATGAATATGATGGGATAGTCGGGGTGTTGTGACCTAAATTACGACGAAGAGATTGATATCATTAACGTACAGTTAGCGTTGTAACTCGAATGACATTTACTGGCATGGCATAATTATTACGCTTCGTTTTATCCTCTAAATATACCAATGTGTATTTCACTTTGCATATTCTGGATACTTTTTATACAATACGTGTTCCACGGTTTGGTATTGGAATTATTGAAATTATCGATATTATTTGAAGCAGAATAAAATTTCGTAAAACACTTGATAATCGTTATCTGAATTTCCTCGTGATCTTTGCAATCGATCGACGACAGTATTATTTCACGTTCCTATGCACAATCTTCGTCACATCGATCATTCGATACAGAAGGTTTTGTACCGCGTGCTATCGCTCTATTATTCTCCGCATCTCGTGTCGTATCGTAGGAAATGTCGCCGATATCGGTAGATCATCTCGTGTAATTACTCTGTGTTTATCATCGACCTTTACGCGAAATGGAATTTCCACGAGACACCGACAGGAAGAACACGGTAAAATCGACCATTTCATTGCGAAACCAATTTTCTTACTACAAGCAGCCCTCTCCCTGTCGTCTCGTTTCTTTTCAATTTTCTCGGCCGCGTTTTTTTATCCACCTACATCGCGTTCATCCGTCTTTCTCGTTCCAGACCTTGGTCCCACTGGATTTTTGCTTGTGTTTTACTGCTTTTTATTTTCCCCATTTCCACACACCATAGCAGAAGTGGTTGCGCACTAGGAGAAAATTGTCTGCTACTTATGACAGGTTTCCGGTATACGTCTCGTTTTTGCATCGCAATCGTGTCGACCATGGAACATCGTGAACACGTCGGCCAATCGTTTAAAACGGTTTCGACGAAATTTAATATTCCTTGTCAGTCTATTTTGAACTGGGCGCATGCTTGGCTACAATGCCCAGCGATTCTGAAGCGAATTCTATCCGAATCAGCAATTTTCGATGCGATAAAATACGGAGCGTCGTGTTCATTTACGTTCGAGTCAGTAATTAATCGTGTTATTTTTAGTACGTGCGCAGATATTTAATTACCTTTAAATGTACAATTCTCTTCCTTTTTTAACACTTAATGCGTTTCTCTCACAGACTTGGAAACCGCCTCCAATTAATTCCTTTTTCATAAGTTTTTATTTTCGCGAGTTTATCCACTGCAATGGATCGAATACAATTTTTTAACGGTCACTTTGCAGAAACTATCGTAAAACAGCCGTATGCTGCGTTTTATTGCATTTTATCCGTTTTATCCGACGTGCGATTCGGTTTGTCTTTGCAATCGAGTATTAGGAATCGAGTTTTCGAGACTCGCATTCGACGAATTGCGTTTTTATGCGAACGGTCGACGAGATTACAAATGGAAACGGGATTCGTTTATCCAATTTTAAGAACCGAATAGCATATTAAGAAAATGATAGAAATGTCGGGTGTTTTTGGAACGTAGTTGGAGATTTGTCGAGGAGGTTGAAGCTTCTTTTTGATACCGGTATCACGTACGCGGTACTTGGATGTACGTAGATTTCGCTGGTTGGGCTAGAACGTGTTGCATGGCTCACGTAAATCTGGTTTGAAGACGCAGCAAATGTTTTATATGGTGCGGTAGCTCTTCGTATGTATACCGAGGGATTCTGATTGCAAGAATATCGTCGTGTATGCTGCTGAATCTTGTCTTTTCTCGTGCGTTATTGGGTTTGCAGACATTTGTTGTATAGGGGATGGATCGCGGATATTTTTGATCCCAAGTCGTCCCGAGCAACGAGAACAAATGCTGCTACGGAATTAAACATTTTTCAATCGGCTTACGAATTGGATTCCGCATGCACGAGACCTCGTATTAGTTTACGAAATTAGCAAACAGATTACTACGTTGAAGGAACAATCGACTTGCAAAGTATGGGGAAACTTTTTGATATACGTTCAGAGAATGATTCGTCGAATATCTATATTTTATTCGATATTTTTATTTTTAACTCGCCATTCGTCACTAGCAAGTTCCGCTATTCCGATCTCTATGTTCCTTTGTGTCCGTTAACCTCTACCTTTACGTATCGCAAAGTAGAGTATCCTATGTCCAATAAAACGGTGCAGAAAGTTGTAACTTTA
This sequence comes from Bombus confusus, assembly GCA_014737475.1. NCBI lineage: Eukaryota > Metazoa > Arthropoda > Insecta > Hymenoptera > Apidae > Bombus > Bombus confusus. The sequence goes on from JACXIV010000052.1 coordinate 321,574, forward strand.
GAGCTATCGCCCGACCGAACGATACTTTGGCAAACTACGTTGGCAGGTTGCGATTCATCGGGGATTAAATCGGTTGTCGAGTGGACCGAATATTCGAAAGTCTTTGCTATCGCGACGAAAAGAAGGAAATTTCGTGGCATTTGCCAAACGAATCGTATCGCTAATTGTTCTTCACCACCAATTCGTCTGTGCTTTCTTTCCATTGTACTCGTTCGTGTTTAATTTACTATCATCCACTTTGATCTAGGGCAACTGTACACGCTATTAATTAGAAGGAAACTTTACAGTAATCAATTTTTCTTAGTAAGATAAATTTTTAGTAAGATTAATGGCAACTGTATACCGTTAGATTATTCTGATTAATTGGTTTCGTTGAAATCTTAAAATCGCCTAGAAATTACTTTCAATGTCTTCCTAACAAAATTGCTCGGTCGTAAATTTTTTAACTTTCACAGAATAATATCACAAACGAGCCAATTATTCGCGTGCATGGAACATACTATTTGTCTCGGTCGAAGAAAAAGCTGAAAAATGACGGACAATCGATCGATTCGCAAGAAGAGATTGATCGATGGAGATCAGTCAAGTTTTTGCTTACGGTTCTCGTTCTTATGTACAGGATGTACGGAAATGAACGAGAGGGATAGAACGAAATTTTCAAACTTGTCGTTTCGTGTTTCGTTGGCTGAAAAAAATGAAACGCGTTTTTCTTTTATTCGTAGACTTAACTGCATCTAACAAAAAACGAAGGAAAGAGAAAAGACGGAAACGAAAGTACTAGAGTGTTGGTCCATTGAGATTCATTGTATGTACTTGTAATAGATACAATTTCAAGGTTGTAGTTAATTTGCAAGTAATACGATAAGAGAAATGTATGAACACAACCGCGTATATATATATATATATATATATATATATATATATATGTGTGTGTGTGTGTGTGTGTGTGTAGTTATCATCGGAAGATCGTGCGATTTTAAGGGAAAGTCTATTTACCACGGCCTATATCGGACCAAAAATGGGAGAAAGATTCGGCCCTAGCTACGTGAACGCGATTACAGCCGCGTACTTCGGTATGATGACGCAATTTATGGGTTGGAGAAGAGAGCAGGCATGCTCTCGACGCTCTGACCCCGTTCGATCGTTTAATCCATCCGAGATAGGTACGTACGATTAGACGGTTCGACGGAAGCGGAGAACCATTTGGTATATCCCGTCCCTATCCACCTCGACCCCCACCATTCATCCCTTATAGGCAGTCCCTTCGCACTGTGCCACCACCACCCTTTCAGCTAGCGATCCCTCGAATCGGACAGAGCCACTGACATTCGTACGGTTTGAGCTTGCAATTCGAATACATTCTATTCCATCTCTCTCCATTTGTCCGGGCTTACGAGCTTTTCGGCGTACGAATCAACGAGATCGCGACTCCAACAAGCACGTAACTATATATACGAGATGTCTATTCGTAAGGGACTAACTGGCAATCGGCGACTCGATGCGGAATTGCCGATTGCCGAAGAGTGATCAAAATGTTGGTCCAGCTAGAAGACCTTTGCGGCTTACGGGCTCGATTCCGTAGCCTGATAACCACGGATAGCGTGTCCTAACGCAAATTAGGCAAATGAAGGTGTTTCGGGAATTAACGAGCTTTTGTTGCAGCAGAGTTGGGTGAAAGAAGCTTAGGGAAATCGTGAAATTGTTTTCTAGGATACAATTAGTAGCGTTAATAGGGCGATTAAAGCTGGCGATACGCTTCTGTTTTCTATGTTTGAAGAATCATCTAAATTGTGATAAATCAAAACGTAAAATCCCTATTTTTGCAACATATTCTACACAAAATTTGTCATTTATAATTTCAGTCATTTTGAGTATAAACGGATTACAATACGTTCTGCGATATCTAGATTCGCGAAAATCGTTGAGAAACCGCAAACAACTCGTAAAAATCTGTCAACAGTCTTCCACTAATACGACAATTCCATTGATACGAAGACAATTGCATATGTGAGTAGCGCGTATATTAATAGGAAGCTGACGATCGTTTTTTAGGAATGAAAATATGGAAAAGATAGAAGGTGTGGCGAACTGCAATCCGAGAAAGCTAGCTCGTTTGGGAAACGATTTAAAGACGAGATATCGCGACTGACACGTGTCTCGTACCCTAAACGATTTGTTAATAGATACTCGAGTAGCAATAAGCGCTCGTAATTCGAGAAAAATAAGGGTTGCCGAACGTGAGACGACTGTACGTCGCGCAAAGATAAAATATCGCTCCATGTATAGAAGAAAGATCTACGACATCTAACGTATTCAGATTTTGCATAGAAGGATGTTTCTAATATTGTGCCATAATAGCAATGTTTCGTGCAATACGTGACAAAAATTCTGATTTTTATCGAAAGATACGGGACAATAACATCTACGTTTTGACGTTTCTCTTCTTTTGTGTTCGAGATATTTCTACTTTGGAAAAGCGTACACCTTTTATATCGTGCTCATTTGAACCGCACTTGTACGACGAACATATGTCGTAACATATATTCTGACATCTTCGCTATTTCCATTTTCTGCTGAAGGTACTTTCGATTCGGAAAAGCATTCGCTTCTGCTTTTTAAGGGGAAAACGTTAAAATAGAAGGTTCTCCGAGCTCGTTCGCGTTTTCCCACAGCATTGAAAATACGAATTTCACGGAATATACGTAGAAATAATATCGTTTCTTAATATATATGTTTTGCCGCATTTTTCTGCTTTTTCCTCCGCGATAGAAATATTTTTATGTTGCTATCCCTGATGGAGAAATTTAGGGACACGCAGGCTCGCGCCTGTTAGTAGGATTGGCCGAATGCACAGCAAAGCTAAACAATTGCGCTATATAGATCTAGTTTAATAACAAACGGTTACTCTCCGCGATGGAGTGCGGCAAAAGTTTGTTGGTTCGTCAATTGTCGGGATCGTAACGTGGCGTGGACATTTATGAACCTTCTAAATTCTGCAACCGCAACGCCAACACAGTGTGTTCGCTTGTAAAAGCATTTTTTCGGTAGAGTACACATCAGATATGTCTCTTCGAAAAGCCTTTCTCCAGAGAAGAAGGGAAAAAGGTGAATCTAGATTGAAACTTGAACGAATATCCAAGTGAATTTGTCTGTAACCTTCGATACTCGAATCGATCAAAATTATTACGCTTAAGTAATACGACGATTGTAACAAATTTTTGATCCATCAAAAATTGTCTATCGTAAGAAATAACGTGGTATCTGTATCGAGTATACGAGTACGAATCTGATTACGAGAGAAAGATTGTCACGAAGGTGTTAAGTTGACAAATAAAGACTCGTTTGCCTCCGCTAACAAGGATTCTAAGTAAATTACCAACTTTCTACCTAATTAAAGGTAACATCGTAGTTGATGTTAAAAGTACCGCGACAGATGAAAAAATTTAATGAGAACGCAAGTATATATATGCGTGTCCGGCAAATGGCGACGTTTCATGCATATATGATACAGTTATATGCACGCGTATGAATCTGCTTGAAATTACATGGAAAGAAAGGAAGGAAGAATCTACGTTTTATGATCCTGCGAGACAAATATTCCAGCAACAAGCAATGCGTTATGTTTATACACGGTAGTTCTTTCACACGTAAATACCGAATTGTATACTGCACCCTCTGTACGAACGCATAACTGTAACTTACAGAAACGTACTTATACGAATCATATGTACTTTGAAATGTACCAAACGTAAATTATACACCATCGTATTTTTTACCACTACTTATCGGCTTACATTGGATTGGATTGCGCTTGACCTCGTTTCATTCTTGCCGAACAAAAGTATCGATTTACAATTAGTCGTTTTACGGTTAGTCGAATCTGAAAAATGTTATAATCTGTTTTAAATAATTCTACTAGTAATTAATTCTCATTGCCAGCGTAAGCGAAGAAGCGAAAAATTTTGCCGTTCTCGATCGCTTATTAACAAGCTGCTTGAACAAATCACGTTTCAGTGATAAACGTGCGATTAAAATATATGAATTTGACGAGTGGAAATTAAGCGTAATTGAAAAGAATCGCAAGATTGTTCCGATCGATAACGAATTTTTTGACCATCTTAAGGAAGATACGTACGTACAAAGATATTCGAATAATCGAGAATGATCGCAATACACGATTTCGATGACAGGGATTTTCAGCTATTTCAAATGCGTGCGCGAAAATGGCTCGCGATGTCGATCTATTCGTCACGGTAACTTATCAAACCTACAAACGGTTATCCTCGAGTGAAAATTCGTGTATGTATTTTGTGGACGCTGCGGATCTTACTACGGAATAAAACAGTCACATACGCGTACCAAATATACGTGTACGTATGTAGGTTGTCGATCATTTTTCTCTCTCTTTTAGCCTCTATCTATATTGCTTAGCATTCGAGTCCTACAATTATCCACGCGTTATTTTTTCATAATTACAATTATAATATTCGATAACGATCTTATCTTTGCTACAAACGGAATTACTTTCTGCCGATATTTTGCAGCGAAATGCGACAAACAAAACGCGTGTGTTTACGATATTTGACAATATTTCGGGTGATTGGAATTACAATAGAGTAAACAAAGATGTATCGCGACCTGATACGATTCGAAACAAGTATCGATATGCGCGGCTTTTCCTGGGAAAAATGTTCTCTATGGTTAGCAATATATGGAAATTCCTCTGGAAATATTCAACCCGTGAATATCTGTTGACATCGTTATTCCAATAGACGTGTATCTGTCTCTCGAAACTGCGTTCGCATTATTTGCGGTGCAATTAAAGTGCATTAAATGTTATCGTACAAGTATACTACGTAAATGCACGCTTCGAAGAGCGTGCCACCGATATAGTTCTTGCTGCCGATTATTAAAATCGAATCAATTGGAAGCAACCTGGTTATACGATGCAGTCGTTTAAATTTTTCTGCGATATTCCTCGGTTCTGTAATAACTGCGATTCAACTCAGAATCGTTTCAAGCGCATTGACCGTTACATTCGTGCATTATCGTGTTAAACAAACAGAACATTCGGATAAGGAAAATGCAATAAGTTTGAACGCAAATAAAATTTTTTAATCAACGAATTAAAAAGAGAAAAGTAGGAAATTTTATCGAGTTTCTTCCAACTCGCGTGAATTAATTTTACCCTGTGAAACGATGGAATGTGCAGTATCTTAACAGAATAAACTATATTCGTAAGCAAAAAATAAATTTATTCGGAAGCTGCGTATTCGGTAAAATCTCTGCCAATCCTCCCTGATGTTTCATAAATTTGCGATTATACGACTGAGAAAAACGCATTAATTTTAATGCAGATACATTTGTCACGGGCAATGGACGTTTACAGGGGAAAAAGGTCGATATCGAATAATTACGATGCGATATCCGTGAACGAAAAACGGAATCGTTCGTACGTGGCTAAATAATGTTCGTTAAATAACGTTCGATCCGGAGAATTTACGCCTGGGAACAGAAACCGAATTGGCGGGCGTGCGCGTGATCGATTAATATTTTCGCGTGGATCCTTGTCGAGCGGCATTCCCGTAAATCTTTTTCCCGTCCCCGTAAATATAATCGACTACGTTCGATCGCAATTTTCGCGCGACTCGCGTCCCGAATCAGTCGGTTTCTCGTCGTTTTGCTATTTTTAATCTGTTCCGCCGCTTGTTAGCCGACGATTCGTCGCGTGACATCGAAGCGATTCGACGCGAAGCTTTATAATTTCATTTCTGCCGCTGCCACGATGATTTACGGGGTAATTCACGCCAAAGAAACTATCCTGCCAAAAGAAGAGAAATTGTTCGATGCAAGTATCGTGCCTTTCGTTTCGGGTTCACGAATAATAAGGCAAACGTACTGAAATTGGCTTAAGATAGCGATGTACGATTCAACCGTGACGATATTAATCATCATTCTTCGTGACGTTCGTTATAAGAAACGTTAGGAGCCATTTGCATGATCTTTCTTCCAGCCAGCTTTCTTTCTTTCATAAATTATACAGCGAGACTTTCTGACTTAGTCTCTTGCTAGATCGTCTTGTATGTTATTTTCGTTGAACGAGGATTATTCGTGGTCAACGTAATTACGGTTTTTTTCTTCGACTTTTCTTTTCTTCTTGGTTGAAATAGCGCACGCGAGAAATATCATCGAATTCTGTTGTAAATAAGGTTACTTCGAGACATCGTGCAGCCTTTATACTCTATTTTACGAAAGTCTTAAAGAGACGTATCGAGAGCATCAACACGATGTCCCTACTAATATCTCTGTATCGGACGTTACAACGAACTTGCACGCAAGAAGGCATAACCATTGGAAAGAAGAACGTTAAGTTTATAACGGGCATCTGGAATCCAATATCGCAGGAGAAATTTATTATAGCAGCACGCGTGAAATCGCGGGTATAGGTGAACGTAGGTCATGCACGAAAGCCCATAAATATGATCGACCGAACTTGCCACCCGATAAAGGCGATTCTTTCTACTGGCGCGTCGGTAGTACGAGTCGAGCAATTGTGAAAATAAGAATGTGCACCTGTCGATTCTTCGGCCCGCCGTGCCGCGCCTTGACGTATTCTTTCAGCTTCAAGCTGAAGCGACTACCATTTTGGCATTGTATCTTATTCCGCGACACACGTTTTCCCGTACCATGCGTCGAACTTTGCTATTCGTAGCAGATCGTACTTACGATGTTAATAAACACGTTTGTCGCAACAATCGTAAAAATATCGTGTTGGACGTTGAGTCGAATATTTTTAAATCTTTCACTGTATCGTTCTCTTTGTCGAAGTAAGAGACACGTCACGTTGTAACGAATGCAATTACGAATAGCGACCAATCTCAGAGATCGTTTAATCGTAATTATCTCTGATTATAGATGGACGACGTGTTTGGATATGTTACATTTCTGAAGATTTATTTATCTCTTTATCACGAACGATCCAAGTTTCTTTTACGATTAAACACGACTGAATAAAAATTGTTTCTTCCAAGCAGAGAGTCGAATAATCGACCTTATGAAAGTAACGAGCAGTTTGAACGAGAGTCGTAAAATGGGAACCAGTGAAACACGAAGCGAAGTGCATAAATTTCCAATTGTCGCTAGTCACAATTATTACTTGGCGAATATATATCGCGTTGGCCGAGAATTCCTGTTGAACTCGAATCTACGAAAATTCAATCGTATAACAACGTTCCGTAGAGCTTTGTTCTTCGGCGAAATTGCTGAAAGTCAAATGCGAGAAAACGCCCGATGAAAACGTGTGTTGTAAAACAACAACCCGACGTTCAATCACGAAATTGTGTCACTTGCTGCATTCTGGATACGATTACACGATATCTCGGTTAGGCGTTAATTAACGCGGGATGAAATAAACGAACGCAGTTGCCAGAAGGAGTTTTCATACGAGAATGAAACTTGTCCTTGAATCTTTTTTGCGATTTTACTAACATTCTTTTACTAATTGTGGAATGTTTCGCGTAGATCGATCCATTTCTAGCAATTATGAGAAAATGCAACGTAGCACGAAGAAGATAGAAATATGCGATGTACATAGAGCGCAAATTATATCTATTACTATAGTGATCTGTAAGAAGAACGTGGAACAATCTACGGGACATGTGAGAAAATGCTTACATAGAGAATGCTAAATGCTTACGTAGCATTTTCGAAAGTACCGATATCAAACGTTTCTCGCCAAGGTTTACGAACTTTAGAAAATGTTTTGAAATAATATAATTATTTATAAATGTTCGGTACTAAAATCAGTCTAGAATGGATCCCCTTTGATTTTATGTATCACCTGAAGCGAAAATTTCGTTATTACGTAAATACGAAGAAACCAAATTACTTTTAACATTTTCGTTCACAATTCGTTCATGATTTATTGGTTACTCCTTTATCTGCAATTTCATTTGATATCCTTCCTCGACTATATTTTTGCGATCGGACAGGGTATTTGTTGCATTTGCATCAGGGAAGAGAATGCACGTGGATGTAATACCTTATAATAGCTGCTCTTATTTGGAGATGACCCCTTTTTCTTTTTCTCCCATCTAGCCGACAATTACGTGGGTATAACGTTCGTGGCAGAAGTAACGAACCGTTTTCGTAGAACGCTTGAATCGCGGTGAAATCAAGGATACAGCTGGCGGAGTTAAAGTAAGCGGAGAGAAGAGCGTGCGATGTTGAAATTTTGCGGTAGAAATGATATCGCGTCGAAAACCGCCGGATACGATTACCATAATCGTAGCGGTCAGCGATCGATACACGAAATGCTGTCCCTCCGAAAAGACGGATGCGGCCGTAAATTCGAAATATTTGTACACATCGTCCCGATTCGCAAGTTTGAAATATTTTCGGAGCAACAGTTTTCATATACGAACCAAGCAATCCGCTTATCCGGTAGAAGAAAGAACACAGAAAATTCTATGCATATTTTCACATAATCTTATATTTGCTAATTTCCTTATACTTTCGAAATTGAGTTACGTACATTTGCTTCGACGAGAGAAATCAGCCTTCGTTCAGATTAATTCTCAATTGCTATTATTGCCACGCGTTGGTATATATTTAACATAAAGACTAATAACAACAACGTTTCGAGCGAAGAAATTTTGTTGGAAATCTGAAAACGTATTCCAAATGAATTGAAAACTAAGCAATGTAAAACGTAAAATGACATAAGTATAATATCGCAAATTCGGTAAAATCTACGTATCAAATTTTGCTCGAATAATATCGAAATTTCGTCCTACGCGAAGCATCGAAATGCAACGCTCATCAATTATTAAATAGAGATGTACGTTTGAAATGGTTTTCACCATTGTTTATATAGACAATTTTTAATACCATTAGCTGGAATGTTATCGCTCGACAACGATTCCTGCGCGAAATCCGCGTTTAATATTCTCACCATCGATTAACCCGCTTTTCGCAACGAGTTTCTCGTGTTTCGCATTTGGGTTGCAAAATAGAGACTAATTTCACGTTGACGGTGACCGAACAGTAGCTGACGAGAGCATATTTTATGCTGCGGAGTGGCGCACATTTTGATATTTCTAATGCGTTGCCAGAGACAACTCTCTCATCCCCTGTGTAGTGGTTTACAACCGGGATTCGCAACCGCCTCGTATACGCTGTCCGCTGAAAAATGGAACTTAAAATATAACAGAGCGAAACACGCGTATCGAGACGAATTATAAATATTCGTTTAACGTGGATCCATGGACCGACGTATTTTAGCAGCCGCGACTTTTTTTCAGTCGACTATACTTACATTTATGAAGAGAACTTACAAAGAGAAAATAACAAATACGGAAACATCGACTATCGTATAAAGTTGCGAAGAATCCAGATGTATCGAACGTGTTGTAAGATTTAATCTGATATAATTGTTTCGGTGAACGATTCTTCGTTGGTATTCCGAGATATCGAAGAACTCGAAATGTTCCACCAGATATCTTCCAGAGATGTATTAAAAATGGACGTAAAATACTTTTGAAAATGACCTATCGCGAAGCCGACTCGACAGAACTCCGTTGATTAGAATTAGTACCAACTTACGAGGGACGATCTAGAAACTCTATGCACTGTTATGGTACCGTGAGATGCAAAGTAGAGCGCTGTGAACTAGGCTAATGGCTATGTAACTGTGATAAATAAAGGTGATTAGATTTAGTGAATGTGTAGCGACAAAAGTAGCAACGCAAGATGGGGGACTCCGTAACGGTAGTTGAATGCAGAGGAGCAAGGGTAGTTCGGAAGTAAACTTCGACGATCATCTTTCAACTATCGTGATTAATCTCACGCTTGCTACGCACACGTTGATACAAATATGCGTGTATAATCGTTCACGATCGTACTTTTCTCTCTTTATCCTCTCTTTCCATTTAAATATGATTTTTAATAATCTACGGTTGTTATTACTATCGCACGTGTACATATACATTAACGATCGTCGTTATTAATTAATCACTGCCCGCTATTATACGTTCTACGCCATTTATACGAATGCAACGAACAATCGATCTAATAAATTATTAAATTAGATTGCACGAGCAACGGTCGAGGAAATATCAATTGGCATATTGATTACAATAACACAACGATTAGAGAACATAAATAAATCTGTATAGTGCGTGGATAATGAACGCGGTTGCTTGAGTTTTAACCATATAATTCGTTGCGATATTTCAATTCGATTATTATAATTGCTGATCATTTATATTATATTGGACGCTATTATTAATTCACAGAGTATTCACAGTAACTAATCATTTTTTGTTGATAACGAGCGAAACTAACGCGTTTGCTGGCACTGGTAGGTATGCACAGTATGTACATGTAACCAGAGGGATTCTCATAACGCGGACTGCGTTCTCCTTTCGTTTCTCCTCGCTGTAAATCTGCCAGTTGCGCGCTCTTTTTCACCTGGCGCGGCACTCACCCCCGTTAAGTTCGATCGTACATTCCTCCGACGAGGCGTAATTTTCATGCAATTCCGCGTAAACAGCCAAAGTTGCCTGCCATTTGCGAAAACAAAACGGCGCAGCGTTTCCCGTGTTATTTGCAACACGACGCGGCGTGGCGCGGCTTGGCGCGGCTTGGCGCGGCCGAGCGCGGCGTCGCTCGATTCCATTCCCCGCTCGCTTCGCTTTCCTTCTCCGCTTCTATTCCTATTCTTTAACTTTTTCGTGAAATTTCCGCAATTGCTTGCCAGTTAGCTTGTTGCATACAACGTGGACACGAACTGGCTGATGTCGTAGAAAGTGAAACTGCACGCGAGCAAAACCGTTTCGAATAACGTCGAGCGCGTTCGACGTCTGTACGTAACACGTACCGTGGTTGTCAGAATAATTGAATTCCTGTTCGTTGCTCGTAATTTCGCTAAGTCAGTCAGTCACTCGTCTGACAGATTTCTGACGTCGAAAACGAACGCTACTTGGAAGAAAGATATTTTTACCGGAACAATGTTCGAAAATCGTGTTACCTCGAAGAGAGAAGGAAATCTTATTGCAAGCTTATCGAATCCAATCGATGCACGAAATTTTAACACTTTTTCTATTCGTTGTTATTTCTTCTATCTTTTCTTATTTTTTATTTAATTTAATTTGTATTTTCCCATCTTTTTACTTTGTTATTTTCTATACAGAATTACGTAGCAATCTTTTACGCTAATTAGTAGACTGCGGATTTTTAAAAAATCCACGTAATATATATAGAACGCAGAAACACATAACATCCGAGTGGAGTATTTGTTGTAATATTTGATATAATAGTGGATGGTAGCTTTTGAATTCTATTTCTTTAGTCATGCGTTCATAAAAGTGTAAAAAAGCATAAAAATCCACGGTCTACTAATTGATACGACAAACGATACGAAACCAAGTTCGCTTACTTTACGTCCAAGCGATCCAAATTTTAAATTGGGTCCAAACGTATTCTAATCGAAGAACTTTGTACGTATTAAGAGGGCCGATCTTTTGCGCGTTACGGTGAAAGGAAGATTGCCACCTAAGGGACGGAAATTGTGGCAAAATAAAGCGCTGGCTGCATTTTAAAACCACAACGGCGAACCGCTTCTCGTCGTTAAACGACTAAATTCCTGTATCGAAATATCAAACGATCGAACCGCGAAGCGAAAGTTACTCGTTGATCCCTGACAATCGTTCGTACGATCGATCTATGTCTCCGACAAGAATACGCCGCGGTATTACCGGTTTGGATGTGGAATTATGCGAGCCCGCCTTATGAAAAACGCAAAACAATGATCACGGATTTATGTCGGTAGTTACGCGGAAGTTGGCGAACACGGCACGTACATACCTCAAACCGCAGAAAGAGTTACGAGTTCGACGAGAAGCGAGGAACGCCTTGTTGAAATCGTTTCGAAGAAAGAATGAAAAATCGTTACCGGAGAATGCGTCGCGCGGATTTCCAGGCGTTCCTGAGGCGAGCAAGCTACGACATCGCGCTATCATGTTTGAAACATGAAATGTCGCGATGTCACGATGATTCAGAGTTGGAAATTGCTATTTCGTTGTTACCGCGAGATGGAAGAAATTTTAAGAATTCGCGAAAGAATTTTTGCCGCAAATGCAAATCTTTTTAGAAAGTCGGTTCTAATGATTCGCACGATGTGTAAAAATGTAGAAAACGAACAATTTTCTTTAGAACTACTCTCGGTGGTCAAACAGTCGCACCTAAGTATCAGTTTTAAGCAAAGCGAAGCAAAGCACCCTGAATTAGCGTAAATTCGAACAAGAAGATGAAATCGCTTCGTTACGATTTTCCACGGAATTTGCATGGAACATAACGATTCTCATTTAGCTAGGTAATCGCAAACAAATCAGCAAATGCTGTCGTATCATTTTGGCGGTTAATTATTGCTATTTGCAATTTGTAAAAAATATTTTATTCCGCCTCGGCCGTCAATCAGATATTCGTGTATATCAGATAATCGATGTATTCGTTAATTTTCTATCGAACAGCCGATTCAGTTCGTTTTCGCTCGTTGATTCTCGCCCGAGAATGTCAATTACCATGCATTTCTCTCTAGTGAACGATATTTATTAGTAGTGTGTGGCGGACCACGGAAGTGATCCTTCCATCGTCACCGACGTTAATTGAATTCTATTGTATCGACGAAATTTACGAGCGTTTTACAGGGCTGTTGGAACCGTTGGATCGCGGAATCGGTTCGATGCGCGTCGCTGAATCGCACGTCTTATCTTACTTTGTTGGTTTAAACGGCATTTTCGTTCATTGCAAGTTTCTTGTTAAACGTAATGGAAGAGTAACGCTAAACACATTTGTGATTCGTTGTTGCGAGTTACGTTATTTGGAATTTCAAAGCATAGTCCGAAAGACGAGCCATGTGGATAAGTAGGCCGCGTATTTTTACGCAGATTCATATTTTTCAGAATATACGATCCAAGACGTAGACCCTTGCTAGAAAATTGTTTCAGCCGAAGTATCGTAGCAAGCACTATACTTTGCTTATTTTATATATTTTCTCAGCCCGCAGTCTATTAACGAGCATAATTTATCTTGAAATCAAAATTCATCCGAATTATATCTTTTTCGCGCGAATTGTATAAATTTTCAATCTTGTAAAAACCCGCCGTTATCGCTGCTTACTGTTTAAATATAAAGTATCGTTAAAATTTATGCCGTTAATGCGAAACATTCCGAATCGTTCCGAGTATACGTATTCGTTGTTGATTAAGAGTAACGTTATCGTTTCGTCAACGCACAGTTTAACTTGTGAGTATCGTATTATTGTATACATGTACGTATGTATATCACGATACATGATATAACGCATGGTATTTTGAACAACATATTCGCGCGACAAATTTACCCAGGGCATAATAAATTATGTTAACATAACGTTATGCAAATAACACGGTGTTGCCTTTTACAAGGATGCCATTCGCGTGTCGAACATTGATAGAAACTTGTGACGAGCGACGTTATGGACGATCTGATCGGTATTCCCGGATTGTAAATGCTGATTGCGACGCTTTCGAAACAAGATTTCTTTTTTGTAAAACGAAAAAACGCGATCGGCGTGTCTTTCGTTATAAAGTTTGTTTGTGTAAGCGTATCGGAATTATACGCATTCCAACGTATCATAAATATCAGCTTTATCAAGATAACAAACGGTACAAATTGTTTACTTCGTTTCGAAATGTTTTTCCGCCGGGGAAGCAAGTAAAAAGATAAGCAAAGGGAGTCGGTATTGATAGTACGTACAGAACGCTAGAAGCATATAATACTATTAAATAGCAATAGTCGTTAGAATTCAGCCGATACTTTGTCATTTTCCATAATTCAAACACCATAATTCGAACCTGTTTAACAATTCTAAATCTGATAATAAAGAACGCGGCTAGAATCAGCCGATGAATAAATTCTAAGTTTATTCGTTGTTAAATGCAAAGTTGATCTTAACGAACTTACGGGCTTGACTATTTAATAGAAATATTTTTCATTCGTGTAATAGAAGGAAAGCGTTTCCAGCACGAAACTGTAAATTTACGGTTTTCGCCAGAAGTTAGATGACACAGCGCGAGGAGATCTCTGTGTTTCTGCGTAAAAGAAACTATTCGAGAAAGGATTTCGGGGCAGAGAGAGGACGAGGAGCGCTTATTTGCGGAAAAACAATTGCTTTGCTGCCAGTTCCGAGAAGTTGCAAAAGTACCGGGGAAATATCGGGCACAAGCTCATAAAAATTCTCGCACAAGCTTTTGGATTAAGAGGTATGCTAAATAAAGGCTAAAGCGTTGGCCAGAGTCGAACAGAGCTGCGGCACTTATCGATGTTCGATATTCCTGCCGCATAGACGAGCATTCGTTGCCTCTCGTTTACCCTCTTTTACCCAAAACCTTCGATACGTAAACACGCTGTTAATAAGGTAAAGGCGGAGAACCCTGAAAACTAGAGGAATGGGCGAGAAAGATCGTGGCTATGTCATGCCACGACGTCGTAACGGTCGCCGACACCAGGGAACAATCGTGTCGGATCGACGTTTTAATAAAGAACAAGCCTAATCGAGAGTTTTTATCAGTTTCACGAGTTCTCTTTCTCCACGAACGAATTTACGGGTGGCGGTGGTGGGTGTATTATCAACGAAAACTAGAGCAGAATGATAAATACGTCGATCGAGAGGTGATTATCGGCCGGTATGCTAATCACGGAAGTCGGAGCTGCCACGAACATCCACGGCTCGAGTTTGCATCCGATCGTCCAAGAACATCCACTGAATTGCTAACGGTACGACGATCGCGTCCGACAGTCCAGGCAACTTTCGTGACGAATCTCGTTTCGTCCCGTCCTCGCATAATTTCCCCATTGAACATCGGCAAATTCCCCGTGTCCCGCGTTCTACCAAAACGCCCTGCACGTCGCGTGTAATTTCTTCCTCTGGTCTCTCGTCACACCCCTTACCTTTTCCGCAGTCCGTTCCAGTGGAACCACCTCCACTTCCTCCCGTCACTGTCCTTCTTGTCCTTCCATTGCTTCCTCTCGTCTTCCACTCGCAGTTCTTTCTCTTCGTCGGCTCCTCTTTCGTACCGCGTTTTCTCCGCGCCGTGCACCGTTGCTCCGTTTCCATTGTTAAAGAATGACGCGATTAAAGGTTAGGCTTTGCGAATAGAAAAGCAGCGGACGGCAGCATTTAAAACGATATATCGAGTGTACTAGAGCGATCGAAGCTTTGTTAAATTAGGATTTGGAGAATTTGAATTTAATCGAGCAAGTATTTCAACCTTTAGAAGCATCATCCTTCCAAGGATCGTGAAAGTTGTAATTAATTAAGTTATAACTTAATTCCTTGTCGCGATACGTTTTCACGACTCCAAGAAAATGTAACGATGTTGTATATTATCTATATATATATATATCTATATTATCTATCGGCACGAATACGAAGTATCATTTAATGAAACGGTCTTCCGAATCTCTTTAGTTCTCTCTGTAAATACGTGTTTCTGCCATTTTACGTTTCTGTTATCGCATGCCAGCATCTTTCGGGTATTCCTTCGCCTCTCTTCCTTACGCGTTATCCTTCGGAATCGATGTAACCTCCGGAGCTCTTCTCACGCTCGCTCCGCTGCTCTGTTCACAGTCTGGGATACAAATTGCCTGGTAGCGTGTCGCCTCGCGAGCAAAGTAGATAACGGCAATTAGAACATCATCCAGAGTGGTGCGCTCAGAGTGCGTCCGATTAGTCTCTCCCCTTGACATTTCGCTGCATAGTAAACGACTAACACGCCGAGGTGTTGAAGTTTCCACGAATCACTATCGTCGCTCGGAAATGTTATAACGCCGGTGCACCATAAAATCGTCTGTCAATCGAATGGAAACCTCGGAGAAGGGTTGAAAATACATTTAGCACGTTTTCGAGAAAGGCGATTTTTACGTATTTCGTATACGTATTTATTATCTTAGATTTTAGCGATTTTATCTAGCCCATTGTCCTATAAATTTTGTCTCAACCTAGCTCTAACCTAATCTGCGATCTGTGTGTTGTACTAAAACTGATTGAAAGGGACTGCAGAATCATCTTTTAATCTGGATTCAACTTCGAGCAAAATGTGCTATACACCCTTATTCGAGGTTCCCACGCAATCTGATGATACCAAGGGATAAATTGAGTTGAAAAAATAGACGAAATGAAACGACGTCGTACCTGGTGAATTCTTATTTGCAATTTTGTAATTTATTCGTACCAATTTAAAGGTCGGATTGTACTTCTGCTGGTAACGTTACAGCTAGAATATCGTAGATCTCGTATTTTAACTGCTTACCGAACTGTTTTAGTCCTATCTACGACGTATTTGAAATGAATAGAAAATTTTAATCGCAGAAACAAGCCGTCGCTAAAATTTTAAGGAACGAATCCTGCAGCAGTGATTATCTGGAAAATTAAAATATTTCCGGCAATTTCTGTATATCTTCTGCGAACGGAGGTCCGTTAAATTTTCCATTACGGAGTGTATTATAACTCGGAACACATATCCACGTCGTACGAAAAGCTTTCCTCGTCGCCTTTGAAAGAGTTCGCTAAACGAAGTTTTATTAACTCGGTGTGAACCACGCGGGTAATATAATACGCGTCTTTTAATGAAATTTTAATCGAACACCGACGCTTAAGCATAATCGATTCTCAAACAAATAATTAACAACTGAATGGAGAACTAATCAAACGAAATACGTGGCCACTGTGATTACAGGTAATATAATTCTCTGTGTCACTCGTTTCCCTTGCATAAATTATACGCTTTCTTGCGTCAGGCTAATTTATAAAAATGGACGGTCACGTACGCCTACAAGCAGCGAAGCTTTTTATATCCTATGCAGTTTATCCAGCTTGCAGCGTTATATAAAACTTTATTATTTACGATGTGTTTACGATAAAAAATAATTTCAATTTCCTTCTTAGTAAGCGGAAAGTTTCCTCTCTGTGTGAATTTTGCTCGGAGCATGCCGAGTAATATTATCTAGCCTGATTAAATTGCTTGGAATTCCCACGTGATAATATTCGCGTGTCTATTAATTAAGTATGTTTATGTAGCGAGAGAATAAGAGCAGCTGTTCAAATGTCAGCGTGCATGCTAAATAGACGCGTTAAGGCTAATCTTGTAATCATAATATCATCGCTATATCGAACATGGTATTATCTTTATATAAAAATATCTTTCTAGTAGCCCTTAAATATGTTTTGGTACGAATAAATTTCCGAGTGAATCTCGCGATACGTACATACATATATGACGAGGTGAAAATCATGGTGCTATAGTTTAGGACTTTGAGAATTTGAATCGAATCACGTGTTACAATAAAATTACCATAATTAATTAAGTTATACCTTTATCCTTCGTCGCGTGACGTTTTCATCGTTCGAAGAGATATGAAATTTGTGATTCTCCATATTTCGATGACAAAATAGAGGATTAAAACAATCAAAATTTGCTTCGAGTAACCTGTAATCGTTAAATTCTATTATTATTTTCTAATTTTTTGTCCACTTCGTGCTCTCTCTCCCTCTCTCCCTCTCTCCCTCCCTCTTTGCGTAATTTTCAACTCGAAGTAATTACAAGCTCTCGTTCATCACGAACACTCTGTCGCTGACGTATTTTTATCTGCGAAGATGGCGAGCACTGGGATGGATCGTTCTTCACGGTCGTTTAATTGCAACTGTGCTTAAGTTCAGAGAATGATGGACAAGCGTGTAACCGTGAGGAACGCGAAAGCTTTTTCCTCGGGGAAGCGGGTCGTCCGGTCTCTCTCGCCGCTTAGTTTAATACCTTTCATTAAAGGAGAATTCGCTGAAAGGCGGATGATTCCGTCGTGCCGAAAAAGCAGGTTAACCGAAAGCGGAGAAGCGTGCGACTCCATTTGAGGAAAGAACTTTGCATCCGTGACGATTTTGCGGATGGAAGATGATTCGGTTTCGCGTAACGCAACGTCCATGTTCGAATCTTCCTCTCTTCCGACGCGATTGTTCGCTCGAAACGGGTGCAATTGTTTCCCCAATCGTGCTCTACTTTCCTTCAGTTTCCAGAAATAACAAGTTATCCAAAAAATTGGTAGGAAACGGTATACGGACGAAATAGGTGGTAGGAAACATTTTAAGATTTCATCAACGCTGTGATCGAACTCGACTATCCTGACTCTGATGGTAAAGTTTGAAACAAACCTGAAAGTAAGTGTAATGTGCAATACCACAGAACTGCAAGGTCTTTGGCAACAGTTTTAATCAACAATTTTATAGTTTTATCGAAGAATGTTACTTGCGATGTTGGCTGTATTAAAGTAAAACGTCTCACGCATATACGCGTGAGACAACGGATACGATAGACGTATAAAAGATAAGCGTTCTATCGACGTTTGCCTAGATGCGGTTGGCGTTAATATCCCAACCCGTCCCATCCGTTGTCAGCATCGTCTTTCAACCAAAACTAAAATGTCCGAAGTCGCACTGTGAAATTCATGAAATCGAGCATTCGACGAGAGTCAACCTAATTATATATATATATATCTACTCGAATAACAATATCGGGATAGTTTGACGTACCAAGATCGTCAAATTTCACGTTCTCGCGTTGGAATTCCTCTGCCGCGACCGCTTTTAAGTTTCATCGATAATTTTCATTTCTCCAACACAGTTCTGATAAACATACGAGAAACTTTCTGTGCCAGATTTAGTTCCCCGGTGCACGATCTTTCGTTCGATACCAGCGACCTTCTCGATCGTTAAGTTGAAGACTGTTTCTCGAAAGTCAAACAACGAGCGCGTGTCTACCGATGAAATTCCTTCTGACGTTCGATTCGATCATGAAGAACTTTTTGCTCGCTGCACGTCCTGCTCTATCAACTGCCAACTGCCATGTGACCCTATACTTTCGAGACAGTTGGAGAAGCAACCGATATTCACAAGTATAGAGTATACGAAGACACGTCTGCTAACTTTCGAACGGAAGTTGTCGAAATTTAGCGATAGACGTTAATAATAGATCGTCGAAGCTTAGGTCAGAAGTCGAATTTGAATTCAATTGGAAGGTATTTCTCCTATCAAATGACAGAGTAAATCTTTACGGTACGGGATATTATATTAGCTTACACTTCGATAAATAATCAGATTAATCGACTGATGAATGCAAATTGATAACGATCGTCTTTTGTCTTCTTTTAATCTATTCTGTTCTTTTACTTGCCATCGATGATCGTATTTCTGGTACGTTATTTATCTTCAAATATTCATATTCGTAGCGTGAAAAGTTAATTAATTCTGCGGAAATCGTGGTTACGTTGTCTGTCAGATGCATACGAAATGTAATTGTGATTTACTTCGAACGAATTCAAACGAATTTGTAAATTTGTACGTTATATACAAAGATCACGGGAAAAAGATACGACAAAAGTCACATTTTTTTATTTTTTCCAAATTCGATTATGGAGTTTTCCTGAAAAATGTTTACGTAAAAAAAAGAATTGATTTCTCAAACGCATTACATATTTTAAGCGTCGAATGCGTCGTTAGTTTTTGCACAAAACTTCACGGATTCGTTATATATTATTATTAAAGATATTTTTGGAGCGAACAGTTCCTCTGTGCGACTATGTTACGTCAAATCGCGCTTTATTAATTTCGAAACAATGTCAAAATTAGAAAATGGACAAAATGATCGTAAAATACGTTCTTATTTCGTAAAGCATTCGGACGAATGATTTTCGATTTACAAGTTTGAATGCACCAGAAGCGCGCAGTTTGCTTCTCGCGCACGGAAAAATGAAAGCGCAACCTCCGCGTAGTCGTAGGTGTCTTTTGTTAAATTTTCGATAGCACGCGTGCAGGACAATGTTTCGCGTGGAATACATTAATCACGTATAACGTTACACGGGATGCATATTGCAAAAGCATAGTTGTTTCTTTGTTTTCCTTTCTCGTACAGTGTCGTGTACAAAATGAAAGCTAGGGGCATTAACGAAGCGTCTCTATAGTACACCGCCTTTTTATTCGGTTTATCATACTTGGAAATACTTACAACGAAATATTGTTTCGCGCATTAAATCTGTCGACCGAATGGACGATACGCGTATGATATTTTGCGAGAATAAAACCGTGAGTCACCGTTTCGCGGAAACGCGATGGCAAAATTAAAAAATCGAACGTTGAACCGCGCGAATAGAATCTATCGTTTGCTGGGCATACACGGAAACATCGCATGGCGCGTTATTCGCTGTAAAAATGAATTTTCATGCAACCGCGATGATTAAGCAAGTGCAAACGACCACAGCCGGACACGATACGCTCACATTCGACCATCTCACTTGATCACATTGTGTCACTTTCTCGTATAGGTTTTTATCGAAATCCGCATCTTAGGTACGCATACTGGCACGCGATACGACAGCGTCCGAATATCTTAGAAACCTTTTATGTATGTTTTATTTTTGCCTGGATTCGGGGAAGAGACAGCGAAGCCAGGCGAGGGTGTCGCGAATTGGTCATTTTCCGAGCTCGGAGAACGCGCTGTAACCGGGACTACGGTAAATTCGCTTTTAGCGCTTCTTACGCGCAAAATTTCAAGAAGATTTCGTCTAACGTGTACGATATATAATATTTGTAAAAACTTGCTGCGATAGGGGTTCGAATATTTTCGTGACAAGCGTTACCGCCACTGAAAAAAAATTAGGATTCTTTTCAGCGTTCGTCTTCGTAAAATTTTCTACCTCCAAAGAAGAGGTACGCTGTTTAAAGCTGACGCGACAGGCGAATCAAGTTTCACCGTTGAACACCTTATTTCACAGGCTACGAAGCCATTTTCAGGCACGTCGATAATGTTCTTGAACATCTTGCTCGAAGCGAAATTTCTCGTACGTATCTATCAAAGTTATCGAAGACACCGACAGACACGGCCAATGTATCGGGTTAAAAATTCCTGTACGTTTACGTGGTGATAACTCGGGGGAGGAACGTCTATCGTAAAGCGCACAGGTGCTTTTATCGTTCACTCGATCCACGTATCGCGGATCAGAAGAGAGAGGAACAAGTTAGATAGCGCGCGTATCGAAACGATGGCGAGGAGTCAGCTGCCGTGCGAATTCATGGAACGCGGCTCGTTGCAGCCACCGGTGTGCAGTCCGGTTTGGGTCCTGGTGCCAACGTGGCTGTTCAGGGCGAGCAAATCGCTGAGAAAAGCAATACTCGAACCGCTGAATTGCGAACACGGTGAGAATGCGTCGATGACGGCAAATAGCGATACATAAAGGCGCGCGAGACCAAGAAGAATCGATACGTGTTTGCACGTAAACCGCAACACGTGTCGAAACTTACAGATCAAACAACGCGTGACGTTTGACGACAGTGGGAATTTAGCGAAGTCTCGAGGCATAGAAATTTTGCAATTCCGACGATGTATCGGTGCTAAATTGTTCGACGAAGAAAGTAAATTTGACGAACGAAAGAAAGGGCAGAAAGAAGGGGCAGGCTAGTAATACAGCGCAACCATGTACGCGACGATAAAACGTTTTCGCAAAGCGGAAGGAAATATTCGACGATTGGTATCGCAACAACGTGGATTATATTTTCTACTGGACATCTCGATTCTCGTATCTTTGGTACATTGTAAAATATATCGGGGGTAATATACTCGCAGCGGTAACGAAAGATTGTACGCGCGCTTAGTTTTCAAAGAAGCGATTTTCGAATTGGTTCTGCGTTTTCGTTTCCTAGTATCGAGTCTGCTCGTGTAACTGCATAAAATACCTATTAATGTAGAGAACTCGTAGACGAGTGAAAGCGCACGGAATGCCGAAGGAGTTTACACGAACGAACGACGAGCGCGTATATCTATCCCTATTAGGAAAGAGGAATACGCGTGCAAGTAAGCGAGTAGAATCGGTTCGACTATCGGAAGCATCGAAGTGCTCTCGAGGATCGAAGTGAATCTCGAGCGAGCGAAAATAGTTGGAAGCTCGGTAAACGTTGCCTCGGCTCGAGTGTGCCAAGACTCCATTTCGAGCGTGGCTGTCCGATGAATGTTTGATGCACGCTCTGGCTTGCTTGCGGATTCACGCGGTGTCTTGCTACGAGAGAACGACAAGCACGAAGCTTGCCGCTCGCTAAGGCGTCACCAACTCGAGCTTCCGGGCTTCCACCCGGTTTCACCGAGTTCCCCCGCGTTTTTGCCTCCTTTTCGAATACCTCCCGCGTTGTTTCGCCGCGCTACAGTTAAAAATTCACTTCTCTCTCCGCCTGCCCATTCGTACGTCGTCACGGTGCTCATCGCCTCTTACGCTGCAACCACGATCGGCTACGCGTAAGTGTAAAGGGTCGTAGTGATTGCAGCGAAAACATGGAATTCGTTGTATACGTTGATACACGTATATCCCGTTCGTAAGTATCACAGCACATTTATGACAAAGAACGAGATAAACCCGAGAAACGGTTAGAAAATTCTGAAATTTCTTTACACCCCTAGACTGTTGAAAGCTCGTACGCTTAACATCGCAATAAACATTTTGCCAATTATTCAACACCGTTTTAGTCGATTCTGATATCTGTACTATCGCGTATTATATTTCCATTCAAATTCTTTCGATAAGGTTTAGGCTGGAGAATCGTATATATCGATTCGTTGTTATCCTCTGAAATTCTTGGCAATAATGTTCGTAATTCTTGGTCGTGTATTTTGTACCATCTTGAACAAAAGATAGAATATCTTAACGGATAAATTATGTCCCTAATAATACGAATCGATTAGTACGTTGCGAACGAGACCGGCAAGTATCCTAACAGCTCTGAACGAGGATGTACGATTACGATACATGTACGTGTAAGTTTCGATGTGACGAGAAAAATGCACCTGTACCACCTTTTCAGCGAGAAATATCCTATAGAGCGAACCAAGTCGATTTTCTTGGAAAACGAAGCATATATCTTTTGTTAGATGTAATCTGTTGATCGGCTGTAAATCGTGAATCGTCTCATACTGATAAATATAGCGTCTTCTTTTCACAATTCGACATGGTACGATACACGCCTTCGCTCGATACTGTCTGTCGCCTTCATAAATAGATTCTACATCAGCCGGAAGGATTTTCCCTTAAAGAGAGTCACCGTGGAAACTTCATTGTGAAATATTATTTCGAACTTGCACCGGCATCGATCTATGTTAGACATTTATCTTCTTTTAGATTCTTATCTCTTACTCTTACGAAATGGCTGAACGATGAGCCACGATTCGATCGCTTCTAGAAACTATTCTAACTCTAACAAATATCTTGCGATAATTACATCTAAAGGTATAACCAAGCGTAACTTTGATTTCGAACTCTATATCAAAGACAACGAAAAGAAACACAGAGAGGTCGTTCTTTATGAAAGACTCGAAGAAGAAAGTCCATAACGAAGAAAGAAATCTTTAAATTGAAACGAAAGTATGTGTAACTAATGAATCAGTTCCGTATTAACACCGATGTATATACATAACGAACATTCGCGTATAGTAAAAACGCATTCACCTCGGAAACCACCAAATTCCCCTCGATCGCGTGGCTTAACGCGGTTAAGGCTTCCAAATTAATCACCAATGCCTCGTTAGCTGAAAAACAAGCTAATCCTAAGACTCGAGTACCCATAGACGCGTAAGTAAGCAGCGTCTTTTCACCACTCTGAGATACGTTTTTTAATACGATCTAAGCCCTGAGCCAAGCCTCCGGATTCTTCGTCGATGTAAATTCATCACGCTTCCAATGTTTTTACGAGATTTGTTTGCGAGATGAGTGGGCGGATTGCTTTGCATTAAACCTATCATCGTTGCTACCTCTTTTCCTTTCGTTTGGTATAAATCAGCTGGACGAGATTCTCGCTGCGATCTCTAGAGAGACCTTCTCTTTCCTCCATTCTCTTTTTGCCTTTGCCACGGCATTTTCATTCGAATTAAAGCCGGTCGGGTACCGGATCGCGATAACAGATGAAATACGCCAATGCGGCCATAGCCGACCGACTATCTTTTTCCGTCCCTCTTTTCTTTCGCGCGTGGCTCGAAATAAAAATTCCGCTGCAAAGTAGCGCGAAAGAGCCCAGACGTTATCGGCGTGTCCCTGTCGCGTTACGGGATACCCGGTTTATCTATGAATTTTAAAAAACTACACCAACGCTGTTTAGCCTGGCCTGCCGCTTCCAAAATTCCGATTACACTTTAAACGTTAACCGACTTCTCTTCGATTCGCGTTGAAAGAACGCGTTTCGCTACGCTTTGAATTTATTCCAATGCCGCAGTTTATACGGATGATAGGTAAGGGAATGGAAAATCCATATACCACACGTACCTATACGATTTTTTAAGTTGAAAAAGTACGTTTATCCTCGTTGACGATTTAAGTTTTCGTTATCGTACGTTACTTAGGAGGCAAGTTGTAACGATATATACAGTGGCTATGGTACAACGCATTTGCATAGGACTGCATTTGTTACGAAGGCGAAAAGAAAGAGAACGAAGAAAAGAAACTCTCGTAGAGACGTACTGTTTATCGATAACTCGATCGTTCAAAGGTTTAATTTCGGTCGAATCGGCGTAAATTTCACGGACACCCGCGTTAGACTCTCGGTCTCGTTAGGCGCGCGTACGCGCGCTGGGTGCACGCGAAATAAAGAAAGCGATCGTAGTTGCGTGTACGTTAACGAACACACAGAGGCTTTTGTGGCGGTTTAATTTACACGGGACACGCGCTACGCAAACGAGGCGGTGTGCTTAATTTGATACCGTTTCGTTGCATTCCGTTCGACGATGGCAAGCGTCCAGACAATAAAATTAAACACAGTCTTTGGACCACACCAGTGCGGTACCACGTTGAAGCACCGACATTACGGTAAATACCTAGCGCTACCCTTTTAAATATAAAACGCCAAACGTTCAGGTGAATGGCGTAATACTCCGAGAGCGATACTACGTCGCTCGTTTATCAGAAATGGCTGATACAGACGTGCTATAACCAAAGAAGACTCTGTTAACTTCGAAATTACTTTCTTGCGTTCCAACCACTAAGCTGTGTACTTGTTTGTCTGTCGTGCATCGAATATCGGCTGGTTGCGCAATTTGCGCGAGAGGTGCAACCACGTTGCGGCGTTCGATCTTCCGTTGTTTGCGTTGTCATTAGCATTTCGGATCAACGTCTTCATTTCCGAGCACGAAGTTGGCGTGGAAACGTGACGTGGACGCCATGCCATCCCTCTACCACCACGATCGGCTAGTTAAAACGATTAAAGGGAGCGATCGGGATGGAATATCGCGATAGCAATTCTAAGAACGCTAAATGCGCAACAAATGATATTATAATCGTTTGCATAGCTTTCAGAGCGAGATCGATCATTACGAGGCGATTTTGTCATTTTTAGCAAACCGAAAGGGATTATTTGAATCGAAGCGTGACGCGTTTCCGAAAGTTTCTCCGTTGGAAATGCAATTAATTTATTCTTGTACGGAATTTAATTTCTCAACGCTTGTGAATGAAATTAATTTTTGCAGCGTATCGATATTAATAGTCGGTGTATGTAAAGTACGATAATCGAGGTGCTCGGAGCCAAAATTAATTGGTACGATAAAATTTGTATATTCGATTTTAAGCAGCCTAAAAAATACATAAAACATAAAATGTCCTCTTTGTAATGGATAAAAGGATGTAAGTTGAGTATAAACGCAGTTGCGTGTTAGTCAAGATATACGATCGGGTTTTAGTGGAGGCTTAAAGCACCGTTTTATGGAGATTTATTAAGACGGACAGGAAAAATATTTCACTTTTTACAATTTTATCATGTACTTTTTCTTAAAACAACGCGAAACTCTTCTCCGTTAAACCAGAATCTGTTTAAAGTCTTACGAGAACGATGAAAGCGTTCCTTATATCCGACTATTCGAAATTCTGCGATTAGCTTTTCTCCTCGAGACCGTTATTTTGACGAAGGGAATATCTCAAAATGACTTTCTAAGTGGCGGAATTAGTAGACAGATATTTGGTAACGCTGTTCTTTTTTTTAAAGAAAGCCTTGAGATTAATTTCGCTAATTGCGTTCTGTAACGAAATATTCCGCTGTAAGTAGGAAACGATAAGATTCATATGGCCAAAGGTATACGTGTAAGTATATATTAGAATTTTTCGTAAATTAATCTGTCCGTGCGAACATACCATAATACGTTCGCTAAACGAGTTCTCTTCGAGTTCTCGTTCAGAGCTTTTTACTCGTTCCTTCTTTACCCTTGCGTTAAAACTCGCGCGTTAAACTTTCCATTCGCCCTTAAAAACTCTAAAGCCAAACATACGCGAATAAGTGCACTTACGACCGCCACTTTGCCTTTGAAATATAAGTACACGCGTTTCTAGGATCCCTGCGTTCCAAACATAATATTCATGCTCCACGCTCGAGAAACTTCCACCACTGTGAGATATCTTTGGCTACTTAGACGCAGGTCGTACGTAAACAGCGGCTGTTTCAACTAAGAAATTTTCTCCGACCGGTGACAAATAGCATTGGACCGTGTGGAAAGTTCGTAGCGAAGCTCGTGCGTGTTATCGAGAAATTGTAGAATTATACAGCCGAGTAGCTCGCAGGGTAAGGCTAGCACGTGGCAACGTGTCACGTTTCGATCTTTCATCTTGTAACATGGAAATGTTAATAATTCTAGGGAACAGCGGTGGTCTGCAAAATTCTCGATTCTGTTGGCAAGTATTAAAACTTTCCGTACTGGGGATTCGACGAGGTTTGTGCACGCATCGCGCCAGGTGGAATATGCGGTTCGCGAATACGTGCCTCGCGAACTCATTGTAGGATTGCACCCGGCGAGAATGGAAATGGGAAGGTGGGCGTGGTTCGAGGGCATTGATACCTATTCGAGCACTGGCATCCGTCCAGTTCTAATAAGGCTTAATATTTTTGTTTAACGAGCCTCTCTTTATGCCGATATCGTTCTAGTTTCGTTAATTGCATCGCCAAGCTCCGTCTTCGATTCCAAACTTTTCCATCCGTCCACGACGATCGACTGGTTCGTGTCACGAAAGATCGGACTCTCGCTGGATCTAAACGCGGCGTTAAGGACTCTATTCCAGCGAATCAGTGAACGAACGTCAAAGCGATCGAGTTAGCGAAGCGTGTCCGCTTCGAGTATTCTTCTTCTCCGAGCATTGACTTAATTCTAGAAGCGTAGGAAGCATCGACGAACGCATTACGCGAAGGATTATCAAGGATCGGGCCGCTAAAAGCCGTCTCTTTCGCGACAACCGTGCGACGGCTAGCAAAGAGCCTACGCGGAACAAGGTAAAATGTCCCGTTCATGCATTATTTATCCGAGCGGTGCTTAGCGTCGAATC
The DNA here is from genome assembly GCA_014737475.1 of Bombus confusus. Lineage (NCBI taxonomy): Eukaryota > Metazoa > Arthropoda > Insecta > Hymenoptera > Apidae > Bombus > Bombus confusus. The sequence goes on from JACXIV010000052.1 coordinate 348,991, forward strand.
CACTCAGCTGCCACGACGAACATCCCTCGAAGGCGCGAATCGATTTCCTCTTTGAAACCACGCCATAAGAAACAGGCGGACGGAGAATTCGCGCTTGAAGAATCGTGGCCTTCCTTTCGGCACGACGCGACGTCGCCCGATCTTACATCCATTTCCATGACAATGAAATACCGAAACGTTCCCGCTGCTGGAATCTCGATGAAATATCTCTGGCGGCATTCGCTAGTCGCCGCTCGAATGAAAATGTCCGGCAAGCGGGTTATCCGGCGCGTGACGCGACATAGCGGGAAATACAAGGAACTCTCGTTCATAGGTATTAGAATACTTTGATTTTCGCGTAAGACGCGATAATTGGTGCGAGCGAACGATCGATCGATCAAAATTTCCCATTTATACAAGGTGGCCCGTAATTTTCTGAAAAAAATTTCCACAACGAAGCAACGAGCAAAAATCCTCGAAAAAGTAAGTAAGCTGCAGTGCCTGAAAATCTGATGTTTTGCTTATTAACATAGCCGTTAAGACGAGAAGGAAGCTGGTAGCTCGTCGGAACAGAGACGGAATAATGGAGCATCGGTGCTGAAAGGAAAATATAATTATTTGCACTCCGTTTTGGAGAGATTTGAGAGATATCGCCGTAGAGGAACCGGTAGGAGAACTTTTGCTGCATTTGCTCGTAGTTGATGGACGAACGGCGTGAGAATGAGGCGAACGAGGGTGGAACGAACGCCGGTGAACGATAGAGAGATCGTTGATCCTGGAGACAGAGCTCGGTTGGATTCGCGCCAAGTGGTTTATCAGCGATCTTTTTATTTTTCGTATCAAGCCCTATATCTACCGTTCGAGTCAATTCGATCTCGTTTCACCAGATTGGCGGTTTAATTATGGATTAACCGATTCAGGACCAACGTTGCAACATTTCGCGTGTAATTTCTGTTTTTTTTTTCTTTTCTTTCTTTTTTAGTCGATTTATTTTATTCCGTTCGATCGAATTCGTATTGCGATTGTAAATGGTATTCCAATATCTCAGTATTTCCCCGATATTCTCTCTCGTTACTATGTATTCATCCAGATCCTATAACTTTATAGAGTTCGAAGAAATTGAATTATTATTTTATAGCGCTGTGATAAACCATTTCCTTTCAAATTAGACCCGTGTAATGTATTTTCTTTTTTTTTTTTTTTTTCTTTATATTTCAGTACCTACGTGGCAGCGATAACGCATTTTCTTTACGATATTGTGACAGATAACACAGCCCGCCGCTATTTAGCCTTGCCGCAATTTGTAACTGGACCGAGGGGTCGGTAAGGGTGCTCGAGCGAATGTTTGGAAATTCGATAGCAAGCAATCGGACATCGCATGGCCAAAGAACGGAGACTTTATCTAAAGGATCGAGCCACGAAGCGGAGAAGGCATCGATGCCTCTTTGGTAAGCGGACTGCGACTACGAGGGACCGCGCTCGGCACATATCCCACCAACCTCGAAAGAGTCCGTGTCTCTTTATAAAAATATCTAACACGCGCGTATATTGCGCGAAACAACAACTTACTATATTTACGTTTGTTTAATAATGTTGCGTCTCTGTAAATTATTGGATAATTAATCGCAATAATACATTTTCAGATTCCTTTCAGATTTTATTCGTCGTGTCTCGTTACAGCGCAAATCGAAAACTTTTCTATGCTAAATGTTGGAATAATTTCATTGTCAAGCGCCATATCGGCGCGTCTAACGGGTACGCGTATCGAACGAACGTTATGTACCTACTTTGCTCGGTGATATCGACGCATTGTCTGTGATATTATTCGACCGATGAAGCAAAGCGAGCTTGTTCGATGCACCTAGTTGGTTAAGCCGAAAACAAAGAACGTGTAAACCGATTGTCCCAGCAAAGGGAAAATCTAATGGAACGCAAGATGTGTGTACAAAGTTCCCGCTACTGTATGTCTCGAGCATTCGTATAAATTCGTATTATTTTTGAAACTTAGCTAACGAGTGTGTAATTTCCAACGTTAATACGTTATGTTACGTACTGTCGGAAAGCCAGCAGCGCGCTGGGATAGCAAAGCGCATTAAGAGATCAGACGTTGATGCTTCTCTATGCAACCAGGTGATTATAGAACGAAAACGTACAAATTACCGTATCTCGATGTTCATCGTGAAACAGATACGTGTACGATCGCGTGACTCGACGTCCCCTTTCATTCTGCAAAAATTACCTCGCGGCGTATATATCGTACGTTGTAATTCGAAGAATTCGATTCTAGGCAATAGGAATACGTGCCCTTAAACGATTCTAGGGAAAAAGAAAAATTGAAAACTCCGTGGTATTTGAAACTATTCGAATATACGCACGTATTATGCGTGTTGTACGAGAGACAGCTGCATTCTAGATTTGCGCTCTCTGACAGGTGCTCTATGCTTCGAGGATCACGGAAGTTGATCGGAAATTAACGCAAACCGGATGTTGCGTTAAGTTTCTCGGATGAGCGATATCCTGCACGTGAAAAGCGAATCGACAGAAACTGTTCTCGAAGGCGACGAAAGGAGCGAACTGTTTGAGCTGTGTCGCGCGATACGCTCGAGTAATTTCTGTTGCCTGTTAGAGTTGTTTGAAGGTACGGTATCGGAGGAAAGAGATAAACAAGAGTAACGTAGGAGATTAGGATAAAAATCGTGGAATACTAATCCTGGCGATTATATAACCCGAAATGGACGATGGTAGGCTTCGATAGATATTACGAAGGTATGGATAGTTTTTAAACAAAGATGCGTTGAATAGCGGGGAACGAATTCGTCGCGTCGCAGGCTATTTCTTTTCCTGATAGTACGTCGGCCGATGCGAAAAAGCATCCGCCTCTCCTCGGCCGCGTCTGTCACTGACCATCGTGCACGTGCGACGCGTGGGATAGGTGAATGAAAAGGCGGGCAAGCGAGTGGTCCGTGTGCGAGGAAATCTAACGATGATATCTCGAGAACGCGAAATTCAAACGGAAAACTTGTAGATTCCGTTTACGCGAATTTTAGCGTACTTGGTTTCGAGCAACGTACGATATTTCGAGCGCGGAGCAACTTATTTTCCGTTTCTGAATATCGTCGACGTTATTAACATCGATATCGCATTAAGCAGTAAGGAAGTGAAAGATACGTACCCAGTGTAAATTCGTTAAAAACGAATAAATCACGAAACGATACAACTCGGAAAGTTCTATAGGGAATACTGCAAGCCAGAGAAAATTTCCAGTGTCTCTTTGCTAAAGAAAAGCAATTATCGCGAACGAATCCAGGTATACGCATATTTCTTGGAACGAGCGAGTCGAGGATACGGAGGAAAATGGGTGCGAAATTACGAAAAGAACGAAGCGAGCGACCATCGTCGAAACGGAAGTACCTTCTTCGCGTGAAAAGGGCACGATTCGTGTTTCAAAATTCATTTAAAACGAATTAATTCCTTCGCAAGCGTCACTTAGTTCGCTAATTAGCAACTGTATTTTCCATGCTGTCGAGCAAACAGTCACGGGAGTAGCACGTTTTAAAAGCGACAATTTCCAACTGTGCTTGTTACCAAGCTGAAAATATGCGGCGGTCTAGTGGAATCGCGTGCGTTGGTTTCGAAGCACACGTTCCGCTTTCGCCTATATACCCCGGCTCTTCCGCGATTATTTCACCGTACCATGCCATTTCGCGCACTCATCTCTGCCCGTAAATACGCGTAATTTTACAATAAGCGATACACGTTCTCATCCCGCGAGAACTTTTACTCTCCGACGACGCGACGCCGCGACGTTTCCTTCTTTTAAATATCCTACTTTTACGCCATCCAAATATTTCCACTTGTGCCATTTTTTTATACGAAGTATTATTTTCTTTTGCTTACACGCGAGAATTGCATCGCACTTTTCCACGCAAAGGCAACTGCGACGGCTGTGAAATCGATTAAACTCTGCCTGTAAATAATCCCCCTGTAACTTTTACTCCCATTCAAGGTAGCGAATTTGCGATAAACAGCTTTTCATTTTCCAACTTTGAACGGATATCCGTAAACGTTTATTTTTCTATCGCTCCTTTTTATTACCAAAAAGCTTTCTGTTGTTCGTTCGTTCGTTTGTTCGTTGTCCGAAACATCGGCGGAACATAAAAATTCGGCGAGCGCTTTTTTGTTTTCACGAAGAAGCGTTTGATAAGTTGAAAACGAACGATTGGTCGGGGATTATCGGGGCCGAAGTATCTAAAATAACGGTTGATCGAGAGCTTGCAATTTCTGCTTGTTCTAATTCTCGTCAAACGATGATTGCAATGTCAAGCGGACCAGATCGAGGCGACTTTTTGCCCAGAGAAGCTTTCATCGAAATTGAATTCTTAATTGCGAACGGGTGGGGACCGGAGTGCCGATACACTATGAACGAAGCACTAACGCACTACCAATTGGAAAAGTTTCTTTACTTTGGCCGCATTAGCGTGATAACGTTGTACGCGTGTATACGCGCCACGGATTGCGATGATAAAATTATGATTTCCAAATATTTCATTCGGTCGATATACACGACGCTGCATATTTCATTATTCGAGATACTATCCGAACAGCGGAACCGCGAGAACCTGCTATCGTCGGGGCATTGAAAATTAAATTTCACCTTTTACGTTTAAACTGAAAGTCGTGATCGAAACTTCTGCTTCGCGATATAGCCGCGACTGTTTCCTTCTTCGACGAATCGACCGGAAATTAATTCATTCTAGTGGCGTGAACGCCACCGACTGGCCGAGCATTTGGACGCTGATCGTACTATGCTCGGATTATGGGAAATTATTAGCGGTAAGAGTGCTGAGACAGAGAAATAATAAAAATCATACGTGTCTTTCGGAGATTAACGTTCGATGGGCTGTTAAAATCGATAAAACTCGCTAATGCAAATATTTGCTATTGCGTGCGTCTCTTTTGGATGTTATAGAATATTTACGCGGTAACGTGGTAACGGGGCAACGAGCAAGCTAACGTCAAAGAAAAAGAAAAGAGCGGTCGAACGTGCGCCGATAAAGATGTATCGAAATGTTGGATACCTCGATCGAAATGATATTTGTCAGAACCTTTATCGAACGAATGAAATTATCGTTCAACGTTGTATCAAAGTGTGAGAACATTTCCTATATCTTCTGTGCTCGAAATTATCTTGTATTATCTAGATACGAATAAAACAATTTTGCGAACAAAACAATTTAGAGAAATATCAAAGGATCGTCTTTTACGTTTTACACGAATTAACGAACAAGTTGTTGTATATTTTGCTGGAATTTGGAAATCACGTGGGACAGATATTGCGCCTTATTAGAATAGATAGAAATAAAGATAATATTATTGGATGAAATTGTTCGGTATCGCGGGATCCTGCGAAAGGTGCGTCTGTAAAAGGGTCGACCTGCTCATAATCGATCTCCGATAGACTCACGTGCGTGTGTTTATTTTGTCAGCCGAAGGAATGAAAATGTTCAACGTCCGTTCGATGGTCGCGCGGAGTAAAAAATTTGAACGATCGACTCTTTTTATTCGGATTTACGTTACCGAATAACGGAATACGTTTGTTCTACGAACGTATGCTAAATGCGAAATATTTCAAGTTTATTTCGTTACAAGCGAACGAAGGTTATAAATTGGTAATCTCGTGTAAACGATACAATAACTTTCAATTGGAAATATAAATAACTTTAAATCCCGCGATCAACTAAATTGCTCACGACAAAATAGTAAATAGTTAATTTTACAGTTTTCAAACGATGAATCGAATAACTTGGAAAAATGGTGATAGATCGAAACGATTCGATACTTTTGGTAATTATACGATTCGTACGGTTTGTAAAAAGTTGAGAATTTCGCGAAATATGCTTTGTTCGAAGAAAGTGGAAGAGGTGAAAAATGGAACGTGGAGAGAAATCGGCGATTTAAATGCACGCGTTAACAGGAACGATTCGCAGATCGGAATGCACAGGTAGGAAAGTCTGGCAAGTTCCAAAGTTCGGTGTTAACGGTGGTTCAAAGTGTCCAAGTAATTCGATCATGACTGTTGAAAAAGTTGCGAACCCCGGAGTTGATATTATGCCGAACACGAACTCCTAATTTCTCTTTCCAAGTGATGCTTCCGAGAGATTTGAACGTAAACGGGTTTCTCGAAGGACTCTCCAACGACTTCCTGAATTTTGCATGCGAACTCGCTATGCGGATGCACGATGCAACAATATCGCGCGCTTATATCATTCCAGACGTTGGTCCGCGAACGCGTGCACCTTCTTTAAAATCCGCTACTTTTCGCGAGATCAAGATGTCGCCAACGCCACTGAGAAACGTCAGGGAATCCCAGTACTTTGTACTTTGTAGTTTAATCAGAGTTCGACGCACTATAGATGAGCGAAACGAAAACACACCGCAATGAAAATAACATTCCACCTTTTAAGCGAAGTTATGTATATTATTCGCAGGCCAAAGTGGCTGTCTCTGCGTTTTGACATTTTTGAAATTTTGATGCCAAAGTAATTGGACGAATGCTTATCGTTTTACGTATAAAATGAATCCTGCTTAATTCGTCAAAAGGGGCAACGCAGATTTTTAGTCGCGCGAAAATTGCAGCTAATAACAACAACGAGTATTCCAAGGATATACTAATGTATGCATTTTATATGTCGTTAAATAAGAGCTATGCCTGCGATAATGCATTCTACGATGTTAACTCGAATTTATACTGTAAAAGGAATTTTGAAAAACGACATGCACAATCTCGTCGATTTGTGTCTACTTTTCGTTTTGTGGTTATGTATACTTTTGTTCTTGCGATCGATTTGGCAAACGAGCTGGTCGAACAACGGCTAAACATTTTTTATTGTACGAAGAAAAACAAAGATAGACGACAAACGTCAGGTGCATTGGATAAATCTGGAAAATCGAGTTAGGATTCTATATTCTGAGCCGTAATCGGCCGTGGAATACGACAGAAAGTTAGCCCGTCTCGCGTTACTCGGGTGACAGAGGAAAGATCTTAGCACGCTCTCCGCGCGATACATATTTCATTTCGTAGAAAGACCGTGGCGCTTGTTTTACATCAACGGTACGATTCATCTTGAGGCGAGGGTGTTCCGGTGGACGGTGTACATCGCGGAAAATACAGCGACGGAAAGTACAGCGGCGGAATAATTTACAATTTCGAGCAGCGAGAACATTGCGAGACACAAAGGAGCGGAAGGCTCGTCAAATCTCCGGAGCGACCACATGCATGCTCGTCAACACCTTTTCTATCGGTTAAAGATCGGGAAATTAGATTCTTTTAACATCTATAGCGACACTGGTTCGCTGCCTTTTACACCGTAAATGATATCTCATTGCCAGAACTATGCGAAGACTACGGACTCGTACGAAAAACGCGATGAGCTTTTTTTTAGAAGAATACGATACCACGATTTTTTAATGTTCGGTGGAACGTGAAAAAATATATCGAATCCCACGGTCAAACGTAAAGTGGAATGAATTATTTAAATTTGAACTTGGCTCGTTAAACTTAAGTCAGATAGAGCGTTAGATTTCTATTATCCGCGATATAATAACAATCGTATAATAATAATCGATACGTCGATGCAACGATATATCTCTGTAAAAGATAGGCTATTTTCCGGTCAAAGCATCGCTCGAATTTGCCAGATCCGAAGGGCGAAATTACCGGTGAGCGCGTGCACTCTCGAATCGGGGAAAAGCGCGTAATCCCGCAAACCTAAAATCAATCGTAAAACCTGCGAATACTCTGGCAGTATTTGCGAGTTCGAAGCAAATCTTGGACGCATCGCGCGTATTGCGAACGAAATAAAGTCTCGTCCGAGCTTGCATGAACGATGACAGTTGGCTCGGTGGACGAAAAGGAGATAGATCGAGCGAGTTCGGCAGAGATGGAACGAAAAAGGGAACGAATCAGTCCGAAAATGTTTCATCGCGCGATACACGAGCAACGTTCAACGTTTCAAGCGAACAGGATGAAACACACGCGCGAGGTTTGCAGTTGACAGCAGTCGAGATCAACACCGTCCTCGATGACCACTTAGCGTGGTCACATTCGACGGAGGTCCTGGCTGGAATCACTGTGCCGAAAACACGAGGATGCGTTTTTAAAGGGACGGAAAGGCCCGGGAACAGGAAAAGCGACAGCACTTATCCGGAAGCGAACCATACCAGGCGTTCACCTCGCGAGAGGGCGAAATACAGGCCAGCGATAAAAGCACGGGGCTAGCCGTTTAGAACGGAGCTTGAGGTCTACGAACTTTTCAAAACGCTACCAAAGTGCATCGACTTTATCGACAGGCGTCGTTGGCAATTAACACGCCTTTCGCTTTGATCGCGAAATCATCTTGGTTCGCATATGGTAATCTGAATTTTGTCATTCGAAGAAATCGCTAATCTATGTAACGACTTTGCGTTTTAATTTTCCGTGTCGACTGGCATCTACTATCGCCTTGCGATTTTCATCCATCTTGTCTCGTTGGAAATACTTACTTTTCTCAAATATCGTCAATTTGAAAGAACAACTCGTTTTTTAATCTTATTTCGACGTTCCTTTTGACAGAGGTCGATACGAAAAAGGAACTAATCATGGAAGGAAATAAGTACCTATGTAAAAGTTTGAAATACTCGAAAGTTAATTCTACGACTCTTTTCTAACCAAGTGAAACGAGATACGTACGAGTTTTTCTAAAACTTTTTTATCTTTGAACGTGTAGGAGTAACAAGCTGTTCTATTCGAGCCCTCTTGATATTTTGCATTTAAGTTTCTGGTATTTTTATCAAGCAGCGCTTCTGACGTTCAACCGAGAACTAGCGGCCGCATGCTGCATAAACTTCGTATATTATCGAAATCGGAGGCGTAGCATCTCTGAAATAACAACTTTTTGTCGAGATTCTCTTGAAAGATAATACTTTCTGTAGCACTATAAAATCCAGCATCGCAGTATTTTTCGTTTCTCGTACAAAATTTGTGCAAATAAAAATTCGTTTATTCTGTTTGTATCGCAGAGCAATAAAAAGGGATTATTTTAAACGATACTCTTATCCTAGTTTTACCTACGTAATTAGGTACGTATATTTATGCACTAAAGTTACCAATTAAATGCGAGCGAATATCGTTTCATTTCCGTGTGTGTAAAGCCAATTTTACTTGTTTAATTAGACTTGTTATCGCGTTTAATTAGTCGCGTCCGTCTAATTAGGTCGGTGCCCGGCGCCTTTTTAAATTTCCAACTATCAACAATCCTGATTTATTTGTCGGACTAATAAGAAAATTACGCTGGAACGTACGTTCGGACGAATCAGAGATTCGAACGATACTTGTCCGATCAGATACGATCCAGTTGCACGATACTCGCCTAGGCAACATCGGTCCCATTATAATTATCTGATCAAACGCGATAGCGTACAGATATCCTTAGTTTCGTAACGAACAAGTGTCGAATTTTCACGAAACGCTGGTAGTAAATTCACCAAGTCCCGATGTAGTTTCCAACGCCGGTTCAGAATCATAGTTCTACCATAACAACGGAAACAAACTCTAACAATTTCACCTCTGAATAATATAGCAAGGAAATTCAAGCGATCGACGACTCTCTCTCTCTCTCTCTCTCTCCCTCTCTCTCTCTCTCTCCCTTTCGCGTTGCAAAATTTATTCGCGAGAAACGTTACGACGCTATTTTGCGAAATTATACAAATAACGTATTCTTCTCCGGATTGTGCTGACTTATTTGACGTATACATATGCCCGTTCTAAATAGACCTACGATCGATCTACGATCTTTTAATTATTTTTTTATTAGTAACATCGTTAGTAGAAGTTGAAGCAGTGTCCTGGCCAGTGTCATTGAGGGAATTCTCGTCACGAGATTGGCAGCCCTTCAACACGATCAGCCTATACGAACTCGTTATATTCAGCTTTGTTACTGATAAACAAACGATATATAGAAATAAAAATTAGGAATAAAATTGAAAACTATACAGATAGCACCGGCGTCGTGTAAAATTGCATTCTACTTGTTCCGTATCAACTGCGATTCCACTTTCAAACTGTGCAAATATCACAGTCTTCTTCTTAAATATACACCAGCCTCGCGGATAGGCCAGTTGCGCCGCAATTAAGAACGTTCAAATTTCAAACGGTTACTTGTAGCGTGCAGACTTTTAATTCCAATTGCATGGGGCCGTTTCGTTTGTTCCGGCCGTTGTTTCTGGGCGATATCAGGTCGTTACGGCAACGACAAGTCACCGGCCCGTGAAACTAGATCCGGCAAGGCACGGCAACAGTTTCCAAACGCTGGGAACCTGGAACGCGTGCGACACCACCGTTACCTATCCAGAATCCTCGGAATGGCTATTGCACGGCCATAAGTGTTATCCTTGCTAACGCGGCGCCGATTTACATGCCACTCGAGAGCCTTCGTAACAACCGCCACCGGGGAAACCGTGGAAAGAGCGACGGAGAAAATCCAAATAGAGCGAACGGAAGCAAAAGGGAAAGAGAGAGGCAGATAGGGATGTTTGGTGACCTGAAAACGTCACGACATGCGTCCTTTTGGCGTTCGGATCACGTGCGGAAAATTAAGTCTGCGATATTAATTCAGGAACTAGCTAGCGACAACGTCGTGACAGCACGAACGATACTTTTTACCTCGTCGCGGTACATAGTAGCCTCGATGTTCTCTAGCTTATTCCCGTTTTTCTTCCCCTTTCCAGCCATTAGCTTCTTCCTGATCCCGTTCCGATAGCAGCCGCCTCTCTTCCAGCAATCGAATAAATTTTCAAAATATAAACGGCGAATCCCATAAGATTTATACGGCTCTTTGCCTGTCGTTCGCATTGTCTGGCATACGTAAATTATCCATCGAGTAATCTTTTTCTTCGCTGTATTTCCCCTCTTTTCTTTCTTTTCTTTTTCCTCTTCCTTTGTACATAATTTTTCAAGTAAGGAGAATTTATGTTTATAGAGCGCAGAATACGTTTTACGACCCTTAAAATAATATTTCCGAAAAGGTCAGGTTAGAAAGAGTAGCGTGACGTTCAAACGATTGAACCAATTTTGGATTTTTAGTAAAACTTCGACTCGATATTAACGAGTAAATTTCGAGAACGTACCGGCGTGTTTTATAAAATTTCGAGACACGAAAATTCCGTATACAAACGTGTCTCGTATTCGGTTGGAAAATCGCTAGAAAACGATCCCCCCTATCGCACGTGAACGATAAGCGTCATCGATATTTTAGCTTTCCTTCTTTAAAAATATCCTCTACGTCGATCACTTGTCATTTATATTTCAATAATAGACTAGTGTCAGTGAGTGCCCCTTGCGGAATACGAAAACACGTCTGCTTAAAATACAGATAATAAATATCCAATCGCATTCAACATTAAATTGTAATAAAATCAATTCTATCGCGTACCGCGTTACTGAAAAGAAAATCTTTTCCTGAAAGTTTCATCTTATACGATTAACGTGCAGTTTTCTAATTATCCAGACATAGGCACATGTAAAGACCGCTAAAAACTAGAAAAACGTTTTTTACTAATAGGAATTCGTCCGAGAAACAGGTTGCTTTTTTTATCGAAAGGACGGATAAACGAAATGACATAGTCAATAAATGTAAGAGATTCAAATCGTGGGGCGTGGAAAAAATAATTTTCCGCGTATCGAGTGACCACGGAAACGGTGAAAGTTTTATACGATAGCCGAGCAAAATGCTTTGAAGGAAGAAAACGAGGTTATTTGCTGCATCCGTGGAAATCGCAGCATGATTATTTCCACGCTCGAATGGCAGTCATTAATTATTCTCATCGATAATCGATGTGGACGTGTAATTACTAAGTGCGGTTTCAAGATCGACGACTGGTTACGATACATTTCACGTTTATTACGTATCGAACATACCGCTGGTACGAGAGCACCGGATAACGCGTTAAGCAGTCGTTAAACGCAGTTCAAATATCGCCGATTATAACACGTTTTTAGTTATCTCTTTACTCGTGAATCAAACTGTCGCGTACATTTTCATTCTCGCGTTTAATTCTTACGAAGTATTTGGTCGTGTCGAGTTTAAACGAAAGATAATAATAATAACCTGTTTCGTTCGTCATCTGCGTAACTGCTCTAAATTCTGTCAAACCATAGATACGTTAATCGATTCCATAAATTGAAGGTACAAAAGACCGATAATCGTACGAGCATTATTTCTTCAAATCTATTTTGCGATTTATTTTATTTTGCGAAGTTAATTTCAATAGAGAGCCTTGTCATTTTATTTTTCACGATCATCTTTCGTCTGCGCTCGTCCTATATTTCGGTAACAAGAATCGAAGCGGCGGAATTTCCATACAGATTGAAAGGTACGCGAACAGGGGATGTTCCTGGTCAAATAATTCCTCGGTTAACCGGTTAATCGTGATAAATGGTAAACGGTGTGGCGTCTTTGGAACGGAAACACGGCAGATCTTCAATTCGCTTTATCGGAATGGAAAAGTGACTCGTGCGATCGCTTTGGTATTAATTGAAAACGCGTCGGAGAAACAAAGAGAGGAAGCAGAAAACACGATAAAAGAGTTCTTTACCGCAACCTCTCTCCATCCGTTCTCGTGCAAATCATACGGACGTGTGTGCCCAGAGAACGTACAAGCTTATAATCCCTGCTGCCCGAAGAATCCGGTATTCTATGCTCATCCTGCGCCGAAGCCGCAGCCTTTAATTAAAAGAGCAAGGAACGCTGGGATGTTGGAGCGGCGTGGCGCCCGGTCAGCCGCGTCGGCTGGCGAAAAGCCCAACCATCCAAACGCGTCTTCCCAATGAATACAAGTACAGGAGTAACACGTTTAACGTTTAGTCTTTATCTAACGGAAAGTCGTTTCTTCTTTCTTTTCTTTACAGATTCCGTGATTGTAAGATCGTTTCATCGCAGAATCATGGAAAATCCATCGACGTCTCGGATATCAAGCTTATTAGCTTTTTTTTGGGCTTATGGAACGAGTATTTTTATAAAACGAGTCGAGGTTATAGTCGCGCAAGTTTTAAAATCCGAAGACCACGGGAAAGATACGGTATCTATTTTTGTCGACTTTCGATTTCTTAGCTCGGACTCGTTAAATGCAAAATTTGTTAAATCCAAAGGTACGAGTGTTTTATCTGCGTAATGTCATGACGATCGATACTCTTGAAACGTACAAGAAACTGGCAAAGACACGTACACACGCGCGTATACAGAAATCAAATGAAAAAGAAAAATAGGTAGTTTAAAATCTTGAAATTGCTTCGTTGCAAATAAATTTAGTAGCAAGTAAATTAATGATAAATTTAGAGCAATTTGCCCCGGTGGGCGTGTAAAAGGAAGTCCCTGGTAGTAAGTATGGAAATTAGGACGTAATAAAGAATTGTCGAACTACGTGGGGTCTACTATCAACGATAAAATCGAGAAAGTTGGAGAACGAGAAGAATTCGCGGAATCTAAGGAATTGAATCCTACTGGGTTCGTAGTTTATAGACAGGCTATATGTACTGGTTATAAAATTCTTACCTAAGTGCACGCATATTCAGCTTTAACGTAACTTTTACTTTAATAATTTCATTTCTTTAATCAGTTTTGTCTCTATTTTAAATACGAATCGTACGAAATGTAATACGCGGCGCAAGCTAAGACACGCGATTGATCGTTCATTGAGTTTATACGAATAACAAATCAGAAAATTTCTCTATTTGCGGTTCCCATGTACGAAATCAGCTTAAAGTTGCTGCGAATAGTAAGCTAATATTCTACCTTACGCAACCTCGTTGTAACGCACGTGTAATATTATAGCGGTTCCATGCATACGTAACCACTTCGTAGAATAAAATAATACACGAACGATGTTCGTTCCTATGAGCTTCGCTTGATCATATGCAACGTAAATCGTTAGGTATTATTATATATATATATATATATATATATATATATATATATATATATATATATATATATTATGCCTGTGATCGAGATAGAAATCTTTTCCTATCTCTATTTCATATTAATTTATATTTTATAATTTAAACTGTATGTACGTATGTATGTATGTATATTAAACTGTGTAACGACAGAGTCGAGCAAATTATTCTTATTACAAACAATTTCTCGAATAAATGTCAAAATCCAATTACGGCCTCGTTTGTCGACAAATATTCGCCTGTACGTTTTATATTCGCAGTGACTCTTTTTCATTTTCACAGTTCTACGGTTTGTGTGCGAAATATTCGAGTTGTTGGAAAGTTGGGAATCGTGCGTTACTTCGATGACAGCCCCTTTATCAGCGTAACGAATTCGCTAGGTTGAACAGCGACCAATTGCAACCGTTTTACAAATTAAGCACTCCAAACAGGTCGACCTATTGCCCTAGCTGAGCGAAAGGGTCAGCAGGAAGGATGCGGTAATATCACAGTCGCTGCCCTTGCTGCTGCAGATTAATGCGATTTAAACGCGAGGATAATCAGGGAGCTTGATGCAATTAACAGATGTGTGTGTGTGTACGTGTGTGTACGTGTGTGTACGCGAGCGCGATTGTGCTTGGAATCGAGTTAATCTGCAATCAAAATTGTTAGGATGCGCAATTAGTGTATCAAAGTCGTTACAAAATAGTTTTCTCTCCTCTGTATCTGTATTTTTGAAATCACAGAACAGCTCGTATCGATCTCTGACACAGGATATATTTAGAAGATATTTGTCAATTCGATTAATTGGAAAATCGATCGTTGATATCGCTCGATTACAGCGAGAACGACATCGATCTCTGTACATAAGCCGCATACAAGCAAGTTGCCGTTGCTATACATTCGTATCTGTATGTATCGATCTATCTGTTTACGCGTGTACAGGCAACTGCATCTAACCAATGTCTGCTGCTTTCGAGACACCTGGTCACCACCGATGAACTCGTAAACGCGGTACTATGTCAAGGGTCTGGATCGATAATTATCTGTCATCCTCGAATGGCGTTGATCATTCTCTAGTGTTATCGCGACTGACGCTCCACGCTGAAACTGTCTCGTCGCAAATGATGAACATCGCGATGAGTCAATTAACGACACGACTCGTGTCCGACGCTTGTAAGTGCTGCACTATGCGCCACGCATCGTTATAGTTTATAGGAATCGATGCACGTATCGCGTATCTTCGCATAAGGAGTTTCGTGACATAAGGTACTTACGAGTATTGTATGTACGGGCCTCTCGGTAGTCAAGCTCCGCTCTTTACCGTTTTCTCAACTTTATCTAACGCAAATACGCGATTAACGTCCGATTCTCGAAGAACAAATTATGGATTTGCTTGTGCGAGTTCGTTACAAGAGGATATTACAAGGTATTACAAGAGGATGACATAAATAATAACGAATTCCAAGATAAATGCCACTTCTTTCTGCTTTTCGATTGATTAAGTTGATCGGTTCGAGGCTTAGTTTCGTTTTTCGCGAGTAACAGGTTTGCGAGAAAATTAAAGAAAACGTAGTTTTTTATTTGCAGTATAGAAATAAAATGTGCACGACACTTTTGACGCGCGAGATCCCTTCTTCCTGAACAGGACGCGCGAAGCCAGTCAGCCCGGAGACAGCCGTCAGCTGATTCGACCGCAGTTAAGAAAGTGCAGTTTTTAAGAAGACACTTGGCATTATATCGTTTCACCAAAGTAGTTCACCGTATAGCTATATCTTATCGCTTACTACCGGTACGCTTGACACGAACTTTCAACGATATAAGTAGAGCCGCTCAAAAATTGCGCAGAAGGGGCTGAAAAGTGGAAAAAGCAAAAATCGACATATATTTTTGAATCCTTTCGCACTGCCGTTCGTATTTTTGGCCAACATCGAATCGCGAAAGTCGTTCAACTTATAATTGGGTCCTTTTTAACGCGAGACCAGATAAAAAATCGGGTAGCGTGCGGTTCGACAATGAGAATATAGATTCGTTTGGAGAGGGAGAGGGAGGGAGGGAGGGGGGACGCCATAAAGAAGTATTTACGAGGTTAAGAGCGATTCGGCTGGCCTTTCGAAGTTTTCGCGCTTATAATCGGCGCAAAGTTTCCTGGAAAGTTCCCGTGACCACCGAGCAATGCCGAATCGTCGAGATCTCGAAATCGATGTCCCACTTTCTGGCCGCGCGCTCTCCTCAATTCGAGACTGCGAACACAATACCGAAGTTACCGCAGGAAAATTTGCCCGTCAAGATTCCGTAAACGCGCGCCCTTTTTCGAACGTTCCGGCTTGACACCTCTCTATCGTGACTTCCTGCCCTTCTTGCGAACAAGGTTAGAACGTTCAAAGACTGATCCGAAACTTGGACAAAGTGCACTCTACGAAAGTCGTTTCGTTCGATCTTTGTGTTTCATCGGAAGCCAGCTATCTGAATCGTGCGATCTCACCGTTGACAAAGAACAAAGTGTGTTTTACCAACGACGTTCTTTCGTAGTTTCTAATGAAATCGCGGATGGTCTATAGCAATAACGTTGTTGGCAATTTTTTCCTTTAAGAATCTACTAGAAAGAACGAAACTTGTCGTAGTTTAAAAGGTACAGTTATTCTTAAAGATTCGAGTGTGGCGCGACCTCGATAAATATGGAAATGTATAACTCGTGATTCAAGACGATTATTTATCGAAACCTATATACGTATTTACGTTTATCCGATATCGCGAGGCAGACAGGAGAGAACTTTTTGTTACTCGGGAGATAGAGACGACCAAAGACTCGGACTTTGATCATTTTTATTCTTCGGTTACTGCTACGGCAAACGAGGGTGGATGTTGTTGTTTTGGGTTAAAGTCCGACAAGTCGGGAAGGAGCTTGAGCCCCACGAGCTGGTACGTTGGTCTTTTTCAGTTGTAAATGAGAAAAGGGGAAGCCTCAAAGTGTCTGATAACAATAATCACGTATACTTTATTGGAATATTTATTTTGTATAAATACGATATACGTGAGAGCAGAATTACTTCGTTTTTTTCTTTATTATTTGTTTGTTTTTATCTTTTATAAAAGGAAGGAAGATACGAGCTTCTTTTTATGCCACGCGTCGAAAGCAACGAAAAAAACTGTGAAAGAAGGTTTGGACAAAAACAGGTTGAAAAAATCAATATTTTCCTCTATCTTGTTCTCGTTGATTTGCCAATGTAATTCGAGATTCCAGTTTCTCACGTTGGATAACAGTTGCCCGATGAAAGAAGGGGCAAAGCAACGGTTGCCGAGATAAAAGCGTACGAGATAGCAGCAGGTAGGTATGAGATGCAGGAATATATCTTGGCTGTCGCCGTAAAAACACGGCGGACAACGGCACGTCTTCGTTCGCCGAAGCATTTAGAGATACACACGTACTGCGCGTCCCAGGAGTACGGAGACGTTGCGTCTGTCGCAACGTGGTTCGTTCGTAAAACACCGAGATTACGCGATTTGTTTTGAAGGAAGTTGCGGGTGAAGAACATAGCGCAACGACATTTTTCTCCGTTTCTCTTCTGTCTTTTTCTCGGTCTGTTTTTTCGGCCGAGCGATAGAAGCTCGACTATACATCGAACGGTATCGACTGGTGCGGATCTCGAGACTGGGTCGACCGTGATGTGCCGGTGGTTGGCAACCGGCCAAAGCCGTTTCCGTAGACAAATGTCCATTCAACCGCGAGGAAGTAAGCCTGTTTACGCTTTGCTTTCTTTGCTACGATTCCCTTTATACTGTATATCACCGGCCTCCATCCGCTTCTAGTCGAGCGGGCTCACGCCGACAACTGAAAATCGGTCACGAACACACGTAGCCACGCGTTACACGTATTCGCGAAAATATTCGATCGCTCGTCGAAGAAAACTTTCACGCGCGCGTATATCGCGCGTGTCGCGTAAATTACATTACATCTTGAAACTTCGCTATCGGCGTAACGAGGCACGAACAAATTTGAAAACGTGTATAGAAATTACAAGATACTTGCTGCGAACATATACGGTCGGACATAAAATAAGTAAATAGACGGTGGATATATAATAATAAGTAAATACTAATTCCAGCTACTATATACTATATATACTATAACGGTATATGATAAACACTATACTAGCTACTTATCTACTTATTTTCATCGGCGACGCGTATTTAGTATAAATGAATTGGTATAAATGAAACGCGCAAGCGATAAAAATGCTTTTACCGAATATCGAGATTCGTTGATACGATTGACAATCGACCAGATATAGGTACTGTATGCGCACTTGTACTACGTATCTTTAGATACGATATTATTACAAAGTCCATCCAATATTGTTACAAATTTCATAACGTTTCGCGTATCACGTATCGTATATCGGCAGAAAGCATGTACGAGCGAATGTATTCGAATTCGTATAAAGTAAAGAAAGGGACGTAGAAAGGGACACGATAGGCAGATCGTGTAACAGGTTGATTGATAGGCTGATTGCGGGTAAGGCCGAGCTGTTGCCGCGTATAAAGCCGTCGACGACGTAAAACTGTCCCGGCTTGAAATTTGTATTTGCCTGCCTGTCCATGCCGATTCGAGACCAAACAGATACGTATCTTAGGCGAACGTAATGGATGCGTTCGATCCGGGCTTGCTTCTAACGGAGACTAATGGTTATTCTTGCGGCGATCGCGCCGCCGCACCGCCGCGCCGCGCCGGGATAGAACGTAACGAAGTGGTAATTGCAGGGGGTGATTTAATCCGTTCTAATTAGTTTGGGCGGTCGTTGTAATTGTAGTAAAACGGTTTATTATCAACCGGCCGAAGAATATATCGATTTTTATCGACTCGAACGTCGATTTTCACGGTTGCTGGTTAAAATGACTCGTTAAACGAATCGAACGTCAAGTATGGTCGCGCGCTAAAAAGCGCGGGCGATGGAACTTACCTAAATCGATTATGGGAACTTGTCGTACTTTCTCTTCGATTCTGCAAATTTTTACACCGATATAACGACTTCTTTCTGCGTATATATATATATATATATATCTCTTTTACCTAGCAACGCGCATATTCTGTGAATCATCGATTCCGAGTTATCGTTATTTGGGAATACGTTCGACTGCTGCCGATAACGATTCACGATGATCGATTAAACGGTTAATCGTATTATGGATATGCAATGGCGGGCGATAACGCAACGCGTTTACAGGGACCATTTTCATTAACCTCTTTTTAATCCGTAACAGAATATACGTGTCCCGCGCGCTTTTTAAAGTTTCAAAACCTTCGACTTTCTAACTTTTCGAAGCTTCGAAAAAATCGCTGCCCGAGGAATGTTCTACTACAGAGATTCGAAACTATCGAAGAGCCGTAAATTCGTCTGCAACTTTTCGACGGAACCACTCGTGCGATTCGCGATCGTAACTTGGCTTTAACGCATCGCGCGGACCATCGGTTATTATCCGATACACAAAAGTTTTCCAAATGGCAAATGTTCGGACGCTTTCGTCAACAAATTATCAACGAAGGCGTCGAGTATTTCGTCGAACTCGCTGAAAAACGCGCTGAAAAACGCGCTGAAAAACGCGCTGAAAAACGCGCTAAAAAAACGCGCCTTCGTCGTCTTTAGCTGTGCAAATATACCGAGCAGAGGAGAAAGCAAACCGACACGGCGATATCAATTTGTAACGGGGCCAGGATATAGCGGCGCGTTTAAACCGAAGTAAGAGGACGATGAGCTACGGCTTTTTCCATTAACACCGTACGACTGTTCCGGGCGTTCACGTAATTACACTGTTTTACTTGCGTTATCTCCGCTCGACACTTCGTTCGAAGCGATTGTTTAAAACACTGACGAACAAGAGCGCCGTTATGGCAGTTTAATCGAGCGCGAAAGAAAAATTTGTGCGTCGCTCGCTCGAAAGAGGAACTCGTTGAAGAATCGTTTGCCGCCACCGCTGAAAAGCTGCTCGAGAACAAGCGTTAAATCGTTAATCGCGAATCTCTGGCGCGCTGCGGTATAAAATCGAGTAGAACGCGTCGGAATTCGCCGCGTGATTCTCGATAACGAGAACGATCGATCGTACAGAGGATAACGCGATCGTATCTGTACGGCGGAAAAGGCAAACTCGAGGAGGAGGCGGCTGTGTACGGTATGGAAAAAGCGCCGGTCGAAGCGTCGGCGATGCTAAAATACCGTTCGGTACGAGGGGAGGATCGAGAAAAGAGGCAATTTAGCTGATGAAGGGAACGAACGGTCAAACAATTGAAAAGCATAAAGGCGCTAGAGAGGAAAGAAATGGAAATGCGTTGGTCGAATTGATCGGCTGAAAGGGAAAAGTCGATGAGTAACGAAGGAACAAGAAGGATTTAGCGATACCTCGACGATAGGGACGTAGGAAAAATTCCACGTAGTACCGTACAAACACCGTTTTATACTCGTAACTAACTTGCTTCGTGGTATTTCTCGCGTTTACGGTTTCTTCTAGTTTGCAAAGTTTCGATTATATACGCTGTGATATTGTATAACTGTGATCTAACCGCGATGGAACGTGCATGGGATCGTTTAGAGGAAGCGAGG
This sequence comes from Bombus confusus, assembly GCA_014737475.1. Classification (NCBI taxonomy): domain Eukaryota; kingdom Metazoa; phylum Arthropoda; class Insecta; order Hymenoptera; family Apidae; genus Bombus; species Bombus confusus. The sequence continues at coordinate 369,535 of JACXIV010000052.1, forward strand.
TAAGAAAGGAAGCGAAAAGTCAGCCAAAAGACGAACATTGCACGTGCTCCCTTAACTTGAGAAAACAAGCCGCGATTCTACAGCCTCTGTTGCAAGTTCTCCAGGGTTTGCGACACGACAATCACTGACGAGAGGCGACACGAAACTCTGCCGCTGCAACTTCTAATTAGAATCCGAAGTTTTCCTGTACATAAACGATTAAATCGAAGAACGTCGAGAAGTCGAAGTAGCGCGGAAATTCTAATTGTCAAAAACAGCAAACTGTGTCCGTATCGTAAAACCGGGTGCAAAGTTTGACGAAGCGACGAGAACGATAGCGAATGTAAAGATAGCGATAAAATGGCGAAACGAAGAAACGCGGAAAGAAACTGAAAGGAATATTGGTAGAATAAACGAACGTAGAACGACAAATTGAAAAGCGAAGGAAACAAAATATGACGGAATAAAATGAAAGAAACGAGAAGAATTAAATGAAAGCGAGCTGTACAAAAGGTAGTCGATACGAGAGGAGACTTGGTCGTGTGAATAACAAGAGAAAAAGGAACCGCGTGGGCCGGAAACGAGGAGACTCTATAACCGTAACGGCAAAAATCAAGACAAGTGCGAGAGGAAAAACAGAGCCGGGGCCAGCAAACGAATAAATTGCGGCGGAATATTTTTATAGGGAAAGAAAAGAAACGACGTGACGAAACGAGAAGACCGGCGGAGGGACGAGGAGTATGGAAGCTAGACGAAAAAGGCGAAAAAGGCGAAAAAGGCGAAAAAGGCGAAAAAGGCGAAAAAGGCGAAAAAGGCGAAAAAGACGAGAGAGACGAGAGAGAGACGAAAAAGACAAACAGAGCTGAAGAAGTAACACGGGGATGTGGTATGGGGTGGAAAGGATCGGAGAAGGGAGAAATAGTGTCGGAACGGCAGGGAGGGGAAGAAACACGGCAGAAAGATCACAGCGTGGTTTCCCGCGGGCACATAGAAAGGATTCGAAGAGAGGAAAGGGTACGTACGGGTAGAGTAGACTTTATCGAGAGCTTGGATTTATAGTTTCGCGGGGGAAAGCGAGACGAAAGGAGACGCCAGTGTCGTTCTTTCTTTCGCTCTCTCGTGGTCGTGACACGATACGCGATATGACACACGGTGCTACGATACACACCTCGGCTGCTTTTCCTTCGATATACGATAGATAGGGCGTATACGATACCGGCATATAAAAATCGCCTGGTCCGCGAACCCACAGCTACAGCCATCTTGCAACACAGCCGCCCTTGGTTTTGCATTCGTTACGCGCGCAATTTTCATCGAACATGCGAGAGATCAGTTCTTTGGAATAGTAATTTTCTATGCTAATTTTCTACACTGACTTTATACAGTACGATCGTTTTGTAGAACGAACGGTAAGCAAATATATCTGCGTTGCTTGCATCGTTCTTCGTTACAAGTCGGAATATTTCAGCCAGAAATTCATCGTATATCGGCGTACTAATAGCCGCGACGCTTCTAAACTCTCCGACAGCGGACTTTTCAAATTCGAGAAACTCGATACAAAAGTCGACGGTGTTTCAATTTGGTATGGATTCGATCTTCGACGCTCATAACGGATAAAATGAAATGGAGAGGAAACTGTGCGAGTTAAAGCCATAATTTTGGCGAAATATGTATTTAAACGCGTGGGACTGCATGGATTTCAAAACTAAAACTTGGAACGCGACGGCGATAAGTGAATAGAAATTTATATTCTGTTAGGATTTGATAAATGTGGCTCGTGCTGGGCGATTTCGCGGCTGACCGACACGGTCCGATATCAACGATCGGACCAACCAGTCGGTGAAACCGAAAAAGAGATATGGAAAAACCGATCGAAAAATCGCAAACGAACAGCTTTTAATACGGTTCGATCGAGATTTTGCCGCTGAAATGTGAAATCGTTGGTCCGAATAGGAGGTCGCTGTGACGGTCAAAGCGATTTTTAAGCAACGGAAGCAATCCGATTCTCGAACGTTTCTACGTAGCCGAACGATCGTACGAAGATTCGTAAAGTTCGTTTCGACATCGAAAGATCCTGTGCCTGTGTTTGAAATTTTTTACCCGTCGAAACAGTTCGAACAAAAGAGTCAGAAAGCCGTGAAACTTTGAAGAGATTTCGAGAGATCGCGTCCGGTCGACGCAGTCCCGTACACTTTTTCAACGTACCGCGACGAATTCTTTATTGAAAAATCCACATTTCCACAGCGTATAGATCAACTTCTTGCACGCTATCAAGCGGACGAATCGTATTTTCCATTACCTAACGCGTCGGTCGAACGAAGAAATCGTGCTAGCCATTTTAACGGACGGCGGAATCCTAAGAATAGGCAGCGTAGACGAAAGCTCGGGCAGGATAAGCGCTACCATTTGTCAGCGTTAGCAAATCGCTGGCCAACCGATGGAAAATTCATTAACCGGAATTACCCGAGCGCACGGGCCCCCGTGAAAAAGATGGTAGATTTGGCGAACGACTGCGAAATGAAGCGTCGTTCGTTGCAGGCTTTAGTTCTGGCTACAGGACATTTATCCCAAATACTCCAACTAAATCCGACGTTGTCCTGGAAACTGGTGGAGTAGCCGTGCACACACGGTCACTCCGTGCAACGACAGAGTAACCAAAGACGCAATTTCACGAGGAAATGACAATCGTGCGCGGCTCTCCTCTCTCTCGCAACTCCTTTCCCTCGCTGTCCGACGCGTTTAACCGCTCGTCTTCGTCGACCAGGCAAACCCCCTTAACTCCTTTATTCTCCAGGAACAGCGATGGAACACGATTTATACATGGATCCTTCTCCAACGGATGTACAAACGACGTCATTTATTTAACCGCTTTGAAGCGATTACATGGCTTGAATCCTCGAATCCTCGAATCCTCGAATCCTCGAATCCTTGAATCCTGCCCGCGCTCCGGACATCGGTCTTCGTCCGACTCCGTGTAAACATCGCGCACTATCCTACGTACGTCATGCAACCAGCAACGTAATCGCAGCTGTTGATACGGTATGTTTGTGAGATCGAGATTGGTGTTTCTATTAGCGAATTATTTATTCTGCGCTGCACTTTATTCGAAAGGTGGCGAAGAGATCAAAATGCTTTACGATCGATCGCGCACTCGTCGAAACGACCATTAAATGCAGATTCTTCGTAACTTCGTAACATTGCGCGTGTAGTTGTTCGTTTGCTCTTATAATTTTGAGATATCGTCGACACGTAGAATTCGTATCGTGCTTCGTTCGTATCCTTGCATAGAACAAGAGTCGTACAAAGCACTTTTTAAATTAGAATCGACGTCTCTCAAGTGCCGTCATTTGAAACTTATTTCAACCCGCAAAGTCTACCGCGCGTATATGACGCGAGATTTTCAAACTTCTTCAGGGTCAAAATCTTACTTGGAATATTACTTTTTCCATAGAACTCGGCCGCTTTCACGGATATGCACGAGCGTTCCCCAAAGTGTCTAAAGCGCGCATTTCCTTCGATATTAAATTGCGCATCAGGGAAAAGATTTGGTCTTGTCGCGGCTGCATTAAATTTCGTACGAGGCGATCTCGCGGAAATTCGATTCTTTGTTACGAAAAATAGAAAAACGCGTTCGGTATCGAACAGCGATTTAGAATTTGAAACAAATAACGGCCGAACGCGTAAAAAGTTCCGATTTTCGAGACAAGCAACGAAGAGACGATAAATTCGAATCAATTTATATCGCAGTATCGAATATTTTTGAAACTCGATACTTTCAGCGTTACGGATAACGTTATAGCAAACTAGGTAGCGAAGTATCCTCGTAAAATAATTAATAATATTCCTTTCGAAGAAACTGCAGCAGATTATCCGTCGTTGAAATTAATTACAAATAAAACCAATGCTTTCGTATTTCACTCCGTATTCTTCCATCTGAAAGGAGAAAATTTCACCGAAACGTTATTGATAAGCGAAACCTGAAAGTTTCGATAACTTGTTAATTTCTGGCGTTGCATCTTATTTCTCTCTCTCTCTCTCTCTCTCTCTCTCTCTCTCTCTCTTTCTCTCCCTCTCGCTCCATCAAGACTTCCGCTATTAAGAATTCGATCTTGTTATCGATTCTACGATTACTCTGCAACTCGCGAGTCCATGTTTGTTATTCGTCGTTCAGAAACCTTATTATTCTTCAATTAGCTTACAAAGCTCGAACACGATGGGAACACTCGAACGTCATGTCGACAACGACTTGTTATTTGTTTCTTATGCCTCGAAACAATCTTTCTACGATATTCAAGATATTCTTAGAAACTTCCGGCAGCAATCCCGGAACTTTATACATCGTTAATTAAACGTCGACAGACGGTAGAAGGCTTCCTTGCTATCCTTTGCTCGGTCGTACGTAAAATTCGCTGACCGTATTTTATGTCCGACAACCTTTTCCCATTTCCCTTCTGATCGATGTACCTTCTCGGTATTGTATCACTGATAGAATATAACAAATGAATCGTCGTCCGGCTTCCGTGTTTTCGTAACAAACGTGCTATCTAGTACGGTATCTCCGATTCGAGCCAATTGATATATTACTCGTAGGATCAAAGCCAAGTGAGCTTAACACGAAACGAACGGGAATTCTCATACGGAAGTGGTCTTCTCGATGAACGATCGACGTAAAATGTATCTCGTTTAGTAATGTGGCCATTGATTCGAGAAACGCTACTTTTTGTGCTTGTCGTTGTACTATTCCGTATGCGCATGAAAGTACATACACTAAACTCGGATCGATGGTAAGTTATTGTAACTATATAATATATATTATAACTATATAATATATATTATATATTGTAACTATATAATAGAAATCTACCTATTGTTACAAATGGCGGTTGCGTAGAAATAATAGGAAGAATTTCGCGCAAAGAATAGATTGTTTTCTTTCAGAAGGATCGATATTTAGTTCTAAAGTTCTCTATTAGACTTTGACGACGAAATAAAGATTCGGACTAGATAGAGAAATGCGAAGAGAGACGCGCGACAAATAAACATATACTAGGATTTCGGAATAAGATATAAATGGAGCAAGTAATTGGCCGTGGTATATAGGTGGACGATATTTGATTCGAGTCGAACGATCTGGCGAAATAGCGGCGCGTGTCGCAACGATCGGCCCAGCTCGGACAGAAAGTTTCCTACTCGATTAAAAGTTATAAATGAGAGTGTTACACCGTAAGCTCGCTTCTTCGGCTAGAGGACCGTACAGATTACGATCGAATGGCTGAGGCATCGGTCCGTGAAAGAGGCTAAAACTGGGCTAATTTAAGCGGTATAGCGACTATTCGTTACTTCTTATCGGATCGATGATCGCGGAAAGTAATCCATTCGGGAATTGCCTCGATGACTAAGCGAATCTGATCGCTATGATTCGGTGGTGCGAACAACCCAGAATAATTACCGCGATTTCTTTGTCATTTTCGCTATCACGCTTCTTTCCGTATCGCTTATAGTTTACGCAAAGCTAAGACGCTACACAAGCGGCAGACAAGGGGTTCTCGCAACACTTTTGATATCATCGCGAAGCAAAGAATTTTCAGACCTGTCAAAATTCTAGAGCCGACAGTTTCCATCCGGGCTATTCATGTGTCGTAATTTAATCGTTCCCTCGACAACCGAGGCGACTTGACTTTATTTGTCATACGCAAACAATTGCGTCAATATATGTGTACGTTTGTTTGCGTTATCTGTTATTCGGACTGCGCCTGATGTTATTTTAGTATCTATATTATTATTTATATTTACTTTTATATCATGACGACGCCTGACGTTTGACGTCCGAGTAATCGCGTTATCTCGTCGATCGGAGCGCGTGCGTTGAAGGGAAAATAAATTTAATAAGATAAACGCCTACGCGGAAGGAAACGTTCTAAACGTACTAAAAGGCTTGCTCGTGCATTGTTTCGCCGTATCTGCATCGATGTCCGCGTGGGCGAGTCAGAATTTCCTCTTCCAGCGTATGTCACGATCCTACGGCCCAAGAAACCGTGGTTGCTTTAAAGAGAGCGAACGAATTAAAATGCAATTAACGAGCTAAAAGTGCAAAGTTTCCCTGCGCTTCGAAGTCGCCCGACCATAATTATCCCCCCGCATTACCATAGCAAAGAGATGATGTTGCGTGAGGGAGAAACTTTCTCAACTGGATTTTTTTAAAGCTGTCCCGTGAAAGAGGAACGAACGTCGTTCGTTAAGTCCACCTAGCCGAGAACCGAACCTTAACTTTCACACATTTGGCTAAAGCAGAATTTTAAACGATCGATTTAACGTTTAATATTCTCGTATAGCTTTCAGATTACTACGCGCTTCTCGAGGGATGGATTTCAAAATTAGACGGCCAGCTAGAAATTCCTTATCTATATCTCTTTCTTCGAATCTCTGCCATCTTTGCTCGCAGTGAAATTTTAATTATCGTTACAAACGGATCGGTTAACGTGAAAGCTATTTTAGTCTGTTCTTTTTCTTTTTTTCTTTTTTTCTTTTTTTCTTTTTATCCTTCTGCTGTTATTATACCGGAATTTCATTTCAAACTAATAATAGCATAAAAAGTTAATTTAAACGTTTCTTAGGTAAGCACGCTAACGGAGTGTTTCTACAGGTATGTAAATACGTTCTTACGTTTAGCAGTCATCGCGAAACGGTGGCCTACCAACGCCCACAACGTTCTCTTCAATCTCATTCCGTTGATAAAGGGAAGATCCTCGAAACGTTAACGTAATACAGTTTTTATTCTAAATAGCAACCGTTGTCGATGTAAAATGGGTGAGATATTTAATTTTTCTCGAAACGTTCGTGATTAAAGTTTCATCGATAATTGGACGAAATACTCGTTTGACGATGCAACTTCAATTATAGTCTAAAGTTTCAGCTAAACGTACAACCGAAAGATCTTTTACGCTCGTTGTTAAAGCGATTTTTCAACCTGTAAATTTCCAAAAGAATCTGCACCGTCTAAATTGAATAATTTCAACGTTTCTTAAATCCAACGAAAGATGCGAGCGATGTTAGCACGAAATATGCCGCTTACGTCGGTTTCCTCGTGATTCTAACGTCTTATCGATCGCATCGAAACGCGAAACTATAATACGTCTTGGAGCGCATTTGGAACGTGTTGCTTGGACCAGTCATAGATAACGAATGGAGGAGTTACGATCGTTGCCAAGTGCGTTTCATCGTGGATCGATTCCAAGGACAGCGCCAGGTCGTACGGTTGAACTGATTAACCAACGATGCGGGTAGAGTGTAGGCATAGAAGAGGTGTGATATCGTCGCAGAAACCGATCTTCTGGCTCGCTGAGTTTCTTCATCTCGAGCGCAGTTTTTGTAAAAGAAAAAACGAGAAATCTAACTGCGCGTTGACGAAGGAAAATCGCGTTACGATAGACTGGAATAATACCTCGAAGAACGCTTACGATCGGATTTGAACCTATTAAGTTGTAACGCGAGTCGGAACTATACGAAGAAAAATGAAAGACAAAGGCTGAAACGAAACACGTGCTTAACGATATAACGAAAAGAGTGGACTATGTTGGCTGCAAGCCGGCACGAAATACCCTCGTGATTTATAATCACCTTGCGACGCGACGCGACGCGACGCGACGCGACAACAAATTTTTATAACTCGTTGTTAAGTTTGGCGAAGAAAACGGGCCACGAGGGCTACGATATCGCCCCTTTGTCATCCGTGAAACTTATCCCCTATGATATTGCTTTAAAGATCCAAGTTTAACGTTGCTGCGACAACCATCATGACCCTCCATCGTTTACCCGACCATGCAAACCGACAGCTTTAAACTGCACTTTTATAATTTAGCTTAAATAGCTGAAAAAGCTTAAAGAAATCACGAAAGTTTGTCGGCGACGCAGTTAAACGAGTTAATTTTTAAGCCTTTTAACAAAAGCGTGGTTCGACTTTGCTTCTCATCGAGGATTCTTTCGCCCCGTCCGCTACGAGCTAGCGACGTTACAATGGCTTTCGTTCGTTAGTTCAGAGGCGAAGATTCGCTGTAGAGTTAACAATCGGCAATGGCCAAAGGTCGAGCTGAGAGTTGCAACAGCTGTAAATAGCTGCAGAGAGTGTCGAGAGCGAAGTAATCAATTAGTTGAGCGAGTTTGCCGCGTTTTCGTCGCGAAGAGAAGCAAAGAGAAGTTTCGGGAAAATTTAGCCATCGGCAGCGCAACAACGGCAACATAGCCGTGGAATTGAACGTAAGCAAACGAGCAAGTCTCGCTCCATGGCCCCCTCGTTACAACGGAGAAAAAGGCAAAAGAGAAGAACGAAACGTCTTTCTTCGTCCTGTTTTCCCTGCCGTTCTATCGTTACCAACCGAAACCAAGCCGCTGCGAATCCTCGTTTGCTTTCACGCGATGCCCGCATCGCCTATACGCTGTACGCCGATGCGAACTGATTGTACGCCAGCATAGTTTCGCCGTCCCTTCTCCGTTTATTACCTCGAGAACCGATGATACGATAATTGTTATTTCCGAATCGAGAAGAACGCTCGAAACGCGCTGAAAAATACGACTTTGCAAAGTACTGGAAACTCGAAAGCGTCGAAACTCTGTATTCGCGTTTATGAATCGAAAATGGTATCTCTTCTATTTCTAATCGTTCAATATTTGTTTTTGCGCTTTGTATCGCGCTCCTTTCGCGAATAAAATACTTGAACGTCTGGAAAGAAGGTATAAACGCGAGGAAGAAATATTTTATAATCGATTTGTGGCCATTCGAAAAGTGAAAATTCTGCGTGTACTGTCCTACGAGATAGTCGCACTCTGAAATTAAGCTAGCTATACGATCTATGATCTATGCGTGGAGAATTTGCAGAAAAATTCTACGCGTTTTCTGGCTACCCAATCCCGATAGAAACGCTGTAAATTCGCTTCAACTTGTCGGTTGAAAATTCAAACTATAAAGTGGAAGTCGTTTAACCGATTGCGAGTTCCAGTCGCTAACTAATTACACGATATCTGTCGCGGCGAAGCCGACAAAAGTGGCAAACGAAACGGAGCAGCGGTTCGTTGTAACGAACGAAATTTAGCGTGACTCGAGATCGTACAAGTTCGCTTCGCGCTTCGACTCGAGTTCGAGATACCGATATCCGTTGCAGCATGCTCGAGCACCATCGAAAATCGCGTGCCGAAGCGTATTTAAGGCTCGATCAAGGCGAGCCATTCTTTCCCGGATTAGAGTTAATTACGAATAAAGATAAGCGGTGTTGCGCGTTTGGACGTTGTTTGCAAGAAAGGGAAACAAGCAACGTTTCGCCGACGAATGTAAACATGCCAGAACGCTTGTCACTGTTGCCGGTTATTCGAGATGAAGAGCGAACGGCAGATCTACGACCGCGAGCCGCACTAATTTTACCTGCGACCACAAGTGGAACGACCTGTTGTGTCCTGTAGAATGAGCCATTTCGTTCGCGTGACCGCAAGAGCTACTAATTTTAGCTGCGACCGCAAACGGTATAACCACGATTGATGCTGTTCCTTCTGAATTGCGTACGAACGCCAACAAATATCAAGCCGTCGCGTTATTCGATCACTGCGGTTATCGCGATCCTGGTGCACGAAGTGAGACGAGAAACGGGGCCTGAAAAGAGCTGCACAAACGATGCGTATTCCGCGCAATAAAATAAAAGTCTGGACGACGATGGAAAAGAAAAACGTGGTTCTCGCAATCTCGAAAAATCGTAATCGCAAAACAATGGAGAATCAAAGTTTCGGCAGGAAAAGAGCTTTCCGGTAATTCAATTCCCCTCTTGGCAAACGAAGGAGCCAAATTCGGAAGAGAAGTTTGCCCGCGATCTCTTTCAATCCCGGCAGGAACCACTTCGGATCGCGGAAATCGCTGCCGGCAACGATACGTAGGCTAAGAAAGCGGACCGTGTCCGTTTCGATCTATCGAACGAGCGAGCGTTCATCGACGGTTTACAAGCCACGGAGGAAGCACGTTTTCGCTGGAACGTCGGCATAATTTACGAGCAGAATTATCGAAATATAGGGTTATGGTAGGTGGTTGTAGGCGGACAGGGCCACCTGCGAAAATATATAGCCGGCCGTTCTCTCTCTGGAGTGGCGCATGTGTGGCGACGAACGCGAGGCTCGTTATTAACTTCCAGCCGCGCCACTTGGAAAAAGGCGAGCTTCCCTAATGAAATATTAACGACTTGGACGATACGGTTTTCCACGGGAGTTTAAGCCGCGTAATAAACGCCGCCACTTCCAAACTATACGTCTCTTTTCTTTATCGCGAGCTTCTTCGCCGTATCGTAGCCGGAGGTCGTTACGCTTACCAGTCGTTTCACGGGGCAATAAATATTTTTTCGCCACCTCAGCCGTCATACGCTCTTCCCTATCTTTTCGCACGCGACGCTGCTCGTTTCACCATGCAAATGTCTTTCGCCAGTCTCTCGCGACAGCCAGGCCTGCGCTTTTCAACGGCTGATACCGTATACTACCCAGTTCTCCAGTGGTTAACAGGTAGTCAGAGATCGCACGATTCGCACAGAACGCTCGCGTGCCTCTTGCTTTTCTGCCTTTCTTTCGTTGCTTTTTTCTTTACGATCGCTAGTATACAAGCACTGGATGCTTCGTTCCACACTCCTGTTACCTTCGCAGGATGAAGTTCCGACGTCGAATATTTATGCAAATTTATATTTTTACGAAGATCCGTGCAAGTCGAGATTCGTTTCCATCGCCGGATATAAACTCCTCGTGTTCAGTCTTTGAGTTTGCCGTTAAATTTCACAAGGCACATTGATCAACTCCGTAAATCGCGAAAGAATTTGCTGTCACTTGCTTGTACGACTTGCACAGTGAGCGAACTTTTAGAGGTAAGTATGTGGTTTGTTCTTTTCTCTTTTTCTCTTTTTTTCTTTTTTTTTTTCTTTTTCGAGAATTAAATATGAATCGTGTAGTAATAAAACGAAATTGAACGATTGGCAAAAAGTGTTTCGCTCGTCCGTACCACGATCTCGTAAACTTTGGGAGTTGTAAATTGCGAATAAATACCTAACAGCGATGTGGGCGTAGCATTGCGGGGTTAAGAAGAGTGACACGACCGAGAATATGTTTGTTCTTGGAGGGGCTGACCCATCACGCCAGAGGGGAACGTTTTTCTCTGTTTTTCTTTTCCGGTACTCGTGATAGCTACGAGATGTAATTCAACTTTCGAGGATAACAAAGCCGTACGGGGAGCGGTTTGAAGGAAAGTTTCGTTCTCCCTCGACTTATTGTTTTATAGGATATATGTACGACGCAAGGTCGTCGGGTTGCCAAAGAACAGGGGGAGGGGGCAGGAAGTCTTTTATGCGCTCGATCCTTATTTACGGACGTTCGTCACGCTAAAACTTTTCCCTCCCTTGATCCTCGTTGTGCGTAGCCTTTTACGACAGGCATCATGGGAACTTTAACAGGCAGATAAAAGATAACGCGATCAAACATTTTAATGGTTGTTCGTGATTGCTCATGAACGAATCGAATAAAATATCTTCCGTTATCGTGCAAGTACTACAAAAACGTGGTGATAATTAATATGAAATTGGAGATTTTATTTAGTGTTATTCGCCGTTTAATTCGATCGTCTCATTTAACGTATTCATTAAACGCGTAAAAGATCGCGAAGACGCAGATTCTTTTATCATTAGACAGACTTGTTCATCTTTCGGAAAGGTAAAGGTTCGAGCCTATCGCACCTAGCGTAATTCTCCTAGTTACGATAAAATCCATTCGAAGAACGAAAAGTTCTTTATAGATCTAAACACTAAAATTATCTTGATTGTCTTGGTTGCACGGCAACGATATTTTTCCCAAATGTGTACTCGCGATTAACGTGGCTATTATAATCGATTCCGTGGCTATTTTTCGTTCGCATCTACTCGATCGTCCGATACAAAAGGCGGGGCCGCAGAATTTGTTTGTGGTAGACCAGTTTCTTTCGTACTTTGGCACGTTCTGTCTTCTTCCTCGACAAACGTAACTGGTTCTTGATTTCTTTCTTAAAAACAGAACCGTATTTTTTCGGTGTAAGAGAAGTATCTTCTTCTTCCACTTGCACTCGTAAAAATAAATAACGAGAAAGTTTATTTACCGAGTTATACGTACAGTTATGTTTGTATGTCATATCCAAGACCAGGAATAAGAATCTTTTTCCTATTTGTTTCGTACATTTTTATTTCGCGATTTATAGTATGTGAAACAACTTTTACGCGCCGATAAAGATCAAAGTTACCAAAAGGCATTTGAAAATCGTTTCAACGCCGTGGAATACTTTAAAAATCGAGGTTAAATCGCGGCCAGTGTCTGAGCGTAATAAGCATTACAGTTAAAGGTAATAAATCCAGACGACGATTATCCAACGAACGGCAAATGGGCTTCGATATAAATCTCCTGAGATTTATTCGTGTGTTTCCTTCGCTAGAATTCACGGCGTCGATGCGACGCGTCTGCTATTTATGTTCGTTTCCACATTCGTCATGTTCTACGAACGCGCCAATTCTTGATTCTCACCGAGCTTTTAATCGCAGCGACTAATATTATCGCCTTTCCGTTCTTTCGATTCAACGATTAATCGTTTTAAGCTCCTCTCGTCAGCGTAATATCGCAAATATATGATAATAATTTCATGATAATTTCTATTCCTGAGAATATTTTCGCACAACGAAGATCAAACGATTAAATAGGAATTTTTAAAACGATTATCTAGGATATTTTTGGTATGAAATTTAACTCTTTTCAGTCGAATCCGCGTATTGGCCGGCGATGTAGTTTTCGGGCAGGCAGAAAGAATTTTATAGTACGTAATTATTTTCTGAATCATAGTGTCTCTGAACGTAACATGTCAATTACGAATCAACGTAGATGCTGTTGTTAAATCGTACGATAAAAACATGCTGGGTGTCGCTTGTTTATTACCTTGTTTTGCAATGTATGCAACACCTTATAATCCTCTAATTACGAGAGAACGCGGTATGGTTAAAACATTTTCTACCGCATTATCTCTTGTCGCTTCGAAACTCACGCACTCTTGCTTTGCATAGCGATGAAATTACCTTCAGAGCATGAATATTACAATAAGTACACGTTGCTGTATAAGTAACAATAACAGCCACCTGCCAACTTCATCTTCTGACTGATGAGAAACGTACGCGGGTGAAACCTTAGTTGACGATGTTATGCTTTATCGTAATCACAAAGAGAAAGAGAGAGAGAGCGCGCGCGTAATTGCAGGATGCTTGCGTGTATACAAATCTCTTTCGACCGCAACTTTCGATTGCGACTTTCTTGCGTAACGGAAGCCATATTTTCTGTGAACTTAATAGTATACCTACGTGTCGTAACTTCTTCGAGCTACGATATAACGGAAATTTGTATTTTTTGATGCAATCTTCTCGTCGATGCATTTATGTTCTTATATTCTGTGTACCTCTCTCGCGTATGTTTAACGACACGTTCGGTTTTCGTACGCGAATAAGAAGTTATATCGCCAAGTCGCCAAGGAAATATAACTTTTCTGTTCGGTTGCAACTCGCTGGAAGAAAAGGCGAGTATCGTTAGACGCGGCGTGGTTAGAAAATTAAACGAAGCTTTTATCGTTTGCAGAAATTTCTACAAAAAAATACGCGCACGCGTTTCAGAATACCGTAATGCAACGATTACATTGGGTAAAACCTTCATTGCGATTTCACGATGAAACATGGGAGTTCGGGGAACGTCGTTGGATCCGCGTTTTAAAAAATTTCTTTCGCGCGCAATTTCCATCAGGATCGGTTTCCAGCAGGCTTCCAGATAATTGAATCGTTTCAAATCGACTGAAACATTTCTATGGTGCAACGTTTAACGGTCCCCGGTTCTTTTTTCGCCGCTTCCATATCATCTCGGGAATACGTGTCGGCAAACGACGTGGAAGCCTGATGATACGACGACCGAAATCCTTCTATTATGAATTTGTTCGATGCAACATTCTCCGACGATAGAGCATTCTGCTCGTCGTGACAAGGATTAATGTCACGCGATAATGACACGAAGCGTCGAAATTATTTTTGCAACTCACGCGCGCGTTATCCAAACGGAACGCATTTACGTAAAACGGGCCATTGTCGAAGCATTTTTTTATGAAAATAAATAGCGCCCTAAGTAAAATACACGTAAAAACTGCCATCGATTTTCTCGTTTTACGTGGAATTTTAACTAAGCTGTAAGTTGCGTAATTTTATAACGGGCTAAATTCGAACGATAAAAGTTAGCGAACTAGTGGGAATAACGGTAGCCGCGGATTTTAATTACAGGCTTGTGTGTTACGTTTAATAAATTGATTATAACTTTACGATATAGCATTATATTCTGTGTAGAGCGAATATCAAACATGGTAAAAGTTTCCGGTATTATTGTGTACTAGTTTATCCCGGTAAATGGTTTAGGAACGAATAATATAAAGTTTTAGCGGTACATCGATATTACCATGACCACTCTTTCCCTGTGAAATTGTTGTTATCGCGGTGCGAAATAGTTGTAATTTCGTTAAATCGTGTCAAGCGTTGATGCTTGCCGACAATAAAAATCATTGTCCGAACTTTCTCCGAGGTTTGACAGAAATCGAGTAACAACTTGCAACAGGAAACAACCGCGTACAAACGAAATTTTACCAAATTTACGAAGAAGCGTCGATTCTAAAGGCTGGAATATATAACCTGCGACTCGAAGGCTCGCGCAATCGTTAATCGGAAGATGAAATTTGGTTTTTATCGTACTTTTAATAACGCCGACTGCGGAAACTCGATACGCGTGGAATCGATTTTGAAATTTGTTCTTTTGAAACTCTGAACCGCTACGATAGAGAATGTGACCGGCAACCATTTCCTTTGACAAACTTTCCAATTTTGCTTAGAAATCCATTTTCAGGGTACGTTAACGAAACGCTCGACGTCGGTATATTTTTTGCTTCAGGATCCTCGATTTTGCCGAAATTCGAAAAATATCTTTCGCTAAAATTCAAATACGTAACAGACAGACGGTTAGAGGAAGATGACGTTTATCGATTCGTTTTACTTTAATTTGATAATCGGGCGTTTGGAATTTTTGGGTAAAATTTTATTCCATCAACTTTGAAGCCTCGAAGCGCTCGAGCGAATCGAATGAAAATAAACGCGCTTATTACGAATAAAACAAAGTAGAGTAAGACGAGGATTAGAAGAGAGGAATTGCGGGATGAATGGGAAATCTGATAACGAGAGTACCATACGCAACTTGTTGGCAGCAAAAAGATTATAAAATACGGTGGGTAGATACGCTCGGCGAACGAATCCATTCGATGGAAAGCTTTTCTTCGGGCTCGTTCCATTTCACCGAGCGTATAATAAATTGGCGACGCATCCGAAATCGAGGAAAAACGACGAAATCACGGTCAAGTCGTAATTCACGCACTGCTCGTCGCGGCGATGCGAGAGAGGCCGCTTTGCAATTACATCCGCGCGCCCGTTTCTCTTTGACCCCTATCGATCCGATCGTCCCCCGCCCCCCCCCCGCCCCCCTCGAAACGATTCCAATTGATGGAAATGACGCCACCTACCTATATGTTTGCAGCTGGAAAAATAATCGCGTGCCTACCACATCGATGATACTCACCGGCGAAGATTTATGGAATCAGGCAACTTTCGTCTTTGATCGAGCAATCCTCTCCACGCAGATCCATATGATCGGGGCATTACGAGTCTCCTGATTCTCCTACTTTTCCAATAGCCGCTGACTCGGTTTAGTCGGTTAATCAGAAAGTCGAACGTAGCGTAAAATCGGAAATACAATTTTACGAATCGAAATTTATACAGGGCTGTTTCAAAGGTTTGTTCGAAAATCTGCAAAATTGAAGACGCGATCTTGAAGAGCGTACGGTAGGGAAAGAAGCTGGCAGTTTATCATATATGTACTGCTGCAACGTACTCCAGTATCTTGCAACGCGATAAACTCGAGCTCTGGCTCGAGTCGTTGGCGCTGTGATGTGGAAAAAAAGCAGATTTTCTAAGCTGCTAGCTTGTAACGCGATATTTATCGCTTCCTTACGTCATAAAAGAGTTATACGCGAGCGACGTTGTATCTAAGAAGTTGTTTTCGAGGCATTAAAAATTCTCCACTTTGCTTCGTGTTCCTATGCCGTTAACGTTACCGTTATCCGTATCTTTTCATTTCGATAAACATCGTTCAATAGGTATTTATAGAAAGCTGTGTAAAACATTAACAGAAAATCGATTGAACAAGCTTGCGATCGATGTCATCGAAACATCCTTTCACGTACAGCATATGCACGCGTTTATAATTTTCTACAAAAATGTATTTCACGGTTTTCCAGCAGTTTCTTTTCTATATTAAATTGTTTGATTTATTTCGCAATTTTCCAGCAAAATTAAAATAAAGTTAACTGAAACGTTCGTTGCACGATTTCACGTTCGATTAAATTACGTGGAATTATTTTTGAAAAGCTTCGGAATACGTTCGTGTAAGTTGCGTGTAAAAGTAAGGCAACGTTCCATAATTTTATTTCCGGCCGATGAAACGTGTTCTGATAAATCCCGGCGTATTGTTCTTTTCAGAGAAATTCGTCCGTTTCTCCCGACCAACAGCTGCTTACGTCCGTCTATTTCTCTATATAATATCGTGCACGCTCGATCTCGGAATTTCCTCTATACCTGCAATTTTCCTCGCTGAATATGCTTTTTCTGTAACCGTTATAAAGCTACCACACCCTTTCCCACCTAACTTCATACTCAAAGTCGTTACGATTGCAAGCCAAACCCATGCAGCGGCAAATTTCGAGTAAAGTAGCTACAACAACGGCTTTCTTAAGGGGCAAACTTTCCTTCTTGAAAATTCTGCTCCGCTTATTAACATCGTTTCTGGCTACGATTCTACCTTTATTTCGCGGTTCACTGTTTCCCGCTAAATTCGGAGGTTTACGATGGTCAAGTGCCAGGCTTTTACAAAGCCTGAATTTTGACAAGCAGTTAAATTTGCGAAACAGCGTCTTCCATGGAAGACCAAATTCTAACGTACAATATGTTGTCACCACCGTTACGCGTCAAACGTATCTTTGTATCTCCGTAATCGTAGGATTAAAAAAATATCTCGTTCGCTTACTGTTGAAAGCCGAAATACACCAAACCGAGAGAGTGAATCGAACTTTTAACAATCTCAACTTATTCGGCGAGAATTTTCAGTCTGCCGACTCCTTGCACGAGTGTACCGTCGATTAAGCAAGAAACTAGCAACGTTCAACGAAACGAAGAAACCGGTTCGAAGAAGGAATTACAGAGCACGCGTCACGATGTCGGATTTTGTGCGTGTCGAAGGCTGCTGGAAACGATCGATCGGTAGAGGTTTCTGGCAAACGGCAAAATCTAATCCGGCATCGAATCGAACGGACCCGTGAAAATTGCAGACAGCGGTCAAGCTTCTCTGGTTATAGGCGGCGTTTAACGGTTGGCAATTGAGAATATCATCGAGCCGTGTGGCCGGACTGTCGCGAAATCCCATGAAAATACGAGCGCGAAAGCCGTGGTCCAACGGGGTTAGCTGACCGCCGATGGAACCGTTTCGGGCAGAAACAGCACGACTCGATACGATTAATTGAAATCACTGAACGCGAAACGTGATTAACGTCAGCCGGGTTTTTCCTTTGAAACTGAGCCAAAGTGAAAACTATCGCGTTAATATGGAATGTGCGATGGCAAAAGGAATTATGCATTACCTGTGTCATATACCGGTAATTATTTGCACGTTGCGAACGAAGACTCGCAGCGTGGAAAATTGCAAATTTAATCTTTAGAAATGTGATCATTTTGTTTAATTAATTTTATTGCATATACACGGACGTATTACGGTTACGTGATTCGTTGTTTCGTCGATTGGTTGTTTGAATCGATGTAACGAAGCTACGTCTATCTCTGTCCGGTGTTTATAGCTGCTGCATTTACGAGTAAGTAAATAAAAAGTTTCAGAGAGCGCAAGTGGACCAAATAGATACGCGTAATTGCGAGCAGCGTTTCTGCGAATCTTTGAAAGAAATTTCACCGCTCCATTTCGTAAGCAATCTGGCCAAGTTTGCTTTCTCGCTGGTTACTATTAACTGTGCGTTCTTTCCACGTTCCCCGATGTAAGCTTCTGTTTATTCTACGTAAGCACCGCTGCGTTTGCCTGTATGCGACTAAACTTTCTGATTTTAACTTTCTGAAATTAAAGCAAGCACAGTTCAGGCTTAAAACGCACTTCGAATCGAACTTTCGTAAAGCAACTCGAGGACTTGAAATTCCCTTTTCGAATACATTTATGCATCAAAGAGTAGCATTCTAATTCAGCCTTTGTCGTAACTTTATTAACGTCGGTATTATGCGTTATGCTAAAGGGATTTTCTCCGGGATTTTTCTTTTCTAAAAATTGCACGACGGTTACAATTTCAAGAAAGAAGACGAATCGATCGATCGAAAGACGGTTGAATCTCGGGAATGATTCGAACGAGATCCGTTCGATCGTTCCGTCGAACGAATAAACGAAGACTCTCACCGCTGGCTTAAGATATCCCACGCTACGTTGTACGTCTCCGTTTGCCGCTTGTTCCCGATTCAAAATATCTTCGACGCAGGCCAAGACTAAAAATATTCCACCGCCGAAGCTGGAGCAAAGTCGGTTACCTGAATTTTCCAGTCGGGTAACGGGCATCTATCTCGAGAAGTAAGAAGTGGCCGTAAGACGGGTGCCCTCGCTATTTCTGCAACGTAATATTTCACCGGGGCTGGCGATATTGCGTCTCTACTCTACGGTGACAATAGGTCGACGAATGCTGCATGCACGCGTAAGAAATTGAACTTGGACACGGGAACGTAGGAAGTTTGGGCGACGATCTTCGGGATCGGTGATCACTCGCTATTCGAGTCGACCCTCGAATCTCCGGGCTCTCGCAATATCCAATTTCATTTCCTTCTCTTCCTTCTTCGTCATTCCGATTTCTTTGATTTTTTTCCTCCCTTTTTCTTCCTATCGCTCGGATGAAACGCGACGAAGATCTAACCTCGCACCGTTCAATTTCATTTTCATAACTTTTAGCCGTTGTCAGACACGCTCGGACGACGCGGCCCGCTGAATCAAACCGATACTTGGGCTAGACGGCCCTTGCTCTTCGACGACAATAGGCTTCGCGTCGATGTGTAAGGACTGCGCTTGTTCGCCCGTCCGTGGTTCAAGGGTCGCCGCTTGATTTTCATTCACGCTACTCTTTTCATCGTGCTTCTCGTCCATCTATAGAACAACGTGGCTGGCTGCTTTCGTTCCTTAAAGTTAGACCAAGTGTCCTTACCCGAGCTGTTAGTTCACTGGGAGAATGAACTTTTGTATCTACAAATTGATCGAAACTAGCCTAGATAGAAAAGTTTATAGCTTCGCGAAAGACGAGGAGAGTCATCGAGGAAATTTTTGAAATTTTTAGTACTTTTTTGAGAAAGCGGCCACAGCCACCGTAATACCTACGTGTTTACGAAGAAAAAGAAAACGGACAAGGGGAAACCTACCACCCTGTATATTATTGCACGTCCTGCCAAAATTTACGGATATTTAAATTTTTCGCATAAATCGACTGTTTTTGATTTCCGATAAAGGGTAGCCGCTATCTTTGAACGTTAAAATTCAGCGCATATATTATAGAACTTTGGGAGGGAATAATGGAATGTCACGCAAGAAATATTTCCCTGCCCCGGTATCTATGAAACACGTCGCGACCACGCGATAAATAACTATTCGGACTGGCTACATGCACGCTAGCCCGGCTTGCTAATCAGTTGTTCATTGAATCGACGATACTTGATCGATCCTCTCCGGCAAGTAACAATGCCTCTCTGAAGGGATTCTGCATACGTGATGGATGCTCTGCCGAAGCTTGTGTGCACGCAACGCTCGCACAACGCCCGCTGTTTCCAGACGCATCGATCCTCTCCGTTCGATTCACCGATGCTTTCGCTCGAAACGGACGCGTTTTCCTTCTATACGTTTCCGGTCAAAAGTTAGGGATCGCCTGTTTCAAGCGCAGATTATACCTACCGCGATGCTACGCGAACCGTGAATTACTCGAGTGTTCTCCGTTTAAAGAAAACTTGATTAGCTCGATTCGCGTTTGTCGTTACCGCGCGTTAAAAATTACATAGAAATGAACGGAGAGTGTGGTGGCACGAGTTCAACGATCTTCCCAATAACCAAGTAATCTCTACGATATCCCGACTTAAATTCTATCGAGAAACTCGTGAAACCAAGTCAACAGGTTACCTCTCTACGGTGCGACTTGAAAGTCATATACACATACGTTAGTTTATTTCCTTCCTATATATTCCACTATACTTTTACCTTTTATCGCTGCATTATCGTACAGGTAGAATCGTATCGTCTATTTTTACTGCAATCGGTAACTCAAAACGAAAAACTCCCGTTTTACGTCAAGATACGCTATATATGATCGAACGTAAATCTCGAATTCGACTATTTTTATGGGATTATCGAGCAATCTGAAGCTTCTAATCGGTTAAGCATGCGAACTATACGTAAGCGTTTATTTCCCTCTCGCGCTACGCTCCTTTTACTTGTTTTTCTTCTTTCGTTGCCTCTGCCGAGTTTTCCTCCTCCGACTGTAGACGCTTCGGCAACCACGATTTCCTTTCCTTTTTCCCGTTATTCCGATCACCGATACCCCATTAAACTTCCAAGAGCGCCTCTCCAAAGCATTCGCGCGCCATTGACTTTTCCTATAACGTCGTGAACGTGGTGCATACGACGCGGACGACTGTTTTCTGCAGCTTCTGGTTAAGGACTGATGGATTCGAACCCGTGCGTTAAACAAATAAGCAGTCGTAGTATAATGTAAAAATTTTTAGATTTTTAGACTTCTGTCCAGTTGTAATACAAAATATGCCGATATACGCGATATAATAAATACCTATATACGTGTATTGCGCATTAACCATGGAACCCACCCATCCATACGTTAAGGATAATTTACCGGAATGTCAAGAATAGAGAGTCCCATCGGACTAAACCGAATTTATTTGCACCGCTTTGCCGCTAAACTGGATGAAGCACCGGCCGTCCCCCGGTATCCTATAAACCGGAGCGAAACAAGATAATCCTAACGCAAACAACGTTATCGTAACGCATCGAACAAAACAGTGACTAGCAGCGACGGTATTAAGCGATGCGACGAAACTAACGGAAAAAGGAAGCGTGCACAGGCGGGAAAACCGTGGAAGATGGTGGAAGAAAAGGGGTGAAACCGGCGTTAACGAGCGACATTCGATTACGGAAAATTGCGGAACAACCAGAACGTGGAACGTTCGCGACGAATCGAGTCCGTCTTTGCGACGCCATAGGAATCGAACGATTTTACAAGTCGAGTCGCTCGTTTTGTCAGCTATTTTATTTCGGTTAAATTAATCTCATCTTTTCCTTCGTTCGTACAACAGGTGTTCTACTAGAAACGCAGAAATCGCAAAGATCTCTTTATCCAAATTTCGTTATCCTCGAATAAATCGATGATTTTCCACGCGAAAGTTGGAAAATTTACTTTTCCTAGCTATCTGTCGGCAAACTAACGAAATCGAGCTCGATAATCGACCGTTCGGAAACCAAATCGGCCGTACTTCTCACCACGTTGTATAAACTGTAAGATTTCATTCGACATTGAAATTCCATAGCTGGATAAATATTAACGGATAGAAAGATTTTGTGGCGCGGACGGATGAACGTGCATGGAGAGACAGATAGTCGCGCACGATAATCACAGTAATGGTATTGCCAGCGCCGTTGCTGTAGCCGAAAGGTCGACGCAGCGGAAATTTATTATGCACACGAACCGACGTACGCGAGAACCGGAACTCGTATGTATACGTCACTCGCCGGCGACGCCCGACTCAATTAATGCCACGCTAATTGGTGCCGTGGTCATTGCAGTCCACCTGGTAATTTCATTTTATCCACCCTATGCTTCGGATCATTTTTCTCAGATCGTCTCGTCTACACGCGCGTCTCGCGATATCCATTCCCGCCACTGTTGAAAAATAGTTTTCCATAGAATTAAAACGTACGATTACGAGACGAAATTTAACGATAACGCGAAATCCTATGCAACTGGATATTTGGAACGACCCTCGCGTTAATCTGTATTTCGGTTAGAAGTTTTACATATTTACGAGATAGATGATAACGCACCGTCGATCTTCAATCATATTCAAAGGGTCTTTCTCAAAGGGCGATACGTATCTAGAACACGGTGAAATGCGTATCCTTTAGCGTAAGAGAACTTTAAGAAAGTTGCATTTTCGGTTACAAGTTGCAAACCATGCACACCGCTATTCTGTGTAAAAGCGTCATTTTTTAAAGTAAACATTAGAGCAATTGCATCGTAACGTAAGTATATTTTTCAAATTGCGTGCGCGTTGCTTAGCGACAAGATGTAGTATTTAACCAACGATTATTTTCTCGAATGCAAAACGATTTTATCGGATTAAGAAGAAGAAACGCGAACGGTGTTTCGTATTTGCCGTGCGATTGCTGGTCGTAACAGAGAGAGAGTTACGTTTTCATGAATCAATATCGTTTCACAAATCGGATATGTGCTGCTTGTATAGTAGTCAAAACGTTGCACAAACGTCGCGAAGATAACCGCACGATGGGAAACAAGTCTAACCCACAAATCATTGTATTATCCGGCTTAGAAGCAAACGAAAAGCTAGGATACCTACTAGAATGGGAAAGATGGAACAGAGTGCAAGGGAATCTCCGTAGCTTTAGAAAAAGATAAGTCCGAGCTTTTCACGTAATCTGGCAAACGATAGTACGTAATATCCGACGACGATATCTGCCAGAACCAGATCGATGAAATTAGCGAGCTCTACGGATCTCGTTATATCCGATTTTTCGATCGTTGCATTCGATAAATCGTTCGAAAAGTAAAATTCCCGTAGCGCGCACTCTTGGAATATCGCGTCGAAAGATCGGATGTCCAGTCTAGGTACGTTTCAATTAATTACGTATCGTCGTAGAAACGATTTTAAAACAGGAATTAAATGATAATTTTTTCAGCTTTTTTTGTAATCCCATGTACAAATACTAGCGTGACAAAATACGAGCAACGAATATCGTTTAGCTCGAGTATACTGCGAAAAGACAGAGAGAAGCTGCAACGCGGCAGCTCTTCGCAAGAGATTTTCACAAAAGTGTGACGATCGTAGCAAAAGCAGGAATTGAAAAGTCGAAGATTTTAATCATTCCGATATCGAAGGTTTAATTGTTTTACCATTTGATTATTCTTGTTTTACATCGATCGATTTTCCATTGTGAATGGTAGAAAAGTGGAAAAAGAAACATCAATGAAAAACCAACGACAGAGAGAAGAAAACTCTCGTGAAATTGGAAAGCAGAAAAAGGTACGATCGGTAGAACAAAGGGCAAGCAATAAAAAACGCTTTAACTTCTAAATGGAGTGAAACTAGTGCGCCAAATGCAGTGAACTTTTATGGGAATTAAAAATTGAACTTTATAGAAATTCCAAAATGAGTTTGCCACGAAGCGAACGTTAGAAACGTTTGAGATACCCTGCGCTGTAACAATGTTCTACGTAATATTCTACTACAACGTTCCTTTAAACATACTGATTCTTCTTTTCGTTTACGCATACAGTGGTTCGCAGAATCACCTATTTGAACGCTTACCATAGAAACACTTTATGCGCATATCGTATGCTATAGAAAACATTTGGGACTTTCTTAACACCTTCATGAAATACCACTGACACGCGCACATATACGCGCTGTATTAAGTTATCTTAAACACGTAACAAGCTACAAAGATGGTCGTACTGAATATCGAGGCTGGTTAATAATAATCGACCGTTGCGATCTGAAATTGCAATCTCAAACTTTACTTTAATCGTGTGAGTCGTGTGTTGTTACGGTGCTGATGAAATTTCAAAATACGACGCAGTTGGAAAGATTAAAGTAAAACGCAATACGTACGCGTATTAAAGTTTCTACGACTATCGCAAAACCTTCGTCAGCTATTCCAACTTAATAACCTTTGTCATTCAGGATACGCAAATTTCCACCTAATAAAATCAAAAGTATCCTTCGGTTATTAGGAGCATAAGAAATGTATCGAATAGGCGTCTGTATCGAAGCACCTGGTAAAGTAGCTTGGAACGAAAATAGCGGAATAGGGTGAAACGCGTTTCGCGAGTGCGTGAATTTTTCCAGCTCGTTACGCGTACTTCGCCGGCAACTTGAGTTCCAGGCTTGCTCCAATTGTCCATATCCGCACAGGGTTGTGTTCGTTTGGACGTAATCGGGAAAGTCAGGAACTGGCGCGTCGCCAAATCGTCCCGACGTTGCTTTCCTCCAGCGCGGCATAGCGATATTTCAATTCTCGGGCATACTTAGCTCACGGAACGGAGACAACGAAAGAACATGGGAGAGCGGAAGAGCGCGTAGATACGCTACCGATTCTTCCGGAATCCAGCTCCAGACTGCAGTGGTCTTGTAAACCCGCGCTTCTCCCCAGACGTTCGCGGAAGCTGTCCGCGAGAGAAGGACGAGGGAATCTTCTAGGAACAAGGAGAATTTTGGCAGAGGAAGAGCTTTGGCAGCAACTAAGACCGCCATAAAGATCGTCCCCTCTCCTGCTTTGCCTTTGCGTTTGTTCCACTATACCGTGTATCATTGTTCGCATCGATCCGAGGCATGGTAAAGCAGAGCGTGTTCTCTCTTGATACCAGACGCTCGTGGATGTGTTGTTTTGACAAACAATGGACTACGAGATTGTACGTTGTTTTAAAGCGATTTATTAGTAATTCCACGTAGCATGATATTGTGTTTTCTAGTTAGCGTGTGGGGTAGCATTACGTTTCCTACGTTAGTATACAGCTTACGGTATTATACGATACACATTGACGTGGTATACAGCCTAATACGTACACGTTGAATAATTTCGTCCAGCTATATTCTATAATATAACGCAAAGAGAGCACGAAGATTTACGCGAACGTATGAAAAATTTGATGCCGCAAGTGCTTTCTACATCTGCTATAAACGATGAATATCGTTCCACGTGTAATATTAAATACAACTATGTGCTACATCGAAGCAACTTTTTTTATAAACGCTTGTTTTCTTCCGCCAACTTAAGTACGATACTAGGAAATGTTAAGTTGGAGAAGCCGACAATGACACATCTCTCGAATAACGATATCGTGCAAGTTGGCGCAACTGCTAAAGATACGCTTGAGCTTGCTCGGTTCTTAACATCGAACTCGAAACTATCGGAACTCTCGAAAGCTCTCGACGTAAGGACCTTCGTAGAAGAGGCCACTTAGTCTTTTATTTTTACGTCTTCTATATTCTTTATCGACGATTGTATCTTAATTCTCACGCGATTAAAGAAAAAGGCGCCAGATGCGAAAATGTTTGCATCCGGTCGAGACAATTCCTGGCCGAGGTCGCGCGATGCAAAGGCGCTACGAAAGTCGCAGCAGAGCGCGAAAACCACCAGCCGGTCGAAAACGGAGAACAACTTGGTTCCTCTGGCCCAAAAACGAATCGTCAAAGAGCGGGCTACGCGACTCGGGTCGTGGCTTCGGTGTGCTGCTTCAAACTCGCGATAAACTCTCGCGCAAATTGCTCGCAATTTGCCTTCTCGTTGTAGCCGAACGGATACGTAATTTCAAGTTCTGCGGCCCGTTGAAGCGTGCCGCGCAAATACGCTGCAGTCTGCGCCTCTCGAACAGCGTAATTTACGTTTTATCTAAGTACATCGGGGAAACGAGAGAATTCGATGGCGTCTACCGTATGGAATATCTTGGCCGTTCTACGTCGTCGACACGCATATAGAGGTCGTTAATGGTAAACTGGCGACCTCGTCGACCACGCAAATTGCTGGCCAAATGATTACAGGCCGAGCCGGACCACCCTCGACCACCCTCGACCACTCTCGACCATCCTCGAATTGGTTCCACGGGATCTCCTATCGAAGACGTGCTTCTCCACCGGAGGACGTGCGCCATGTTGCACCAGCTTGCGTGCAAATCGATGGTAATTAGCAGCTTTTCAAGCACCAACGCAGACAGTGGCGACCGGATTGGGATTGAACGGCGATCTGTTGGTAGAATCCTCCTCGTGAAATTTCGAGCGGTGGGTTGGTCGATCGCGGGGCCAGCTGTGCGATGATTTTGGATTGATGCGAGTTGGATGAAGAGAAGAATGGAGAAACTCGAGGGGTGAGAAAAAAGAGATTGGAAATATCAAGGAAATAGGGACGAAGAAAGAAAATGATGTAATACGAGGCACAGATGTAGTGAAATAAAAATAGAATCAACGAGATGGAAGACAAGACGGGATGTTCCACTGTTCGTGTTAATTCTAAATATCTAGTTGATAGCGTACGCGCGTATTTCACGAATGAACGAATAACAATGCAAAGTCAGCGAAAAAAAGTTTATACCGAACCTGAATATTATTTGAGTTTCTGTGCACGTATTATACGAAACGATAGAGATCATCTAACTGCAGGTTAACTTTGAATATCGATAGGAACTAGCCTCGAACCGATGAAACTAGCAAAATATGTAAACAGCATCGTTTCTTAAATCGACGCTGCGCGTGCTCAAGTTTCGTCGTATCGTATAAAGATATAAAAAAGGATTTTTCATTGTACTTAAATGCGACGAACTTTGTTTCAGCAAGAACAACAAAATTGATTGGAAATCGACTCGATCGGAATTCTCACGACGATGACTAAATTAACCGAGACTGTTCTATCGTCGTATAACTATTCTCGATATATTTAAAATGGCTATCGTCGAAGTTAGTATTTTAAGAGAAGAGTCAATGAACTAAAATGGAGAAAATCAATAACAAATGCTCGTCCAGTTTCACAGTTTCGATTTCCAAAGTTTCCATCGTTTCCATTCACAGCAAAAGCATTTAACGAATCGAAATAGCGTAGAAGACATGGAAATAGGTTTTTTCCCTTGCGCGATATATTAAATCCAGCTTCGTCTCACGCTTGACAAAACAGCGAGGCGTAATTAAGAAACAGAGGCGGTACGTAGGACGTTCATTTTGGCTCGCGTGACATCGTACTCGCATCCGGCGCAACAACAATCGTCCCCCAACGAGATTTCACGGCGTTTGAAAAAAAGCAAAAAACCAAAGCAGCTAGACGGTCGCGTCGAACGCGATTCTTTAGGAATTCACCTGGAAAAATCTGGAATTCACCGCCGTGTGTTCGATTCCCTGAGTTGTCGTCCGGAAATGGAAGAACTGTCTCGGAAAAAGATAACGCGCAAACCGCCAACGAAAACGCCACTACGGACAATCCTCCTAACGTTGTACGATGACAAGAAGACTATCCTGCGGGTTCACACCGCACCACCAATAACGAACAACGTTCGATCGTTATATTTTAAGGTTATACAAAAGTTATATTTTATTGAGAGGATTTTTCAAACAATTTCTTCATCCAGGATTATTTTTCTGAATAGGTACAGCTGTAGCAGTACGGTTTTGTGGCTCAGAGAGATAACTTCCAAATCGATAATTTTATATTTGGATCTATCGGTTGCTAGCGAGATGTGAAAAACCAACGTCAAAAACATATAGCCCGCGATGCATTTCAAAAGTACACAAGAGAAAAGAATATTCAAACAGCCCGAGTTTATCAAAAATCCATTATGTCTAATGCGATTTGTCGGATTTATTTCTTTTCAGGTAGAATATTCTTTCCTCGTACGTAGACGTCATAACGTAAAATATATTCGTGAAAAAGGTACTCTCGACGGGTTGAAAATATGAAAACGTGTTCTACGATTTCTCCCACCCGTTCGAATTAATTATTGTTAGCGTATTTCACATTAAACGCGAAGTATAATTTGTTATAAAATAGCAACGCTTTTATAACATGTCGCGGGCGAAAATGAAACCTTCGACTTTCGAATATCGTAGCGGAGGATCGTAACGCGATTTTATGAAAACAAATGAAAACGAAATGGGACCGGAAGATGGAAAGAAACGCGAATCCAAGAATTTCGCGTCATCCGTGGAGCGGTAACCGCCTTTGGACATCGGCCAAAGTTATGTCACAGGCAAGAGTGAAATTGCAAAGTCCGCATTATTTTTCTATATAGTCGTTCAACGTCGAAAAAACCTTATCCGAGTAATTTCAAACGGCACGGTCGTAATAACTTCCATTTTTCACTCTGTAGTCGTTGTTTCCTTGGACACGCATACCATACATACGGAAAATTGCGATAAAAATTTAACCTGCCTACCAGATATTAATAGGCTATTATCCTTTATTGCCGTGGCGGTTGCTCCGTGAAAGACCAAGTTAAAATTTCCTAGATAGAATGCAATCGTAAATTCTGAAGCATTATTTTTGCCACGGGGTAATTTAGCGAGAAACGATTCTTCTAGTATCAAATAATCGCAAATCTTCCTGCCAAACAATCTTATTACTTTCGTTGCTGTGAACGATATAAAACCGTGGCGAAGCAGCAGACTGAAATTATAACAATTTGTCTGTTCGCTGAACGCATCGATGCGATCGCGCGAAAGTTACGACGCTTTAAGTCGGTGCAATTGCCTGTACCTCCTAATTCTTAAAGTGCTTTAAAAATGCTTGGCAGAAGGGCGAATTTTATGGTTGTCGCGGTAGTTCTCAATTTTCCGCTATTGTTAGCCGAGCATAGAGCCTGAAGCGTATCTTCTCAGCGAGCGTCACCTTTGAACCAACGAGACACGTCGCACCGCGTGATGCAATCAACGACCGCGTTTGACACAGTTCCGCGTGTCTAACGATTCGAAATTCCGTCTCTCGTAAGCAACGATCGGCGACCAAGTTCGTCGTGAAATCGTTCGACGTAAATTATGCAGGTTTCCGCGAGAAGTGGTGCCTGCAGAGGCAGAACGTTTCGCTAAAGATCGAATTTCATCGGCGGGTTCGTCGTACGCGGCTACGTCTGAAGCGCGAATAGAAATTGTGCCGTATTCGATGGTGGATTTTGTGGTCGCGCGGCTAGTCGCACGCGCGAAAGAGTCATTAAAATCGGCAACGCCTGCGTTCCAAACGCCCATTGTTCAAAGTAACGCGTCAGGCAGTTACAGCTTGGCTCCAGGTGCGGCGGTGTTGCGCTTGTTATCAACAGAAATTAGTTACGTGTGATTATTTGATACCGCTTTGGCAAACAATGCGCGATTCTGCTCGTAAATCTGCCCAGAGTTGCGAGCTACTTGTTCCTTCGAATATACCATGCGTCTCATTGTTTTAACAGTACGTTGTTAAAACGTACGCGCGGCCAAAAGACCAAAGATTCATTTTTATATTTCACCTTCCACGATTAAATACTTTTCGCTTTAACGACAAATACACGTACCACGGTAGAGCGGATAATTCTTCAAAAAGTGTCCGGAGACGAGTAATTAATTTTTTGGTTTTCCTTTTACTATATCGCAAACACCGCTGTATTATTTTTCCGCCATTAAGTGTTATAATCTTCTCTATACATAACACAAAAGCGACCGTTATTTTCTCGCTTAAGTCGTAGCATAAAAAACGGAAAAAGAAACGAGGAATTTCAACGGACCATTCAAAAACTCTCTTTACAATTCTACTCGGTTCCGGTCAAAGGGAAGAGAGTAAAGGGATACAGGGACAAGAAGAAGCAAGGAAGAAAGACATCGGCGATAGAATCAGGTTCGTCAAATTCAGTCAGAAATCCCGTTGGAAACTTCGTTCCTTTCGTCGACGATGACATTTCCGTAAAAGTGTTTCCTCCTCGACGACAGCTAGGATCAACGTCGAGGTGTTTCAATAGATCCATTCATCGAAAAAAGCTCCTCTGTCTTTTACTTATCCTCCGTTTTATCTCTTAAGCTTTATTCGATTGTCCGTGGCGAAAGATCGGAGTCAAACGTTGCGACGAGAGAGAAGGAGACGGAGAAGAGATCGAAAGAGCGAAAAAAAAAAAAAGAAAAAGAAAAGGGCGGACACGGAGACCGAAGGTGCGGATAAAGGAATGCGAGAACCGCCATCATTTTTCGTGAACGAGAGTAAAGGAAGTGGATGCGGTCCAATTTGTGTGCGGTGCTTCCTACCGGTGGATTTGGTTAGATATTTACCGTGTCGTTCAGACCTTCCGCGAAACGCTTTACATCGAACCTTTCTTTCCCTTTACTCGCGCGTTGATCGTTTCTTTCGGAGCGTTCGTTCCTTCCGAGTTGATTCTTTCCAAGTTTCTAGCCCCGTCGATAAAACGTAAATAAACGTAAACGTTCCCTTCGTCGAGCCTTAAAATCATACATCGTAGAAACGGATTACGACTGAAGAACAATTCTGCGCGTATATATTTATAAAGTGTACAAATTTCCCTGTACAATGGATAATCGTCACAAATTTGAAAAGAATTCGCGTTCATACGTACATTTAAAATCTCCAGTCGAGTTAAATTAATCGTAACATGCGAATTTCAATGAAAATTCCAATGAAGAAATAACGAGAAACGAAACGTACAATGACGTATAATACATTTAAGGTTAAAAATTGCATTTGGGCGAGCGTGCTATTAGCAAAGCCTTTCGATTCGAATTGGATTCGGTATGATGTATAACGTAAAACGCGTAATTGCAAAGGGAACAGAAAATGTACGAATAAAAAATTACTCTTTGCGAATACCGTTACGTATATAACGAATATCGCTAGTACCTCTACCTTTAACGCTTCGTTTACAAAAACTATCGGTCGATATCCGAAATTTTCATTCGGGGGGGTCAAACACGGAGAAAAGAAATTCACAGCCTTTTTTAAAGAGAAGGCTGGAAAGGGAGAAGAAAGTTGGAGAAGAAGACGAGAAACGAAATTTAAATAAGAATTTCCAATTTATTTGTATAGCAAATTGTAAGGAGAGAAGCTTCGATACCGAGTTTCACGCAGGAATTCAAACTCCTTGGCGTCTCGCATTATTGCCAGTTATCGAGCTTAAATAGCGTTGCTCGTTTCACCCTCTTGTTTCGCTCGTTCCCCCCAATTCAGCTCCACGTGCGCGTGTAACTCGACGACGTAAGGTAGGAAGAGAGACGGTATCGAGGCGATCGTAATCGTAAACGAAGATAGTCGACTTTCAATTTCGTTTAGCTTCCTTTCCTCTTCTTCGAACTGGTTGCGCGACCGGCTGGCTGATTCAAATTTTACGCCATACTCCTACAACTACGAAAGGCTACACGAGGGGTAAAAGAACGATCGAAACGGCGCAGCATGGCGACCCAGAAACGAACAAAGCTCGGATCATGAGACGATTATATGCACGATGCGACGCAAGTATACACGGTTCAAACGAATTGTCTCTATTTCGTCCTTTGTTCTTTGCGATTTGTTTCGTCTGCGAGTTTATCGAACTCGTCTTAGCCCTTCTGCCAATAGTTTATGTTACATCGCGGTGGATTAATAAGGAGGAATTTTTATTCGGAAGGAGGTTACGTTATTTTTAGTCGGGAAAGACACGTTCTTTGCCGGATGCCATATTATCGGCACCGATTTGAATTTGCGATGCTCGATTTAAAGACACGCGATCGCGTTGCGCATGCCTTTGTGACCCAATTTTAACGAAATGGTAGAGTCGATATGGATTAATTTGACTTATACCTTTCTAATGACTCGGTAACGAAATGTAAATAGAGCAGATGCGATATATCAACGCAAGTATCATTTAAATCGAATGGAAAGTTGAACGTCTATCGCTGTTGTGTTAGAAGTAGAGGAGCGTTATTCAACTACTTACAATTTACACCGCAAGGACATTTCGTGCCATGGAAACGGGTATGAGAGAAATATTTTCGTTAAAGATAAGAAAACAGAGGCGAAGAGCAGCAATGTATTTCGTTTTCGCGCTATCCACTGAAATAGAGTTATTTCACGCGCAAAACGTACGAACCTCTATTATTCCGTGACCAACAACGTTTACCATCGTTTACGATAGCGACGTATTCGTGACTGATTACGAAGCGACCGATACTACTCACGATTTCACGCTTAAATGTTTAAAATATTACACATGTTACGCGGAATAGAATTACTTTGGAAATGGACAAATCAAACGTTGAAACAGCATTGATTAGCAGATATCGTTAACGAGATGTCAATCGTTATACCGAACGACGATGCTTCGAGTCATATTTTACAAAAGAATCGATTAAAGTAACGTGTTACTTCAACATGGACAGTGCCCGTACTTTTGTTCGATGTTGTATGGGCTGTTAAGGTACTAACTGATTAATTAAATTCCACAGAACGTTATATCGAAAGCTCGACAAATAAAATAGCGGAAGGTGAATAGGAAACTGGGATTTGCGGCGACGAAGGCGTTAAAAGACCATCGGATTCTTGGTATTCAGAATTCATCGTCAGAAACTATTCCGGAACGATCGAAGATTCTCCGACGACGCGCAAAGCCCTCTTCCGAACGCAGCCAATGCCTCGGCTGAACGAAGTTCATTAAAGCTCCTTAAAGCGTCATCAAGACGCGCTATCGGCGTTCGGGTTCACCCATTGGAATCGATTAAGACACTCGGTGCCTTAAATTTTTCTCCGAGCGTGATTTACATAAAAATAAGGTAGCGAAAATAAGAGTCTGAGAATATCTGACCTGGAAATAGTCGTCTCTTTTGTCCGCATATCGTACGTCGTACGTTCGCATATCCCTTCGATTCAGTGTAGACTTAAAAAAGAAAAGAAAAGAAAGGAAAGGAAAAGAAAAGAAAAGAAAAGAAAAGAAAAGAAAAGAAAAAAAGGAACAGAAAGATAAAGCAAGAAACCAGCGAGTTATCATGCAGTTATTGTTGTCCCGGTTTCGTCCCTTATTGCGAGACTGCAGCTAAATACAACCGCGTACATGCGGCGAAAAGTTCCTGAAAGGAAAGTTTGTTTTGTTTTGAAAAGTTCGAGGAGGGCTTCGAGGAAGAATATGCTTCGGTTAATTTCTATTCGTATACGTGCTAATGAGAAGAGCCTTCGAGGACACAGTCTTTTAGAAACGATCGTTTCAAATCTGTTTTTACTTCAAGCGAGCTAACGGTTCATAAGAATTGCGAATTTTCGCGAAGATTTGATACAGGAACATTTTAGGATGGTAACAGGTGTGATTTATTGGGTAATTTCTAAATTTTTGCGAGATGCCGATTGTTTAATTAAATTACCAAAATTTCACTCGAACGATACTCGTTTCTACTCAACCGTTCTCAAATTGTAATTCAGAATCCAGATCATCGTATTTCCTAACGTCACGCAAAGTATAAAATTCTATTGTACGTAACTACACTGGATCGATCTTACATGTACGTATTATGGAACGTATTTCGAAAATATACTGCGATCGATATGTATCTAAAAACGAGCGCGCGTGAATAGTTGAATTCGGTTGCGTGTAAGCACCTCTGCATAGGACAAATTGAAACCGCGTACGACCTGGCGTTCAGCTCGATGTACGACGGTTCGACGAGTTAGGCAACAGGGTCATGAAAGATAGTAAAGATCGATGTTAATCTCGAGATGGATGACACGCGGGTGACGGCGGTTGTAAGACACGATTCGAAGAAGCGAGTCGCATATCCGAAATATCTTGGTCGGGTCGCAACGAGCCTCGATCGCTTTCTAGGCACGACAATCTGTTCGTTTGAGACACGGGAGTGTGTGTCAAATGCCGGGGCTGATTGTATCTCGGCGCAATACGTTACGTCAGAATGTAGCGCGGATAGCGCGGAGTGCGGTGAACCTAGTCCGAACGTTGTTTCCTGCCGGTGCGGTGCCAGTTGTTCCACAGTCTGCTGCAATATCGTGCCCCGAGATCTAAATCAATGCTCGTCACCGTGATCAACGCTGGTCTAACCACGCGACGATGTAAACGAATTCTAATTGAACCGGCTGCCACCCTAAGCAACGATCAGAAGCTTTCTAGACCTCTCTCTGGTCCTCCTAAATGACTATTTTTAGATGTATTCAGTGTTGAGAGGAAATAAAATTTAGGCTTGTTCGGTCACTTGATTGTGAAAATCGAACGATACGTAACAGGAACTGGAGACAGTTTCGTGAATTTTCGAATACAGTGATAGATAGATGGCGCAATGGAGCGACGAATCAACGAAACTATAAACCGCTCTGGCCCTTTTTAACTCCACGTACATCTTCACTCGCACTTTTCTTCTAGACTCGTCGTTTTCACGTACTCTACGTATACGGAAGATTCTCTTATTTTCATATGACTCGCAAGAATCCTCCCTT
The DNA here is from genome assembly GCA_014737475.1 of Bombus confusus. NCBI lineage: Eukaryota > Metazoa > Arthropoda > Insecta > Hymenoptera > Apidae > Bombus > Bombus confusus. The sequence goes on from JACXIV010000052.1 coordinate 403,897, forward strand.
TCGGATCTAAGATCCATCCAACACGAATTTTAACTAAATACAACGTTAATCGCCAATTAGCGCACTAGAAACTTTCAAAGTAGTAAATTTTCTCAACTTTCGAATTGCTTATGTACTCGGCGTTTCATCGCGTTGTTCAACGTTAGAATGTTAATCATTGGGGATGCTTCCATCGTCACTTATTCAGGCTCTTACTATCGCGGCGTTGAACATTTTACGTGATTTACGCAAGCAGTTCCACGTGGCGAGAATGTTACTCCGATTACAGTTCTCATTTCGTACGGATTACATTTCTGAATATTTCATGGAATTTACGTGCAGGCCGGGAAATTGCGGTTTTAAGAATTGCAATAATAACGCTGCGAACAGTTGTCTCAATGGCCCCACCGTTTAATATTTAATTCGTCTTATCGCATTTCCAAGAGAATCAGCTCTCCCTCGCTGTTCTATGCACCCACACACGTATACTTAGCCCATTAGAAATACCTCGCTTTCGCGTATGTTCCAAATATGTAAAAATGTAAAGATCTAAGTACGATGGTCCATGCTTTTAAATCGACAACTACAATAATTACTTTTTTCAATCGATTTTGACTACGGTTTAACAATTTTTTAATTCCAGTTCAACGGCTAATTATTATCCGAGTTATTACGTTTTCTTCTAGTCGTTCGTACCCACGGAAGAACGAAAATCTAGTAAATCTGTCATTTCGCGTAGTCGATCGGAGAAAACAAATTATCTACGTATCTAAATATACTAACGTGTTAGCTCGACGCGTCCACTCCTCTATGAAGGAAATGCACGTGTCAAGAGTCGAAAGTCGACGCATCTTGCGTCGTACGTCGTGCGATGTCGACTCATTTGCAAGAGTGTGGCGTGTGTTGCCGATAGCCGAAACCCCGTAAACGTGTCATCGGTCTCGATAGCGGCTTTGAGCGGCGATACTCTCAAGGACCAGCGCGGTTCTAAGAGTTTCGGGCTGCCAATATACGGCCTGGTGCTCTTTGTTGTCCATCGCCGAGGATCGCGTGCACGGGGTCGATGACTCGAGGACACGGTTATGGTGCTCCGTGGCAAGTGGAAAGCGATAACGGTTTTGCAGAAGGATCTGACGACAGAGCGGGGAGAGCGACGAACCCTCTGGCAACAGGACCGACAATAAGTAAAAAAGCTGGGCACTTTCCCTAGAACCCTCGTGAAATCCAGGTGGCCGAAGATCGATATACGTATTATCTGACAAACGTATATAGCGTAGGTAGAGCGCAGCATATTGCTATGCTACTTGTTGTCCCACCTCTTTTCATAATGCGTTAAATATTGTCGTCCAGCACGCAAGCAATTATCGTCGAAGCAATCTTTCCCCCATCCAGGCTACGTGTCCTTCGTACAGAAATGCGAAATATTCGCAAATCGAACGCATCGTACAATAAACTCCAATCACGGTCGACCGTGCATAGACGATCGCTTTGACGACTTCTGATTACGCGATAAATAAACCGAATCGCCGATGAAAATCGGAACGACGCGACGATTTAACGATTATGAATTTTCGTTCTCGCTCTCGGACAATGATGGTAAATTAAATCTCGGAATAACAGCGAGTAAATATAACATGCGAAGAACGTTGTTTCGCGAATCGGTCGCGTCAAAGCAACGTAACAAAGTTGCGCACGTCGCACGATTTTATATCTTTACGAACACGGCTAAACGAATTGCACCTAACTAAAAATTTATTTCATCCGGTAAATATTTTAACGAATACTATATTTTGGATATTACATATATTTTTGCATGCTACGTGCGTTTTATAGACTTTTGCGCTCTTAAATTTCTCTTAAAAATCCCTAAGCACGACACTCGAAATAAAACGTACTGAAATGAAATTGTACTTTTTTTGTTTAATTACGTTTTCAGCGAAAGCTACCATTGGTTTGAAAAAATTTAGGAAAAAAATACCGAGGAATTTCAGGAGGAGGAGGAGGGGTGGCAATTTCGAAGCAGTCGGATGTAACCGCTGCGGAATCCGCGCAGCGATTAAGCTGAAAGCTCGCATTCCCAGATAAATTTTCCGGCCAGCCGTCTGTCGGCATTAAAGGGTAAATTAAGTTAAACGCTGCAGAATTAATTACTCGCGTGGGTCTTTTCGTGCAAGCGTTGCTTCGCGGTCTTCCGCGTCCCTTCGCGCGACCAGAAAATATTTCCGAGAGCGAAAGTCCGTCACCAACGCGCAGCCGATTGCGAGAAGTTAGACGCGCTTTATCGCCTCGTTTCGACCGATAACGCGACTGACATGTGTACTTTAGCGGAAAAGTACGCGCCCGCATGCAATGCTGTCGCGAAAAACGTCGATTGCGATAATGCGACCCCTTTTTACCACGACTCTTAACCGACCACTGGATCTGGGTTACTCGAGCCGAGGCCTCCGTGTTGCAGTTCATCAACATCGTAGAATTTACGAGGGAGGATTTTAAGAGCTTCCGTGTATCGGAGAAACAGTTGCATAACGTATACGTGTGTTTAAGTTTGCTTCCGATTTTCATTCTTAATAGACTCGTCGAGATCTTTAATCTTCAAAATGTTGAAAATTAAACATCTTCGATGGAATCAAACAATCATTTATATACACTCTGGATCAAGAGCTTTGCGGCAGATTTTCCGCCTATTTGTTTCAAATATTGGAAATAATTATAGAAGAATTATTTTGTAACGATTTATTTTATCTGATACCTTATTTGGTAAAAAAAGACTAAATAATAAAAAAAACTGATTTACAACGAACTAACGATTAAAACTTTTTTACAAATAGCAGATGTCTTATTTTAATTCTTGTCTTAATTGTAAATGTCTTAATTTTTAATCACCGATGTATTCCATTCTGATTTGAAAAGTTAAACTTCGAAGCTGTCGTTTTATGCGAATCTACTTTACGCCTCTTTCCTTCGTGTACCCGCCATCAAACTGCGGGAAACATCTCGTTTCCAGCAAAAAACTCCGAAGAAAGTGAACCCATTCCGAATCGTTCCATCTATTTCTGCCTATTCCATCTTCGACCTTTATTTTCATTCTACCCGTAACCTTCGTCTCTAATCAGTTTATCCTATCCTTCGTGTTCGATCCATCCGAAATTGATTAAATCCCGTTTGAAAAAAGCACGCAACTGTCGGATCCTATCCTTTTTCGTCGTTCGCACAATGTATTTATCCTTTTTTTTTTTTTTTTTTTTTAGTGAAAAAATATCTTTTTCGTATAGCAACTGAAACTGAGAATTCTGTTACATACGTATCACACGCGATAACACCGATAACTTTGCAATATGGTAAACTAGTTGCCAAGTAATTTGATAATCGTCACACGTGATACGTAGCATGTATGGCATATCAGGCTGCAGAAACGAGTTGAAATTTCCAACTCGGTACACGAAGAACTAATTTAGCAACATTCTATTTTATTCAAAAGATCAGAGCACGTTCCGTGTTATTCTACGTGAATTTAAAAAAATCCTCGTCTAAACTGGCTGGACAGGTGATGTCGGAACTACGGTGAAACGCATTAATACGCATATTAACGAAATATACGAGAGAATTCAGCGAGATGGCAGCAATAGCGAAACGCGAATAACAGAAGGTTGGAGGACGATTAGAATTCTAGTCACGAGAGATTATTAATTAGACGGCTCGCGAGACGAATTTTTCTATTCGTGGCATTCTAATGACCTAATTCCTCTGTCGTCGCACGCGTTGAGGAGCGTATTCCAATTTTTCAGGTGAAGCTGACGTTAACTGTGTTACCGTGCGCCTGCCACGCCGGCAACTCCCAAGGGAAATGATTAATCTTTGCAACCTTCTGTCAGCAGAGCCGGTGCACCAGAAAAGGGTGCAAAGAATCCTCTCACTCATCTATTCTGAATTCTTTCTGCCTCTTTGATCCTTCCGCCTCAAAATCGCTCCCAGTGCAATCCTTTCGTCCAAAGTGCTTCTCCGTTCCTCTCTCTCTCTCTCTCTCTCTCTCTCTCTCTCTCTCTCTCTCTCCTCCTTATTCTCCCTAGCACGTTTTTTCACAACACGTTTATTCTGCGCAAACATACGTTAACTAATATCTTTTTCTTTTACGCGCAACGAAATAAAAGAGGTAATAATTCAGCAGAGGATAAAGGAAAATTTCCGCGTGTCACGCGGATCGACCACCCTCGATTTTTTTACGCGTCGTCCTATACCCGAATTTTCAGCGTTATTTACTTAGTAAAAAAAGTAAAAAAAAGTAAAAAAAGTGAAACACGATCGAGTATCGATGGCTTTTGTGGCTTTTATACCGTAGCGTGTGGTGTAATCTTATTGTTGGCTCACTCGAGGGACAAGAGAGTATTATGTCGAAAGTAATATTTTTTGATAGCGCGGAGATTCGATTACCAGAAATTTACTGAAAAATTATTAATATACGATGTATCGATACGTATGGAAATTCAATATTGGATGCTTACAAGGTTCGAAGCTTCCGTATGTATCTAAATAGGATAATACTATATGTTTCTACTTTTACGATGCTTTGCGTCGTGTGGAAATTTTGAATATACGATGTTTCGTATAAAACTGAAGTTTCATTTTTAACAACTACGTAATAGTACCGGTAGGACAAAATACGATTCTAAGTAGTTACATCGATCACCAGTGTACACAGGTGCGATGTAAGCAGCATCACGGTGAAGTATTCCTTTGTGCGAGGTCGTCGGATAATTGTATCCAAGTTGCGAGACTCCACTTCGGTCTCTATAGATAAATAAACGCGAGCGAACAGAGGCGAGACTGACTGAATGCTCACAGGTGGGAACCGGCACAGCTAGGCGCACCTACCGAGAATGCGAAGTACGTCATGCCGAGGGGAAACAATAGACAGATTAACCCGAGACAAGAGTACGGGTGAACGAGGTTCCCGTAGCTAAACACGACCAGCCACTTCGAACCGGAACTCCTAGTCGTTTTCGCGAAATGCGAGTGAATGTGTAACGAGGAAAATTACGTGACACCGCCAATGGATTTTACCTAATGTTCAGTAGCGAATAGAGGATGAAAGCAGACGTGTTTGGATACATTTTCAATCGTTAGATCGACTAACGTGATAATTATGAAGTTTAGGTCGAGTAACAATTATTATAAGCTCTCGCGATATTTTGTTTGAAATTCTGGAATTTGCCTGTAAATGAGGTCGTATCACCTTTGTACCGTAACATCGAGTAGCTTTCTTCTCTAGACGTTGTCATAATGTTCGCCACTCCGTCTCGTATTGGAGAAATTTCTATAATTTTTAATCTTAAATTTATTCGCGTTCAAACTGTTATGAAAGATACAGTTACCCGGCTATCTAAAATTTCTATTTACATAAAAATTGGTACAAGTTAAAAATTCATTTTTCAAATAGACATACGTATGTAAATTTTAACGATTGGTAAGTAAATCTCCGTGACTCGAGTATCGTATATTTATGTAAGGCATCGTTAAGTTAGCAATTTTATTATTCCAGGATGCATGCCTATGCATTAACGATCGATGCAAGCCGATTTAGCGTAGAACAGACGGATCGATATAACTGAAATAAAACGAACAGAACCCGAGAAAGTGCACGTAGATAGCCAAACACAGGTATCCACTCAGATGCAAGTATCTGGAGATGCAGGGAAGATGTTATCGAAAATCCAAGTGTATGACGATGTCTATGTACTTGTACGTTGACGTAATGGAGCTCTTGTTGCCTAACCTTAATCAGATTTCGTATCGTCTCGTTACATTAGTTTGAAAGCACGATTGCTTTGGCGAACCAATTTTTGACGCGATATCACTATCGACGTTCGAATTTTATAATCTATACGCAATAAAAGATCTGTGAATTTAAAAACTGTAAGGTACATTCTATCGACATACGATATAATCAGTGTTATAAAACCGAAAAGTTACGGTCTGGTGTGCGATTATAGACGCATTGTTCTCTGCTTTCTTCAATTTTAAAATATCGTAGATTTTATTCTCTCTCATAATACATACGCTCCGTTAAGTTTTATTCCCCCCGTAGATATCACGTTCTGTTTACAATTATCTTCTAACCTCGTTTATAGACATTTTCAGGGGTTACAGCGAATTGCAAACAATTTGCGCCATACACAGATTATGGTTTGAAACTTTTTTATTTTTATCTCATAGACCGAGGAGAACATCGTATTTGAATAAAATCTACGTCCTTTGAAAGCCACGATCGTTTATCGACCATCGAATTTCATCGATAGGAAGAAGCCGATCGATTTTTCAGTTCGCTTCTCCGTTCGATATTTCCTCGTTCGGAGTTCCATAAAATCTATAAAGGGCCATTTACTCGAAAATTAAAGCGTTTCGTCAGAGGAGTTTTGTATAATCGAAAAAGTTTGTATCATAGAATTTTCTATATTTGTTCAGTTAGATCTTCGGATGTTGCGTGAAACGAAAAGTCCAGAGGGACTTAGATATCACTTCTGTAGAAAAAACGGGGAAAATGCAATTACCAGATCGTATTCCCTTCTCGCGCAACTAGCACGGGCCAATCGGCGGTGCTTGATTTCGAGCCGCAAGAGGATCGTGGAATGTGCTGACGGCGACGTAATTAGGCGTAGTCGTAATCGTTAAGAGGGACGATGTCATCTGTAAGGGTCGAAATTGGAATTCCAGCCGCGGGCTTCTTCTCTGCTCGATTCGTGATGGTATTTCAATAAACCTTCGTTCGACGCCTCGATCGATTGCACGCGATCGACCAGCGTGCACTAAGCGGAAAGCTTGTTTCCTGTGTCATCTTTCGAGTATCGTCGCGTAGATTTACAAGTTCGTTGTTTTGAAGATAAACTTTAATCGTTGATAGTTGCGATATAGATTTGACTGAAATAAAGTAAAAGCCGCGTAACAATTGCCAAGGAGAGAAAGTAGACATCGAAGAATCTGGTGATCGCAACTTAACGACCCTGGAGTAATTATACGCAGCAAGAGAGCAAGATTCGCGAGAAGAACGGGGACAGCGTGTTTTTGCATTTGCTTGATAAATAGACCGAACGTAATATCTGCGAAGTAGGACCGTTTCTTTCCAGCCACGTCGTCATAAAACTAAACTTTTCCGACGGTAATTAATTTTACAATCGATATAAATGTCTCTGGCTGGTTAATCGAAGATGGGGAATCATCGACCGCGCAAGTTTTTGCCGCCAGAGCAATTTCTTCGTCACGCGCAACGTCCCTCCGGCCATTACCGTCACACCACCAAACGATCCACCGCGCTCGATACTTTTCCGCGATATGCTAATTCCGGTGAAACAGAAGAGCAAGCAATTAAAGTTTCAGCGAGAAACGCGATCCCGTCACTTGGCATCCTCCCTCGACGAGGATCGATCATCGGAACAAATTAATTCGTTCGCGCGGCTTTGTTCGGCGGATTCGCTGTTCTGTTATGCAGTATACATACATTCATGAGCATTTCAATTTGAAATCCTTCGAATTATCGAACTCCCGTTACGTTTCCCGGAACGACGTCTCCCGCGTGAACCTCGTTTTATAGTTTTCCGCGAGACGACGTAGAATTCATCTTGTAAATTCACGCGTCATCGTTGCCATAGAAAATTCTCTTGGAAAGGAGATGAACGAGAGAGAGAGAGAGAGAGAGGGAGAGAGAGAGAGAGAGAGAGAGGGAGAGAGAGAGAGACGAAGAATGGAAAGGAAGGTGGTCCAGGATCTCTCAAAAGTCTCGAGCCTCCGCTGCTGCTTACATCGAACCTCTTCTCTCTATGCACCATAAAACATAGGTACGTGGTGGCTGCTCGTATGCATACAAGTAGCGACAAGGAGATCCACAGTGCTCTTACCTGAAGCCGTTATCGAGCTATAAAACCAGCCGCATCTGAACCGGCGTGGAACCCCTCTCCGATAGTCTGTTTGCGATCGAGCCTGCCTCCACCAACGTTCGATATTGCCTGTACCGTGTCTTATGCAATAAAGTTCTTAATACCCTATATGGGAACTTGTTACCCATAGTTTCCAGCCATAGCTAGGAAAATTGTTCTTTTTACGTTCGTTTTCGTTTTACGTGAAACGGTCGAACGCCTTTCAAATATTAACCCTTGAATCGATGAAAATGGAGAAAGCGTGAAACAAGGCCACGTTTGACGATATTAAATTGATATTAGAAGAATCAGAGTAACGATGCCGAATTTCCTTCTCTATTGACTCTATTACGAAGTACACAAATGGCTAAGTAATAATAAAAGCAATACACTTTGGAGATTCTAAGCTTCGCAGCGATATCGATCTAGCAAATTTTAATTAACCTAAAACTGGGACGAGCCATAATGCGTTAATCGTCTAACAAACGTTAAGTGGCAAAAGATTTAATGGACATCGACCGAGATAAATGGCTCTCCGGGAATGAAAGTGGTATACGTAAAAACTTAAAAAAAAACCAAGTTACTTCGATATTTTCAATCTCCTTATGACGAAGCGTGCTTGAAACATAAGTCCGCTAATAAAATAAAAACACTTTACATCGATCCGCTTGTCGAGAACATGCACGCACATTAAAGAACGTTAAAGATATGTTTGAAACGGATAGTTATGCTCGACATTCGTCACTTTTGGGGAAACGTTTGCACGGAATATTATTAATCTTTTTCACTCCGTAAGTTTTATATTTCCATCAGTTTAAAGAATATATTCTCTAGTTTTAATAAGCTTCTAGGAACTTCAAATTTTATAAAGCTCAAGTTCGGAAGAGCATAAAACTTGGTCAAAATGAGAGACGACGAGAAAAAAGTTAATGAAAAACTCTCTAACCAACGAAAAGTCTCGCGTTCGTAGGTTCAACTTTCCTTCTATAGTATTCATCGAAAAGTTACTGCCTTTCTGTGACGATGAAATATAAATGTCATAGTTCGTTCGACGACCGAAATATGATTCTTTCGCCATAGCCACGTATTCGCGTGTTAGGTCCGATGCATCGTACAACTATGGATATCCAGGGAAACTGGAAAATACAAAGTTTCCTCGCGGCCAGCCAGCTACGCGGTTGAAACCTCTGATCTTTGTGCTTTCGACGAAAATGGAATCGAATACGAAGATTTGGATATCATGGGTAACCACTTCAAACGACATGCCATTCGATGACAGAACTAACGCAATCTGTTTCCAAGAGTCTATAGAACCGCTAGCATCATCGCTATATAGGGATTTCAGGGAATCCCCTCATTTTTGAATTCTATCGGAATTAAGAGATATCGTTCAGATACTTGCTAGATCTGTAAATGTAAAGTCTTTCGTATCGAACGCAAAATGCCGTAAAACTTTATGTTTATTAAAATGAAATTTGAACTAAAAGTAACGACTCAGTTCTATACTCGTTAGAGCCGTCGATGACTTTTACATGTATATGGAAATAGTGAGATATCGATGAGAAAAATACTAAACGGAATCTTGGAATTCTCTTTCGTAACGACAATGGTGTAGAAAGTGTAATTTGACGATGCAAATTGATTAAAACAATCGCAAATAAAATCGCAAGACGACGAATGAAAAGAAATAATTTATTTTAATCTAATAAAGTCATATTTGACGGAAAATTTGCGTGTAACGAATTAGTCATTTGCTTCTCACAAACGTTCCACGCGAACGTTTTTACGTGATTATAAGATAGAGCTTCTTGAATTCTTGTTTCTGCCTTAATGACGATAGATCGATCGCATATAATAGCGTGGTTTAATATCTTAATAACGTTTCATCGTAGCAATCTCTTCCTCCACGGTTAAGCGATATCTAAGTAGTATCAATTATATCGCGACCGTCGAAACGATTCATTTTGATTTTTATAATTTCTGTCCTTCGATTCTCTGTTAAGCTCTTTTTCGCAAACGTTTATTCGGGATAAAACCGTTAGCCTCGCTGTACGATTTATATCGCGCGCAATTTGCAGGAACGCGTTCGTATCAATGATAATGCATAGCGTACTTAACACGGTATTAAACGCGCACATTTTTACACGGAGGTTAAACATAATTCGTACGAGGAAGAAATTTATTTCGTTCAATTTACGTAATTGAGAGAATTCAGCTCGACTGGAACGAATCCGCTGTTAACATTCCTGCCACATAGCGATTCGTTGATTTTAATTTCCGAGCCATTTAAAAACATTTTTACTTACACTTGCATTTCACAAATTTAAACTCTCGAGTTTTGTGACATCCTGTACGATCGAAACGCCTCCGTTTTCTCGATATTTGTAAGTGTTTCGCGCGACGCAAATGGCTGATCGAAATACAAGTACCCGACCGTCTACTTCGTCCCTTGAAAAGGTATCAGAGTTGTAAAAACGGTCGAAGGAGTTCCTCGATGCAACCTCGGTTAAGCAGAAAAGGGAAGAAATTACGATCGGGATACGTTTCTGCGCGTTACGGGGCTCGACCAGCGTGCAACATTACGTTTTAACAACGCGCGTAAACCGCCAGTTACCGCCAGCTAATAAAGGCTAGACGCTTTCGAAACTTCTGCAAAGTCAACGCGCGCGTAACTACTCTTTTTTCGTGGCTATCGGCACGAACTCGGCCACGCGTTCCGAATGAGCGCAACACGCCTAAAACTTATTTGCTTCTACCGGAATCTCGCCTGTCTCTGAACCAGCGCGAGATAAGCCGCCGAGTTTAAGGAGTTTCTCACACTCTGTTTACGGAACCGTGGTGTAGTTACATATGTGGTGGTAAACGCAAATCGTCGCGGTGCGCTATACGACGGATAACCGATCTAACCTCAAACTAGGATTTAGTTTGGTAATTGTTAAAACATTTCCAACATTAAGAAAAAATAACAACTTTACACGTTTGAAGCCGCTAACAAGAGCCACGTTGCACCACGTAAATCATAAATTTCGCTCCCACTTATTTCAAATAAACACTAACCCTCGATTTCTCAGAGTGTTTCGCTCCTCGATTCATCGTTCCGCGTATAAAATAAATAAAACATTAAAGTAACGCGCGTGAAAATAGAGTTTTCCGAAGCATCGATCGCGATGTGAGCGCTGGTAATATCGGCCACGGATGCGCGCATACTTGGACGTAAATGGCGTACTCAGAGAGTAGTGGCAGTGCTTTTTGCGTCTGCTACGTTTATAGTCGATTCCTTCCTTTCCCTCGGCAACGATATCTTTCCTCCTTCCAACATTTTCGCTAACACTTTCTATCCTGCATCACGATCAGTATCCACGCCCGAGCGCTTTTCGATCGAGTTTCATCACGATATCCAGAAAACGGCATCCGTAGCCGCGATTATGTCGCTCGTGAAGGCAGGTTCAATTTCGCGGCGTTGCTTCGCGTGACCGTGGCATGTTGTAGAAACACTCGTAAAAAAGACGCAACATGTTCAGGTCCGAGGCAAATACCTGGACTTCTATGTTGCGCTGCAGTAACGCCCGACTCACCGAACGCAGACTATACTACTGTGCAGAGCAAGGAAACACAAGGTCAAGAGACACTCTTGTTCGCTCTGTGTAACTGCCACTTTCATACTCTCGACAGTTTTTTAGAGACACACGCTGTTTACGTTGTCATGGTTTTTATCGTACGATAGTAATTAACGTTCTGCGTGTACAGTGTAATGTATAGTGGCTCACGACCGTATTTAAACTCTTATCATAGAACACTTCTACTGTACGTACGCAGTCACGAACAAAAGTATCGGAACATTTGTAATTCTGTAATATAATATGTAGTCTAATATTAAATTTTATGTCGTCCTTTGTTTTTCGTTATTGTTTTTAAACGGTTTGCCGCAGAACATAGTACTAACGATGTCTTACCGGAGTACAAAGTTCTCTCCAATATTCGGAAAATAATACAGTGTGCCAAAAGCTTCTTTCTTTTGCAATATAATCCGTAGCAAACTTTAATCTTTTCTCTTGGTTAATTTTAGTTATTATTGGCTTCCGGCTCGCGACTTTAAAATCGGTATCCGACACTTTTCAACGACACTCGGTGAATAGTTATGGGATGGACATCCTTATTAAAATCTTCGTTAATTGCTGCGACCTCCGAGGAAGAGACAGGAAGGGACCCGATCGCGGAGCATTTACTACAGTTTCTGTGTTAGAAAATCGTTCCAATTATGCTTCTAACGGTGACGCGACTTCTTTCCATTAAATTCTCGATAGTGGAATATGAATATCTTTCTTCGTGCAAATTTATTATTACTTTTACTTTCTTTTAGAAATAGGAGAGCGAATAAAGAGCAAATGAACGTCGTTATATGTAAACGAATAACCGAATATTGAGTTCTCTGCTCGATTTATTTGCAGCTGTGCCGATACTTTTGTTCGTCGCTGTATATTGCATTTGCCGTATAAAACAGCTTGATATGTTATAAAATTTCGTGAGTCGGTGTATTATTTCAGTGTGTTGTTAACGAAGATTTGTTTTTAAGATAAGATGAGAAAACACGTTTTGCAATCTGCTACGAAACAAATATCGAAACAAAGTTTCACCGATTTAATATATGTATGTTGTACGAACCATCAACAAGCAGTTGCTCGTCACGTTGATTTGACTCGAGAATCCCTGAAGTTTAGGAGCGACCAAGTTTAAAATATTTAATCCAGACGGATACTTCTTTCTGCTTACGGCTAGCACAATAGACAAAGTTTCTTCTTCTTCTCGAGATGTTTTCAAAAGAGGAGCTGAAAACGAGAGATGAAAGCTTAAGAAAGGCGATGTATACACATGTGAATATTCTTTTGAATTTTACATAACCTTTAGAAAGTTACTAGTTGAGTGCTTAATCTAGGAACTGAATTTCTATTTCAAACTTTCAAATTCGAAGTCTAATTTGCCCGTGATAAATAGCAAAGAACGTTTTATAAATTTATAATACACTAATTTGTTTTGCAAATCGATTCTAAGAGTGCCTAAGCTTCGTATTGTAAATTCGACAAATATTTACTTCTACAACGAAAACTTTTATCAAAGATATTTCCAGAGACATAAAAGGCTACGCTACTGAAAAGTTTCATGGATAAATATTTGGCTATAACCATTATGGCCACTGTAGAAATAGTATTCCCGTAAAATGCTCCGCGAAACTCCTTGTACTTTAGTATTCCCCTTTCTCCTTCGTTCGACGTTTCAGAACGAAATATGAAAAGATTTTTCAGAGATTTCACTTGAGAACGTGACAAATTCGTAATTATATATTGTACATAAAAAGCGATATTAGTCGCTATAAAATTTCACGACAGCAATCATAATATTTTACAGAAGATACGTAACCGATTAAAATCAAAATTTCATACATTTCGATGCCGATAGATTTTAATCTTACAGCATTGTTCAGCCGAATTCCGCACAAAAGACGCGGACTGATGAAAATTTTCGAGTCAACGATTCTCTCGTCAAATCTCTCTCAACTTCTTCTATATTCCTCGTTTTTATTTTATCTCCACGTTATTTATTCCTTCGATAAAAAGAAGCGATGATTAAAATACGAAGAAAAGCATTCGGTGGCTTTTATTCTAACGATATCCCGACTGCCGATACGTTAAATACAAGTTCGTTTGCATTTACGTACCACGTGTTCTTCCATCTTTTATTAACCAGTTCGCGTAATGCGCGTGATTTTACGTTACCGAAATCAACGTGCTTTTTAAATAAAGAAAGGATTCAACGGTAAGGCATAAAATTTAAAAGGGAATTAAACGAAACTACGTGAAATCGGCGTTTCTCATTTGACCGCAAATTGCATCTTAACTTCCTCTTAAATGCTAACTGGAAACGATGGAACCGGACTTAGAGCGTTAGTACTGCTATTACCCGTCGCGATGAATCAGTCGAATAAATGTGTTTAATGGAAGTACTATTTGAAAGCACATATTAAGTATCTGGTAAAATGAAACAGAGTAATTATCTTTTATCCCTTTATGTAAGTATACAACATATTATGTAACAATGATTGGCACTTCTTTGTATAGGCTACAAAAATGTCATAAAAAATTTGTTTAAGAAGGCTTTGTCGTTACTAAAAAAATTATATTAGAAAATTTTCGTCGTTTTCAAGGCAAAATTTTCCTAAATACGTTATTCCTACATACTTATTTCAATCTTATGCGACGCAATAAGTAGTATAATATAATTTTTTATTTCAGAGGAAATGAGTTGTTAATAATAAAATTGTATTAAATCGATCGCACGTGCTTACAAACATCATCGCATTTACAAATAATAAATTTGTATTAAATTGTTACGAACAATAAATTTCTATTAAATTGATTCATACAAATAATAAATTCGTATTAAATTGATTCATACGAATAATAAATTTGTATTAAATTGCGCGCGTATACTTACGAATATCCTCGCGTTCGTAATTCAACGACACACATTTCGCGATAAAACGCGGAGATCGGCAAAGCTTGACACGACAAGCGAAAACATTTCATACGCAAGCTGGTCCAATTGAAATCAGAAAGCAAGAGGAGCGAAGCGAATGCCGTCAAAAAGAGAGTGAACAGTTTGCTCTCGCAATGTAAGACAGCGGGCTGTCTAGCGTGTCAGAGGCTGTTGAAGGGTGACAGATGGCTGTAAAAGAGACAGAGCGGAGTCGGCGAAAATTAGTGCCAGCATTAATAAAGCTGAAAGCTCCTTTAGAATAAACCTCCGCGAGAGGAGGGATCTTCGAGTTCGTGTAAGCTATTACTCTCTTTTGTGTACGACCGTGTTTCGTACTTTGCTTCTTCCGCCTCGGTGAAAACAAACTTATTGTGCCCAACCGAATGAAAAATTAAGAAATCTACGTTCTACTAATCAATAAAAATCGCAGCTTTGTTATTCAAGTGAGATTACCGAGAGGGAGAGAGAGAGAGAGACAGGGAGACAGAGAGAGAAAGTCTTTAAAAGGTGCTTTAATGGAAATGTAAGAATGGAATAATTTATGTTGGTGGATATTTAGAAATTATTAATTTTTGTAGAATGTCTGTAGAACATACTATATATACTGTAGAGTAGAGTTCAACTATTTCATAGTTTTTGTTTCCTTCTCACTAACAGAACTAACAGAACTAACAGATTCAGGAGAGATATTAAACTATTAGACGGCAACGTTTTCGAGTCCTATCGTTTAAACAGAAAAGAACTCGGACACTAAATATTCGAGTTAAAATCGCTAGAATTTCATGATCAATATGGCAAGTTTCAAATTTTTCCTATATTTCTGTGAATCTTTTATTTGCGAGGAATCTCTAATTCTCTCAAGCTACTCGGCCTGCCAGAGTTCAAACACCGGAAAAGATAAGTCCCTCTCGAAGTTCCTTCGTTGCGTTCCCCCACTTAGCTGGCCCTGTAAATCCTTGCAACGCTTACATTCATTCTTTGTAGCCTATCCTTCGAGGCAACCTTCTGTTCGATTTTCCCTTCTTTTCCTCAAGCTTTCCACAGCCTCTACTTTGCGTCCTTGTATCAAGGTGAAAGCTCTTAATCTTGAAATACACCAGGAAACAGCAACTGCAGCGAAAATCCACGTCCGCATGTTTACGCGTTGGAAAATCGAGCAGCAGGAAGGTCTCTCTAGCTTTGTCTCGTTTCGCGGGACGGAAAATGGGTGAAAAAGGAATAAAATCGTGTCGCTCGTAGAAGAAGAAGGAATTCGTAGGAGGATTTGCTTCTTGGCTCGTCACACGATTGGCTCGAAGGAAGAATTGGAGACGCGTCGAACAGGGAGAATAAAATCACTTTAGAACGAGTCATTTGTGTCTTTGGATTTATGTGCTTCCTTTGAATGCTGCGGCCGACTTGCGAGACCTTTGTAACTCGAAGCAGGAAGAAGCGTTCGGCTCACCCGCCTCTATTTTCTCTTTCCACCGTTCCCTATTTTCTTTCCGAAGTTTCCTCGCACTAAAATTTTTCTCCTCACCTTTTCTCTTTTCCGTGGAAAAACTAATCGTGAAATGGGATTATCTGTTCTATCATCATGGGAGAATTTTCATTGATTTTTAGAAATAAAGATACAGCGTCGAACGCAAGATTTATAGGATATTTGTCAACTCGTAGATTTCTCAAAAAATTTGTAGAATGCAAAGAGTAAAAATATTAATAAATCAAATTATATATCATCTACTTTCCTTTCATTTCAAAAAGATCGCTACGCATTCAAAACGTCTACAAGTTCCACATTTGCAACGAGGACAATTCGTTTCACGAGTCGTCTCAGATTCGTCGCATCTCTTGACATTTTGCCTAACCTCAACTTCTATCCTATCATTATTCTGTTTTATCTAGGATTATCGCCTTCCATCTTCCTCTACTTATACTTCGTCAGGCTTTATTCTTTGTGATCGCATACTATTCTTTTACTACTCTTCTGCTCATACATTCACGCTATCCAATTTAAATTTCTAATTTTTTACACCTTTCTTCGTTCAAAAATTCATCATAGCCTGCTACATAGCTCACCTTTCCATATTCTATACTTCTTATGACTAATATTAAGTTCAGACATAAACTCGAACACAATGTCGAGGATGGCCTCGCCTTAACGACAGTTTCGCCGAGAGCGCTAAACTAGAATAATCCACGTAATTGAAGATTCAACGAAGGAAGTCAGAGGTTAGGAATGGATCGTGTTGTTCGGTAAGTTTATCCCATCCCTGTGGCTCCGATACGCAGACCAATATCCTATTTACATGCTTAAATTAGTTGTACCAACGAACGGGGTTAACTATCAAATTGAAACAGGTGTGCGTACCGCGCGAGTTTATCCGAATCAAATTCCGATCGTGACAACAAGTGTAATTGGTCCATTTGCAGGGAAAATCTGATAAATGTGGCGTTACCCCGGCAGTGTTGGATGATACTAATGCCACGATTGCTGCAAAGTCCTCGGGAACTCGGCACGGTAAAAAATTCGTCGTGTATCGGTCAAGAATTTATTATATCAACGTGATACGATAGGACTTTCATTTTCCTAATTGACCGCTGACGGGCATGCTATATAGTGCTTAATCTTAAAGTTGAAAAAGAAAATATCGTACATACGTAAATACGTACACAAATAAAAAAAATGTATGCCTTTTTTACTTATAATTTTCATCCAGCAAGATATTTCTAACTTCATCCGTCTTCTTCTTCTAATTACTTTTTCTAATACGATTTTTACAATTGTATTATTTTTATAATACAACAGAGTATTGGGTATACATTGTGTAATATAATTTTAAAAATTGTGGAAAGATCGTACGTATAAATTTAGTTTCTATTCTAAAAAATTCAACGACTATAGTCGATAGATCAATTAAGATCGTAAATAAAGTAAAGATACTTCTATAGTAATTTTTGAAATATTTAGTAATACGTTAAAATACTAAAAGTTGGTCGAAATAATTTGTACAAATAAATATGTTGCTGAATGATATATTCTGAAGTAGAAGCTTGTCATAAAACGCATAAATATTTATCACGACTTCGCTCGGCTCTCCACCACGGGGCTTGAACGAGCAGGGGTTCAACACAATACAAAAACGAGGGCTATAAACAAAGAGGCTATGAAACGTCAAGACAAGGTCGTTATATTCTCAGTCACTGCCGGGGTATCGCGCGCTCGACATTAGTTTTACGATACGGTTCGTGTCGTACGTATTATCGCGACGTTTCTCATGTTATAAGACGTGTCTCCATTGCTTAATTACGCGTTGTATTAAACGTGGTGAAATTCGTGAATGTTGAAAATGAAATATCATTTCTCGTTGTTCTACAAGTGCATTCTACTAGTGCATTCTCATCTTTCATGCCATGGAGATTCATCACGATGGTAAAACGATAAAATATAATTATTAATATCCTTACGTATATACCTACGCATATATAAGTATCTGTATCTATGTACAATGTACTTTGTTTATCGGTTTATTAGAGAAGTTACTCGTCTCATATTTTAAATATCGTTGTTAAACGATTAAGTAATTAACAATTTTCTATTTTGAACTTTCTTATTCGAATGGAAATATTTACTTTTGTTAGTTATGCCATTCTTTTAGCAAACTAACGATATACGATATAATTCAGACTCTTCTATTTGTCATGTAAATAATTGCGCGTTTAATGATATGATCAAATTATTTGAACGTTATTATAGATAATTAAAGAATTATTGAAATTATAAGTGAATCGTAGTTGCTAACTGCTCTAACGATAGAGAAAATATATCCCGAGTTGGTGAAACTGCACTACGACTTCGAAATATTGAATTTTTGTAATTCGCAAAATACATGGTTACGTAACTGTTGTACGTAATACGTATATAGCTTATAGCAAGGTTATAAGTGCTGCGATGAAAACAATTTGTAGAAAGCTTAAATGGGCGGGCATGGCTATTATGGACGTAATAAACGTAAAAGAAAATTAAAATAGATAGATACAAAGGTTACAAAAGTCTTGACTAAAAAAAGTTATTTTACTAAAATGGCTGCTAAAAAGCTGCTAAAATATAATAAATAATTTATCAGATGCAAAGCGCGTATTGTATCGATCGTTCATATTTCGATAAATAAATAAATCAATTTCTACGGTAATTAACAAGGTACTTCAACCATGTGATTTCTATAATCAATAACGATCAACTTTGCTTCGAAACATACTTTGTCTGTAAATACCGAATCCAAGAGAACTGTATTTCACTCTCGTCCGTTGCATGGCCTCTGAAATACACAATATCGATAACTCCATTGCCACTTAGCTGCCGTAATTTTCAAAGTCGTCAATTTGTTCTTTTCGTAAGAAGCGAGTAGGAACCAATTAACTGGCAGACAATGTAAAAAGGGAAACCTGTCATTTTCCACGAACATTGAAGTAAACCGATACGTAGCTTCGATAGCGATGCAACATTATCGGCAAAAAGGATCGGCCGAAGACAGGGGACAGAAAATAGGTCGATTGGCGTAGCGGTTCGTTGGAATCCCTGCGGATCGAGGCGACCAGCCAATATTGTATTTACATGGCCGAATTAGTTGAGCCGGAATGAAATTTTGTTCCTGTTTCCGAATCTCTCGCGATACGCGGAACTCCCATACAAGTAACGATACGGCTGTTTAATTCCGTAAATAAAATCTTCGCGAAAAGTTCGACGAAACCTAGTTGAAAGTACCACCGCCATGTCGCTCGGTATGCTATAGATGGTTTTAATTTAAAATCAGATCTTTTTTTAAGTATTATACTTTCGATAAAAAGCTGCACTCCCAATGCTCCAGTTTGATTTAGCAAGATCTTTCAAATTTAATTTCACTTATCGTACAGGGTGCATAGTTCAAGTAATCGCATACATTTTGAAAAGTAGTTGAAATATGCTAGAGTATTTGTACTTCTTTAGTAATGATTAAACTATGGATATCCATACAAGCTGATATTTTTATGAAAACAATTAGAAAAAGGGATCTAAGCAGAGATCCTATCCATCAAATATTATCTAGTTATCGTGTATTCATGCATCGCGTATTATTTTGAATTATATTTCAACGATTAATTACTTACGTAATTATACTGGTCGTTCCAGCACGTCCACTTATCACCATGCACAACGTTACGAATGTGTTTGCAATCGTTTTAAATATTAAACCGATATTCTAGAGTTCGATAAAGATCGATTGTTTCTTTGATTTTGCCAATCATCGTGGTCGTGTTAAGTTGGCAATCCAAGCTTGAGGCACACGTACATATATTAAGTTGGCTACACTTGTCAGTTAGCCGGTAACTTCCTTAGAATGATGTGATAAATGACGCGTCTCAACGGATCGTAGCATTATTATAGTTTTGGAAAGTAAGATTTTAAGTAATTGTTCGATTCTTTATGTTGGATTAAAAGCGATCGAACGTGGTGATTTCACAGTGGATTAAGCGAGATGAGCCGCGTCGGTAGAATAATCGTAGTGATATGTGCGCGAATGTTACGTGTGCTTTAGTTGGAATGTCTGAAATTCTATTACACGGAATATTGTAATTTAGTTGCTCGTAGTTTGTGATAAACAAAGTGCTGATGATGCTGGAGAATAACTTTGGTATGTAACTCAAAGATATTTAACGCGTAATAGGAAATAGTAAAATAGTATTCTAATTCTTATAATTCGGATTTTCTAATTTTTGTATGAAGTGGAAATACGTCTTATTATACGTATTATCGTATAGTTTCACTTAACGATATCCAACTTATTTTCGAACAGTCCTGGCACGCCATAAACAACTCTTATAGTATTTAAGATCATCAAGTTATCATCCTGTATTAAAGCCATCAGACTGTAGCACATTGGATAAGCATTGATCATTAGAGATAATGAGTTTGCATAATTATTAACGAGTTTAATGGTGAATGAATGCGCGGTCGATGGTCCGCGAATGTTCGTCTATTCGTAATGATCAATATTTGTTAAAACACGGCAAACATAGTAAACAATGTTTGTTGTTCATTTCATATGTTAAACCGATTATTATTGACGAACAATGCAGGCAAGATAGATACGATTAACACAATATCGATGTAGGAAGAACATGATTTACGTAATCGAAGTATCGAAACTGTTGGAAAATTATGGAGTTTAAATATGATTTAAAGAATCGTCGTTTCCATCGAAATCTATAGCACGGCTACTCGTTAAATCACGAACTTGACAGAAATGGCGGACGTGTATCGGCGATTGTTGCGATAAGGCTTTCCCTTTGCCCGCGCACTGCTTCGAAACGAATTAAAAATACCCCAATAGATATACGATAATTGCGGCGATGTTTAATATTGGCATATTTCCGCATCAAACGACCGTGTTGCCGCGTGTTTGATTCTAGTGCAGCCACTGTCATGATCGATCGATAATTTGCCGCGTTTGTCAGCGGTTTCGATGCGCGGTGCACGAGCTGGGTGAAGTTGACCTCCTCGTCCCCCACTTGCGAATTTTTACAAAAATCAAACTGCGTTCCTTTGTCCACGATTTGACCACATTTGTCCGATCAAAATTTTCATTTATCCACCATTCGAAAAAAAGTTATCGCCAAATGAAAATTTAAAAAGCTGATAACTTCCTTTTGAAAGGTGGATCAACGAAAATTTTGATCGGACAAATGTGGTCAAATCGTGGACAAACGAATGTAGCTTGGTTTTAGTAAAAATTCGCATTTGAGGGTACAAACTTCAGCCAGCTCGGTGCTCGACAATTTTTAATCGACGCGCGACCGATTTCGTCACCGTGGAAAATTGAAACGCGCTCGTCGGTCAATATCACAGGCACGTTCAAATAATTTAATTACACGCAAGACGCGTGGAAAATCCTGACAAAGGGAACTCGAGCAATCCCGAAAATATCATCCTACTCTTCGATTTACTTTGAAATTCCATTGAAATTCTGCTCTCCATAGAACTAGATAATTCTATCACAAGAATCATAACGAAACAACGTGTAAAGATTGCTGGAACTTTGTAACAGCTTTCGTATATTTCTGTAGAAAAATAGATTTCAATTAATTGCAAGTACAAAACTGGATGATAGTTTGTCAGTTTGGAGAAGTAGTTTTACTGGAAATTTCTCCAAATTACAATTGTACAGATTGTATTGTAGTTAGAAGTATAGAGATGGCGTGGATTTGGCGCAATCGTTTCACTTGCACTAGTTTTTAGGTGGAAGTGGGAAAATCAGTTCCATTAGCGGTCAAGGAAACGAAATGATAAAGCCTAGAACGTAATACTACTTGCGATTGTAACTTAAGCCTGCAATCATGGGGATTTTCCTTGCACTTTCCGTGGGCTTAGTAGTCACGGTGGTATCTCTGAACGAGATGATCGATCGGAACCAGCGTGATATATAATAATAGCGTGATCGACCATTGAGATAACAAGATCGATACTTTTAAATTTACCCTTAAAATCTATAGAGTTCGAATAACGCGAAGCTTTGTAAGAATTTTGTGGAAACGAATGGACTAGATTTCGGAAATAGATTTCGAAACTCAGTTTGGTGTGTATTCGATATTTAAACCATCTCAGCTTGCCCACGATCCAAGCTTTAAACGAATTCAACCTTAACGCGAGAGATTACTCAGACTCTGTGCTATTTCGTGGCGGTGAATCGATTTAAATAAGAGTACGGGGACTTTGGCGAAGAATGATCGTGTCAAAACGTAGGAAACGCGGAGAATTTCTCGAGGAACGTGAGACAAATATTCGAGATGTGCCATTTTTAACTATCGACGTGGGTCGATTTTAAATAACGTGGGTAAAGAAGGAGATCAACGAGAGGGCTATTTTAAGGAAAGGTCGGTCATAATTTAACGCGTTGACGAAGATATCAAGAGGAAATAGGATGAGAGGTTAATTGATTTTTTCCAAGCGGTTCGCTCGTTGAGAAAGATAACAATTCGCTACTTATCTTTTATACCGGTGTTCTTTTCCCGGAGCAGGAAACAATTTTGTGGTTGGTAAGCTTGAGGAATGATATCGCTGTAGATTACTAACAACAGGGATCGAGTAAATGTATATTTCGTGCTGTTGCGGCAAACTCGATGTAGTTCAAACATTGAATTTATCCCTGTATGCCGAGATAAATTCAGCAGACAAACCTTTTGTTCAATCTGAGAAATCTCGAACGATAGTACAGTGCGGTTTAAATATTCGAAACCTAAATTTTTTCGTCTCCTGTAATATACTACAATTCTGCGTGTGAAAGAATCATATACGAACCTAATTTTTATATTTTCTTATTATAAACAGACAGATAGCTAATTTTTCTTATATAATAAATATTTTACTCGCTCGTAAGGCGATCAAATTTTGTTATTTTCTATATCTTTAATACTCTTTTAGTTCGGTCTTAATTCCACGGTCATAACATATTCCGGCAGTCGATATTATTGCCACGAAAACCAGAGAGCCGACGAAATCTTATTTTGCTCCATGAGATTATCGTGAGAGCCATGATTAACAATCCATATCCTGTGTTAGATATTCACGGAAGTCTCAGCTACTACTGACCTCGACTGGCGAATTGCATTTAGCCCGAGCGCTCCATCACAGAGAGATAGCAGAGCTTGTTCTTAATTAAGACATTAAGGCACGCAATTTGATGCTAGCTTGTACTTGCAACGTGTACGTTGCTATTGGATCGAATTGATACTACATCGAATTCTTTCTAGTTGAATAAGATTCAGCCGTAATCGTGAATCGAGCTTTCTATATTGTAACAAATATTGCGAAAAGGATCATGGAAGCATAGTATATTTATCGGTCATTTATCACAAGTTACGATATAATTTATCTCGAGAATAACAATGTCGGGGAGAAAGAAATACAAATATTTTGTTTTGCAAACTAGAACATTCATTGAATTACGCTTTTGTTTGAGAATTAGTCGTATAAATTTTCCCTATCGTGTTTATTCGGTCCTGATTGCTTTTATTTATTGCATATATCTTTTTTATTAGTTTTTTTCAATTTATCCAATTTTTATTAAGTTCAATATAAATTACGATCTTATTGCGACAAGTATAACTGAAAAATGGATGAGCAGCGAATAGAGGCAGTTGCGCGTAAAGAGACCTTTCTTCCTCGAGTTATAATCGTTTTCCTTTACTGCAGGGAGCTATAGTTAATCCAATGAATGTAAGTGAACGAGAAAAGAGAATGATAAATGAAGCCGTAGTTGTACCTAAACGAGCATCCATTTATATCCTAACAAGAATTGCCATGTGCAAGGGTGGCTAAATATAGAAATTATACTTTAACGGATCCGACCACTCTATCTCGATAATTAATTCAGCCATATTACCACGAATAATTATTAATCCGTTTTCTACCAGCACAACGCTTTAAACATTTTATGTTGAAATTCACAGTTGGGAACAAAAATAAGCGATCAGCCAGTGGAAATGGATATCGATGAAATTTCTTCAAATACGGTTTGTTTCGACAGAAATGTAGATATTAATTTCAATTATTTAGGAAATAATCTATGCGCTAGTTTCAGTCGAATTAATCTTCGTCGCTACCTACTTCCACTACGTGTTGCCGACTTATTTTTTCTACTTGCAACTTGCAATTGAAATTCGCGTTTCGCAAAGTTAAAATAAAACCAAACAGAGCTTTTCGCGACTTCCCGTTTCCTTCCATCTAAGCTCCGAACTCCGAGCATCCTTGACGTGAAATACCGCAGCAACAATCTCTGTACCGTGCATGGATTCGAAGAAACGCGACAGAAATTCTGGCAGGCACATTTACAAACGCACGAGCGAACGAAACCGCGTGTTTGGAGTTGCTCCGATGTCTTGTACACGTACATTGCGATTCGTGGTTTTTCCCTCGTTTCTCGTATTCTCGTTCACCGGAGTCGCAGAAACCATTGCGTTATTTATGCGCGTTCGTTTAAAACCGCGTAAGGCTGTTTATCATTTAAATGGGAAATACGAGATGTGGAAATAACGAGGAAGAGGTATGTAATTGTGGAAAAATGAGGATCAGGGAGAATTGTTATATGTAATTGTTATGTAATCGTAAAGAGTGGTTCAACGGAGTGACAAAATTTTAGGACGTAAGATTAGTCTTTTCCGAATCAGTTTTTATGAAATATAAAAGTTTTTAAAATAATTTCAGAGTTGTAAGTAATTAAAAATGCCAAAGTTAAAGCAGATTTAAAACGTTCTACGGAGGAACAAATTTTTAGAAGATAATTGTACATTTTATTACCGCTGTCCGCAAACATGGAACGAAATTAAATTGAATTTCTTTATAGTTCGGCTACTTTTCAGAATAAACCCCTTATAACAAAAGAGCGGTGTTTTAATTTCCAAAGCAAAGCAAGATCGTTGGAGCGATTAAAAAATTGGGGAACAGAATAGAATGATTATCCGTTTCAACGTTCTACTTCTACGATAAATACTTTCTATCGTCTATGATAATTTAAACTTCGAGATTCACGCGATAACGATCAAGTCCTTGAAATTTATAAATCATCCGCGATCCAAGAAAATCCAACCGTCGGAAAATAATTTCATTTCTTTACACTGATCTTCCGAATACACTTCGGTGTATCCTAAAGAGCAACCCGGCAAACTAAAACGCGCACAACTACGAATCGAAGGAAATACTTTTCCTCGGGTTCTGTAGATGGTATTGCACGAGAGACGTTCGCCAGCAATGATGGTAAGTGTGCGAAATGTAGCGTGGGTCGAAGTTGCGTGCACGGACAATGAGAAACGACTACTCGACTCGCCGCACGGTAGAAAATTCGTTGAGCAAAGTGGCCAGCCCGTTTCGATCTCTTTCCTCTGGCCTCGTCTCGCAATCCGGCGAGAGGCAGTTCTTCGAACGAGGGTAAAGTAAAGCTCGAAAGTGTATTTGCTAAACGACTTTGAAAGAATCGAACGACTCCTTCTCGTCTCTTCATCGCCGTCTTCTTCTATCTCTGGTTTCCCTGTGTCTCTCGGTTTTTAACCGGTCGCGCGGTATTTTCCATCAGGTGGATTTTCGAAGATTCGTCCTCCCATAATTTACATCATCCCTCGTCGTGCTTTGTAGTACTTTGCGATTTTATACGCGTCTTTATGCATGCGATGCAAATGTTTCACGCTATATGTTCTTGCTTTCTAGAAAATAAATATCGAATCTATCTGTGTAAAGAGTTCAAACGTATGGGCTGCAAATAGAAGGTAGAAAGTTATCGTACGGTGGTTGCGAAGATAGAGATAATTTTTTCTTTCGAGTGAATCAAATTTATGGAGACAATATCGCATTTATTACATTTACATTCGTTTGATCAAACGGAGGTGAATTTTATTAAACGAATTTGCGGCTGCTAGAACGTTTTGTTAACTTGGACCCTAAACTGTGGAAAGTTGTTTCAGAAAAGCGGTAAGCGATAAAGATATCTACTACGAACCGATTGTTAAATTGCGAATGTTTCGGATATTTGAGCGATTTACGGTACAATAATATATAATATTTGGTAGGTGAAAGAAATCTCCATTTAAGTTTCATTTTTTTTAAGCATTTTAACAAAAATATGAATTTGGAAGGTAGAAGGCGTGGAATTTGTATGATTTTGGAAAATGCATCGCCTTACGTTACCAGTTTATTTTACTTACTCTACTTTTCTTTAAAGAAACACGAATCTTTTAATACTTTCAGGTGAAAGTACATTTATATGTTATGCGCGGTGTCGTTTCATTTACGTTTCTTGATAAAAAATGCATTTCGACGTTTCGAGTATAGTAGGTAGTTATTTTCGATCCATTAGAAAATAGGTACAAAATATGTGCGAATTCTCGTACCCGTATGCATGGCAAATGCGATATATTATTCAAACTGTAATTGAAAGAAAGAATAACTGGATCGTGCATATGTATGTATCCCGTCGAAAGCTTTTTAATATCTCAATCTTCCGTATCTGATTTTGTTCTTCTCGCGGTTTCATCCGCGACTGCTAGCTTTAAACACGATATCTTTTACGATTTAGCGTTACGACAAAAAATAACGTGGAATTATTGATTTTATGTCGGTAAGTGGCGTATCTCGATTCCATTGAAAGCGATCTCGTCTTTTCTCTTCGTTGCCATAAAGCTCGCCTCGAAGATAGTCTGAAAACGGAATATCTAAGATAAATGGATCGGATCCGGCGTCTATGCAGTCTGCTCGCAGTACGTTCTGACATATTTGGTACGCGCGTGCATGTGTACAGGTTCATCCCGCATATTCAAGCGACGCTTTTCCACCGAAAGAGATACACGGTTCTCGCGTCCTCCGGAAAGAACGGGACAAATGCATCCTGCTCTGCCTGGTCCCTTTCCCCGGCTGTTCCTCCAGATAATGACGATCTATGGGGAGCTGCATAGTTTTTCAGGTCAGCGTTATCTGGTGCGTTCCGGTGTACAAGAACGCTAGCTTGCACGCACACCGCGTGAACGAGCTGCGAAACTACCGAAACTGTTTGTCTGGAAGTGACGAGAGGTCCGGCATACCGGGTCCCCGGAATTGTTGTTGTTCTAGATGAAAGCAGAGCATGGAACCGTCCGCGTACCTGTCTCGTAAATTCGCACCTCTCTTCCCGTTCTCCGCCATCTTCGCCCTTTGCTCTTCTTTCGCCACGAATTTATACTCTTAACGCTCTACGCGCTACCGTGGCTAGACATTTTTAAAAAACTTGTTAACAAATGACAGAGAAAGACTAGAAATTTGCAGTTTCGTTGTTTAAATAACATAAACGTAAATAGCAACGACGTTTCTGGTATCGCGAGTGTTTCAAACGAAAGTAACGTTGGTAAATTTGAAACAAACAGGCAGAAGC
The DNA here is from genome assembly GCA_014737475.1 of Bombus confusus. Lineage (NCBI taxonomy): Eukaryota > Metazoa > Arthropoda > Insecta > Hymenoptera > Apidae > Bombus > Bombus confusus. The sequence continues at coordinate 431,219 of JACXIV010000052.1, forward strand.
TATTAATTTAATGCTTAGCGAAATGTGTAAATCATCGAAACTGTCCAATAATCTTGATATCCCATAATCAGCGCTTATGGGAATTATCGTGCGAATAAGCGTGATCGACTATAGAAATAGTGATTATTTTTGTACAAGTTTACAATTTTTATATAAGTTTACGATCCTCTGTTCTTCGAATATTGCATAAAAGAAATTATTTCTGTTCTAGGCTGTCTCTAACATCGGACGAACATTCCATCTCGTGTTCGTGGTAAGTTTTCATGAAATACCATCTCTTTACATCCTGAATACGTATATGTGTATATACGATAATACGCAATATCGTTGGCAAAGTTTACGACACAAATAATATCATTAAACTTACTTCTATCGTACGAGCCTTTCGGAAGAAAGACCGATCGATTCCTCTTCTTACAAACTTATTAAATTCACATTATTCGGCCGAATCTCTTCTTTATTATTTCGGTGAAATCGGTGGATATCATTGTTTAAGAGTTTTAACGTTCCATCGCCTCGTATATTAAATCGTAAACTTGCGTACTACTTCACAAGCAAGTTAACTGCATCTTAACCAACGAAAATATTTGACTGCTAATTAATTTACTTCCTGTTTGCGTTTATTAGTACGCAAACGTTACGTGTAAACGAAACTTGGCAAAATCTTGAAAGTTGGTACCTGGTCGTGCAAAGAGCTGTTTACACGAAAAGTAGATGTCGTTTTCTTCCAATTTTTTCCCCTGCCTCTTCGCGAAATTCCCTTCGTACGCCAACTTTCCGTTTTCCGTTTTATAGGATCGTTCACTACTCGACGCATTTACGGATAACTTTAATTTATTCAAGAATGAACGTTTCTCGACTGGCACGGACGTTGAGAATATTATGAATCCCGCGAACGAACTTACGTTAATTAAACAACGACGAAACATAACGTAATTACGCGCAATCGTAGCCTAGTAATTAGACTTAATTTGTCGTGCAAGATAAACGAGCGACTGTTTCTACACGCAGATCGTAACAAGGCAACGTCCTTCTAACGGTTGCGTATGTAATTTATCATAAGTTAGCTCTTAGTTTTTCTTAGCGGATCGTTTCCGCCAACTTTAAATTTCCAGTTCGTCACGTCAGCTGTGTAACTCTATACATACCAGCTTAGATAGTAAAATCTCTCCGATGTGCTGGCATAAGCGAAGATACGTTTTATTAAACGTTTATCGGTACGTTCGAATCGTTTTAACGAACTGATTGGGATCGCGAGTTACGACAAAACGAGGAATTACAGGGAAAGGAGAATGGAAAATATATTCGACTCGATCGTCTCCCTCGTGTTTATTATTTTTCGTTATAACGTTTCGTTACAAAAAGAGGGAAGTAAATTTAAGGGCGATTATTATTTGTTAAAAGAGGCAAGACATTGTCAGCAGATCTGTACAAGTTCGCAAACTATCGGTTACTGGTACCGGGCATGACGTTCCCCGATTTAAAGAAACTTCGGTAACTAGTTATAAAGGTCCCTGGCAAAACGTTGTTGTACGAGACGTTTTCGAAGTTGCAGAAGTAATAACGACAGAAATTCAACTTTACAGAGTAATGCGCCAAAGATGACAACTATCGTCGCCTTTGAAAAAATATGCACAGTAACTCTACAAGTTCTTAAGGTACAGCAGGTTTCGTTTAATCCGATTCTGTAACTTTAGAATTATATCGCCGCTTGACAAACGGAGCATGTAACAAGATCACAAAGTATACGTTTCGTCCTTTGATAAAACATCTTATTATCGAGATCGGCAGGACTGTTTAAAACATCTTACATTTTGCAAATTTAACGATACGTCAAAGATTTTGCGTTCGAGATATTTTAATATGTTTGATATGTTAGGAGGATAATCGCACTGTTAGCGTAAGAAAATACTAAAAGCGAGTAGCATCTGTAGATTCGGAAATGCCGAACTCTCGTGCTTTTACTTGGACGTTCGTCCGGATCGACGATTGTACAAAGAACAGCCGAAAATACCAGGCGTCGCAATCGCAAAACGTCAGAGCCCGCCATGCAACGCACCATACGAGGGAGAGCTTAATTTATGCCAGCCTCGACCGTTCACGCTTCCTCTTTCTACGGCCCAGGGTAACGAAGGCCGCTTGGTGGTCGTGCCAGGCGTTCGAACTCTACATTTTCGTACTCGAGATCCATTTTTCATCAAGATTCTGGCTGCCAAAGTTCAAGCGTCGTCTGTCACGGTTACAGAGTCACGGTCCTCGTACCAAAAGGCATCGCTGTCTTCCTCGCTTCGCGGTCAGCTACTTTCGAACAGTGTCTCCGTTCTTCGGCAATGCGATGTCGGATCGCGTGCCACCAGAAAACTATGTCACGCATCCTCTAAACTCCAAACAGTCGTGTCGCCGACACCTCGCAGCTCGACGATTTGCGACTTTCCAAACATTCGCTCAAGCACACTGTCGAAATCCTTACCGAGCCCCCCACGACCCAGTCGTAAATTACGCTCAGGCTAAATAACGGCGGGCTACCTGCCATTACATATTTTTAATATTTTAAAATATCTGTAAAATAACAATATTCTCTCTTAATATTCGACCTCGTACGAGGCGATATTCGCAATCGTTTGATTATTATTTATTATGTTATTAACACTGAGAAGCTACCAATGTACATTGACCGAAGGTGAAAGACGAAATTGAACAAGCTTGACAGACGATTTGGTTAAGAGTCGTGGAATCTACCCGGTAACCAAATACCTTAGGCTGGGTGAAGCGGTGTTTACGAATCTATCTAATTATTTAGGGTTATTTGATGTTACTTCCTTTGATCGTGCTAGCTGTGCTACTAGAAGCAGAAGGCTACGGAAGGGAAGAGAACTTGTAAAGCAGTCCTGTTGATCCAGCCATGTATTTTAGATAATACTGTACATTAGGAAAACTCTAACAAATACTCGCTAAGTTATCGCGCGACATATATATATATATTTTTTCTTCGATATTAATCTCGAGGTAACAAGGAAGTCAATGAACAGGCTTACTTCACGATAAGCAAAAGAACATGGCGCGTATTTTTCCGATTGTCACGATTCTTTCTTTAATTAGAATTTTATATTTTTAGATAAGTTACGTTCGTTGATATCTTTTATTTCCTAAACGACACTTATTACTCAACACGAACCAACTTCCTGCTACGTTCAATGATAATTGATCCATTTCAAACCAGGCTCTTGAGAATTACCTCAACGATTGATAGAAGAAACAACGTTAATGGTATTCACATTTGCATAGGCAAACTTTCCTCCAATTTTCCTCCTCAAGATTCGTTTCTAACCGAAAGACACGCCGCAGAGTCAGCGTATCTCTTCTTCGATCGCATCTCAAATCACCGCGTCTATCGTTATTCCCAGTCAGGGTAATTCCGTTACGGCGAATTCGTATCGGTTTGCTCGCTCGATCAAGCGATGGAAAAGCTTGCAAGTTTCGCGAGTCGATTCGTTCGACGCCGCGAACGCGAGCAAATCGCTAATACAGGATAATTAGCATGTACAACACGGAGCTGGTAAATGGCTGAGTTTCATTAAACGATCACGCATCTGCGGCTCTGTAATGCAATTCCCTTGTTATCTCGTTCATCCGATCTTACGATTCCGCGTGCAGGATAGAGATCTCCTTTTGCTCGTTTAAAGAATACGAATTACGGTCTGCACATGTAAAAAGAAATTGGTTTATGCGGATTATACATGACAAGGTCTCAACTGGAATTCGAACGGCGAGAGATCCACTAGTTGATTCAAAGACGGTATCGATGATCATTCTGCGGACTTTTCGCTGTATCTCTCGTTGCAAATACGTCGTGGAAAGATTGCATACGTATCGCTAAAACTTTTGAAACTTGCAGCACGTCGTAGTGAAAAATATCACGATGGTTTTAGTTAACTTTTACCGCGTTTACTGCCTGTTGCATACATTGTGTGTGGTAAACGGAGATAGAGCGAGGCAAGCGTGTGTCGGTAGGCCAACTTCTTTACTGCCGGTGTATGAATGCTATTTCTTCTTTCTTAGAAGTTAAACGACTACTTTTCTCGCATTTCCAAAAGCGCTCTTAAAGGACTTTTATATATCTCTGATCGTCTGTCTAAAAACATTAAGTCTTATCGAAATTATCAAATGCCTATAGTCGTAATTTTAGAAAAAGATGAATAGGAAAACTATTCTTGGAGGACTTACATCGTATTGTTCTTTTTTTTTTATCTCTAATTCCGATCGTCTTGGAAAGACGAACGAAAACAATTTTAGTCACCATCAACGAACAATAATCTCGTCCATTGTACGCGTATATAAAAATTTCATGCACGGTATATCAGTTTAGGGAACGAGGTTGAAAGCACGTGGATAGATTCCATTGAATAAATTTAATCTTTGCAAGTCGCAATAGGTTTCGTTGAAACAGGAAATACCGCATTGCGCCGCTTCCACCGGCCGAAAGTTACGCCCGGAAAAATGGCTTAGAATAGCAAGTCGCGAAGCGGAGTTAAAACTCGTTAAACGTGTTCAACCTCGAAAGATAAATCGCGTTAAAAGCGTGATATTCCCCGGTGGAGTTTGCTCGAGCGAGTACACCGGTCTAGCAGCAATCACCATTCCACGAGAAGAATTTTCTTTTTTTTTTTTCTTTCTTTCTTGCCTCGATCGAACAGTTGGAAAAAAGAAAACGGTGCGAGAGAAGAGGTTGGAACAAAAGAACGAGCGAGGGTATCGATGGAAAAAATTTTGGAAGCTGCAGGGAGGAGCAAAAATCGGGCCTCGTCGACTAAATCCCGACAAAAGAGCCGGAAAAATGGTCGTCGATCCAGCCGGAGGAAAAAAGCGCGCGCGCCGCGCCGGACCGATCGAAATTCAATTCAGCGTCGATTTTTTTTTACGGTCTCGAGCACGAAATATCGAAATGTGCCGGTAACTCGTGTTACGCGATCATTCTCGAGCTGGCTAACGTTGCGCGATTCGCGAAGACAGAGAGCGACAGAAAACGGGAGTAGGAAGACTGGAAAGAAGAGCGAAATATGGATCGACGGCGTATCGTGGTCGGGTCGGCTGCTAAATCGAATTAAGATGAAACGTAAAAACGGCCGTGGTGGCGAAGGTATCGCGCAAAAGTCTGGCGATCGAACTGCAAGACCTTTTGAAAAATTCTCCGGTTATGTAAAAGAAAGATTATCGAGCGGCCCAGTCCATCTCCTCTCGTTTCCCTTCTTTTTCTTTTTTATGAATTTTGCCTGGATAAATGGAACGAAAAACGGCGAAGAGTCGAAAAGTTGTCGAGGATGCGAAACTTTTTAACCAAATGCGTAGGAGAGAGGAATGGCGGGTGAAGAGGGGTAACGGTGCACAGAGATTGGCAAATATTTTTTATCGGACAAGAAGAAAGGATATAGAAACTGTCTAAATGGCGTTAACTCTTATCCCGTAATATAGATCCTTTTTGGACGGCGGAGCGTTTTTATTTCTCCGCTGAAAGTATCCGCGCTGCTCGTAAAATATATCTTGCTTTTTTATAGGTTACTTGCCTGTAAACCATCCTCGAGAGTGGGATAGTAGTTCACGTACGATATTCCAGCGAGGGCATTATTGCGTAGACAAGAAAGAGAGAGAGAGAGAGAGAGAGAGAGTGAGAGACACACAGAGGGAGAGATGCGTACAAAGGTTCCGTGAAACGTAGTTCACTCGATAAAAGTCTGCGATAGAATAGTGGCATTTATAAGCCTCGACGTAATAAATGCTTTCAATTTACATCGTTGATAACTTTATGACGTATCGTATCATTTGCACTTCGTTCTTTTAATAAAGGTATCGCAGAATCTAAAGTACCGCATAAAGCAAAGCTTTCGCAGAAGATGGACGATAGAGGAATAACTGTCGAGCATTGATTACGGATTGATCGCGAATATAGAGATCGAGAGTATTCTAGAGGTTAAAATGAATGCCGAAAGAAGGCGATTGTTTCTTTCGAGGAAACACGTTTCTCTAACGGAAAGCTTGTAAAAGCGAATACACGTTCGCGGCACGGTAATGCCTTCTCGAGAAACTCGTCGATGTCCACTCTAAAAGAAAATAAGAAAAACGCAGAATGGAAGATACGAGGATACGGTGAAACGTCAACAAACACGAGAGCCATTCCGTGAAAACAAATGCGCAGGATAAATACAAAGACGAGAAAACATGTACGTTCGGTAAAGTTTAGTAAAAACCGTGGCCTATCGAGTATTTTCATGAAATATTGGCCATGAAATATTCTTACCGAACTATTTCCGAGTTTACCCAAATGGATTTAAATCAACTGTGACTGCGTGACTGGTTTACCGAACCAGTTATTTTATTTCGTCGTACAAAAACTATGACTTCGAGAAGGAAGAAAATAAGCTGAAATACAGCGAGCTTAGATCAAACTCAACGATTTAATCCACCCAGAATGAAGGATAGTAAAGGCGCAACAAGGAGTCGTATAACTTAAAGAAAGAAATACTTTATTCTACGATGTTATTCTAAAATATCTTAATTTATTCACGCTTCATAGAATTGCGCAAGATCTACGTACAAGAAGTCGAAACGGGAATAACGTCGTTGCATTTGGTTTTCGTAATCACGATGCAAATCTAAGATGGAATAGAGTTGGCCAACGTAAATTGGCCGAAAGAAAATTATAAACGAAACGATTAGGTTAACACGATGTAAATAAGTAAATAATCAGTGTAGATAGGTGCGCGTTACCAGCGATATCACTAGCGCGGATTTTAACGTTCGATTCATGACCCTTCGCGTTAATAATAATCCGCTGTAGAAGGATAATTGTATCGGCAATTAACAGCTTTTACAAACTTTGGTTTACGACCACTTTAAAAGGTCAGTTACAGCCATTTATAACGATTTTCAATGCATGCGTTAACGTTCGATATTTCCTACCGAATATTCCCATTATCGGAAATCATAATTTCGACATACGTAACAACCGCGATCCTGTAATTATTGTTCTCGAAAATCTGCCCAAGCGTTCGTTCGTGAATATTCATTCAACCACAACGACGAAAGTCTACAGCGGATTGTCGTCCCATACACCCGAGTTCACGATTTTTCCGCGTTATGCAACGACATCGTTTTTATTAACTGTCGCATACGCGTTGATACGAGCAGTGATCTTGAATAAATCCGCCCTTTACATTCTCTAGAGCTTTTCTGCTTCCAAACGTATCGAATATGGGCCGTGTGTTTTGCTTTCCCTTTCTTCAAAACGGAACGATCTTATCGAAGAAGATTATAATACATAAATGACGATTTACACCTTTTGTTCTTTGCGCAGATTTTGATAGTAATATTATAATTTTACACGTTTTTTTTTTATCGTGGATAAAAAAAACGCAGAACGTTAGTTTTGTAGCGAAAAGTTACATGGAAAATGTCTCGAATCGATAAAAGTGGCTTGCTTTCCCATCCGACAGACGCACGATTTTTCTGCTTCGCAGAGAAGGTGGATGTAGGATTTCTTTGAGGTAGCGCAGTTATTCTATTAATCCCATGGGGTCGTGAAAAGAATATTCCCGTCGATGGACTTTTTTCATTCTAGACGTGTATCGGGAAATATCCTGGTACAGGCTAACAGAATTTCTGCGTGACCTGGGCGAAAGGCCACGAAATTGATTTCGAGCCCTATAAAGATGTAAGAGTTGAATATTCTTAATAAAGTAACGAAACGCGATGGAAAAAAGACGTTTTTCGCGACTTGAACTTAAACAGCTATATACGTATGTGTCCCGCGCATATTTAAATATTTCTGACTACCCTCTCTTACGATATATCAAACTTTTACACGATGTATTTTTAAATGACAAATGCATAAGCTTACGTCACAGTTTGAATAACATTAGCTTGCTTTTTTTCTATAACTTCGCTTCCAACTACGCGATTTGCTGTTTTCTTGTTTAGCTTAGGCATTACTTAGCGAGAGAGAAAGGTTAAAAGACTCGAACAAGTTACTTCGATCTATCGTGAATTTTCTTTAAAATACTACCATTCTCCCTGAACTATGGGCCGAACTTCTCCGATCTTTGTACACCGCTTTCGAGCTGAAAGTTACACCACTTGGAAGACAATAGCAACAGCTCGATGAATGGACATGCATTGGCTCCTCCCTATTGGAATCATTAATTGGAATCTCGCGAAAAGTCAAGGAAGCTTTGCCTTGGAAAGAGGGCAAAGACGGATCGACGAGAACCGGGCGCAAGGAGAAAAGTGGACCGATCTGAAAGGCCGTATAGTTTTAATGGCATACAGGGTCTCTATTTCCGAACCAGTGATCCGAAATTTAAACGATCGGTAAGCAGCTCGCTTTTACCCAGAAAAAGTGCAGTCAAAGCTGCTGAACGTTGGCAACTCGTTTCACGGACGTTTCTGACTATCCAACTGTGCATGGACAAGACCGAATCTTCGAATCGATTCACGTCCTTTTGCCACTTGTTCCTCTTTGTTGGGTTGCTGCATTCTTTTCTTTTCGCTACACAATTTGTCCACTGGCGGTGAAGAGCAACGAGAAATTGATTCGTGCAAAGGATGACCCAGACCCCGGTTTATATTTCACTGCATAAATCACTGCTTGGTTTTTGTTAGATCAACGGATATTAAAACGATTAATCTCGTCGATTAAAACTATCTTCTTGTATAAGCGACAAACTGTTCTACTCTTTCTTTTTTCGTAACATGTACCGTATAAAATGGCAGCTTTATTTGGTAATCACGTATTTGGAGCTTTGCTTCTCGACGCTGATTTTCATGATTTTTGAATATGTTGTGAAACTCAACTTGTTGACCAACTTTTTCCTATACGTATAGTTGTCGATCGGTCTTAGTTTCCGCGATTTTTCCAAGAGTTTTACAATATATATATTTATATATATATACAAGGGGGTAAAATTCTAAACAACAACGACCCTATCTATACAGCCATTCCTGGAAATAAGCAACACGCTCGAGACCGGACAGTTGCTTGTTACGAGACGGATATGCTATTCGGCTTGACTTTATTTTCGAACGGGAGAAAATAGAATAGCGGCAGATCACAAAGAGCAGCGTATAGCACGCGAGGATCGCTAATACCAGAGTGAGAAAGCATTACACGTATTCTATTCGTCTTCCGTTAAACCATGTTCACGACTGTTCGTTCGACCACAAAAATTTATGGCTTCTCGCTTTCACGAACCTCTTGCTCCTTCTCGGATTTCTCGTCCTGTCGGCGAGTTCAAATAGAGAAGAGGGTATCGCGAGTTGCTTGTTCAGAGGAAAAACTGTATTTCGGTAATTAATCTGCTAAAAACGAAAATACAAAGCACGTACTGCGAAAAAAAAATGAATTTTTCGCGCTAATAATACAGTCGCAGCCACTGAAAAGCGTCGTGTTTCGTAAAATGTAAATGCCAGATGCTTTATATAGGTACACGCGTGTAGAAATTTTCCCAATTTTCTATCCGAGCTGATAAAATTATCGAGTGTCCGAGCAGCTATAGCTTAGAATCTGGAACATTGAAAGCTTCGACACGTATAGAGGATGAAACGTATAGTACGGTCTATAGTTTTATGTTTCACTCGTACAGCGTCGTTAAATCTTTGATTGGATACAGATTGGACAGAACGATTCGTCACTGGGGAACGCAACGAACTTTATCGCGCAAGAGTGCAACGTATAAATGATGGAGCGAACGTTTCGTCGACGAATGAACTTTTCAAGCGTAGGATAACCGGCGTACCGCGGCGTGCAATCGGTAATTCGTTCGAAGAAGCGCATCGAATGGTCGCGCGGACTGACCCCCTCCAACCAGATAATATTTCGATCGAATTTCCTTTCGTTGTTCGAACGTTTGACCCGTCATGCAAAATTCTTCGCGGCTTTTGCTTTTATTCGAAACACGCGACGATAGTTATCGATTTACGAATTTCGCGTTCAAAATTTAGAGTTTTGTATTCCGTTAGTGGATTTAAATAGACAATTGTTTAGTAGTATCGAAATTCAATTATCGAGCCAGTATATTATCGTTAGAATTTTTAACATTGAAAGAATTGTTGGGACAAAGGGACCACTTATCAATAATTTGGGTAAACCAAGGAAAATCAACTAGAAATCAACGAAGCTTTTCAAAGGTGTTAAGAATTCGTAATTAACTAATATTCGTAGTGGTATTTCCAAGCTGATTAGCTTTTGCGCTTTTGCGCTTTTGCGCTTTTGCGCTTTTGCGCGTGAAACCTATACCAATAGTCGTAACATTCTTCGGTGATTTCTGCTTTGCTTCGCGACAAAATTCATAAACGATTGTATAACGTATTCGTAAAATTCAATCGTCGATCATAAAATTGTATAACGAGCAGATCGAGTTAAGTAAAGCTCGAAATATTTCTCCAATATTAGCTAATCGTTCCATTCTTCGGTTCATTGCGGCGTGAATTTTATTTCGAGTGATTTTCAAGGTTCGCGTCTGTCGACGCTTTTCCACCAATTTGTTCGCGTCAATCGCCGATCATACGTGTCAAGGACATAATAAAATAATAAAAAGAGCTAACAAAAGACAGGGGGGGGGGAAATCGAAAGCAAGGGTGCAAACACCCCTCGAGAACAATGTGGGTCACGGTCCTAGATAAACCAGTGAGATTGAATTTGTTCGACCGACGACATATACAGTTTAATTAAAACGGGCTTGCCTGTGTTTCGGAGAAAAAAGAAGGTACAGGTTCGATCAGCCGGGTTTGAAATATTTCGGAACGAACGACGACCTGATACGATAAAAGAGTATCGAGACTGGTATTTTCGCGCGCGGAAAAACGCGAAAGACGGCGCTAAAAAATTTTCTTCGTTTCAACGATTTCTTTTCTTCTTCTTCTTCTTTTTTTTTTTTTTTTTTTTTTTTTTTTGTTACAAAGTTTCGTGAGAATGTTCCATGCTGTCGATGAAAAGTAATATCACGCGAGATCGATTACGTGGAACGCGGAACGTTAATTTCACAAATTTCAAATTATTTGGAATACGATGTACCATCGTTGATATGGCAATATTTTATCGTTCGTTTTATTTTAGCAATCAATAACGACGATACAATAGCGTTAATAACTTTTTGGAATAACATAGTTGGACAGATTCTCAAACTATGCGCGAAAACAGAATTATCTCTTAACCAAAAATATTATTCGTAATAGTCGTCCATCATGATCATGCAACAACGTCTACGTTGCTATCTCATTTTACTAATGACCTTCTCTCACGTTTTCTGCCACTCGTTCCTTCTTTGCTACGCTTTGCTCCCGCTATTGCTTTCTATTTGCCCCTATTTACCCGCACGAAGAAACAGCATATTCATCATCAGGGGTTTTCATTGACACCATAAATAATTGCCAGCGTAAGCTGCAACGCATCGTTTTAACGTGTTATCGTTCTAGATTTTATAAAAAAGTAGCTCGTCAAGTTTTTGCAACTCATAACGGACGAAATACACGACAATTAACGTTTTTACGATATGGCACCGATAAACGTAATGCAAATACGTTTAACGGGTAAAAAGATATTTTGACACGTCTTTCGGATCTTCTCTTTTTTTTCTCCAAAGCTATAAACTTGGACGAATCGAAGTTGTTTGTCGTAATAAATGCGTAAGTTTGTAAGGCATTCTAAAATAGATAAAATTCTTTTGCGAAAGATTATCGGCCATATAATTTTATAGATAACATTTCGGGCGTAGTTGCGAGCATAGCTGGGGGAAAGAATCGCGGAGTCAAAGTAAGGTGGAAAGGAAAAGTTATCGAGCTGACGTTTCGCGAAAGGACGACGTGGATTTAAAGTCTCAAAGGACGCACGTTGTGAAAAAAGAAAGAAGCTCTGGCTCTCGCGTTTTAGCAGCGTTGCGAAACCGAGCTTCTTCGCGTGTCTATTCAACTTGCTTGTCAGATTCTTTGCGCGTGAGCGTCAAAAGTCCATAGAAGGATATCATAAAAATCGCTTAACGAGTTCCCCGGCGATTCAAGCGCATCGCCTATGACATGCCGAAAGACGTCGGGTTCAAAGCATTCGAGGATTCATCGTGTTTCACGTTAATCGATACGGCTTTTGCCTGTTAGAATTATTTTTTAGCTGAAAATCTATCGTATGGCGATTAGAGTTATCGTCATCCGATACCTAGAAAATCTTTGATATAATCAGGATCTCCGGTTTTCCTCGACTTCTATAGCACGTGTTTAACGAACGGTGATAAAATATTCCGCGAAAAGCACGAAAGATCGTGATCGTATTTAACAAATTTCTGTCCCAAGTATACCTTGATATAAATATTAAACGATCAATTTCGCAAGAGATGCGCCTCGCCATATAATTTAATGGTTCCGGCGTGATATACGATGTAACAAGAATATGCAGTTGTAAACGTATACCGAACGATAAAAAATTCTGTGTATTCGTACGAAATTTGTATATTTGTAACAATTGGCAACGTCAATTTAGGGAAATTCCGTTAGGTAAAACGCTTGCTTGAATTATTTCACCGTATAAAATCGATTAAGATAGAATTAGCTAGGATAATAGAGAGACGTCGCTCACGTTGGTAAATAAAAAAGAATTAGTCGGGAATTTCATATAAAGTTTTCATGCATATTCAACGAGACGATATCGAAGAAGAGTTAATTTCTTCGGAAAAACGAACAAAGCAATTTAACGAAATATTCCTTCGCCAGAAAAAAATTCGTATGCGCGTAACGAAAATATTAGGAAAAAGGACAGAGAAATTATTTACGTTCGTTTCGAAAGACGAAGCAATCGAGTACGAAGAGACGATGAAAATACCTATTCGAACGTTCCACGATGGAAGACGAAATCTTACGAATCTCTGGACCGATTCTCGTTCGAATATTTCATAACGTTTAATTACAACTAGAGTAAACCAAACTTAAATTCGTTAAAAACTCGGCTAGCGTTCGGACGTTGCACGAAATAGCGAAAACCGCAACTGCTGGTCCGATACTCGGCGGCGTGCGGCAAAAGAATTCACGTGCACCGCTGAAACCGCCATAAAGCGCGGAAATTATTCAAGTCGAGACCAAAAGGGATGAAACAACTGTGCAAAGTGGGGAGAGCGGTGTAGGAGCGCGGTCAGCGCAACGCGACGTAGCAAGGCTAATAAGCGGAAGAATTAAAAAAGAGAGAGGAGAGAGAGGGGGAGAGAGAGAGAGAGAGAGAGAAAGAAAAACTGGCGGTGTGCGTCGTCGAAGTTACGTGGTGAAATTAAGCGCTTCGGGGAGGAAATGCGGACGACCGCGTGTTTCTACGGTCGGCGGACAAGTCGAATTGTCCGGAAAGAGAAAATCCAGGCCGACGCAGCGGTGGCGCACAGCGAAATCCTTTCTGTCGTAATTAACTGCGACACCAGGACGGTCCGGCTATTACCGAAATTCGCGACGTTACAAACGTAGGTATACGCGTGGAGAATCGCGAACGAGCATACAGATGCACAGAGAGAATACGTGATCGAAATTCCTGCCACCTGTTTATATGACGGTAATCAATGATCGGGCGAGTGATCAATTATTCCGAGCTACGTACCGAATTACGGGACGAATTACATTTCGGGAATTTGATCCGGGAACAGCCCCTGGAAAGCGAATTTTCATTTCGTTTCTTCCCACCGTTTAAGCGTTTGACAGAGCGGCAGAGGTGTAGAGGTCGGCTACAGGGATAACGATCACATCCAGCGATAATGGGAAATTAAAAAGTGGAGATTGCCACGATTGGCCTGGTTTCGCCTGTTAAAACGGCTAATTGAAATTAACATCGTTGATTCGTTTGTTCGCTCGTTCGATCCTACGTTATAATTACTTGTAATACGACTGCATCGTTGCGTGCGTAGCATAGCTACGTATAACCTGACCTGTCCATTTTCGTGCTCTTCGATAGAAAATATGTATATTAGCGCAAATACGATCCCAGGCTGGCTTTCGAGTGCCGAAGTTTTCGATGATACAATGAAAACGATATTTCGTAGAATAAGAAAACGATGCATAATTATATCGACACAAATCGTTCTCCTTCAAACTGTTCTCCTAATCTCCTCCAACTAGATGTTCGTTATTCACAGCTCGAGCTCCATTTCTACATCGCGTATACGTACGTCGTTTGACTGATATTTCGTGGTAGTGGGCAAAATATTCCGTACGCCGAGATAATCGTACTAAATCGGACGTTGTTTGTAGCAAACGTTCGTATCCGGAGTACTCGGCATTCGGAGAGTTGATCGAGCGAACGGAGGTTAATTAGATTCGATTTGCTGTTTCGCGGCGTTCCATCTGCTCGCATCGTTAATACGATCGAATATTTATTCGTCGCCTCGTAACGGTATCAGAATCTAATTTTTATTGAAATTGTCTTACAACGAACTTTCTTTTGCTCTCTTTCAGAGGCGAGAAAGAACATACGAATACACTTGAGACAGATAAGATTGTAACGATCGATCGATGAACGGAACGGACTGACCTAATTCGAACGCGTTTCAGCCTAATCGTTTGCTGAATTCGCGGTGTATTAGTTTAATTCGTAGGTATCATTAGCGGCAGCACACGGATATCGTATTATGTGGATTTGTAATCAGTAAACCACACATAGCATACCACTGTTTATTGGAATTAAACGAATCCGGCTGTAGAATTGATTTCACGCTAATGATTTGTCTAACGATTTCGCGGCTTAAAGCGTGTCGATCGTCACTCATTAGCGTCACTAGCGAGTCGATGATTTCCTTCCTTCAGAAATATTTCGATAACGAGTAAAACGTATTGATCGCGAACGGCTATAAAGATTTAATTCGGTTAAGGTTCGGTTGCGTTCAATGGCTTACCACTTGAAAACTTAATTGGAGTAGTTTACAGAAATTAGTAAACTGATTAATTAAATGGTACACCGCGTTAGCTGAAGCAAGGCCTCCTTGGTGATTATCAATGTCTAATTAATTAAAACACCATTCTGCCTTGAGTGGATTATTGTAATTTAAGCGAATGAAGCAGCTTGAAGAACCTAACTGTGCGGGATGCTTAAATATCTTCCACTGTAATATAACTTTCCTCGCAGAGGAAATTTTATCTACGGACGGTTTTATTAGCGTTGAAGTTCTTCTTAGTAGCGGTATTCGGAATACGAAGATAGGTTTTTCGTTAACGTATAAAAAGAAGCCTTATTTGCGAGACTGTTTCTACTTTTAACGTTGATATTTCTGCCAATAACTTTTTTTCCATATCGAGCTTTAAAATAAAGTGTACGGAAGTAGTAAAGAGACGTAGTTGCTGTCACGTGCACAGCTACCAAGTTTGTCCGACTGGACGATCCATTTTCCCTTACGCAGTATTCCCGTGCTATAGAAGTCAAACATACCTTCGATATCTTGTTGTAACTTTTGACGTATCCATTACTTTGAAAGTTTGTTTCGCTACAAATTACTCATCTCGCTCGCAACTACAAAATCTGCAACTTTGTGTAACATTTTGTTGATTTATATTCAAAACCTATTTAACTTTCTTATCACAGTCCGTGCCATTAGTTTCCAGTCTCTTTCTCCCGAGTCTTGTTCGATGTCGTTGCAGTACAAAAATTAAATAAATGTATTAGAAATTTCATAACTTTAAACTTAATAGATACGCTTAAGAAACATCAACTCCCTAGTCATCTGCAAAAGACGATCTTCGAAGTGTCACACGTTCGAAAAAAAAAAAAAAAAAAAAAAAAAAAAAAAACAATGACATCCTTCTAGCGATTTCGCGGACGAAATCCAAGATGAAACGTTGACAACTGGAAATCCGTATTACGACGTGGAATGTATGTAATGGCTATGTTAGAAGGACTCGCAAATCGTGTGTAGCGCAGAAATCGCGTCTAATCGCGAGTCAGCACGAAGCATGGCGTGCAATTAACATAAAAAATTCGTGCAACGCTTCGTATCAGGTGAAACGGGCGCGTTACCGTAATTGTTAGGCCAATTAACACGCGCGGCGCATTAACATAATTTCGATGGCTTAACGGCTATTTAAATAATCTAAGGGCAATTGCTATTTGAATATTCCATAGAATATCGAAGCATGTTGCGAACGATAATGCTCGGTGGAAGATGAAAAAGCAATTACATATTTACCTTCCGTAGGAAGTTGTTGCAGTTGGTGCGGTGAAAATGTTGCGTAATTGGCGCGCACTTGTGATCCTATTTTATCCGCCACTGAAGTACACATTCCGTATGCTCTTCTGCAATTATGCACCGTAATTCTCTCTCTTTCTCTCCCTCCCCCTCTTCTACGTTACGCGAAAACGTATTCAAGAGTCGAGAGTAACAAAGTCAGCTTATTTTCGTGCGTCGATTCGTTAGAAAGGCGACGTTTTGAAAATATTTTCTTCCAAACATTAAAAACCACATTAAAAACGAGTTGCTGCTGGAATTATATGTCGATAGAATGCTGTACGTTGTTAATGCTATGCTACGATTTTACGATATCACTGAATAGTTTTTAACAGGAAAAACGCAGAATAGAGGCAGCGCGAGTAGTACAAGTAACGAAGAGTCGGACGCGATACAGGTGATACGGCCATATAACGTCGTCGGCAGGAGCTGCGTGAGATTTAACGCGCGATAAAAATTAAAAAATTCATAGAAAATGTATAAGAATACAAATAACAGTGCGATAATACCAAAGTGTAACATTTTATAATGTCTATACTTCCTCCTACTAGTCTTATCGATTCGAGATTGATGCTTTAACGGATTCTTCGTTATAAAAGATTCCTAAAGAATGGCAATTCTAAACTTATAAACTGACGCTCTTTTCAAATACTTCGACTTGACGTAATACGCAAACTTTTCGATCTTGGTCGACTTTTTGGTCGTAAACTCTTCGCTGACATTATGCATTAGCTTCGATGTATTATCACGCTATCGAGCTACGACAGAATCGCAGAAGAATCTCCAAATAATTCGTAAAATAATTGCAAAAACTCAAAGTTGGCTTACGACTCTCACGACTCACTGGCACGATCGTGGATCGCATTTAGGCAGCTGGTCGTTCGGTAACGCGAATACCTTCGCGACCAATATTTCGAGCACGTGTCCATAGCTCGATCGATGTTGGCGTTGGTTTGGTTTACTGTCCGCGAGGAAACGTACGTACCTCTTCACCCTGTCGCGTCGAATCATCTATGGTCATTGGTAGCGTCGATGTACGCGTAACATCGAATCTTGTCCATGGTTTCTACCACTCTCGTTGCCCGTACGCAAGAAGATTTCCCTTTCTCTTCGCGCGGATCCTTCGATCTGGCATTAGCGATCACGTTTCACAAAGTTCCAAGAAGAATTTAGCTTTTAAAATCGAATCTTTAGAATCGAAGATGGCAAAGTCATCCGACCGGCTCGCATCGGTGTAGAGGTGAGAACGGTGAAATACGTCAAGTGGGCGCGTCGCAAATATTTCGTTTGCTTTTCTACGGGTTGAGAGAGTATCGAGAAATTATGGAAATTTCAATCGAAAATGGCCAGCGAGATATTCGAGGCCTTCTAACGCAATTCAGTTTGCGCGCGGTTTATGCGAAAATGAAAAATTAAGAGCAAAGGATGTTACGATACTTTTTGATTTTTAAATAGTTCGATACCTCGTGTCTCGAAGAAACGGAAAAGATCTTCAAACTAGTTGGGAGCAATCTGTTTGTAAAAATATAAATTTGCATAAAAATCCACAGTCTATTTATACATATGACAACATTAGGTAAAATATAACGGGAATATTAAATTGCTGTCCTATTGGGTATTTCGATTAAATATCGAAGAACACATCGAGATCAAGATTACCATAAGCTAATAACAATTTGCAACGGAGTAATACCTTAAGCCAAGCGGATTTTCCTAAGTAATTCGTAGGCTTCTCCTTTTTTCAAATGCGACGGGCGAAAGCCGATTATTCGTCGTCCCTCTGTCGACGATCGTTCGCGGTGAAGAGTTACTTAATCGGCTAACAATATTTGACGTATTAGTACCGGCAAGAAAAACCACCGGCAAGATAATTCCCGTCGCTGACACAATTTCACATATTCAGCGTTTACCCGTATTAAATATTATTAACGTTTAATTCGAACGACTAGTCGCAACTGATTGAAACTAGGACAACATCGGAGTCGATGGAGATTCGATGAAATTTCTTTTAACGTAAAATATAAAATTACCTTTCAGATGTTCGATAAACGTTGCAATCGTTGCATCTTACGATAATACAATAATTATACAAGAAACGAATAATCGTAAATACGTACTAAGAACTTTGACCAAACGTAACATTGGACGATAACATAGCGTAGGTTTACGGAGGGAACGCCAAATAAGGAGAAGCTTTGCGCGACACGGTAACTGAATGATCGTGGGATCTATTTGAAATTCCCAAAGGATATCTCTGGAACATCGCCCATGGCGTGGCATCTCGCCGAATATTATCGCGAGCCGCGCGTAAATTACGCAGGGAGGAAGCGCAGCATGCGAAACGATGCCAACGCCGGCGACCTGCTCGTGCATTATCGGTACCGTGGCAACGACGCCGGCGATGATGCCAATCGTCGTTGGTGAAGCGAGGACGAGGCGTCGCGACGCGCAATAATACCGCCGATAATCCATCCTGGTGACATCCTTATCTCCGACTCTCGATATTATTATTGTTTCTCGCGAAGAGAACCCGTTCTTACTATTCTTTCCTTTTATTGTTATTTCTTTTTCTGCGAACGATCGTTCTTTTACCGGCGATGGCCCTGAACGAGAGATTTTCGACCTAGTGAAATCGTAAATCGGATTTTTCCGTAAAGAAGACGTTCCGCGAAGCGATGGCATCGAAATACCGTTGCGCTTGATAAGCTGAGGTTTTTCCGTCGAATTTCGCGAATAATCGTGTTCTCGGAAGAGAAATTAATTACACGTCGAAATTCCCGAAATTGGATATATCTGTGTGAAAAATTACAGGGAATATAATCGTAAAGGATACCGAGTAAAATACGAAAAGAAGGAAGGAAAGCAAGACTGGCGTTACGTTATCGTATTCGCGTTAAATTTTGCCAGATAGAATTTCAGCGGTGGAAAAAATGGATCGACATTATTCAGCGTTACGATTAGAGAAATTGGGATATTAGTAACGTGCGTGTAACGAGCGTTGGTAAGTACCA
This sequence comes from Bombus confusus, assembly GCA_014737475.1. Classification (NCBI taxonomy): domain Eukaryota; kingdom Metazoa; phylum Arthropoda; class Insecta; order Hymenoptera; family Apidae; genus Bombus; species Bombus confusus. Next base: position 450,453 of record JACXIV010000052.1, read on the forward strand.
GGTAGATTACCAGCGACGAAAATAGTTGACAAGAACAAGATACACGACCCCTTTGACAACGACCCCGTTACGTCGTCCTTAATATACGACGATGTCGCTGTGAGTGCGTGAAAATAACGATCATTACGAAGAACGTTATCATTCTCAGGCGGATCTCTAAAAAGGAGGACAGCGGTCGATGTTCGAATACGAAACAGCAAGTTATAAAACTAAATGAAGATAGGGGAAGGAGAAAATTTGTGTTGCGAAAAACCAGCATGACAATCGCTGTTCTTTAATCCACGGGTTCTGACGTTAATTTGCTATTTGAATGTAAATACGTTTACCTATATACCCTATATTATAAATTCGATTCTCGTCAAACGTCCGAACGGGTCATTGACATATCTGATAACGATGTTGCTGGCGTCGCGACGCATCGCGTCGGATTACCAGAATGCGCATCGATGCGGAAAGCCAGCGACGGGGAAAAAAAAGTAAAGAGATGGTACGAACAGGAATTCCGGCTAAAAAGGATCGACCTTTTTAAAGAGAATTTATAACGAAACTTGTATTTCTGTTTTTTATACTGGTTTTCAGACGCGGGCGCGTATTTATTTGCTTTTTTATTCGCACTCTCCCGCTACCGGCGAACAAGTTATATTATTTGAAAAATATACAATACGGCCAACCGGTTGGCGAAGGTTCGATGATTGAAACGTTGCACGAAACGGACGTCGTCGATGGTTTCCTACCATTGGAAGCGTTTTAAATATTTCAACGTACAGAGAGACTGGTCGCGGCGCGGCGGTCCGGTAGTAGAGACTCGGCGCGCGGGATATTTTCACAGCAATTAGAACCCGTTTTAGGTTGAAAGAAAAAAAGAGAACGGAGTGTACAGAGCTCTCTCTTGGCTGGTCATCCGTTGCTCGTCGCGTTAACGATTCGCTGAAATTCAACGAGTACACGCAAGAACGAAAAGTCGGCGTAAAAATGGTAACGGTGATTCTTTCGACGCGCGAAGGCTTTAGTTAATTGGACGACGATTTTTCACTCGCCCGGTGTCGCGTCTTCGTTCCGCTAGATTACCGTCGTGACCGATACCAATGGTCACGCGATATGCTAAGAATTTCAGGTACGCGTTCAATTTCGATTAAACCCAGCCATAGAGTTCGCTTCTCCGATTAATACTTCCGGCCAATTAAGTTTCGCTGTAGCTTTCCATTAAAATAGCGTGGCTGTAACCGAGTACGTAGAAGGTACTTTCCATTGCTGTACATTACAAATACTATATGACCATTACGTTACAAATTGTCCGTGTCGCGTGGAAAGAAATCGACGAAAGCTTTTTCATTTGCCAAATACGCGAGTAAAAATGTGATTGCTCGTATAAGCAGCTGCTAATTGGCAAATTCGCTGCTTGCGTGTTTTTTTATTTCCTCGACGCTGTTAACCGAATACCGCGTTAATCAACACGGCGCTGTATCCAAGTATCCGAGCATAAATTGGGAAATATTGTTTCGCAAAGAAGTATTTGTACATCGTTGTATTTGTTACAGCGTCTGTATATTAATTTAATTGGACCGAAGCGTATTAAATTTCGTACTATTTTCCAAGTACTCTCGTACGAATAACAAACATTTTTATATCGCGAAAGTGAAATTGAGCAAGATCTTGTAAAGATACGCTTGGTGAAAAATAAGAGTATAGAAATACTTATTTGTAGTCACGGTAAAATAGCGTTCTCGATAGTCGATAAATATTATATAATATCGGCATATCGATATCGACTCTTAAGTAAGCATCCTTAAGTAATAATAACACGTTAAACACAACGAAGGGCTAATTATAACGGGACATGGCGCTTATATTTTTGGCGTAGTTCGGCTCCCGACCGGGATACGGCGGTTACAACGGGCCACCGGCATAAACTCGAAACGTAATGGCGTTCCGGACGTTGGTTAAACGTTGCAGTACGACGCACCTGTGGGCTCACGGCCGACACATTTTACTCGCTCTTTTATTTATTTATCCGTAACGAGCGTGGCCGATTTCCAAGCCCGTCCGATGCGGGCTACCACCCGCTGCTGTTTTCCCGATCGCACATTTTTGTTTCCTCTCTGCTATCTCGTCGAGCCTTGGCGAGTCCGTTTCACAAAGCTAACCGGAAACTGCTGGCGCGATTTTCGCGTTTCGAAAATCTCCGTAAAATCCTAGCAGATTTCCTTCCCCTGTCCGCGTCCCACGAACTTTGCTCGTTCTTTGCGTTTCGCTCGTTTCGCATCGAACGATCACAAGAGTAATTGCAAGGGAACGATTATAAGTAACCACGAAGATCGTGTTCGAAGGCTTACCAAAACCAAGAACGTAAAGCGAAGATTGGTTGGAGTTAGGGGAAGGACGGAGAAAAACTTGAACGAGGAGTACATTCTTAATTATGTTTTCTTGGAAAAGGTAGGAAGGAAGCTAAGAGCGTGAATATTTAATTTAGGGCGGAGCGGAGTCGTGCGTTTCTCTCGAGTCTAAGGATTTTCTCTTAAAGGTTGGTGGTTAATTTACATCGTGTAAATTTGATTCGGTTAGACTTTGTGAAAATATGTAACTTGGTTGAAATTATAATTCGTTTTAAAGCATCGATTCGTTGAATCATCTTGCGTGGGAAGAGCCATTGTTCCCGTTATTCGATGATTAAACTATAATCGACGATTGAAACTATAAATGTCGGTGGAAAAGAGCGGAACGTTACGAACTGATTGCGCCAGAATAAACGAAATCAAGCGTGTTCTCGACTTTTATTCGTTCGACATACGACGAACAAATGAAGTTTAAATTCCCGCTCTGGGGCATTGTATCGATACGCGAGAAATTGACGAAAAATCGGCAGCGCGGAACGAATTAATTTCAAGTTTGAATAGAGATGTGGCCTTTGTTTCCATCGACGTGCATTCGGTTGCCCAAAACGGAACGTTTTCATAAAACGGACATTAAGCTTCCAGCTATATTTGCGAGCGATTCGAAAACGAGGCTTATACGCACGCCAGACTACGAAAAATAACGTCAGAAATATAATAAATAAATATAGAAATATATTATTACGTATGATACGCAGCTTAATAGCGTGAAAGAAAGCTATGGAATTTCCGATGGCCAGCTTTTTATAGAGATAAATCTCTATCCGTTTTACGGGTGCGTAAATTACCGAAAAGCGTCGTTCCCTTTACCAACTATCAACAAGCGAAGAAGAATTAACGTGTTTCGTTGCCCTTCGGTTTCCTCTAAATTCCTCGGCATTCGGACAATAACCAGTCCTCGCAAAACGTATCTTCGATTCGTAGACGGTTTAATTGGTCGGACGATTAATCGCGAGCTGTCGAATGCCCGAACGAGATTCGAAAAACTGCTAGAAATTCTATCATCGGACCAAGACTCGTGACACGTTCGATGATTTACGATTGGCCGGACGAACGAATATTCGTTGTTCTCTTCTGGATAGGATAAGTAAAGGGGAAACGCGTGTCTGTACGCGACAGCTTTCGCTCGTACAAATAAGCGAAATACAGAATAAATTTGAATATCAAATAAACGTTAATGAACGCAAAGTAGAATCGACTAACAATATATATCGATAGCCACAGGGCGGTATAGGTAATTTTTCTCGAAACTGAAATGACAAGAGTCTTCGAAGCGAGTCGATACGCGATAGATTATCTTGCGAAGAGAAAAAATAACGGGGAAATGTCTAATATCGAAGACGCTTCCGGATGTCGTAGAATCGTTCAACGAGATTAATATTTTGATCGAAGCTAAATTTTAATTTTTAATCGAACTTTGGCAGTTTCGAACGAAGCGACGTTATATCGATATTCGATCGCGTACGGTTCCATCCACTAGCTCGTATTCTGATCTTCAAACTTTATTCGACACTTTGCATTAACGAACACGGAATCGCTGTATCATATCCTCGAACGTAGAAACTTTTCCACTACATTAGCCGAATCCTTCCAAACAAAACACCGTACCGCGTTGCACTTTAGAGATGAACGAAATCCAAGAGAAATTCAAGGCAAGCAAGAGTATCCCTCCTCGTGCCTCGCAGCGTTTCTGCAACCTGGTGCGAAACTCGACGAGACGGCTCGAAGAGGTTGAGTTTAATACTTGTAAAGTGTTTCTTTGCTCCTGCAACCGATCCTGACGACCTCGATTCTACAAATTGCTAGAGGAACAGAATCTGACCAGTCTCTACCCTCATAGACCATTAATGCTCGCTGCATTTCGCAACTCTGACGTTTCAACCGGTTCGTTTAAAATCTGGCTGCTGCATTCACGGCGTGATTACTCTGGAATCTTTTAACGAAACGTCGCGATGAAACGAAGGATTGCTCGTTGAACTAGAAATCTTCGCTTTCCTTTACGAGCGGACGAGATTCGAAACGACAGTCTGTGAATTATTTGCGTATTTGTTCTAGGGCGCAGCTACTACAGCTGGCTAGTTTTATAGCGCACACATTTAGGGCGCCTAAGGAACAGAACAGAAGGAACGATAGGAATAATTCGATAGCAAGGTTCTTCTCTCGGCTTCTGGGCTGTACGAACGATACGACTCAGACTCGTCGCAGCGTCTAATTAGAAAAGCCTGTAAAAGCGATAAAAACTCGTAGCGCCAAGCACGTAATCTATGATATAAAAGTGAATAAATTCGATGTGAATCGACTTTGTAATTTGCTAATTAGAAATCGTACGGCTATGTACGTTCGACCGTAATTTAGGTATTTTTCACAAATTTCCGCTAAATTAATCAAAGAATACCACCAGGAGCAGCCAGTAGTTACCGTTCGACGAATCGTCTTTTAATTACCGACGTAGCTCGATAATTTTAACGTTTATAGGTACGGCGACCGGAACGCGCGACTACACGCACGTGTTATAAAATTAACGTCGCGCGTTCGATCGTACGATCAAATTTATACAACGCATATTCGAAGCCCTCTAAAGTATCAATCAGGCCATGAGGGTAACTTGGTGTAGCGAGGAAATAGTGGAATCGATGCTCGAAATAGTTTAATAGCTTCGTTATGCCATCGCTCGTCGGTGGTTACGCCCAGAAACAGATGTAAAATTAGGAAATTAGGAAATTAACGGCAACTTTCGAGTAAGGAAGAGTTTCACCGTGTAAAGCGGAAACGTTATTTACAAAACTGTATTAATTTTGTATAGGAACATTATCGACTAGTTGTTGCCACACGGTTCAGACTGTAACGTATAATTATTCATACCGTCTCTGTCCACGTTTCGTTAGCAGTTGCTTCGCGTCTACATCCATCGAGAGTTGCGAACGATTTTTATGAGAATACGGTTACGTTATATTTGATTATTCTCGAGCAAGTGTCGCCCCGAGAGAATATAAACAAGTCGTTGCATATTAAAAATTGGTCGCTAGGGGACAAAATATCGACTCGTGCAATTAAGAGCCGAGCGAGTAAAACGCGAAAAAATCGTCCGCAGGGGCAACAATAACGGAGAACAATGGCGTAAAGTGGAATTTATTCGTTCGTAAGACGTCGGTGCGCATAAAATGGGGAAACGCGGCAGCGTAAAACGTTTATTAGTAAGAGGCGACCGGTTCGCGAATGAAACCAAGGGAATGACTCGTTAAAACGGATGAATCCGTGGAATAGGGAAAATAATAATGCAGCAGGACCTCGGCAGAGGAGGAGGCTAGGGTCGTGGCTACGAAATTGCTTAACCATTATGGAGAGGGAACGGTTTTCTCGTTCTTTGCCGGCCGAGTAGCGAGAAAGGCGAACATTCGCCTCATTTCCCATCGTCCCGTCGTCCCGTCGTCCCGTCGTCCCGTCGTCCCGTCGTCCCGTCGTCGTTTCGGATTTTCGTGACGTTTCAAACCTCGAAACGAACGCATTATACCTAGCGTCTCTCCATCTATTTCCCTCTCTGTTCCACCACTTTGCTCCGCTTCTCTTTCTGCAACCGTGTCGTAGCTGAAAGAACGGTGCGGCTGAGAAATAACGAGAATGTAATTTTCCGGCACTCGTATTATCATCATCGGCAGGACATCGTTTCCCTTACCACTGTCTCCATTGTTGTTCCGCTCTTTTTCTTTCTTCCCTTCTCGCCAGTCGCCACTCTCTTCTCCTTGTTCTTCGCCATTCTTCGTGTTTTGCATATTCGGCCGTTCGGGACGCGCATCCGTCTGTCCCTATTTTCCGTTCCTTTTGTCGAGAGCCAACATTCCAACTGCCAGCTCGCTTCGTTACCGCAGATTCTTCCCTCTGCAGCGTTCAACTCGCGCGTCGCCATCCTCCGCACTTCTCCTCCTTTTTCTTCAAACTGGTTTCACGGGAAACAACGTCGTCACCGCTGTTTCCGGACGACACGCCGCTCCTTACAATAGTGGACTTTTCGACCGAGTCTCGTTAGACGAGTTATAAACTGGCGAGGTCCCTCCACTCGTTCTATTAGGTACAATCGAAGAGGAGAAAACTTGCTGGATTCTGCGATTAGTGCGATTAAAATAAGTACGATTGCTCGCGTTGTTCTTTTATACAGCGATTGATCGCGCGAGTAATTTTCAAGATATATGTACGCTTGTGAACCGAATTTTCTATCTGTCTGATGCAAGTTACCTAAAAACCAAAAACCTAAAAAACAAAAATATGGTGGTTACATGGATAACGAGCTGCGCTTAATTAAAAGTTTCAGCAAAAGAAAGGTTTTAAATGAAATTTCAGTGAGACTGGTGCTATACGGCCGCGCAAACATGCGAGACGAATGGTATAAGTAACGAATTCTCAGCAGAGATTAATATCGCAGCGCCTTAAGTGCTGAGAAACGAATAGCTTAACATCCATAAGCGTCATCCATCCGACAGGGGATAATGCTACTTAAATCAGTCGTAATTTGTCTGTACGCCATTGTTGGGAGGATGCTCGGCTGCATCTGGCAATCTACCCTAATTTCCCTGTATCGCCTACAAAATCGTACGCCATCGTTACAGCCTGTATTCCGCAATCTTATCAATTCTCTAGGGAGGGTGAATTCTGCCTGAAACAAATGAACCGAAACAGTAATTCCTCCCGTAACACCGTCGCGGTCGTTTGATTCTGTCGCAGATAAAGCAATAAATCGCGAGTCAAATGAAAATTAATCCCAACGTATTCTGGATCTGTAACTTTCAAACGAGAAATCGCCCAATTCTGAAATTTCATCGGACGCGAGAATTTGGTAAAATAGAAACATTCTATTGGCTTTTCCACCGCGTTATTTATCGAAATATCGCGACTCTGAGCAAATGCGCGAGCCACTTGTCCAATGAAAGATCGGCTCGGTTTGATCGGAATAAACGGCAGATCGTTTCGACAGCTGGCTAGCGGAGATTGACTGGCTAGTCGCTCACAGATTTACGTACGTTTGTTTGCCTACGTTTGTACGGATAGTTGCATCGTAACGAAAAAGATGGACGGAGAAAGTAGAGTAAGAGGAGATGGCCGAAACGAGAGAAAGAAACGCGAACATGTAGGAAGAGGTTGGAGAAAGTTGTGTAGCACAGTGAAGGGTAACCAGGTCCGAAGAAACCGTGGACCGAAATTCGGCAACAGGAAATACGAAGAAACTTACGAGAAGTGGCGACCGTGGAAAAATGATAGAAAAGATGATAGACGATACGAGGAAAGACGAAAGCGAAAGTATACGTTGTAAAAGCATATCGTACATGCGTAAGTAAAAACCGTCTATAAAAAGAATAGGTTTTATCGCTTTGAACTGTGAATCGCAACTAGTCTTTGTACATGCCGTGAAAGGGTCCTCGTGCTGTCGAGAACGCGTTTGCGGGTGCAAGAAAGTCCGTGCCGCCACCGGATTAATATCCTTCCTGACTGTAGACGGATCGCGTTATACGCGTGTATCGCGTTGTATACGTATATCGGTACATCCGTAGAAACAATGTCTGGCTGCGTTGTTCGTAATTTGCAAGACCGTACGCCGCCACAGAAGCGAAAGCTTGCTACCGGATGACAGACGCTACCGACTTCAACGATATCAAATCATCCGGAAGTTTGTCGCCTGATCACGTTCAGTTCACGATCCTCGGATACGGGTGATTTGACTGGCATTTTGTTTATCTTGTGCTTAAATATGCGCGATACCGATATCTTTTCCAACCTTGCTGTTCTCTTCGGTTTCGTACGACCTTAAATGAAAGTTACGTTCGAATAGATATCACTCAAATGCAAATAGTCTTTAAATATTCGGTTTTGGTATTCGATGTAGCATTACATACTACTTTTCGCGTATTCCACGAAATTGTTGCTGTTTACGGGTAAATTATTGCAAAAAGAGAAAATATCCGAAGAGATGGAAACGCGAAGGAGAAACGAGAGGAAGAAGGTTTTTATTCTTTAAACGTTTGTTCGGTATCGTGTAACGTATATTCGAAGAACTTTCAACGATTGATCCGTTCTTTTTATCGAGTTTCCAATACGTCGTTTGCTTCGTTTACGAAACGTATTTTATTTCGTAGAAATACATATTGGCGATTTATATTATTTTATACGTCACGTTAATCACACATAGCCCCGAAGCGTCGTAGATTGTACCGTTTTTAAACAAGCATTTCTCACGTTTAATTCAGTTGTTTCGATCGAATTGAAAATCGCGTATAAAACGTATAAGTTAAACGCTGAAATTGGTTCTCAACTTTTATGCAGAATTTATTCAAATACGAAATAACGAGGGTTTACGTTTCGTTTTCGGTAAACGTAAATGCAACAGTCGGTCCCGTCTCCGGTATTTTCTGTCCATAGATAATAGAATAATACGCGATATACGATAAACGTGGAAGGTAGAGGTGCATTTCTATTTACGGATAAAACCTGGTGGTTCCTATATTTTGCGCGTTCTAAATCGTGCAAAATGTTTAAATCTCTTTGAAAACGATAGATAATCTTAAACTTTACGTTGTTGAATGCTATTGTACATAACGCGATATATACAACCGGTTGCAAGGAAGTCTGACATCGCTATCTTTCTTCGTAGATATCTCTTTGAAAGGATCAGAGAAAATTCTGGCCCGACTAATGTGTCGATAGATTAGTTTCTACAGCGTTGTATCGATACATTTGTTGGTATATAGCGAGCGAAAACTGTACGTTTGGACTTCGTGCCTGGCTCCGGCCTGACCCATTGTCAATTACGAAACTTTACCGTACGATAAACTGATTTTCAAAAAAAAAGTAATCGTCGCGTATCTTTTCTATCCTTAATCCTTCGCGTGCAAGAAAGGAAAATTTTCTTCAGCGTCGAATAAAAGTCGAGTAAAAGTGGAATAAAAGTGGAATAAAAGTGGAATAAAAGTGGAATAAAAGTGGAATAAAAGTCAGGCTAACGGAGTATCGTCGCGTAATTAAGGTTCGACGTAGATTAGGACTCTATGGATAAAGAATAACGGGGAAAGGGACGGACAAGGAATAACGCGGTTAAAATATCCGCGAAGGAGAATATAATAACGGAGTCGGACGTATTCGAAATGTTGTAGCGTAGCCCGGGCAAACACAGATTATTAGCGATTCGCTGGCAGAACGAAGCTACGCCGTGGCAGCCGGCGAGTTGGAGGGAACGTTAGATAAATATTTATTCCTGGGAAGCGGGCACGAGGGAACGTTTAATAAGAAAATATGCCGTACGAATACACGAACTGACGTCTAATTTACACGATGCACTTTGATACGAATCATCCATATTAATTAAAGTAGGCGATGCCTAACCAGCGGAGCTGGTACACAAACTGGCAGTTCGTTAGCCCGATTTTGGCTTCGCTCGCCTGCTTGAAACGCGTTCGACCCTCTCGCGTTCGTCGCTGCTCTCTGTCTGCCGCGCCTCGCCGCGCCTCGCCGCGCCTTGTCGCGCCTTGTCGCGCCTTGTCGCCACGAGGTAACACGACCGAGTTTGCCGGGGGATTTCGCCGATTTAATATTCGCCCACGTCGCCTTGATATTCAGTGGACAGATATTAGCATGTAGAGAGGGACGCCAGCCCAGCTAAGTTTCAAGACGGATTTGCTTCCGTCCGCGGGTTGCAGTTCCCGGCGAAACCCGGCCAATAAATCTCCCCACGGGCTGGAATTTCCTACGTTTCGCGGATTCCCTCTCGCAACTTTGAAATTCCGTGCCGCTCGAAAGACTCGCTGCTGTTTACGTGTTAATCGACGACGCTTCTCCGCTTGGTACCGATCTCCAACTCGCCATCTTTCTTCCACCTGGCCTCGCGAAACGCGTTAACTTTAGTACCGTCTCGCGCACCGTTCTACCGATATTAATTAGCATACCGCGGAATTTTGTGCATTCCTGAGAAATTGAAAAGCGCAAAATTGCGCGAAACGTACAAAATACGAAACCACGTGTAAAATATTCAAAATACAGCGCTCTCTGTAATACCTGGCAGGTAAAATAAGATTCTGCGTTTTTAATTATATCGTCAGAAATATAAAGGTACATCGAAATCCATGGTCCAATTATCGGCGAAATTTTACGAGTTATCGATGTTAATAAATATCCTTGCAGCTGATATTTACAAGTTTCCAAGCGGTTATGGTACAAACTGTGAACTTGCTGATTATCCTATTTATACTACTTACGCTAAGTAGTATATCTTACGGTACGGATTTCAGAATAAGAGCTTTTTTCAGACAGCTTGAGAGAGCATGATTGACGTATCGCGCGATCAGCGTCGAATGCGAGTGTGTGGGTTGGAATAGGAGAGATCGTGGACGTGTCTAGAATGGGAGTATCGGTTCGAGGAAGACGAGTTCGAAGAACTCGGAATGCAGGCAAGGTTTTGGGTGCAAGATGTTACGTGACAGGGTTGTGTAATATGCGTGTGTATGAATTTGGAGAATTTCGTTGGCTACGAGTTACGGCAAGTGTATTAAAGGAGCTGTTGTTCAGTACGATAAAATTGATGTACCATAATTGTCGTACAAGTACGAAAACTCGTACGTTCATGACATAATACGTATAATAAGCTTTTTTATAAAAATAATATTGCAGATTCCTGAAGAGATACGTATGTGTTATCGCTGTTTTTCTTTGTTTGTTTGTATATGTATACGTTTCACTTTCTCGTAGATTTTTCTACTTGTTTTAACGAAAAAACGTACCGAATGAATGTGTTCCGTCAAACAGCGAATACGTTTTATCGTAAGCGATACTTTCGCAATGACAGGCGTTGGCGCGCCAATTTGCGATTAGCATCGATACGAATTTCGGTTATATGCGTGGACGATTGTGTTTAGAAAGCTCGCTCTTCGCCAAACTGTATTCGCAGCATTTGCACAGCATTCGTTTCGCAGTGTCATCACGCTCGCCGCTGCAACACTGGAAAAAAGAATAGACTTAATTGGCGTACGAAATCGAAGGATATCCTAGAATTTCGACTACTCCGTCGTACCGTTTTGACATTTTTCTTACTTACACCTTAACTTTAAATATTCGAAAATTAAACGTTCGCGTTAAATTCCCGTGTTCGCGATATTAAATTAAAATACGCTGAAAACGAATAGCAAACTGCGATGATACACGATCGGTAACCGGGTACGAAGATCGCGTTTGCACGACAAGAGCGCCGTAAGATTTATGCGCGTTCGCTTTTAGAGTTCCTGATCAGTCGATTAATCGTACGTTTTATTGCAACCGACGCGGTCGGCCGGCTCTGCACGCTCCTGTCGTACGTTTCGCACGGAATTGTCAGTTCTGGACGTAAATTGGAAAAACGAGCGATATAACGATACCGTCGAACCAGTACGTCGCAAACGTCCACCTTCTTCTCTTTTATCGTCTTATCGAGACAATTTCTCCGTAGTCGATCGTAAATTCTTTACCGTCACGATAGCAACGATTAAGCCGAAAATTAACGGCTGATCCGTTGGTAGAGCGGATCAACGAAGCTTTTTAACTCGTAAAACGTGACGGTGACTGGCACGCCTGTCAAACCGAGCCTCCAATTTCGACCGGCAATTTGAATCCACGAAACAGCGATAGGCGCGCAATCGGAGACCGTGAAATATACCTGTCCGTATACCTGTCCATTTTTTCCTGGTTTTTTTTCTTTTTTTTTCTTTTTTTTCTTTTTTTTCTTTTTTTTCTTTTTTTTCTTTTTTTTTTTTTTATTGCGTTTCACAAGCTTCGTTCCGCCGCGCCGATATCCCCGCGTAGCCGCTATAGTTTACGTCGTATTATTCGACATTGGTTTATTTCCTTTTTATTCGCGGATGACGCGACACGCGGTCGTTTTGTGATCACAGACGAAATCACTGCGCGCGAATTTCCTACGACGTGGCGCGGCGTCGAGTGTCATCCGGGGTTGTCGGCAGAATCCACCGATCAGATTTACGATTTTCACAGATACCTAGCTATGTCACGGATAGACGCAGATTTCAAAGTCACCGAATATAGAACCGATTATTCCCTAGATGCTATAGCCGCCTATTTTCTCGTATTTCAGCGAGACTTGGACGATGCGAATCATATACGATCGTCGCGACGTTCGTGACGAACGTATTTGATAATTTTTTCTTTGCTAGCAGGTAACGAGTTTCATTTTCACCGTGTCTCTTTCCCGATTCACGAATATTTGTGATTTTTAACGTAACGTTGTGCGAATAGGATGCGATTTAGCCTACTCTCCCAATTTTGACCACTCGACAGCACTCTTAGTTCGTTCAAAGTTTATTCAGGAGAAGTAGCTTCGTAGGAACTACGTTTGGCATTCTAGTGGCAAACAACGTACTCGTTACGCGATCACAATCGGCATAATTTACGCTTTGTTGCGGTTAAGTATCAAGTGTACTCTGTGGAGATAACTTGAGCAATTTAACATTTCTTAATGACTCTGAGAGAGGAATTTTCTTTTTGCGGGTATAACGTCAACGTGAATAGTAGTTCTCGTAGATCCTTTATCGATGATGAAATCGCGTCTAATTTATGAACCCACGGGAACCAACTTTAAGTCATTATCATACCTACTTACTCTCAATTATGATTATCTTACATCAAATTACTCGCAGCTGTCATAAATTACGAATAATTAAAATTGAGAAAAATAAGTTCATCCATCGGCGTTTATCACGCTCACAGCTTAACTCTGATAACGTTTCCTGTCTTTCTCCAACTTACGTTAATCAGATTTCTATTTCGTTGTCCTCTGCTTAGGAGTGCAGAATCGAACGTTACACGGTATGTAATAATTCGACCGCGTATTTTTCCATAAATTTATATTATTGCGCTCTACTTTGGGCATTTTACGTAGCTTCTCGCGTTATGCGCGTTTTGTACAATTTTTCACCGTCGTCGAATTTCCTATAAACGCACAGTCTGATAAGGATACAACTTTCGTTCAAATCGATCGTTCGTGATCTAACGGCACCGGTGAAACGTTGAAACGTAAAACGATGCAAAATTGCCGTGTGTAAAATTCTAATGGTATAAAATCTAATAACACGCTTCTCCGCCAATGCGGGTCCTCTATTTCCGTGAAAATCACGACATTCCGACAAATTTGAAAGCCTGATGCGGATAGAAGGGAAGAAGCGCGAGCACGTAGCGAGCACGTAGCGAGCACGAAGGTTGCAGGATTGCAGGCGACCAGGTGTCCTCGTAGGGAAAATTTACGAATACGAAATTTCATAAAAATTAGGAATTTACGTACGTGGCGAATATGGTAAAACGCGACAGCCTCGGCAAGGTACGGAAATGTCGAGAACGCGGTCGTTCGACCGCGTTCTCTTATTTAGTCGATAGCCGCGGCCGGCCGGTTATCTGGCAATTATAACAGCCGCGTGGTAATTAATTTACGATCTCGCGTTACGCGAGATAACGCTCGTATTAATGGATTAGGATTTACATTATTGCGCGCGGTCGAATTAATTACGTTTGACGCGAGCGCGAGCCACGCGTTCGCCGCTTGGAATGCAATTAAACGGCACGCTTGATTAGCCGTCGTGGAAGCCTCGATCGAAAGAGCAGAAGGGATCGTTGCAAGGTTTTAACAATCGAGTGTCACGATTCACCACCGGCGCCGACCTATGCAGCTTTTGTACAAGCCCGAAGGCGTGATCCTAGAAAATTTGCTGTTGATTGTGTTGGCGGTTCTATTGTACGCGTCGGAATGGCGCGATTCGAATCGTTGGAATTATTTACGGTCCACCGATGTACTCTGTACGTTGCTGAAATAGCGATGGACGCGGTAAAGAGTTTGTATCTTTGACGTTTCTCTCGACGCTTTTCCAACGGTCGCACAGTTTCTCTTTTCATCGACGTACTTTACGATGTACGCCACATATCGTAAAAATCTACATCTAAATCTTTTGTTCTTAACCTGTCGACGTTCTCAGCGTTCCTAACAGTTATAAACAAATAGCGGAACAAATGGCAATTCGTTGTCGATCGGTCGAGTGTTGGTCGGAATACTTGGTCTCGTCCGGAATTGCTCATCGCGCGATGAAAAATCGATTCCGCTTGATTCCTCATTGAACAAGGACCATCGTCGAAATTCGTTTTCATTGCGCGCGCGGACTAGGAACGCCTCTCTGCAAGAGCAAAAAACACCAGGTGGAAGTGGAACGACGTTTCCCGTTCCAATTTCAAACTATTTCATATTCAGAGACTGCTCGTACGATGTTCGAGACATTAGCATGTAAAGCGTGTACGAAGGAAGGAAAAGCGGAGAAAGGTGGTTCGGTCGTGGAACGGTTGGTACACTGTTCTAGCGATCATCCAGCTGTACCGTAATATAATCCCATTAGAATCGGCGGATTAGAATCGGCGGATTAGAATCGGATAGGCCTGGATCGTGCCTGTACGGCATTTATTCGATCAGAACCAATCCTAGCCTAGAAAAAAGGAAAGGAAAAACTATAGAATCACCACGCTCTCGGATTTTACGCGATTGCTGTTAATTAAAAGCAGCATCCGGTACGTATGGAATGTTGTAGAGAGTAGACTGTGGAAAAATCGATCGCTGATCGAGGATGAGTTTCGTAGAATACGGCGTCCGTTGGAAGGAAAATGTAATTAGAATTTGAAAGAAAGCAGGCAAATAAACAAATAGATGGAATCTTCTGGAGCGAAGATGACGGGAGAAGAACGCGATGTAACAAGCACGATGAATTGACAAAGTTTCGTAGAACACAAAGGTATGGTTCTTAAGAGATCGAAGAACTCTCGATTCTGCCAGTTACGTAATTACACGGTCGAGATGGTAGAAGATTTCGCGAACAGCGCGTTCATAGGGGGATATTTTTCTCGTTAAAGATCCATAAGGATAGAAACGATATTCGATGGTCCGCGAGTTCCCTCAGGAACACTCTCGATTTGCGTAGAAAGTCGTGCATCAAAGTAAAAGTAAAGAGCCTCGTTGGGGATCGATAAGCGGAGATCGTGAATCGAGGAAACGTGGCGAAACGTCTGGCGAAACGCGGCATTTCCGAGCAGCTGATCCGACTTTAACGAAGCTGGCTGGCACCCGCGCTGCGACCGGAATGAAGTATTCCGGAATTTATGGTTTTCATTTCTTGGATCGGACGTGTTGCTTACCCCGTACGTGACGAACATATTCAAAGAGCCGAAAAGCAGCGTTACGTCGGTGATTTTAAAAGCAGAACGCTTTAGTTCACCGCGTAATCTCCGACGACGATGCTTTCCTGCATGTAAGCGGCTTCTCGTAACGCGTGATACCACGCGAGCGTTTCATATCTCGGACGTCGCGTTCTAAACACGCATCTTCTTTCCGCTTCTACTCGATTTATTTATCTTTTATTTATTTATCGAGGGCAAGCACGCGTTCAAAGATAATAGAAATTCACCGAACAAACGATCGTGCGTGATAGAAGTTTAAAAATAATTGCAGATATGACAAAGAAGATAGGAGGCCTGCAAAGATAGTTCAAGATAGAACGACGTCGCGTCGGAATTGTATTTAAAAACGTACGATCCGTGACGCATTAAAACGTCCCTGTCGTCTTTAATAATAATATCAGATGCGATCGTGTATATTCTTGTTACGTAAAGAATCGACGTAGCAAGAGGAACGGCAGCTTTCAAAACGGTTTGCTTCGAGTTCAGTTGGAAATTTTGTAAATCCTTGCATCCAACTGCCGTGCCGAGTCGATGGAAGTTATTCCAGTCCTTGCGAAAACGCGAACACCGCCTAAAGGATAGGATGTGATCTTCAAATTTTGTTATTACGTTTATTCCCCTACGTCGCTCGAATTTACATACTGATTGAAGTTTCCAAGTACGTAAACTAGCCTAATCAACGTTGAATATCTTAAATTGCTAGAAAATTTATTCGAAAGTTATTCGCGTCTAACGCGTCGCTTTTGACAATTTCGGACGATTTACAGTGTCCAACTGTGAACTACTCGTAATTATTATATTTTACACGAAAAAAACTAGTAATAATATAAAAAACTAGAATAATGATATTTCGTATTTCGAATGATACTTAAATTCGTAATACTCTAAATATCACGTACTTTTCTAAATAACAGAGAGAGATATACGCTCGTATACCGTACTGTGGAGAGGAGAAGACGTTGTTAGTTTCGTTGAACCGATTCGAAGTAAAGCAAGAGTCTCGATTATAACTGATCGGCGGAGCGTCCTCTGTGGAAAGACAATAGGATAACGGTCGCGATACAAACATCCCGTTAATTATCCTTTAGCAGCACAGTACTCGCAACTACCACTCTCGACCATAATCGTAATTGGTCTGATAGAATTTCATCCGCCTGACGAGTCTACGGAGAGAAGAAGATGAAATATCAACGAAACAGAGAGGCGTAACGAAGCGAACGCAGCGGATTAGAATGGCCGACTCGACGGTTCTCCTCTTTTCGACGCAAGAGAACAGCAACAAAGTGAATCGGGTCGACACCGTTCTCCCAGGATCGATCTCGACGTGACTGAATACGAAGGAAAGCCTGCGAGTTACCTCTGACGATAAAGACGACGACTGCGACGACAAAATCTCCTCCTTCGAGACGAGATAATCACCGCGGGATCGCTTGACGCGATTGTAGAAATCAATGATCATTCCGAAAGACGTGGAAGGAAACGGGCCAACTTCCGCCTCGAAGACTCGAGGGACGACCAGATGAATCGTCGATAGTCACCGCGAACTTGCCGCCTAACGCGTTAAACGAGAACGAACTTGCAGCGAAGTTCGTCGATTTTTGCGATTTATCCGCGACTCCGTGACACGCTGGCAATTCGATTCGATCGAAACACCGTGGCAATCTCTCTTGCTCTCCCGTTATGGCAATTAAATTATGTTTTCGAAGGAAGCGAAGATTTGTCGCGCACCTACTTTGTCGACGAGGTAAAGAGAAGGAAAGAAATCTAACGGAATTTAGCGACGGAATACGATGGTTTGACTAAAAAATAAGCGAAACGAATTTAAGGGATAACGAGGTCGAGAAGCAGAGTTAGGTTGAATCTTGCGACTTAATTCTCTTTCCGTAACTCGCGAATTAAACTCTCTAGCACCGTATTTAGAAACGTATATTCCCGTTCGCAACTATCTGCGACGTTTGTTAGATTTTCTCGAAAAATATTTGCATCGAAAATATCGAGCCGTCTACTATCCGACGGACCACCCAATTTCGACGCACATATTGGGAACGCCGTGCCAATTGTCTCTTGCTGAACGAGACTGACTGGACTTGAGATGTAAACTGAAACTGAACTATACCGAACGTTATTTACTCCGACGACGATTCTTTTTTCTCTTCTCTCTTTCTTGCCTCCGACTCCAACTCAATAAACCGAAACCGTCTCCCTGATTTCGTTCATTCCGTTCGGAAGTTATCCTGCTGATCGAGAGTCTTCGCGGTTGATGAAAAAGAAGAGATTTGCCGACTCCTTCCCAGGAATCCGTGCTTTCTGGATGGCTTTCTAGCGGCGAAGCGATTCCAGAATCATCGAAGGTGGTTGGGAACTACGGTTACCGTCGAAACTTTTTCCCGGGTTACGATTCGCGTCGATCGAAATTCTCGGAATCCTTTAATTCATGGCACCGCGTATGGCCGCGCGTGGCAAGAAACGAAGCGATCTTTCGCGAGCGTCAACCGTCCTTTCGTTCAATCGCCCAGAGACTCTAAACTGGGCGCAACAGCCGCGACTGTAAACCTTGTTAGCGGCGATGGCTAACAATTTAGACTTGGCCTGTAATCTTCGTTTATTTCGTCTACGCTGCCCGGTTTTTACGCGTAGCGGCGCAACCTCTTCGCTCTCTTTGTTCCACTGCACACGCCTGCAGAAGCGAAAAAAACTTGGTAAGAGGGCAATAGTTTTAAGTAGAAGAGCGTTCCCCGTGACCCGGCAGATGAAGTAATCCGCAGGAAACGCCACAGAGAGGATTTTCCAGCTTCGAATTTAACTTGGAGCAGTTCCATTCTCGTAGCTGCGTAACGTGGCTGTTGGCCGACTACGTCCCGTGGAAAGTTGCACGGCGAACAAGGGACTGGCGAGAAGAGAGCTCCCCGGGGAGGACGCGCAGAAGCAATTGCTCTCACCGCGCGGAGGACTCGCGTTTCATTTCTGCTCCAACTGCGACCCTGACGAAGAGAAACTCGGACGAGCCCCTAGGAAAAGGTTATTATCGTAGTTGCGAGCCGTGGAGGGATGCAAGAGGAAAAGTGGCACGTAGACATACATCGGAAAGAAAGAGGAAAATAAAAGAGGAATGGAATAGTAGAGGGGGGGGGGGAGAGGGAGAGGCCTATAAAGTTCTTGGCATTGTGCAGCAACACGAGGCAGCCTGGTCTGAATTAGGTCCGGAGGTTTGCGTGCCACCACCAGGGAAATTAGCAGAATATTTTACAGAATATTAGAAGAACGTTTCATGGGAACGAATACGTCGGTGTTGAATTTGGTATAGAAAAGAGATCGAGGAACGTTTGATACTGGCCGGAATTGATTTTCTATGAACGCTAGTAATTATTACAGAGAAGACAATAAGACGTAACAACGGCATAACAGAAGCGTCTGATCTTATTAAGGATGCTATCGACTAATCGTTAATGTAATACACGGTCGGAACGATTGTTTGCTTTGGTGGCCGAGGGCGATCGTACAACCACCGAGGGTCAACTGTCGTAAGTTCGAACTCCAGTTGCAAGGCAATTCTTAATATTCCGTAATATTAAAATCACCAGAAAAGTTAGCGAACGACCGTTGAAAGAATAACCGACTGCAGGCGATTCTATTAACAATAAGTTTTACCGTTTCGAGCACGAGGAAAGTTGAGAAAAGAATTCGTTACGGGGCGAACAAAGAAAATGGTGATTTTCGTGCGATATTAGAGGAAAGAAAAAAGGAATAGGGGGTAAGTGGAAGAGCGTTGCGAGGAAATATATGGACTCGGTGCAGCTCGTAGACATTTTTTGAAATAACGTGCACCCGATGGAAACGCCGTGCCGGCGGGGCGTAATATACTCAGACAACTTAACCGATACAGTTGCACGAGCGTGGCAACGGTGAATTGGGGCGGTGCTATGGAAGTGACTGAGAGATGCGGGAGGTAAGTTTGAGAAACATTGAAAATTGTGGCGACACGAAATTGCCGCCTGAAACTTTCGAAGATGCTCGTATATATTTCGAAGCCGACCGGCTGATTCCAACCAACTACTTACTTAAGCAATTGTCGGGGACGCGATCGACTTTGTTGCCGCTATTAGTTTTCCTTATTCCTCCTGCGCCTTATCGCGCCCCGTCATTTAACCGTTTCCTGTTTCTTCTACGCAAACTATCGTATTCGTAAGAATTTTGCTAGAAGCTTGTAAAAGCTATTCGAAGGAACTCGTCGCGGGAAAATAGAGGACAAAGATTCTGATTCTATGGAAATTTCACTTAATTTCAGCCAAACGTTTTCCAAGCGACCTATATCAAATGAAAGTAAATGCAGACGAGTAAGTAGTAAAGTTTCCTTGTAGCGGTTATTGTTTCAACGATTGAAAAAACATCTTTTCGTCGTTAAATCGCTGTTACCGAAGAAACGGAAATCCGTTGCCACGTCGTGACGAAATTGCTCGATCGCTCGCATATTACTTAGAAAGAAGTCGCAACTTGAAAGTAAGTCGACGAGTTTCCTGCAAAAAAAAAAAAAAAGGAAACTGTGAAGCAGGCCGGCCAGATTCCAATCAATTGTCCTCTGGGAGCGAGCATTTAATCGCATCGCGGATAAAGCACGCGCCACGACTACGAAACGGTCGAGCAAAAAGCAAGATTAATCGCGATCGGTTCACGCAATTTATCAGCCTCCTGTATTCGGCTTCGTGCTCAATTTCCCTCGACAAAACGATCGAACGTTTCTGGAACATCGTTTCTTATCAGGGTTCGCGGTATATCGCGTGGTTGTTGCGTTATTGAACCTTCCCGTGGCGGCTGGAGATCGTTTCCTGCTAGTGGGTTCGAACTTTCCAAGTAGATTCGTGAACGGAATCGCGCGCTGGGTACGGGAGAAGCTTCGGCGAGCAAAATGCACGAGGTCCATTAAAGGTAACAAGAGAGACGGCTGGCTGAATGCTCGCGAGATTTCTCGAAGACACGCGTAGAAAGGTAATGGCGCGACTCGGTCGATGGTGATCACGGTCCAACTTCCATCGCACTCGCCGGTTCGAGTTTATGCACTTTCACCGGCTGCGGTTTGGTCAGCAAACTAGATTACGAGTTCGACGAATGGAAACTTTTCCAAGACTAACTACATAGTGCATTGTTTTCTTCGGATTTGCCAAGTTTGAAGGTTCGCCGTCGCATTCGCGAAAGAAAACAGAGTCGAAAATAACGTAGCGTATATACGTGTAATGATCGTTAGTTACCGAGAACGCTGTTCAACGTCGCTCGCGATTGAATACATAAATCGGTATAGAGTAGAAGAAGGAAGAACTCGTACGGTTGGAACGTCGAAATAAAAGGAACGATAGCTTTTCTATTATCGAATGTACGTGTCTCTGATGTTAAATAAACGTAGTTGGAGATACAGTTTCTAACCGGTCGCAGTGGAACAGGTGACTAGAACGTTGTAGCATCGCGGTCGTATCTCTTACAAGCGGATATTGCACCTTTTCTTTTCTACCTCCGATATTACGTACGAAATTTCAATTCTTCTCAAATATTCGCGTTTACGCGTGACGCTTTTCTTCCAACGAAACAGCAACGAAACTCTATCGTGTTTTCGTGTTTTCCGAAACTTCTTCGTTAGGCGATCCGAACAATTAAACGGCCAATCGCGAATCGTGTAGGGTTTTAGCCAACTGTTTCGACGACTTCGTACCGTGACAAAGATATTACGATTGTTTTGCGCGTCTAACTCGCGCGAGTTGCAAAGAGCGAATTTAAACGTCTTTCGACAAACTCGGCAGCGAAGTAAACAGCCTAACGGAGTAATTTAATAAGCAGAACGCTGCGCTGGCAATTCGGTGCGAATGTAACGAGTTCCCTCGCTTCTCGAAAGTTCAACCGTCCGAACAACTTAAATTCCGCTACTGTAAATAAAGTCGACTCTTAATCTCGCGACGCCAACTTTGGTCGAAGATAGCCGTTCATAAAGCTTGCGCCGATAAACTGGTAGACTCGCTTCATCCACCAAAAAAAAAAAAAAATTTTTTTTACTGGAACGAAAATCATCGTGAATAGGATTCTAGATCGTTCGGAAAGGATATTAGCAAATCCGCAACTAGAAAAAAGATATTACCAAGCAAAGATTCGAACGCTCTGAACGACTAGCAATCTCGTGGTTCGTCTCTCGTTCTGCAAATTTACTTTTATCAACTGTCGTTGAACGGTGAAACCATTTCTTTGATCGAACAGCTCGATCCTCTTCGATCGATTTCTCGAAGAAAAATAAAAAGATACGCCGCAGCTTGCGCAACTCTCTTTGCCTGGAATCGGTGGAAGATCTGGCACCGGATTGAGACGACGTCGGAGGCGAAACCACCCATAGGCAACGACACGCGATAAGCAGGGATCGTTTTTCTCCGGAACAGCTATCGGTATCTGTGTAGCTGTTGCAGGGCAGCGCGTGAGTGGAATCAATCGAAAGCTCGAGGGTGGAAGGGGATGCGGCAAAGCCACTTCCCAGTGCAAGTTCCATTAAGCTCGTAGAGATGCACGGTCTTTGCAGTTCACTCGGTTAACCCTAAGACGAGGCGCGTGTACGTGCCGTTACGTGCGAGACGATCGACCAAGTTGCCAGAAACTCCGGATAGAAGACTCGCATTCTCGGGACAATGACTGGTAATCAAGGCTCGGATGGAATGCTCGATACTGCGAATCTGACCTGGCAATTCTATCGCTACCGATCGATTTGCTCCGGAGGAAGAACGACGAATCCTCGGAAATCTATAAATTCCTGCGAATATACGGAACGCGGCAGAACAATTTTACGGCTTTTGTATCCTCTTCTTACGCTTTTGCGAGAAATCAGCTTGCGATTGCCGCTTGTACGCGTCGCTGTAACTACAGCCTTCGGCTATCTGAAACGAGAGTTTCTGAAGCAAGCGCTTTCGACGGAAACTCGCGAGTCTGGAAACAGAGCCATCTTTTAGGAAACGATAGAGCAACGATCGTAAAACGAAGCCGCGATGCGCAAAGGCGGGATTTCCGACGTGCGCGTCCGCCTCGGAAACAGCCCTAATTAAACCCGAATCGCGGAACATCGCAGTGAAAACAGAAGCGTGCTTCTCCGTTGTAACTTGCAACGCTGCAAATCCGTTCGACGCGCGATCAACGCCGTGTTCAACGGAAGATGAGCAAAGCCGGTAGGAAAGTGGACTACGCACCATCGTCGCCGCTGAATAAAACTATAGCGACTGGCAATGTAGGAAACTTTGTATTAAAAGTGAACTAAAATTATAACAAGCGCCGCGAGAACGAATCTTTTTCATTATGTTATGTACGTTGTGCAAAAAGTTCCCTGGGTTTTCCTAGGGAAGATGGAGCAGAATGTGGTAGACCGTCTGTTGCTCGAAAATCGTTTAAGCCATTCGTGTTTGCAATATAGAATTCTTCTTCGTCGAAGAAAATGGAGAAAGCACGATGGAGCTTCGAGAGTATCGAATGAAAGGAAAGTGGCGACAGAATAAAAATATCGAGAGAATGTAGGATTGAAGTGGAAGTTTCGGAAAATGAGAAAAGTCCGTGGAACACGAGGTACGGAATACGGTGAAGTAAGGTTAGTGCTGGAATAAGAGGCATGTAAAGCGAAAGATTTCAAGGAGATTAAAAGCTAGAAGATACGGGAGGGCCGAGAGGACGGTAAAGAGCGTTTCCATATTAAATTTGGCACGATCCGAGGAAAAAAGAAAAGAAAATATTATAATAAATATTACGTAAGAAGGAATTTAGAAAGTCAGTAACGTAAGGAAGAAACAGTTTCGTCGTAATCATAGTACCGCGAGTTTTTCAAGCTTCGTAAAATCGCAATATCTAGATAGAACGAGAACTAAGAAAAAAGGTATAAAACGAATGCTTGAAATTCCTTTCTATAATCGCAACGTTAAAAAAAACTCGATAACGCGAGCTAATGGAAAGCATGGTGAAAGGTCGCCGACAAAGAGGAAGAATCGAGAGGAATATAATGGGGAGAATCGATGAAATCACCGAAGAAAGGGAAACGAGCGCGCGAGAATTAAGAAAATGGGACGAGTGGGATGGAAGGGAAGAAGAAGAAAACGAAGAAAACGAAGAAAACGAAGAAAACGAAGAAAACGAAGAAAACGAAACACGAGCGAAGAAGAAGAGGATGACGTTGGATGGAACGGGGAAGTAAATGGCGAGAGGAAAGAGCTCGGAGAACCGGATAGAGAGAAGACGCGCGGCGTTGGTTGGCTGACGCGTGACCGGAATATTCTGATCGGGTTGCTCCGGGATCGGGTGTTTCTGCTTGCAATATCGGCCGACGCTCGTTCAGCCGATGCTACACAGGTTCGATGTTCACACGTGTCACGAAACCAGGACGAAATCAAAGCGTGTTGCACGCCTGTGCCAATGGAAGCGCTAAACTAAACCGAACGAAGACCGCTCCGCGAATACTGCGGGACCGATAATGGAGACGTTCGATTCTTCTGCACCGACGGTGATTACGGGGATACCCTTTACAAGCGATTCCCTTCGAACGGACGTGTCGGGAAAATTGCAACCAGACGCGCCCCTGTGTCTATCGATTCTCTTTTGCTTTTCTCCCCAACACCGATGCGATCCAATTACACGCTTTATCCGTCCTGGCCTGCGATTAAAGTTGCCAAATGCTAGGCGACAATTTAAAAAACATTCGACGATCTTTTGCCCGATATTTTGGCCAATATTTTGGCTAATATTTTGGCTAATTGCCTATTCCGTAATTCTAGCGAGTAATAATACGTTTCCTTGATAATAAATTAAACGAAATGAAATTTTACCAGCGGATCTTACGGAATATACATCCGTAAATAGAGCGTAAAACGCTTAACCTACGAGCGCCGCGTAACGGAGCAAAAAGTATGCGCGAAAAAAAAATCTTTTAAAAATATGTAATAGAGAGTAAAGGAACGGGGAACCGGAGGATAAACTTCTGGATCGTGGAAGTACGTAAACCCGACCCTCGCGCGCGATTTCAGCTGGCTCCAGAGAAATATGAAATTTTATCGGCTTAGAAAAATTTGCCGAGGTACGGAAGCGAGATCTACGCCTCGATCAAAAGCGAGGTAATCGGCGATCTTCGAAGTAATATATTCCGTATGCCGGAGATAATCAAATATTCGAGCGTGTATCTTCCGAACAGAAGGTGAAATTCATTTTCGAGAAGTGGAAAATGTAGCTCGTTCCCAGGAGAACGAAGAAGGTAAATTAAATTGCAAAAATCCGTGCTAAAATTCCTGCTTCGCCTTTGTTCCTCGCTTTTGTTTCGCTTTATTTTCCAATAATAACTATACCGAATACTTTCTAGCTGTTTTTTTTCTTTTTTTTTTTTTTTTTTACCATTCCTGCGTACGGTAGTATGGAATCTGTGATACTTTAATCGTATATTTTCTCGAGTATCGCGATTTCGTACTTTTCAAAGTGCCTTTCGTAATTTATACGTTATTTTCGGAGGAGAAATATCGCCTGCAACGAGTGGAATTCTGTTCTATGGAATTCAGCGATAAGCATCGTTCGCGCGAGTTTGATTTTTAACGAAATTATTTCTGAATCGCGAATCGAGTTTCCACGATCGTCAAGTCGCTCTGGACGCGACGAGCAACGTTTGCACCGACGTTAAAAATACTCTCCTGCAATTTACAACGTTAAAAATAATCTTGCATCGACAAAAGTTACGCGTTAGTTCTACCAAATCGAAATTTAATTCTCCCCTTTGAAATTTACCTGCCGCACAATATCTCTACATACGCATATAACGGCTAAATGTATATAACCTGTCCAATATTGCGAAAATAACGTCCAAAACGACGTACGAGCGCGGAATTCGAAGAGTTTGCGAACTTTAGATTTTAAATTATCTTTATTTTTTAATATAAAGGGAAAAACATATCGCGAAACGTAAACCGCGGTGGATGCAATTTCTGCGATTTCTCGCGATTTGAAATACTTTTCGAGCGAACAATAGCCGGTGTCTTGCACGGCTTCCCGGTCCATTCTAACGGTTAATTTCACTGAAACGCCCGAGCAAGTCGCCGCCGAAAACCACCGCGATATGAAATTTATCCGTGGCCGTATCTGCCTGTGTTGCACGATTTCATACAACTCGTATCGCTCATTACGCCGGCTTTTCTCGATAAAGAATTATTGTAACACGCTACGTTATCGTCGGTAACAAGGTGCCGCGGAACAATACCTATCGCGAATGCGACGGCCGATGAATTATTCTGGAATTATTTCGCCATATCCTTTCTTACGAGTCACGCGGAAGAAAGATTCGAATACAGCGCGGTTAAATACGACGTTTCAGGTTCGTCAGTGTACGTAAATTTTTAACGGTAATCGCCGGCACTGTACCATTCTAAGTACGTGTTTTATCGAATCGCGATAAAGAAAAAGGTAATTGCCGGCGAGACGCGAAGAAAGGAACAAAAGAAGCAACCGAAGTGTGCGATATAAACATTTTTAAGATTAGACTAGTTTTACTGCGCCGTTCGAATTGACGACCAATTCCACGTATTTATGAGATCGCCATTTTCACGGATATACGAATCCTAGTTTATGACGCGTTCTGCCATTTCGTTTTGCTCGCCAAATCTTTTTACTCGTCGCGCGCTTAACTTTAACCCATCCACAAAGCTTTGTTTCCTTTCCTCCGAAGCGATAGACACTGCCGCCCCGTACACTTTCAGATTTTCTGGTTAATGTATCGATCGACGTTAGTACGTTGTCGCTTAAATAGATATACACGTACTTGATATTTCAATTTCAGATCCAATATCGACGTAATTGGTAAACTTTACTTTTATTTTTCAACGTGCAAACAATTTTATTTGACCAATACTTTACTTGCGTGCGACGCGAAAATTCTGTGAGTGAACAAAACACGAAGAAATATCCCGTTTTAGGGTAAGATAAGCGTGTAAATTAGGTGTGTAAAATAGGCGCGATTTACTCTCGGCTCGATCCTCGCTGCGACGCATCTATCGAATTACCGAAACCACCTGTCGCTAATTATCGTCGGAAAGTTCCTACGGAGACGCTGGGAACTTGGACCGTTTGTCATGGGAACCGCGAAGGAATCGCAAGCGGCCGGTTCCTCCGCTTAAACGCAACGATTATCCGCAGAAGTCGAGATAAGCGGCGGTATCACGGCAATTGTCGGTCACGTACGACGAATCAATTCGTTTGCGTATTCCCGTTTGCGTCTTATTTTCCGTCGCGGCCCGGAAATCGCAACGAGCACAGCCCGCCTACATTTACACCGACGCGATATCGATTTCGCGTTTCATAAAGGCGGCCGTCTCGGCGATTGTACCGCGGCGGAAACTTAACAGAGACGGGTGAAAGAGCACGAACCAAGGCAGTGGAAGCGAGGCAGAGGGATTGGCTGAAGTGTATAGAGTGACACGATGGCTGATATAAAAAGGGGCAGGGAGGGAAGATGGAAGCGAGCAAGGGTGGCGCGTATGGAGCGGGGTAAATAGGAACGAGAGGCCAGCAAGCCTGTGAAGAAGGAAAGAAGAGACGTAGGGGAGGCTTATATCTATAGACAGGATGATGTATCGACTTGTAACCACACCGAGCGTTCGCGAGAGGGTAGTTATGTAATATTTATGGGCACCGTTCCATGTATTATTCTGTTTGCAGTGTTGTCCTTTTTTTGTATTTTACGCAGAGCGAAGTGAGAGAAACGCTGGATAGATGTTTCAAACTGAATATTTTAATTGAATACTGGATTTTCCGCATATTTATGGACGCGTATCTTTGTAATATTTATGGATCTGCTATTCCGCCTGCGGTGATTTTTCTTTCCGTTTGACGAGTAGATGAGAAGAACGCGATAAGCGAGCTGCGGATCTTTATACAAATTCATATTTTTAAGAATATCGTTAACGACGCGAAAACGAGAAATCGCTTTCATCCACCGAGTATCTCAGCGAGCTCTACACTTTGGATACTTTATGTATTTTTTCGTATTACGCGCATTACGCGCGATTTGGAACGCGCAAATTTTCTAGAGACGCATAAAAATCTAACGATAACCCCCGCTTTTTGTACTTTTTCTTTCTTTCTTTTCCTTTTTTTTTTTACAGGAATCCTGTATCACCGAAATTGCCTTTCGTATCCGTATCCGTTTCGAACTTTGAAAACTTGAAAATTTTCGGAATATTGTTCGTCGTGACGCACCGATATTTCCCGAATTAGATCGAGAACGGACGTTAAAAGTAGACGCGTTGCATTTCGATAACTCGCGGAATCAAACTATCGCCACCGTTTAGACGAAAGTATCGAAATAATAAAGAAGGAGATACGCGATAAAGGCGTGCGAATAAATACGAAAAATACGTTGGAACGGAGAGAAGACAAACAAATGCATAAACAAAGAATAGAGAAAATAGAAGCGCGCAATTGTATACATCCCGTAGTAGGTGAAACACAGAACACGAAATACACGAAACTACGTGGCGATATTCGCAGCGGCGAAACGCAGAAAAAGGAACGATAAAGAATACAAAAGGATACCAGACGCAATCCCAGATAAAAACACTTACCTATACGTTCTAGCCGAAAAAGAACCGGACTTGTACACGGAAATAAAAAACATCAAAAAATAGGCACTGACGTGCAAAAAAAAAAAAAAGAAGAACAACGAAAGGAGTTTCGATAAAAGAGAATTTTTTAAAGACATGGAACAAAGCGGCGAACGCGAGAAGAACATAGTCCGTGTATCGAAGTAAGAAAAATACGAATAGATATATATACGAAACTGTTTGCCTCGGTTAACGTCGATAAACATTTCGTTTCAATTTGCAAATATTACGATAAACCGGGAATTTTTCTTAAGATTCCACTTTTAGAGACTCGAGGGCCGTCGATATCTTTTAAAGCGTTAATCGTCGTAACGTAACAGCCGAGATCGAGACGTATCGATTTTCCCTCGGGGAAATAGAGCGTATGTATGGCGTGTGCTGCAATGCAGCCACTATAACTTCAAAACTATACACGAACGAACGGGAATGGAATCAAAGATGAAACGGCGAAGAATCGAAAAATACGAAGATTATGAAAGAAATCGGAAACGTAAGAAGATGTACTCCGCGAAGAGAAGATGTAGCGCGGAGCTAATTGGAGTTCGTACGCTGGCAGCTCTCGCAAGCTGCCGGTTCGAGTATACTTGTTCTGCGAAGGTGGCTAGTTTCACTGGGATCGTGTGACTCGCTCTCGCATGCTCTGGTACTCCTCTGCGCTCTGTCGCGTCTGTTCGCACCTTCGAGACCCCATCGTCTCGATTTCTTATCGAGAAAAGCAGCCGAAGCTTTGACAAAGCTTTTCGCGGATGCCAAACCAGTAACCGTACCCTTTCCTTACCGACGGATCGTTTACCGTTTGAAATCGAGACAATTTTTTCAGCTTTGCTGCCAATAAAAGAGCCTGCAAACACCGCTAAGAGGGTCCGTTAAGCGTCCAGGCTTATCGTTCGACTCATCAAGCTTCTCTCGCGAGTATGGCTACAGTTAGCGACCTATTGACCGCCAACCTATCGACGAATATTGCGGCCTCGACGTTCGCTCGAGATTACTTTTACGATTATGGAGGTTCCACCGGCAAAGCGGCCGAATAGTCCATTATAAATGATTAAGCTCGAAATTTGTGGTCAGGTCGCTCCATATTCCAACATGACGGCTAATAGTTTATACGGCGAGCAAAATTTTCAAAGACTTGCACGGTTCGGCGAGTGCGATTCAACGCGGGATTTTAACGAAACGGTAAGTACAGGGCATTGAACATCGAGGTTTATCGATGCGACGAGTGATCGGTCGTTTAAATACTTCTACCATCTGTACGAAACACGCTGGCGATAGATATCTTGCAGCTTGCTCTTTCGAGACTTTAGCAACCACGGTAGTCGGCACTCGTAACCGTGCTAAGGAAATTTTCAAATGTTTCCTATCGCGCACGCGATACATTCGCAAAGAGTTTCGACAGGCGTTGGAATATTTTCATCAGCTGCTGTACGTATTAATTCCAACGATTGGATTCTTTCCCGACACACTCTTCGTTACACTCTCTCCTTTTACGGTGATCGAATCGAAGGAAATACCATCGACACGCGCGAATAAATCGATTTCGCCTGAAACCGATCGAAGTGGATCTGAAATATACCACCAGTGCGCGCGTAATAACGTTGAAATTTTCGAACTAACAAATACCGGTGCAAACGCATGTTCCATTGTTTCGTTATCGGGGCATCGTTCTTTGTACGTCTGGAATAAAGCATGGAAATTTTCACGACTAATTTTCGATACAACCGTGCCGATCAAAAGTGCTTTAATTCGACCGGCCTGTTTCGGCAAACTCCAATGATCGATCACAAATTAAAAATATCGAAACTAAAAGTTCCGCCACGCGTTCAGCGAACTAAAGTTGCGCTTCGTCGTACGATATCGCGATTTTAATTATCGAGGAAACGAACTGATTTTGTTCGTTTTACCCGCGTTGAACAAACGTTTCTGCTGGAAAAATACTGCTACCCTTTGTAACGCGAAAGTATACAAAATTTTAATAAAAATCGATATTTCGTTTTACACCTTTTGCATCTGCAAAGTAGGAAATTTTTACAAGGACGGTTCGTTTCGTCGAATACGAACCAGATAATAGCTTGTCGCGCTTCTTTTCAAAGTATAACGGCGACGAAAGGAAACGTTATCGAAGCTCTTGGATCTTTAATTGGCATTTTTTTTTCTTCTCAAGATTCTTTAAATCACCTGCATTCCCGTCGCGTACTTCTTCAATTATCTTTCGCTCGTTCGTTTCGCAATTCTTTGTCGCGACCAGCCAACGAGACTCGATAAAACACAGGGTTCGTGTGTTTCTCTTGCGAACTACGGCTCTTCCTTTCGCGGAACATTTCAGAATTTCAGAATCTCTGGATCTCTGGAACTTCCGTCCCTCTTATCGAACTTGTTTCACCTTTTTTATTTCACGGCAGTTCTTTTTATTGCCCCTTTAACTACAGTTTTTTAAGTACTTATCCTCTTTCGAACTTTACACGTGGATGTTAATCATTCGATAAGCTTGAGGGAGAAATTATACGAGCCTTTGCCGCAAAAAATATGTATCTGTTTCTCGTATCTGCGAAGACAACGATATCGGATTCGAAATCTCTTTTCAACTTTCTCACGCTGTTATTCTTCTTCTTCTTCTCTTCCCGTTTAAGATTCTCCTCCCCGTCGGAGCAGCGACGTTGGTCCAACTTTCTAACGTTGCTTTCGAACATCGTAACTTTTCTTCTTTACGGATGCGATTGGAAATATGCTCTTACATCTTTGCACCGCGTATATCTTTGCACCTAACCGGCTGTTTACATTTTCAACTATTCTGTATTAAACGATACTACTTTTTCTACTTTTTACTCGTAAGACGACGTTGAAATCGACAAAAGTGTACTCGTCATATTTTTCTACGTCATATTCTTCGTACGAACTCGGTGCATCGACTCGTGCACGTAAACGTTCCACAAGCATCCAAATATATTTCCAGGAATATAAGAAGTTCTATCCTCTCAAATCTCCGCCATTTCTCGGCGTCCATAATTCTAACAATTATTCACCCGTGGCCCCTCGTGAAATTTAAAGTCTCGCCCTTATCGTTTTATTTACGAAGCCCGAGGAACCCTCTCGGGCTGATACACCTATCGGCGGTTCTGCTGGTTTCTTCGCTTCTGACTCGGTAGTTGAAAGTCTTTGCGCCCGCTTACTCTCCCTCCAAACTACCCCGACAACCCGTAATTTTCACGAACAGGTGTCGACCGCATTAGGGAATCACAATGCCGGTGTTACGAACCATTAAATTGACGGTTTATTTTACCAAACAAAGGGGTCGGTTTCCCCCTGATTTCGGAGCCTCTGATTCTGAGTTATTTCTCTGGCTGGTATACGAGCACGATTTACAGCATTTCGCTCTTTAACATTCGACACGATCTCGCTTATTTCCACGGTTTTCGCCTTTCCTCTCCTTCGCTGCGGGACGTAGCCGCGATGATAGCGGAAAATCACATTTTCGCTGTTTTTGACCTTAGCCTGATATTGCTGCGATAAAAAGCAGAAATATTTCGATAGAAAACAGTTGAAACTGAAAACAAGCCGTTAGTTAAAATTTCTTATTTTTTCAGATTTCGCGATTTTATAGAAATAACGATCGAACGCGTTCCGAAATCACGCCCGAAACGTGATTTTCGTGCGAGCCGGTATTTTTTCTACCGGCTCTCTTTTCACGCGAGAGCTTTATCACAGCGAAGTAGAACGAATCCTAGAAATTGAACGAGGGTAAACTATCCCTTTTGAACGCGGTCCATGCTCGTGCTCGTTCGTCGCGTTGCGTTCGACCAACACGATTTCGAAAATGTCACCAAGTACGTGACAATTTTTATGCAAATACGCGTTCGTCCGTTGACAAATATATATAGCGACCTCGGTTATTCGAAGTAACTCCTTTTTTTTTTTTTTTTTCGCCATTCGCGGTTTTATATCCGGCCCTCGGGCTGGCTCGGTTTTACAAGGTTCTTTTTTACTTTACGACGAGCAAAACGAGAGAACCTTCTAGAAGTTATTAGTATGCACGATAAAAACATCCGCGATGTCAGAGATTTATTACCATATTCGGAAATATGCTCGATGGCAAATGGAGGGGATGGGACACCGAATCGCGAAAGGATCGCTTGCTTCGATTACTTTTCAATGTACACGTGCTAATAAACGTGGCAATAAAATGGCGAGGAAGGCAGGATTTCTAGAAAGATTTCGAAATCGCGTAATATTTATAAAAAGGTGGAAGACGCAAGAACAAAGATATTTATCGAACTGTTACGGTACAAGGTGTTAACAGATCGATAAACGCGAAACAACGAGGTCGAACGGACCAATTTTGACCTAGGGATAACGTAAGTTTCGAGGAATACGTTAAAACGAATTATCAACTCTCGCGCTATGTCTGCAAATGCAAAATACCTATTAATAGCAAGCCACGTACTCGAAACGAAGAGCCACCATTCCATACCGTTCGAAAGAAATTTACGGCGCGTAGTAAAGTCCAAAGAGTACACTCGCCACGTACCAAGAAACTTCGAACTTCGACGTGTCTTAAGGATTCCATCGACATACGGGTAGAAAATGTTCCATTGTTAACCTAGAGGCTAAAATCCTTCGAAAGAAAGAAAACAGGAGAGAGGAAAAGATGTAAAGTCTTTTATAGTTGATTCTGCGCAACGTGTGCAAACTGTAGACCACAGTTAGTCGACATAGTATTTCGAGCGATTAGCGAACAATCCTATAAGACAGTAGCTATCCTCGTATTCTGTCGTAGACTCGTCTACGCTTTCGTAAAGAATTATTTTCTTCGCTCGAGTATTTATATTGTTTAGTTATTTCTCTCGAAACAAATTTCCACGCGTTATCGAAACGCGAATAATAAAAAAATTCATGTACGTTCCGAGTCTTAAATTTTCTGTACCTACCGTATTTATATCTACGATCGTAAGAGAAACTATCAGTCTTGTTTTCCAACGAAGCGTTTTTTCTTATCAGGTGCTACATTTCATTTGCATAGTATCAAGTATGATACGAAATTTATCACCGTCGAATACTAATTAATTAGTTTATGAACGAAATAGATAATAAATGCATGCTATATGAAAGTCCGAAAGGAACGACGAATTATCAATAAGAAAATGCCGAAACGCGAATAAATACACGTAGAAGATAACAGTCGTGGCTGAGGCGAGAATAGGTGTAACGTAGGCTAACGGGGTGATTGGTTCACGCCAGCATTTTCTATGGCGAATTACGCGAACACGCCGGCCGGTGAACAGGCGAATACTAATTGCAGCTTTTCAAGCATTGGCGTCATTACCGTGGTTCGGTCGTCGTTCACGCGTTTCCACGTCTCCTTTGGAACGCTTTGAGGTTCGTCGAATCGGCTATTTAAAATCCAGCTATGCGCTCTCGATAACCGGCCCTTGCCCAACGGGCGTAATTAGAGCGGATCGTTCGAGTTTATTATGCTCCTTTGAGGATCGTAACGAGCATCCCAGAACCAACCGTACAACACCTCTAGCCGAGATCTGTCTTCATTTCAGACGTTTCTTCGATTCCGTGATGCACCCTCGCTCAACGCGTCGCGTATCATCCATTTTCGTTCTACTTTCTCCGTTCTCCTTTTTCCTTTCTTCCGTCAAATCACTCTTTAGTTTTACGCGTGCAACGTGCTGTAGTTTTCGTCAAACGTAACGGGTAAAACTCGTTTCCAGTCGTTGATTCGATCGATTGCTAAACACGAGTATATCGACTCCATATGCAAAGATCACAGGCAAAGGTAGTCGTAAGTCGCGCTTGCTATTTCTTACGGAAAAGTAGTTTTGAGATTCGCTAAATTGAAACAACATTGTCTGTATTTGCTTTTAAAATCCCTGTCAAAAAATGTCAAAGTATCGCTCGTCGTGATATTAATGTATCGAAGGTACTGAAATATCGTTCGCCTCGAAACATCGTTTGCCTTTGAACGTTATAGGAATTTTATATGTTTTGTCTAGATCGACGCTACAGAGAGATTGACACTACACCATGACGTTTAACTTTTGCGAAATGTTATATCGTATTTACGCACTTTTTCCCCGACAATGTTATCTAAGCGATTAACATCGTCGAACATTTTTCGATCCACGAAATTTATCTTATTTCGATTATTTCTACGAAAATTTGGTAATTTAGAGTTAGTGGTCACCGATAGCCATTGCGCCAGTCAACGCGTTTAATAATTATATCCTCGGCGTTCGTAAAACGTCGTCAACTAATCAGCTGTCTCGAGGAAACTTAAAATTCTGTTTTTTTAATGCTAAAGTGACGTTGTATCGGATCGAAAACGAGAATGTGAACAGAAATGCGTTTATCGAGTTTTATACCTGTGATCTTCGTATACTATACGAACATATCTGTCGTCGCATAAATGTCGCTTTTCAACAAATCAGTGCGAATTTACATTCGACAATCGTTTTTGTTTGTATAAATGTTGTGTTTGTATAAATATTTGTGGGAATATTCCCGCTGCAGTCTATTATTTCCTTATCGATAATTACGATAAAGTTAATCGTTGTACTCGAAAATACTACAACAGTTTGACGTTAATATACACGTTAATAAATATAGCAAAGTATACGAATGTTTGACGATACGATACTTCGTTAACGTAACGAATCATTATCATCGTAAATAAAGTTTTGTAGCGAACGCGCTTGCTTGAAATAAATCTGTCAATTTTACTCGCTTCTACGTACCTACGTAATCTGTACACGATGGAATTTTCGTGTACATAACGGTACACACGGTGTTATGCAAATTTATAAATCTGGTAATCTCCGAAATTTATAATAGATGCAAATTTCATTGTGCAACGGAGAAGGCATGCCAA
This sequence comes from Bombus confusus, assembly GCA_014737475.1. Taxonomy (NCBI): domain Eukaryota; kingdom Metazoa; phylum Arthropoda; class Insecta; order Hymenoptera; family Apidae; genus Bombus; species Bombus confusus. The sequence continues at coordinate 485,576 of JACXIV010000052.1, forward strand.
ACAACGTGGTAAATAAAGAAGTATGTTGAAAAAATAAAATTATTCGTGAGAAAACGTGAACGAAAGGAAGAAAGAAAAGAGGCAGGCAGAAATTAAACAGCAGATAATTCTTCGTTTCAACGAATATCGTGCTGCGCGAAGGTTTTAACGAAAAGAAAGAAGAATAAGAATAAAATTTAATAAAAACGAAGAGAAACAATTACGAAGCGATTTATGGAATGGAACAACGGATGTCGCGTGCGATTTAACTACACAGAGAACGACTCATCCTCGCGTAACAAAAGTACAAAGTTGCAGAATATTTCCGAAGAAAGGAGAAAGGAATATAAATGAATGTAAAATGCGTTACGAATATAACGAAATGCTATCGAAGAATTTGCCAGTAATTAAAAGGTACGAAAATTTATGTTTGCCCGCATCGAAATTTTTAATATGTATAAATTTAATTAACGTATGTATAAAACTAATTCCGACGTTGATAAACGATTTCGACGGGATAAAAGGGTTAAAAATAAAAAGGTATTCGCTCAAATTTTACTAGAATTCGATATTTCGATATCAACAATCCTATAGCATTTTACGTGTGACGCGATAAGATGGAAGGAAACGAAAATTATTTTCAAGTGGCTTTGAACGACGTTTAATTAGAGTTCAAAAAGTACACGCAAAAACGCACATACGGAAAACTCACAAAGGGACGGTAATTAATTAAAAACATAGCATTCCGTGTCTATCATAAGCACATCGCTCGGAGCGATTTTTAAATCTTTTACACAGTTGCTTTTAAACGGTGCAATGTAGTAAGAATACCGGACGTCAGGAGCATCGAATTAAACCGGATTTACGATATACGAGTTCGTTTCGCCGTCTTCGAGAAGGGGAGGAGAAGTTATTTATTTGCCAGGAAAATCCTGTTGAATTCTAGCGCCTGGTTAATATTTTCCAACTCTCCAAACTAGCACCTTCTTCCGAATTATCCCGCGGATAATATCTTGCAACGTGTCCCAGCAATTTCACTTTGGATATTCGAAGCGTTATTTCTACGTTGTATTCGTATTACGTGCAAGATATCTCTCCGATAATCCGACCTACAGATTTCCCGTATCGTCCACCCGTTAAACTTTATTGGTCGATATAATCGCGACAATCGTGTCTCGTTAGACTGCCGACGAAATTTCAAAATCTTTCGTAGTACTTGTATTCGCAAGAAACAGTCACTGTAAATGCTCTCGTTAAATTTATACCGTCGCCGATGACGATAGACATCGTATTCATCCCTATAAACAAACAGTCACAAGGTGCGACGCAACAGTTGTTCGAAGAAATTCGAATAACGTATCCCGTCCATCTTGTAAATCGTTATACAAGTTCCGCGTAGAGTGGAAACCGAGCATCGCGAATCTCGCCCGAGATTTATTTCCTGTTGCCCGAAATCGTCGATTCTCGAAAGGCCCTGGGCGTTAGAGAGATTCGCGGTTTATCAGTTTCGCGCGACTTTTGGTCAGTTTCGCTGTCGGCCGTCAGGAAACAAGCTGAAACAAAGATGGAACGAAAACCGGCCAGCTGCTTTTAACGATGTCCTCCTCCCTTCCGCCGTTGACTTCCGATCGATGCTCGAAGAAACTCGCAGCTTCCTGTTGCTTCAACTTTTCCCTAAAAGGCAGAAGTTTAGCCTCGATACGGAAGGAAGCAAGCTTGCTCTCTTCTGGCTCGTTCGAACGAACCGACGCGATCGAAGGATGTGTAATTTACTGCCATGCTTATCGTGCACGTCGGAAGATTAAACTACGAAAGAGCGACGTGCGACTTGATCGTAATAATTGCAATTACTCGGGCAGCCAGGCGAAAGAACGGCGCTCGATATTAAGGTGAAAGGCGGAACGTCGAAAGAGACGAATTTTCTTCTTCCTATTTTCTTTCATCGAAAAATGCTCGACCGGAGAACGCATTTTAGAATTTCTCTCTCGCGTTTCGAACAAGTTGAAAACTCTGTTAATTCGCTTAATTCGTTCGATTCCGACAAAGGACGATTGCTTTACGAAAGAAACTTTCTTACTCTTCGTCTTCTTCGGGTTCCCTCTTTTTGTCTATTTATTCTTACGGAAAAATTGCTCGTCGCGAAGCACTCGCTTAATATAGCTAGATGCGCATCCCTGCAGTTTCATGGCATGCAGTTCGCCTGCATATACGACGCTCCGTATGAAATGCATCTCTGGAAAATGAGAAATTCCTGGTGGCGGAAAAGGGAAAAAAGGGAAAAGGGAAAGAGACATGGGACTAAACTGAATTTTCTAGTAAACGATTTCATTGATTTCTAATAATTCGAGAGAAATCAAATGGCAAGTGCGCCGTCTGCTGTTCCGCGTTCCAAATTGTTCGTGGTTGCTGGCTATTTAAATTCGATCAAAACGAAGATCAACGAGACGAGGCAGTTGTCGGGAACGTTAGAAAATTCATTGCAATAATTTCGATAATTAGCAGTGGGAAACTATCGGAGTAGAAGGTTACTCGAGCGTTCGAGAACGAAACACTCATGGCGGAGGAAAAGGACATGGGCGGAGGAGAGAGGCGGTTTAATTTCGTAAAGATACCTCAGCCGTTTGCGGTTTCTTGTTTCGGGGTGAATACCGAGGGAACGCGAACTCCGTTGACGATATTTAAATGCTAAGCAGCCGCGCGAACTACCGTTTCACCGACTTCCGACCTCTCCACTAGGACAGCATAACCTCGGAATACGTTTAAAACCACCTGATCTCTTCTTATTGCTCCGCCGTTCCTTCTCCCGTCGTTACCTAAGTCTTATCTGTTAAACATCGGCCTTTGAAATTCCAATTTGAACGAAATGACTGAAAAAAGAATTCGTACCGGTTCTCCTGACCGTAAACCGTGTCCTCGCTGGTTACACGAAGTCCGTGGAAAAGGAAGAATCTGACACTTGGAACCTGCTTCCTTTCCACTGCGACGCTATCCACGATTTGAATACCGATCGTTTCAAGTATTATCGTGTCTCGTCTCTCGCTCGTGGAGGGTACAATCGATTAAATTGGTTTAATTTCTTGAAGAATATCAACGCGTGTGCGTACATTCGTCTTTTGATCGAACTAAAGCCATCTGTGGTCTACGCGTACGTGACCGATTCTAGACAAAATATTACGATAAAAATAAAGGAGTGATCTGTACGCAAGTCGAGGACTCTTAAGTATAAACTTGCAGATAATTTGAACGAGTCTCTTGACCCAAACGTAGACGAAGCGAAGTTCCATGTTTTCACGTGCAACGGTACTCGAAATCTTAATTAATTAATTAAATTTTGTAATTGAGATACCTTAACCACGGTGCGTCTTAACTTCTCAGAACGAATTACGTACACTATTAAACGCCGGTACGAATATGCGACTGATAAACTAAATTCGTCGTTAGTTTCATCGAATTCACACAGTTTCAGAAAACAAATTATTTTAGAATTAACTCTGGTCTATCGTGAATTACCTGCTGAATTATGTATAAATATCGTATATTCTTATATACGTTCTAAACGATGATCCAACCGCATGGTGTGTAATTGCATTAAATTACGACGTGTTATTCCATTTCGAAATATTTGAGTAAATATACGTTGGTTAACTTTTTGACAAAAATAAAGATATTAGTCTTGTAAGATGCGCGTAAATCGAGATACATATGAGATATCTGTACGTATATAGAATCTTAAGGAAAGATTATCTTTTTCCCTGGAAATAATTTTTTGCGCGTTAGTTTTCAAAAATAATTTCTACCCTTTAACCGAGTGTCGCGTTTTTGACGTCCAATTTCCTGCATCAACGAAAGCGTCTAAACAAGCCGTAAAAGCCACGATCGATACTTTACGACGCGGTCCTCCTTTTCTCGTCAAAGATCGATCGATAATCTTCGTGTCTGAAGAGAAGCGTAATCTTGGAGTAAACATCGTAAGAAATATCATTTTTCCGTCTATAGCAAATACTGATTTCTCGGATGTTTTTGAAATAAACGTCCTTTTAATTTCAGTAAACGTTTGATCCGTAGAAAAGTATCTCGTGGAAGGAAGAAAATCTGCTTCGTTACTAAGATATCGAGAATCAAATTAAATGTAACTTTTTAGGCGAAATTGAATTACGCATCGCGGAAGCATTGCGCGTAAGTAATTGTACCGTGGAAGAAGAATGATAATTCATTTATAACAATGGTAATTGAAGAACATCCGCGTCAAAGGAAATTACACGGAAAGCCGAAGAAGAGACAGTTCGATAACTCTGAATAAGAAAAGTATGCAAAGGATGGAAATCGAATTTTTCAAAATGTAACGAATACGAATTTATCGAAGCAAACGTGTAGGATTTTATGCATTTCGATCGTGTCAAGTTTATGGGGTGATAAGAAAAACATAAGGCGTTGTGTTTGCCAGAGCAGTATTCGCCCAAATTCAGGCCTATGGAAATGCCAACAATGTCGTTGAAAGGGTAGCTGAAAGGTAGAGAAATAGCGGTATCCATTTTATCCTCGCTATTACTTTCCGAAATGTCTTCTCGTGCAAAAGGGAGGCAGGATCGCAGTGAAAGATGAAGGGGTCCTTCGCTATATCGAAACGATGAGCTACAGAAAACCGCGAGTAACGAGCTATAAATAAAAGACGATCGATATCGTACTTTCTAATCTGCAAAGCTTGACAAGTTATAAATTGCTAGAAATAAATTACGAATAAGCGCAAGTTACACGCGTAGTCCGTCGAAGCAGCCGTTTTCCGGTTGCTGCTATTTACATCGGCGTTTCCTTCTATTTACATCTAGCGGTTCTTATCGCGTATATATGTTTTATATAAAATTATAATTATGAATATTCAATTTTAGTCAGAATAATTCTGGGAATTCTGCCGTTGGCATTAAAGATGCAACGAAATGCTAAACGTATCTCTCTGCTTCTTGCTTCGATATTACGCACCGTCTATTTATCAACGCAGTTGTATATCGCTGTGAAAAGGACAGGCAAAATTTATTCGCCTTAGGTACGATTAACGTTCCAAAATTACGTTACTGAAATTACCACTGCAATCGTTTAACGAACAATCGCTCTTCGTACTCTAATTTTCCATTTTAGTTCTTCGACGCAGAAAATAACTCGAACGTTTTGTGCGCTGCAGCGCGTATCTTTTAATTCTTTAATGCGCCAGTCCAGCGTAATGGCTATCGTGCTACGTTACGCTTACACGAGAAGCATCGGAACGGCTTGCGGGGCCATCGATTAGAAGGAAATTGAATAGAACGAAATTGGGACAATAGCAACAAACGCCGGTGAAACGCGAGTACGGTGCAATAACTCGCGCGCAAACAAAAATCACCGCTGTCTCTGCATTCTTTCCGTTTATAAATCAACCACGATGATCGATAAAGCTCATAAAGAAAACGCTATAGCCGCCTGTCTGCTGGACACATTGCGACCAATTAATTTCGATTATCCTTTCAACGATGGCTTTATGCGACTCGAACAACGCACTAAGCTAATCGTGCTCTTCGATTTCCGGCGTTGCCAGGCGTATATCATTCGCTAGGTAGAAATTAAACGCGACTTTGCTTCCACCGAGTGGAAAAGAGATAAATAGCGAGCGAAAGAGAAAGAGTAAATCTTTAGCGTTTCCATTTTAAAGAAACTTTTTCACTCGGTCGGCGATTCGACGCGTAAATTGGTTCTTTTTCAGCGGTGACTGGCCCGCTGGCAGTGCGCTGTCTCCTAATACGTTCAATGCGCGGCATTCGATATAGCAGCGCGATACAACCGACTGCGATATAGCAGAGACCACGGCGATACGAGCAACCGGTCGGTTTCGGGTCGTAATCTCGCCCGAGCCGTAACAGTTCCGTCTAGGAGTAAAAAACGTAACGTTTATCGCGTTCCGTTTTGCGATCCACTGACATAGTCACGGGAAAACCGACCGGAGAAACTGCTCGCGCCGTATACGTCCGCCACGTCCATGGACCATCATAGATAAATTGCTCGCGTTTCTTTTTAAGTGGAATTTGATGCTTTTGGGAAAGAGAGTGAAACAGGTAAAATTGGGTGGGAAGTACCACGACACAGCTACCTACGATATATACGTACAACCACGTACCTGATTTTCTGTGGGGAAATTTTAACAGGTTTCGTCTGTGTTTCCAATTCTAGCTTGTTACTTTCAAAACTGTATTATTATTTGATTACGTATGCCGGATCATTTGTTATTACTGTACCTTGGATATCGATACGTAGTTACGTTCCCAAGAGATGAGTTTGACGAGCTAGTTGTTCTCTGTACCACGTCTAGTTCTGGCTTATTTTTCCTGACGATGTTGACTGTATATATGAACGTAGATTTCATAATAGATCTCGCGTAATTTCTAAGCGGGCCGCATATCTTATAGATCGAAAAGCTCTGAAGTTTCGAAAAACGTATTTAATTGAAGCTAGTTCTCAAAATGGCTTGCATTAACAACCAGCAACAGCGAAGGTAAATAGGGGGGAAATTAGATGAAGTAGTCGACAAGACCCTTTTCACATCTGTTCCGGTAGCTGTATTAATTCGAAACCCGTTTCGCGCGTAAATCGTGTTATTGGTGAAAGTGATCGGATCTCAAAAGCAAATGGTTCGCGAATTCGCATTCATCGCGACACTTCCTTGATTCGCATAATTAGACGCATTCTCGAGAATTTCGCAACGCTCGTTTACGGTAATAGGATTAATTGCGTTTTCATATTTCCAGATTATACTGAAATCCATGGAAATATACGTTGATCTCATATATATATATATATATATATATATATATAGCAAAGACGTTAAGTAAGATAAAAGAACTTGAATACAATAGAAAGTTTCATTTGTATAACGACCAAGTTCTGCGAAGGAAATTAGATGAAATACATTGAAATTTCTTCCACTATATATTAAATTTGATATTCGGATTAAGGAATGGAACGGCTTGCAGCATATTCTATGAACTGTAAAAGTAGAAATAAAGAGACACGCTGTGTTTAACAATCTCGAGTTTAAGAGAAAGACATGAAAAACGGCGATACGGTCGAGATAGCACCGGTAGGCGAATTAGAATGGAGGATTTACGAGAATCGGAGGAGCAATTGAGCCGCGTATAATGGACGGAATGGCTCGAATTCAAGATGTTCGTATCCGGAACGCGATAACCTAAATTTAACAGAGAAGTAGAGATCAGCAACGTTTATGTATCCGTCGAGTGTCGTAAGACCTCTCTGTATGTCAGAATCGAATCGAATGTAAAATCGCGTTGCTGCTACTGCTGCGTGAACTTGAAGCGATTCCGTGGAATTGGCCGAGATTAAAAGTCTATTCGGAGTTCAATCGATGGAAAATAGCTCGAAGCGTTGCTTTAGCGGCCGCTCGCACGTTCTGTGTTGGTATCGCTAATTTCCTTTTCCCTCCACACTGCAAATTACGCCTTCCTGCTATTCGCCTAAAATTTACTTTTATCTCTTTTCTTGATCTCCGTATCTCAAGTCCGTCTCGTTGGTCGAGGAAATATTTCATTACTTTAAATCGTGGGATATACAGAAATTATCTACTACGATTATCGTAATTACGATTGCTTCAACACGGAAGAATTATATCATTTTGTTGTATTTTTGGCAGTAATTTATTAAATCTATCGGAATAATTTACTCGCAGCACCGTTATAACGAACTGCTCTCGAAAATCGAATTTTCCGCATAATTCGCTAGATCGTTAATAATCTTGTTAACATTTACGGAAATTTGTGCTCCAACTTTCGAGGATAATCGTAGGGTAATTACCTTCGTGTTACCTATACATTTTATCCTTGATCGAAACAGTCCCAAATTATGCGTACCGGACGTACTACGTGGTATTTTTATGTTAATGCGTTAAAAATTATCTTAACGTGCTTCTCATTTTGCGAAATATCGCACATTTCTATCTTTTTTTTTTCAAATTGTTTCAAAGATATTTAAGCAGCTTCGTGAACTCGCTAATGTATTTCAGATCTTGATTGATAGAAAAACTGCCTCCTTACAGGTTAGCCTTCTTTTACCAATTAGTATCACGAGATACTTTATAACTTGTCAAACGAATATCGTAGAACAACTCTAAATCTATCGTAAAATTCAATAGAGAAAGCAATTTAACTTCTACCATATTCCTATATAGCAGTAGGTTTATGAAAGTAAATGTTATTAAAATTATGATAGGAGTACAATGAAATTGAAAATGCGGCAAGATTACAGACGTAAAAAATATTGGAAAAAGTTATCGAGGAACTTTATTTACGTTACTCTCGAAATATGAATTATCGCACAGAGATTAGACAGGAGCAACCTAATTATAGAGAACGATAGAGTGAGCCTTCTAAGAAAGGTTATTAATCATCGAGGAATTCTTTTGACTCGGCTGCCTTTAGCCGAACACAAAAATCTGTTAGAAAGCGTAAAACTCTCTTCATCAGATATTACCCACCACTGACATAACGGTGTTACCTCGGGTTGCGTGTTTTCATCCACTCTCGTGCATACCTTCCGGATTAAATCGATCGATGATTAAAATAACGAAGAGCCTATATCGCCGATGAAACATTCTGCCAAAGTATGTATCACGAAACGATTAAGGCTTGATCCTATATTTAGAGATACCAAAACCGCCAAATAAAATATGTTTCCTTTCTCCCCTGCAAGGTATTCCGTATTATCGATTACGTACGCGATTAATTTTGAAATGGAGCGATTAAAAGATTTTTAAAATTAATAACAAGTTACAAATTTTCTTGACAAAAGGCGGTGCTTTGATTTTCTTGCTCGCGCGTATCGAGATCACCAGCAAACAGCTTCGTAACATAATTATAGTAAAATATTGACGTTGATATTAATAAGTTACACAAGTTGATTTCGGTTAAGCGTTTCGGTGGGATTCGCGAATCGCTCGAATCTCGCGGAGGAATCTTGGTAGGCCGAAAGACAACTTAAATCGCGCGCTTACGTTCGAGAAGCGTACTACTCGATACCTAAAGCACACTTACAAAAAGGACAAAAAGAAAAAGCTGTATTTGATTAAAATAGAATTTACTGAATTATTCATGTCAGTTACAAGTTTCTTTTCCATAGTTCTAGCATCGCCATCGTCCGCAGCAAGAAACTATATTTCCCAGTTGGACTTTCCTTCGCTACTTCTCTTTCATATGCATAAAGTTTGAAGCGAGTTAACTAAAATTTTTGATCACGTTCTAGGACGAAAACGATAGATCTTTCGTATGTACGTATTTTTATACGTATGCTTATATATTCTGTATCCCATAAAGTTGGAAAGTCGTATGTTTCTCTTGGATCTTTCGAAATTAAAATCGAAAATAAAATATATATTTCATTCCGAATTCGTAGCCGAAACTTCTCCGCAAATCGATAGAGGATTTCGTCGCGATTCATAAATCATGGACCCTCTTGAACACACTCGAGATCGCGTAATCGACGAAAGCAAGCATGTATTGCTATTGAACTGGACGGCTGGATACAAATTTATCTCAAACGATCGCAATCTACTCGATTTCGAATCGAGAATGGTTTATTTTTCATCGTGCCATCGCTTAAAGCTGTTATAAATTATCTCCTCGTATTCTTTTTACCTTGGCAGACACCTTCGAAAACCAGCTTCTACGATCTATCTTATACAAGCTAGCTAGCTTAATACCGTACTTTGGAGGAACATTAATTTCGCGAGAAAGTAAATGTCAATTATTAAAATTATCCTATCCTTTTGTTCGTTTCGGTAATTTTATCATATTACATATAGTAGTGGAGAAAAAATCGATCTTTATTTACACGATTATTCAAATTCTTGTATCTCTTTTCGTCACTTACGTCGTTCGATGTAACTTGTAACTGTAATTCTAAACTATCTTTAGTATGTCTCGTAATTCACCGAAGGTGGATACGCAGCGTTATCGATGAAAAGTCGCGTTCTCTTGGCTCGAATTCGTCTCTGAGATAAACGCCAGGGAAAACATCAGGAGATTTTGATTAGGCAGAAAGTTAAATGAAAAGCAACGAATATTCTTTTCGTCAAGTAGCGAGATCGAATATCGGATGCATATGTACAAAGCAATTGTTACAACGATTCTGCGATCGAATCGTTCCTCCTTGAACCGTTGTCTTGCATCGAACCAAACAGAAAAGAAACAACAGGAACGCGCGAATAGCACGAACTTGACCATCGTTTTGCAAGACTCGTTAAGAACAATTCGCTACTGTGGGTGAATTCCACCGTAAACCAGTTCCCATCGTTTGCACCGCAATAGAGGTAACCCTCTAGCATCGGTATTAAACTTATCCAACTTCATCCCCTGCCGTAAGGCCTGTGCCTCACCCAGTTAGGGTTAAAAAAGTTCCATGCAGCTCTATCTATTCGAGCCGCGCGCGTTCCTTCTCTTGCTCTATGAGCTTCTGTTTTGCCTCCGTTCTTCCTCTCCTTCTTTGCTTCATTTTTCTTCGCCTCTCCGCAATTCCTGCAATCTTCCAACGTTCTTTCCTCTTTTTTCACTGGCAGCTACTTACTTCTTGGCCAACTTTTCTTCCCTTCGCCATTTTCCTGCTGCTTAACGGCACTGACGTTGGCGATTTAACCGATCCCGTCGAAGAACCGGTTCCTGTACGATGAATCGACCAACGTTTAATTAAGGTTGCGAGGAAATTGCAGCATCAATTTCAAGCCAAAATTTTGTTCTTCTGCTCTTATTCGTCTCGTAGTCGTAGTTAAGTAGATAGTTGCCGAATGATCGTACGTGGCTATAGGATTATGACTACTTGGAGCGATCGCTATCACGCGCATCGCTCGTTTGTCCAGTCGGTTAACTCCGCGAAACCAAAAATAGAAAACAATCGATGAAATTATGTAAGATAAGCGAATATATGACCTGTGAACGGCTCACGTGCGAAACGAAAGTGAAACGATGTAAACGCTACACCGATCTAGTCCATAAATCGGAAAATAGAGAACGATAATTTTGATGTGTTATTTTCTTGTAAAACGAAAGAAACTTTTGGGACAAACTAATACTTGCGATAAATGGATTTGTGGAAGCTAATGATCCGTCTCTTGAGAATCGAACATCTTAATCTTATCCATGCAACGAAGTTGAGAAATTCTTAGCAATTTCTCTAAATTTTGAAAGACTTACCTGCAGGATATGCGCTTTATGCGCGAGTGCGTAGACGGTTAAAAGCAAACGAGATCGTCGAAGAGAATAATTGATTAATCAGAGACCTACATAATACGGAAGGTTAATAAATAAGGAAACATTCGTTGATTAAAAGAGGTTTCGCGTAGGTTAATTTCGTTTATAAGTGTAAAGTTTTACCATAAAGTAAAGTACGTTATTAACTAACGAGCTCGTGCTATATTTCGTACCATCTTCGATAACTTAACTTCTCTCGACCGTAATCTTTTGAATATCAAAGTTAGATCACCGACGAACTAATATTCGTGCCTTTAGAAACTACTTCGTTCTAGAGATTAAATAAAAGAGCTTACTAAAAGGGCCGCTTAATAAATGACAGTACAAAATATATTATATATGTTCCAATTGCAAATGTAATACGTACAAATTCTGAAGAAATAGAGAAGCGACTTTAACGTCTCGTTAGACCCTTACAACGGGATCGTCCATCTATCTCGATGAGTTTCTCGTTTTCAGACAAAATTAGAATAAAACGTGTTTCTTTAGGGGGCAAATGTCGAGCATAAAATATGTTGAAAACGTGCGATGCAAGATAAAGCTTTTATTTGAGATAGTATACAAATTTAAAAACTCCAAACACGTATATACGATAATTATTTTGAACTGCTCGCTATTCTTTATTTCTTTCTTTCTTCCTTTCTTATTCCAAACGTTGTTCGAAAAAGTTGTAATATCGACACATTGGAAAGATCGATAATTCGATAAATTTTCGTGCTCGTATAAAAAAATTATCCTATGCTAGCCAGAATAAATGTAACAACCTTTTATTACAACTTTCTTTTTATTAAAATACATTTTTTCGTTTTATCCCCCTGTGCGTCGAACAAGGCTTCTTTATCGCGTAAAGCAACGTAAGCTGGACGCGGTGAATATTCGCTGGATGTTTATTTTAAAGCTACGTGTCAATCTGTCAGGTTCGTTTAAACTTGCTTACCGAGTTTATGCTCCCTTCCAGATAGTTGTATAATTATTTCACCAAGCTGATAACACGTCGATGCATGCAGTTTCGGTCGATCCGCCAAACTGTCGAATTAACTGGACACGCTCTGTATGGCTGTTAATCGTCGGTAAAATATGGGACAACATAGTAAAAGAAAGAAAGAGTAATTAAGAGAATGGTTTGTTAACGATAATGGACAAGCTGGTACGTAATGGTAGGAGGAGATCAAATTATTTTGTTTGAACAAAGTTTGGAATTAGTAGAAATCAGTCGTAAGTGAATTAAATTGGTATATCGGGAATTGGGTTTGATTTGGTTAAAATTGAACCAAAGCAAAGAGAACAAAGAGAAAAGTTCTTCGTTTATTCTGGTATAACTTTTTAGTCGAATCCGTATAGACAAGCTAAACGAATCACTCGCGTCAAATTTCATACGTATCGGGAATAAATTCTATTTATGTAGAATTTTCAGCGAAACATAGACATCGTTTCGTGGCATTATTCGACGGCAAAAGGAAGGAGAAGCGGACAATTAACGCATACGTGCCAATTTGTTCGAATATTCTGTTGCTGGTGAAAACGGTGAAAACTGGCTTTCCAACTCTGACTTTCCATACGTTCATACGCTAAAAGACAGTCGCGAATGATCACCGTGTACAACTTTCGAACAATAACAGAACTTAGTTAAATACGTTATACGATTAATCGTTGCGACATTTGTGCAGTAGCAACGACGAAACGATTGAAAAAGTTCCGCGATAACGTAAATGCTTAACATGGCCGATAAAAAACTAATAAAAAACTAATAAAAAAACTGGGGAGTTAACAAAAACGATAAAAACGATAAAAACATCTCGGAACAGTACGTTGAACATCCAATAGGGGAAAAGGTAGGATGGAAAGTAAAACTGACCGAGATGAAACAAACGGGAATATTAAAAAATTTGTCGAACAAAAATGGGATATGTGATCGTGGAACGAGACGAGAGCGATGCGAATTTCCCGACTGAAGAGAACTCATAGTTAATTCAACGATGAAATCCGGCTAAATAATTAGCGGTTCACGCGCGTGTATAGAAATTAAACGATGTTAAAGCGGACAAATTGGATAGGCGATTACCGAACGAAACGCGAAAACGACGAACGTGGAAATCGTGCTTTCGAAAATGAAACGCGAGCGAGGGAGGAAGTGGAAGGCAAGGAAAAATCGTATCGAACGAAGTTGCTTTCGAAGTCGGTGTCGAAACGAAATTTACAATATCGATACGGTTCTCGTTAACTGGCCGTCGTTCGTGTAATTTTGATTTCTCGAAACGATTCTAGCTAGCCCTTTTGCCGCTCGTCCATCGCGCGAACGAGAATTCGATAAAGGCGAACTTTTACTCGTGTGCGGTGAATACTCCCGTTTCGAGCGCGATCCGTATTAGTTTCGATCGGCGATTCGACAGGTTATAACGTTTCCGAAACGCGAATATGGCGGGGGCTGATTTTTAGACAGTTGAAAACCAATGGAAACTTGAGAAGCCAACTGGTTGCAGTGGAAAAGTTCGCAAGAAGAATGGGAAAAAAGTTACTAAGAAGGATAGAAGATACGATCTGGGTAATAAATTCTAGAGACAGCCAAATAAGAAATGTATCGAATGGAACTGAAGAAAGTAAGTCGTTCGTTTCTTCGCGATCGAATATTAATCGTAAAATGAAATTAAAAGATCGATAAAGATTGGAGTTGATCGGTTCGATTTCCGAGTTTACGTCTGAAATCTCGAATTTAACAATACATTCGCGCTATTCCATTAATTATCAGCCTCGCGTCATACGGCGGCTTTAAATTAATCGAGCATGAAACGAATTGCCTGTTGATGGAAATAAACGCTCGAGGAGAAACACTTGCAAGGCTGTTGATCCGTTTCGTCAGCGAAACGCGGATAGTTTGTTTCCTTTATAGCCGCGTACAGTCAGCGATCGCAGCGTCTTAAACGAGAACTCGTGTACCTTTATCCCTGTGATATCGGCGATTCACGCTTATGGCAACGCATCGCTTCTACGTTATCCAGCCCTCGCGTTTAATCGCAACGTTTGCCCGACTTTCACGGAGCTTCGAGGTTAATTTATCAAAGAGTCGATACACGGTCGCTGTTCATCTTCCAGCCGATTTCAAGATGGTTTGCAGCCGGTGGTATTAGAAATTTTGAATTAGAATTCCGAACGCGCGCTCCTCCCTCGAGGAAAGTCCTACGAAACCATGAAAAACTGCTGAACTTGATAGGACGGAAGTAGCTGCTGGAAAGAGGACAAAATTAACGGTATAGGTGGTTAGATAAGCGCGCGCGCGCGTGTGTGTAGAATAGTATATGAGTAGCATGGTTCGAGTGTGTGGGCGTTCTTGGCAGGGATCAGGGCTAGAAGTAAAACGTCGTCGAGTAGTTGAAAAAGAGGGAGGAAGAAAGACGGGTTAATTCTACGGACAAATAAATTTCGACGGTACGTTGCTTCCGGACTTCGCATCCACGTTCGTCTCCACGTGAAACGAAAATATCTTTCCCGGGAATTAATAGAGCGTCGCGGTAGTTCCAATCTATGAAACATTCCAAGTATTCGAACAGTCGGTAACAGATCAGTTTCACGCTTATGGCTAGTCGGAACTCTAAATTTTCATATAACGGGATTTAGAGGAGTCTCGATAAGGATTCCCACGCGATTAAGGTAAAATTCCCATAATCGTATAGGTAAGCAGCAAACGCTTAAATTACTTAATCATCGTATTGGATCAAAGAAATCATAGGATCGTAGAAATTTGGAAACGCGACGCGATCTGCGATCGAATGTTTAGACCAACAGCTAGGCTTTTTAAATATTAACTTAAAATAAAAGGATTCGAGGATATATTTATATGTTTACATACTTTTGTTACTGCTGCACGTGCAAACCTCCGGAAAGAACGTTCTTCTATATATCTGACTGGCGCTGCAACATTACGTAGCATATATTTTCAAATTCCGGGTAAAAGTAAAATTTTAGCTTATACGTTTCATATTACAAATTAAAAATGTAACGCTGAATTAAATGTTGGATATCGCGAGAGCTCGAGCGAATTTTCGTCCGACCTTTTTCCGACTAAGCCTGGAAATATCGAGCAATAGCGGGTAATAACCCGACTACTTCGCACTACCAGCTCTGTAGGAAAAGTAGCACAGCTGAAATTTATCTAGCTTCGCCAACACGTACATACGTATTATACATGCGTTCCTAAGTATTAGGACACTTCCTGGTTTTCTATAAAATGCGACGATTGGTTTAAGCTACCAAGCAGACGGTTGACCGATCGCGTTGATTTTCTATTCGTGCAAGATAACGGTTGCAAGAGAGATAATAGAAACCAAAGGCGACTTCCAGAATTCGTTTAAGTAACAGTCGAAGAGCGCAAAAGAGGAGAAATTGTATGGTATAATATATTTTTGTTTACAAAGTATATGTAACGCCTACGCACGCGAGCGAATACATGTAGATGAATTTCACACTGGCACGTTAAAGAATAATACAGTTGCTTTGACACAGTTTCCCGTTGCCAAATAAAATCTAACAAACTCTGGTTGATTGCGTTCGCTTTTCGACGACGTCTTCCTCACGAGGTCGTACGAGCGGAGTCTGGCTGGAAACTCGGCTGAAAATTCGATTAGGATATCCGAATCGAACGTCAAAGTTAAATGTCTCCATGCTCGGAGGTAGAAAGCGTCTCTATCGCGTGACTGATAAAAGAAATCCGTGTTCGGTAGGTGACGTGAAAGGAACAACGCTGAAAGCCTAGGTTGCCAGCCACGGCGTGTAAATAAAATCGCACGCGAGCCTTCCGAGTCAACGCTGTAAATACGTGTTAACTGAACCGCAACTTTTATTCAAATATCGTGGTACACGGCCGTAGCTAGGTAAGAAGCTCGTTCGTGACTCGAATCTTTCGTTTCGAACCGATGCCGTGCCGATCAAACCGATGGAACAACCTTGGCAAACCTCGTCGCGAAGAATGGAAGGCCCGAGAGATGAGAGAAACGACGCGAAAATCGAAAGTACACGTACAGTTGCTCGCAGCCGAAGGCTACGTAACGCCGCGTTCACCCGTGTTCTCCGTTTACGATTGATTTCGCTAGCCGTGGTTGTGCGGTCCGCGGATTTTTTGTTTCATCCTCGTGGACATTGGCCGTTACCGATGGCGGTTACCGATCGCGAGTAGAGATTTTTTTTACATTTTCTCTAGATTTTTTCTACAGCCGCAAATGGGAAGGTAATTTGGGAAATTGCTGTCGTTCGTTGAGCGTAATGTCGGTTGAACAACGACGAAACGAATTTGCACGGGTTTAGCGATAAAAAGAAAACGTTTCATTGGAGGATAGAGGGATATGTGCTTAAAATTAAAATTACAGGGAGGACGAATTCAAGATGATTCTTATTTGCGACATTCTTGTTTACACGCGGGAATCGCGTTTATACGTAACGGGTAAATTAATTTAGACGAACACCGAGTAAATTTGACCAGGAACATCGACTGTACGTATGTACGGTTGTTTGGATAGATCAAAGGTAACCACGCGTTAAACGCGTTAAAGTTCTTAAAACAACCGATCGCGAGGTATCCCGAAAGTTGGCCGTGTTCTCTTTGGTTTACGAGATTACGATGGAAAAGGACGAACTAGAACGGAGAACGCCGCGTCGATTCTTTGTTTCGTTCAACGAATTCCCCGTCCAACGGTGCTTAATTATACTTTAATTAAAATCCGCGCACGCTGCCCGTGGGAAAGTTTCAGAAGTTAATCCCCGCGGAGTCCGCGATACTTTCATATTAGCAGGCCAACCGGCCGTTCCGCGCCCGCTAAAATAAAACCAGTTAATTACGTTATGGCCGTGGCATCGAACCCCTCCGCTCCTGTACTCTTCTCTCTCGTTTCAACCATTCGAATATCGTCCGCTGGCCATTTCGTTTCGGAAAACCTTGAAATATCGTCGACCCGGTTAATGCGAGGCAGAGATATTTTAGAAATGATTTCCGCTGCGAAACATTTGCGAAAGTCATTAACGTATTTTTTAAACGCTAGCAACGGCTCGAAAAGCAAGCAAGCAAGTATTTCTCGAGTTTCCATGGAATTTGACTTTAACAGGAAGAACAGGAAGATCAAACTACGCGACCGATTACACTTTTCATCGAATCTGCTGGCGAAGTTAATCGATGTATGCGAACAGAATGGCTTCGAACGCGGCTTGCAGGTAACTTGAAGCCCCCCGTTGGTGCATGGATGCAGTTGAAACTATCGTGATATCCGGTCGTGTGTTTCAGATGACAGGAATGTCGAGGCAGCGGTACGCGAACCGCAGCAGCGGGAACAGATAAGGAAGGGAGGAGCCACGCATCGGGCAATCATGTGTAGTGTCATGTGGCTCCTTCGGCTCCTAACGACTTGCTGCCTCGTTTACCTATCGGCGTCCGACTCTCATACAGGTACGTGGCTACGAATTTTTCATCGCGATATTCGATATCGCGTTTTTCCAAATACCCTATCGGTCGAATTGTAAAACCGAAAAATCGAGGACCAAGCTCGATTTAGGCGAACCAGGTGGTCGTCCAAAGCTCGATCTTTCCTTAATTTCGGCCTTGCGTTTATCCTTGGTATTTCTCGTTCAACGACTAAGAATCGTACAACGATATTAGAAATTTATATTGTTATATTGTTCCGACGACACTAGAATCGAAATATATCTTGTCTATTATTTTTCATAATATTATTCGTGCGTATACGAGTTCTTGAATTTCGCGAAAATTTATTATCGCGTTTTATTATTACCGTAACAAACTTCGTTAAAGACAGCCCGGTAACGAGCTGATATTAATATACGCTTTATGATCGTCATTTACGTTCGTGCATATTACGTTCGTTAGACATTGTATGTGTACGTTTGAAACGTGACGAGCTAGTTAATCAATCGGAAACCTATAGCGGCTGATAATAATCTGCGAGTATGGAGGCGAGTAAACGAAACAAATACGTAAATAAATAAAAATCGATTACTCTGTCAAAGTAGATTGTCGGCCGAATTAAAAATAATGGAAATTAATAAATTAATAAGAGACTAATTTCGAGCCTAATAAAGTAATTTACATCGTTAAATAGCGAACATTTATACGCGGAGGAAGGAGATAAAAATTCGGTTGGCTGGCTAAATATTACAATCGGCGCTGTGCTTCGAATATTTCGTATTCTTATATCTATTTTGCGCCTTTAAATTTTCAATAAATGACACGAACAGCCGCGGTCTGCTTATCATCTGTCGTGCACGATCTCTTCGTCGCGCGTTATTCCCATAATTTTTAATATATTTGTTCGACACGTGACGCCATTATACATTACATAAAATCATCGAAATGGATGACGGAGGGGTTCGATAGAAGTGTAATCATTGGACAATCGAAGAGATCAAACATCCTCCATCGGCTTCGCGTTCCCTTTGACATTCGACCGAAACGCGAATACACCGGCGTTCTCTCATTAATCAGAACCGTGCGACACGAACGATCCATAGAACATCGTATCGAGAATATCGAGTCGGTCGAACAATCACGACAGGGGCTGTTCAAGAGCCTAGAACCTGCGATGCGCTAGAATCACCTATAATCGCGTCATCCGTGCGCTGGATTTCGATGAGCCACGTCGATCTATCATCGGATTTATTAATTTTCCATCTATCACGCTCCTATGATTATGCCATATTCTTGACATAAAACAGATATGATAAGATCGAGGTAATAAAATTACACCGCTATCGGGAACAACCTGTACAAGCCGAGAACCTATTAAGAATTTAATTTTACGGAAACTCGATACTCGAGTAAATAATTCGACATTTTTATTTCGTTGTAGCGCATACAAAATGACGTATGAAAGAGCGGACACTGCAATTCGTAGATCTCGTTCTCCGCTACTGTCAAATTATTTACAAAAGTACGGAGCTCTACCTAAAGCTGCTAGCTACATCTGTGATACTTCGATCGTTCGACGTTCGATCTCGCGTTCCTTGTCGCTATAAATTCAAGCAGTTGTCCATACTCGGGAAACAAGGAACTAAACAAGCAGAAAAAACAGCATTTTCACGCCCTGGTTTCCACTTTAACCAGACGTCGAGTAGCTGTCCCCCTTGTCACGCGGAAAACGAGCGCGTTTACGAGAATAGTAGCGCGAATTAAATCGACGGTGGCCAACTGGTTGCGTCGCGCGTTGAGTCACGCGTTTGATTAAGTAATGAATTGCGTGAGGAAAGAACACGGGACAGTGGCGCGTGCGTAAAACTAACGAGATCGAAGCGGATAGAATCGGCGCGGCGATCTATACCACGCGAGGGAAGACTCCATTAAGCGAGCCGCGGAATTAGTTTCCATGAAATTCAGATTGCGCACGGTTATAAATCCTAAACGTCGCGACTATGTAAATTCATCGCCGTCTTCGTCTTCGTCTTCGTCTTCGTGTTCGGCAGGGTAAATGCGACCGTTTTCCTTCTTATTACCAGCGTAATTACGATGCGAGCAGCCGTGACGTCCTTCCGCGCCACAAATTGATTTGCACTCGGTAATCTAAAATTTAACATACCTAGCTTCCGGCGCAGCGCGGCGTGCCGTACGATCCAACCACCACAGAGACAGAGATAGTTTTAATGTTTAATCGGGAAACCGTTCTTCGCTCGTTTCGCAAATACACCGGGGCTCGTCTAACACGGCTCGAATTACCTTTAATTGCTTTCGAATTTATCTTCTCTTTGATTAGATGTCGCGTACAGGAACGTTTACACAAGCGCTACGAGCTGTGCAAGTTGAAGAAACCCCTTTTTGCTCGTTTTTTGGCCAGGTAGGATATTTGAGATCAAATACCGAGTAACGTACATTACGCGCTGTTGAATAATGAAAACAGAGCGAGTTACGGTGGGCATAAGACACGCACGAACTTTTCTTGCCAGCTACGTTAATTCGAGATTTATGTTTCGAATTAAACTAGTTGAAAAACTTGCGCCAATAGCATGTTGAATTACACATTTCGCTTAGAAATATAAAATGACCTGTTACACTTTGGTAAAGCAAACCGTAAAACCAACTACCGGTTTGTCTCCGCATCAAGTTCTGTCTTACTGGAACTTATTGGAAATATTTACTAGATAAAATGGAGTCAGAGTACGTTTTTCCATACGTTTAAAACAGATTTCAAGCACACGATAGAATCAAGGCTACGTCTTACAAGTCCTGGGTTACCCCAGTCAAATTTATGTTTCTCAGATTCACCGAACCGAACTGTGTTTGCAATCCATCCCAGCAGATCTCATGCAAAATCGGAGCATTGATCAAAGAATTAATTTCCAAGAAAATTCGACTTGCGTTGATACGTTCTTATTCGTTGCACGAGGATAGGCTCCAAAAATTATCGAATAACTTCGTTAATAATTCCAGATAACTAGTAATAACCAGTGATTTGGAAACATAAGTCTAACGATCTTCCACGTATATTCAGAAATATATCGATAAATCTTTTCCGTGATGATATTCACAACGTACAGCAAAATTCTGAACTTTCCGTAGTTAAACCTGAAAACTGTTTGTAACTGAATGTCGTAACGTCAAGGACCAGTATATACCTACGTATATGCGCAATAATATTCGCAACCAAAGTGCCTGCGTGACGAGGTTTATTCGAGTAATTAATTTCAATCGCCTAACAATGTGTTACCGCTAAGCAACTAGAGAATTTCCACTTGTAGATTAGGTGGCCACCGTAAATCATCTCGCTGGATCCATCCATCTTCGGCCGCGTCTTCTTCGTACACGTGTCTATCTACTCCGTTCCTCGCTTTTTTCATTTTTCATTTCGATAATAAGAAATTTTTCATTTTACGGGTGAACCGCGCGTTCGTATTCCTCGAAGCTTGCATTTAATTGCAACCACACGTGCGTTTTCATAAACTTTTTCTCGCCGAAACGCGTGTCTCGAAGAAAATAATGATAAGAAAAAATAAGCGAAAAGAAGAAAAAATTCCGTGAATTCTCTAATTATAAAGAAGACACCCGGCTATTCCACGAATAATGAAAGCTTACGTGGATCGTTGTATCGCGCCGTATACGCAGAAAGCGGCAAAGCGCGTCAGCTGTCTATCGGCATGCAGCGTCGCGAATTTCTGGTTGTAAAATTCTTTTTCCGCTCGCTTTTTCCGTTTTCTACGAGTTCTACGCCGTAAAATCATCCTCTTTGCACTGGTTTTTTTATCTTTCTCCTTTTCGTTCGCTCCATCATTTCCGTACACCGAAGCCGGTCAAATTTAAATAAAAATTATAATATAACTACAACGCGGTACCGTACTATCGCTTGGAATTTTATCCAACGATCGTCGTACGTTACAAAATGCGAATTCTCGTTTTTCATTAAAAACGCCGTTTTTATTTTAGACAGAAAAAAAATTAAACGATTATCACAAAATTTGGGAGACGAGTCGCAGTGGTCATCGAGTTACCTGCGCGGTTATAGTTTACGGTCTATGGATTATCGTCGCTCGTAATACGAAAGTACGTTAACTAGCTCTCGTTTCTGCTTTCACGTACCCGGATACGATACCGCTGCTATTCGCCGACAGACATTAAAGGATTTCACGATAATCTTCCCTGATGTGGGTCTTTAAAACGTCATCGAGCCGTGTCATTATTACCGGCGTCGTAATTGCTTTTGCAACGTAATAACGTGCATGTATCTTTGAGGGATCGTTTCGACGAATCGACAGCAAACGAGCTCGCACGATGTTCTGCTCGAAACTTGTTTATTCGTTACATCGAATCATCGCATTCTTTTTCGAGATCCTTCGATAGCAACTTCGACGGTTTGTTGAGGTTGCATCGATGATTTGTCAACCTTCCTACGAACCTATATATTTCCATTTCGATTCGTTTTTCGAATCTACGCAACATGAAAAATTAAATAGGTGAAACGAATCTCTATCCGATCCCACTGCGACCCGTGAAATTTTAATTTTAGCGTTGCTGTCGTTTTAGCCGACAAAACAGGTTTCTGATATTTTAAGGAAATGTCTAACGTAAAATTGAGACTAAAATTCCATTAAATACCGATAGCAATCTTTCCGTATTAATTTTTCGTAATTTAGGGTTATACGTTCCGTTTGTTTAGTCGCGTTCGTCGAAGTATGGACTCGCGTAAAAATCCGCAGTCTGTTAATACGAAAGGATCCGTGTCGAAGATGCATCGTTCGT
The DNA here is from genome assembly GCA_014737475.1 of Bombus confusus. Classification (NCBI taxonomy): domain Eukaryota; kingdom Metazoa; phylum Arthropoda; class Insecta; order Hymenoptera; family Apidae; genus Bombus; species Bombus confusus. The sequence continues at coordinate 508,049 of JACXIV010000052.1, forward strand.
CGCACGAAAGAAACGTAGAAACGTGGTGTAGGAAAGCCAAGACAGGCGAAACCACGTCCGTGAAGAAAGCACGCGGGCTCCGACGTGGCGAGCAGGTCACGTTTCTTTCTGCAGAAGCTGAGCTTATTTCCTGCAGCCGATTTCGCGTCGTCAAATCGGAAACGCATTCCGAATTCGCAGTCGAAAGTGGATGTTGCTCTCCCTCGCTCCTAACCCATTCTTCGAAAAAACGTTCACCAAGCGGACAAAAGAGAAGAGAGATTACACGTGTCTCCTTCCCGTCGTATTCGCGTTTCGCGGAAAAGATTCTAACGCGTTCTGACGGTCACGTTTCCAACTCTGTTAAGGCTGGCGAGCATCTGCCCGTATACCTGATTTCGTCCGAGGCGGAAACGCGGTTTGAATTCGACGACTGCGGAAAACCTGTCCATTCCGTTTGCTGCAGCGCGGATTATTCAAACTCTGTATCGCGACCCGTTCAAATTTCTGGCCACTGCAAATCTAAAAATGAACTTTCTTACTCGATCGTTCAGTCGCCTTAAGTATCTTACTCTATCTTTCTGCATATACGAAAGAGACAAAGAAGGGGGACAGAAGGACAGCTTGCGGAGCTAAAATTGGAACGATGGGTGCGGTATGTTACACGTGCCAGTATTGTTTCAACGATATACTACAAAATTACTCGGACATGTACGTGCAAATGAGACTCCAACGATTAACAAACAGACTACTATACTGGATCGTGACCGAAAGCTTTCATCGACAATTACATAGATAGATGCAAATTGCCAAAGAATTTTCTCGAATTTTTGCAGAATTTTCTATATATTCAAAATGTGGGAAAATTACGGGGAACCTAAAAAAGTCCAAGTGACGTGTGGTAATTCGAAAAATTAGTGTGCCGTTTCAAGGTCGATTAAAGAATGCCAGCCAAATCGTTCGTGGGAGAGTCTCTAGGCCATTTTGTTTCGTGAACGCGCGTTTATTCGTAGCGATTCAAATTTATTTAGGGGCGAAACGGTGATCAAGGGCGGTTGCCTCGAATCTCGTCGAATCTCGTCGAATCTCGTCGAATCTCGTCGATTCTCGTAACGTTCACCGCGCAAATCTTTGTTTCCGTGGAAGAATAACGACAACGTGAGATTACGGGTGAAAGGATGATGGGGGTCGCGTCGATAAGCCCTGATCAAAGCTAAGCTGAATTAAATTACAACGTTAATGTTAACGAATGTCCACGGCGATCGAACGTAAAGACGTTGATAAAAGTACCGTTATCGGTATTTTGTAAACTCGCTGTAAAAGAGGGCGATAGTAGCTAAATGAACTTTGATCAAATAAAATTATATAATTAAAAGTTCGATTTGATGTTTTTTCGTTTCGTTGATTTAATAAACTATACCGAACAGATACGCCAACAATTTAATTGTAAAATGTACGTTTCCGATATGTCGTAGTCGCTGGCATTTATTCCTTTGACGCGATCCAAAAAGAAATCTAACGATAAATATTTCACATGCTTAAAACGAGGACTTTGAGCCAGCATCCGCAATGCGGTCATACAAGCGGCATCGGGGAGCCGCGTGTTTTAACTTGCACGCTGCGACGAAATAAAATTTCAAAAATCCGAAGCTTTTTGCTAAGCGAACGGCGAGTAGCTTCGAATCTTCGTAAATTTGGAGAATGTCGAATTTCGTGACGCGCGGGTCACACGGTACTCTGTTCGAAGCGTTTGAAGTTTCTTTAAAGAGAAAATTTCCTTGGAAAGAGCCGATTTTCACACTTGCCTGCGCGACAATATCGAATCCCTTTAAAGCGTTTAAATGGAAATAAAGTGGCTGTTTTTCCCTCGAATGTCTATCAGGTGACACCGATTTCAAATATACGAGAAACGGGCAACGTTGTGTTATTTTCTAAAAATTCTTAACGGTAATGGGAACAGTTATTTCACGTTCTTCTTGTCTCTTAAATTCTTAAATTACCTATCGAAAAATTCGTTTCGTAAGCGTGAAAAGAAGCGCTCGTGCTCGTAGTTCGTTTAATCTGAAATTTCAGTTCTTTTCTCTTTCTTCTCGTTACTCGCGTATATATCTGAGCTCGCGGAGGAAAAAACGTAACGCCCGAGGAAATTCGCAAATGAAAAATTATTACCTGCGAGCTACAAGTTGGCGACAGGCTACGAGTTGGCGAAAGAACGCGTAAAGTTTAATATATACGAACCGGGAAAATGACTGCGTGAAATTCGTTTTGCATTTCGACGAGAGTACGTGATTTTTTATTCGTACGCTGCGCGTCGAAAAAAAATCCTATTAAGTATCGATGGAAATCTTAGAAAAAATAATCTTCGAAGGTTCTTGTTCGCCTGAAAATTCCAACTTTTTTAAAGGCAGAATCTACAGCAATTGAGCTCATCGGCGTTTTAGAGGAAACAAACGCGTGTTTTCAAGTTATACGACCAATTTCCAAAGATTCGGTCAATTCTAACGTAAGTTACGAGACTAGCCAACTTGAATTTCTGCGACTAAATATACGCGGCATCGAGCAAGTAATCTCAAATACGGACGGACAAGTTGGACACGGGAAGTGGTGGCGAATTTGAACTCGTAAGACTAGACGCAGGTGACACTGAACCTGTGCGAGACTCGATTCGAGGAGAGAATCGTGAATTCTTGTCATGGAATGCCGTGCGAGTGGCTTCAGACTCGTAGAACATAATACAAACACTTGCAAGTCCATGGAAGCGAATATAAGACATTTTAGATCGCGCGAAGTTAAACAGAGGCAACTTCGCGTTCCTACCGTGAAACAAGATTATCCGCGGACACGTGACATTTGCTATCGGTAACACCGAATTTGTGCCAGTTGCGAGGAAGAAGAGGAGTCGATACGCGTACTCGCGGATTCGATGCAATTATCACAAACTTGCTGCAACTCGATAACCACGCTCGATGTATCGAAACAGATACGAATTCTTCCGAAAGTAAATGCAAATATGAAATTGGCGAGTCTGTGGGAGAAAGCGTAAGCAGGTTCCAATTGGTGGAAGAACATGTATACGTAAAAGACGAATCGTAAGTACGCGTGCATTCATCGGATCGTTCTACGATGAGAAACGCAAAAATACGCGAAAAGAACGTCTCTGACGAACACGAGTTCTACGTACTTTAGTTTTCGAATTACGGATGATCAAGCGAATCTTTCAAGTGCTCATCTTCGTGCCTCGGCACACGCTTCCGTAGTTCCGTAGTTCCGTAGTTCCGTAGTTCCGTACTCGTTCGGAAATACCAGGTGTTTTTCCAACGATCTCACATCCATTTTCTATCTTTTCTCGCAGATCGTACATTCTTCTCGTGCATTCTCCGGTTGAATACACGATAGATCTTTTTTGTCGGAAAAACGAAAATCTAATGGATTTTAGAAAAGTGCTGTCAAGGAGGAACGTTCTTGCCGTGAAAAGAAAACAAGACGAAAACTTTGAACATCTTCTTCGATCGTCTATAATTCGAAGACCAAGATACGTAAGTTTGGATAAGATTAAGCATTTATGCGCACTCTGCGTAAACACGCGAAAGGGTACTGAAAACTCGTGAAACCAAGCGTACAGACCCCATAGAAATTACAATATAACGAACCAGAGATACGTGTGAGATCGACTCGCAGATTTCGACGACTCTGGAGACTACGAATACCACGGAAGCTTGAGAAACCCTTTTGCCTCTGGAGACCTTGGAAAACCCTAACACCTTGGAGATCCTGCGATTCTCCAAGACCACGAAGAACTTAGAGACCCTCCGGGAACTCTAGGGACCCTAGAGACTCCGAAGACCTCGTCGATCTTGGAACCAGCGATACACCTATAAGTCCTCTGGAGAGTCGAGGATCCATGCGTGTCCCTGCGTCGTTCTGGATGTTGAACCATCGAAAATTCGAATCATCGAAGTGCCTCGACGCACGGAACCCTGCTGCTTTGCCATTTCCATAAACATAAAAAAGTCGTGCAAGTATCGATATCCTTGGAATCTTCGGAAGAATATGAAACGACTTCCGAGAGTTTCGAAGGCACTTATATTCGCATGTTGACTCATTCATATCCCTAGAACTCTCTAAAAACCCTGCTATCTCCGGGATCGACCTCTGTAACGTTTCAGTATCGCCGTGTCTTTAGCAACTCGTGATCCTACGCCACCTTGTAGAAATCCTACGCTCGTTATAATTTCAAGAACCTTCGAAGTCGCGAATTTTAGGAATAAAACGAATATAGTAAATCCTTGCTCTTGCACACTTGGGATATCATTAGCGAAGTTTTACGCGTCACACGTTTCGAGCTACCGATGTTGATGAACCCTTGCGTAAGAGGAACGAGATAAGTAATAAAACAAGTAAACTTTTACGATTTTCTTATTCGACGTGGAATTATAAAATCGTAAAATGACGATAAAGAGACGGTGATAAAGGAGACACGCTTCCTTTCATAAGTATCGCGACGGTATTTGGAAATTTAAGTAAACCTAGAAAATCATTCTGACGTTGTTTGAACGTTTAAGAATCGTTGTCTGATTTTGAAACGTTATCCTACGAGGAATCTATATTCAACGCGTCGAAGCATCCGTGATAAGAAAATCGCATAGTTTTCGAATTGGGTTTGATCGGAGTGGCTTCGATAATTATCGATAGAAAATTATCGGCAAAAGTCGCTCCTTCGCCGAACGAAACACGCTTGACGGAAAATGGTAAAATTAACAGAAACGCGTTTTCCGTTTCCTGGAAGGTGCTGGAAATATTCATTGCCGCTCGTATCGTTTACCATTCCGACTCTTCGGTTATGATAGACAGAATCGATACTTGCAGACTATGGCAGAATGGTTGTCGGATTTGAAGGGAGCTCGCGTGCAACAAACGTAGGCGTGAAATGCCTAATTCGAAACACGATGACTTGACAGATAATTCGACGATGGAATTACTTCGGCTTGTCGTGATTAGCGTTAACGATTGCCAAATGGATTACCGCGATAACGATAACTACGACCAAGCGTATTTCTGTCCGAGATTTAATATAGCGTGACGTTCGATTTAATCCGGTGTACTTAAAAACTAACGAACAGAATGTATTTCGAGCGGCAAAACCGTTTCAACCAAATATATCCTTTCGTTTCCGATACGGAATTCTATTGCTAATACTTTTTCGATGGATAAACGACAACTAGGAATAAGAAGCATCGAAAGAAAAAGACGGTTTTATTGCTTGCAGGCTGTAGCGTTTTTCAGCTACGTTCATACATTCCTCACTGTTATTTCACAACGTGACAGTACGAGTCGAGAAAGGAGAATAAACCGGACAAAGAAAGATCGCGCATCCATTGTAAAAAAGCAGCTATTAGTTTACAAGCTACCGAAGCGTAGTCTTTTCATCGTGAAGAATTTTCGGCGCGGAGTGCGGAGTGGTTAAGAAAACGAAGATCGGTATTATCGCTAGACTGCGAATTTTTATGCGTTTTTATATTTTTGCGAACACGACTAAAGAAACGAAACGTAAATAAAAATTTGTTTCATCTGCTAAATATCGTAGTAAATATTATACTAGATATTCCACTTTCGATATTTCATATACTTTTGTATATTATGTGCATTGTGCGCGTTTCTACAGTTTGAAATTTCTCGTAAACACAGTCAGCAAGAATATAAATTTCTCGTAATTTCTCGTAATTTCTCGTATTAATAATATTAATTTCTCGTACTCTCGTAAAGCGGACACGCGTAACCTGCTGTAGAATACGCTAATAGTCGTGATGCCTACGCGATCATTGTCGAACAACGTTCGTCCCCGCTGAGGTTCTGACCGCGCGTATATCGCTAGAGAAGATCCGTCGGGAAAGACCGACAACGGTCGATCATCGTCCGATAGCGGAGAACACGCTGGCTCGTAATGATAAATCAGTCGCTCGATAACACGACGCTGGTAACGTGTACGCGTTTTACGCAGCGCGACACGATCGATCGCCCCGGCGCGTAATGGAACGCGCGCGCATTATCGTGCCGGACGCGCACCGCGCCGCTGTTACGCTGTTATCTGTCGCGGCGCGTTGCTCCTTTTGTTGCCGCATCGCCCACGCAATTTATGACACCCGGCTTTCCCTCTTTCTACTTTCGTCTTGATGCCGATCGAATTACGCGTTTGGGATTGGTCGAGTTTCAACCTCGAGCAGCGACACGTTAATCTATGCCTTTAGATTCAAATTTCAAATTGAAATTTTTCAAAAAAAAAAAAGAAAGCAAACTTGTAAATTAAACGTCTTGTTTATATAAATTTAGTTAAATCAGGTTACACCTTGATAATCATTAGCAAACGAGATACGATCGTCGCGATTGTACTGTCTTTTGTAATTCTCTTTATACGTTTATTACACACATACAGAAATCTACATTCGCAGTACCAATATTTTCATCGTGATCCAACTGCGTAAAACAACGTAAAGTGACGCAAAATGCGCGACGTTTGCTAAATCGATCTCGGCGAGTTGGTGCGTTCTATTTAAGTTTCGCGGGTTCGTTGCACATCGTCGTTTACGAATTCGTTGCCGACGATTCTGATCGTCTCCTGAGCGCGTATCGTACCGTGAATATCATGGGATTCAAAGTTTCCGCGAGAAGAGGACTTTTGGCAGCTTTCCGCTGCGTTGCGCTGCTGTAAACTCTCTGGTTATCGTCGGCAAGATCGTTGGGGAGATCGTCGGCAAGATTCGTCGGGAACATGGTCGAAAGTTGAAAAATGGAGAATCGCGCGAGATACAGGTGGTGACTTTAAAAGTGAGAATTACCGTTTAAATTGGAAATCGTGGCCGCAATTTTGTCGGGGAATAGCGTTTAATGCCCTATGCCCGATGAAAGCTGTCGTTGAAATTGTTTGAGCGAAAAGGGAAAATTCTATTTACGATTGCGCGTGACGATCGCGATCCGCTCGATTTCGATCGTATTGCGTTGTACTTGATCTATTTCAGTGACCAAAGATACCTTTCGATAATATAGAAAATAGGTAATTATAAATTCCTGCGAGGACCGAGCGCGTGCAATCGTACGAGAGATTCGCGCAATGATATTTTTGTGATATTTCGTTATACTTTCCCAAAAAGTAAATTACGATGAATTCAGCGCAATTCGATGAAACGAAACCTCATCGCGCCATGTTTATCGTTGCATAGTCTCAGTTTAGGTTATTCGATAGTTCTAGCTTTAAGTCGCACAACTGGCAGCAAGTACAACTGAAACTCGTGAAACTCTTCGACGTACTAGGGATTGAACGAGTCGCGACTAGTCGGGACAATTCGGCGAAACTAAGTCTCGTTTTGGGACGCGGTATCGCGGCTTGACGTGCAATAACGCTGCAACACCGGTTCGTAACAGGAGATTGTTCCATCCTGTACAGTATACACGGATAGAGGCAGCGCGTGAACGCATATCGAGGGGAGAGAACAGCGTGGAATCAGTGGACAGAGCCGATACGCGTTTAAGTGGTGGCGCGATTCGTGATTCCAGCAGAAGCTACGACCACGTGTAACGCGTGGCGGACCGCGGGTCTGGTCTATGCATAAAACATGAGCGTGCCACTGGCCTGTGTCTCGAATCGGAATTATTTACCGTGGTTAGCCGGACTCGCTGGAATTACGGCGTAGCCGTGTGTTCCATCGTCGAATCGAGGAAACGTGCGCCCCCCCAAACGAAGACGAGCTCGGGTTCGCGTTTCCGTTTCCGTCACGCAAGTTTCTCGATTCGTCGAGATCTGGCCAAGAATTTATACGCGTCGAATTTATCCACCTACAGTTGATACGATTTTCGTGTTTTTATGGCCGGATAACTATACTCCATAGCCTTGCCGAATTTAAGGGAACAACGCGAACGGTGTAGCGTTGGCTGTGAAATTTTCGATTTCGAGAAAAGGCAGGATTTTTCACTGGTGTGCAAAATTAAAGGAACGCTCGATTCTTCGCCGAAATGTTTTAAATTAAAGAGGAGCCTTCGATGTTCAAATCTGTCGAGATTCTGGTCCTCGACCAAATCGCTTAATGCCTGCGGAATCGTTAAAATTTTGAGAAATTGTCGCAACGAGAAAGCATCTTCGCCTTCCCACTGTCCCGCGCGATACGGAAACCTGCGCGGGAAAATCAAACCAAGAATTCTGAAATTAGAGGCCGCACGCTCTAAAACGAGCCTAAAACGATCGTTGTACGTTTCTTTGTTCCGAAGTTATAACGGCTTAAGCGTTAGCAATTTTTTCGGCGAAAAGCTCCTTTACTTTTGTATGCTAGTCGTATTACAATAATGATGTAAAGTAATAATAATGTAAACTAAACAGATGTTCAAGCGTTTAAGCGATCTTACTTTTTCAGTAGAATTATGCACGTTACAACGTATCCTAAGTAATGATAATTACGAAACATTAGGAACAGAGGTAGTAGGAAAGTTTAGGTTTCCGAGTGAAACAAGTCGGTGTTTTGTCGGACAGCGCCTAAGTAATACAGCTGCTAAGTAATACAAGCGCACAATTTGCGAAACTGTCTGCCGTACTTGCAGAAAACTGTCAAGTATTTTATTCAAATACATTCTAATTATTCTTAACCGCATCCGTGGATACGTAGAAGCTAAGCACGCTGTCTAAATCGTACACTTTCAACGTACCGTTAACAAACAGAGAACTCGTATCATTGAATCGTACGTCGAGCACAAAGGAATTCAATTTTCTCTCGAGATATCCTCGTTCGGAAATTGTAATCGATTTTCCGAAATCGTATCGCGTGTATCTACTCGCTAAATACCCGACGTAAGTTTCCAACAAAGCGATTACCTAAAAAAGGCGAATGTCCGGATCGGTCTTTAGATCGGTCCACTGCGATTGTCCGTCTCGTATCGCGCCTCTCTTTCTCTCGCTTGCTTTTCTCAAACTTCGTTTTCCCGCGGCGATACGGAATAATGCACACGATGCAATGCCGAGGAAAAGCGCCAAGTCAGAATTCTCGAGTGTTTGCAAGTCTCGAAAAAATGGGTCGATTGATACTCGCGAGATCTCGCGCCCAACGAGGATATCCGCGTCGATCGTGGCTCCGCCCTCTGTCGAATCGAGAGGAGGCAGATATCCGCGAAATATATCTCCGGATGATTACTCGATAAATCCCAGTGATTCGATCGGAAAACCGCAGAGAGGAACCACTATCTTAATTAGTCCAAGCACAGTCGTCGATTTCATCGACGAGTTAACGCGTTCGTTTACCGCTTCGCTGCCTAGCTTTTAAATAAATTTCATCTCTATAAACACGTTATGATATTGTTTTCAGATAGATATTGATATCCGTGCGGTGAGAATAATTTTGTATCCTCGCGGTATAGAGATCGATGATTCGGTGTACGAAACGGAAAACTGTTCCTTTATTCGCTTGTCAATTTCAATACGTATTTCGTATCAAGTGACATCGAGAAATTATTAAATTAACGATAATGGACTTGCCCTGTTCTTCCCTTGGACTCTTCGTATGTTAGAGTTTAATCTATCGAAAATACTCGAATATCAAGGTGATTAAGTGAAATTTCTAATTTAAGCGAACGAGAGTAAGATGAAAAGATGATTGCGACGACATGGACGAGAAATTATCTTCTGTAAAATTCATTGCGAATTAAAAGGTGGAAATCCTTATGCTCGTAAAACGCGCGCATATCGTTCTTCTCTTATTTCAAGACGAAAGATATGAAAAAAGATATTTTTCCACTCTCGCCATCGAAAGCATCCAGGTAATTCTACTCGACCGAACCAAACCGACAATCCGTCCGCGCTAAACTTCTCCATATTCAGTAACCTGCCTCCAACATCGATCTACCGGTTCGCATAACCCAACGAAAAATAGTCGTTACGCGAAGGAAAAACGAGCTGTCGAGCCATCATCCCGCAGGGGTAACAATCACACCGTGTTTGAACAAAGGATTTAAAGAAGAACTCTCGGCGTGAACGCTCGACGAATTTTTTCGGGGATCGACATCCGACCGGCCGTTTAAATATTCGCGTGACTCGATCGCGAACGCGGGGATCTTCCGTGAGTTAAAAAATGAGATCCCGTAGCTGGGTGCACGGTCGAGCGACAATGTCAATACGACGTATAACGATTTTCATATTCGCCGGGGCAAGAAGTCGCTGCTGATTCCTCGTCGGTATCCAGGACACGCTCTCCGCGGTTCCACCGGAATTCCCGATCAGTTTTCCTTCCCCCTGGACCGCGGCAAAATTTCCACCACGGAAGCAAAGAGAAAAGATTGAATGAACGGATGAACGTTTCCAGAAGGGGCGAGACGAAGAGAAAATCTGATGCGCGGTAGTCGATTCGAGCATTGCTGGGTTCTCGTATCTGCGGGCTTGTGGGAGCTGCTTGTGCAGCTATAACAAGGTAGATTCTGACTGACATAATTAGGTGATTAATACTCGGCTAGAAGCGTATGCGTTGCTTCGTTTCTGACAGATCTTAATGCATGTGGATGCTGCATTGTCCTTGCGTCAATACAGCGATAACGTATTGAATTTATTTGGTCGAATAGGGTAGACTATATCGAAGATAGACGGAAGCTAAATTAAACTAGTATTCGTAATTAAGGAATAAGCAAAACTAAGGAATAGGAAAATAAAGCTATAGAAAATTTAGAAATTCGTAAAGGAATAACGAGAAAGGTCGAAAGACACGTAGCTCGGTGCTGCTGGTAGAAAATCATGGTCGTGTCCGTGTCTCATATTTTTGTGCTACAGTGTACCAAAGTGTCCGTTTTGTACTACAAGGAAAACGACGAATGTTCCGAAAGTCGAATCCGTGATGAAAGGAGTAGAACGTGGGAGTATCGAGTTAAAAATTTTAGAAGCAAAATCGATTTAACGATAACGAGAGGAAGCAAGTGATAGTCGTGGATTTTCGTAGCTATCCGGTACGTATAAGTTTATATTTAAGCGATGCGCGATCGTTAGAAAAAATACCTCGTCCTTTGCACACTCTTGCGTCACCTGTTTCGGCTTCTTTTCCGGGTGGATACTGGTAAATTGGACAACGCACGGTGGGAACCTCGTGAAACTGCTTCCACTCGGCTAATGCTGACGTATGGATTCGCCGTAAGGGTGCAGAAATTATGTATAAGAAACGAACGAGACCTAAAATGTGGATGGCAATGACATCTCTAGATCGATAGTCTTCGTTAATATTATATGACCGGATCGAACGTTAGAAAATCGAACGGTTGAAAAATTGAATTTACTGGCTCGAGAGAGGTAGCGACACTTTTTCCTAATAATCGATATTGGGGAACTTGGTAGAGGCGTGGCTTATAGATCTCAGTCCTCCGGTGGTAAGCAGCAAACTACCGAAAGTAGATACTTCCATCTTCTCGTTCCTTTATTCGAATTAGCTGATTAATTTACATTCCAAATACTCGGTAGCTTTTACCAATTTTAACATCTTTTTTTAATTGAATAAAATGTTCTTTGCGAGCTATTCTATTCGATAGTCTTTTCTCTGGTTCAGAAGTGGATATACAACAGCTGTGGATATACTCACCAGCAGCTTCTGTATTAAGGTTTCTATATTATAGTTGACCGATGGAGTCGCTCTATCCTAAATAACTTTTGTAAAATTGGAGCAAAGGACTAACCTTTTTTTCTTGAGAAATTAAACTGGTCGGAATCGCGAAGAAAACAGCGAAGATCGTTTTTTGCAACTTTTTTATTCGAGACTATAATGGAAATTTAAACGATACGTTTCGCAGATTTATGTCAGTTATGTATATGCATATTCTGAAAATTCAACGAGATCGGTTAACGTTGCTATGGGCTAGAAACTGTTAAAAATAGTGAAAACCGCAGTTTTTCACGATAGTCGGTCCCCGATAACTGTAATAAAATAATCTACCTACATCTTTCGATGGCTGTCGCTTGTTCTACATCAACCGACTTCGATGAAATTTCCAGCATGCTAGAAACGTTTAAAATGCGTTGTTACAATTTCCGTTACAGATAAAAAGAGCAGAGCGATTCCGATTAATTCCGATTTTTTCAACAAATTTTTACACGTCATCTAGCGAACTAATTCCTCTAACTTCTCGAAAAAAAAACTCACGTCGTTTGGCCCAATTTGTAAAAAGTCATTCTGTTTTAAAGGGTGTTCGAATATATATATGTTACTCGTATTTTGTCTAGAACAGAAAAGTTGCCTAAATTTCGATAACTGCTTAAACGATTACGATTACTCTTATAATAACGATGGATTTAAAGGAATCAGGACAAATTTAAAATCACTTGTTTTTCACAACGTGTCCATTTGAACTTTGATGATCACACGGATGCTCGACCTACTCTCAGGAGCTTAATTTTCTACCACTAATTGGCCAATCGAAATTCTCAGTTTGCCAATACAACGTGTACAGTCTAACGCAATATAGTACTCGATGTACAGTGGCTCGTGAAAGTATTTGAAAACTTTTATATCCGCGTTATATGTTTTGTATAAAACGTTTTAAAACATCATTAACGCTGCAACGGGACACGACTGTCACAATTTTCTCGGTGAAATTTGAAACGAACGTCGTATGTATACAGTGCTTCGTGAGTTGTTCGTTGCTTTTTCCCTTCTTGAGCGCTGTTACGTTAATCGATCGTGCTCGAAAGATGCTTCCTTTAAGCTCCTATTGTATATTTAAATTACATGGATACATATTTCAAACGTTCCAAAAATGTTTCTTCTAAATTTCAAAATCGTGCCTTGTCATCGAAACTGTTTACAAGTATCTCGACTCTCTTAGCATCGAATATCGCTTACAAATACGAGAATTCGACTTCGTTACAAAACAAAATTCTTTTACCGCTTGAAGCATATCAGCGAGTAATTACTGCCGCGCAATATCGTGTGTACCTATTCATTCAACGGTTACAAACGCGAATAGACGGATGCTGGGAACGAACAGAAACGCCAATATGTACTGCCAATTGTCAATTGTCTGTCCAATACTTGTAAACAGCGGGAAACGGAGATCTCCAGAGACTGGGCGATATCGCGACAAGGTATCAGGTGCGCGCGATCAACGGTATAGATGTACGGATTAACGAATAGCGGAAAATTTTCGAGTAGACGATATGGAAAAGTTAAAAGTTTCGTATCGCAACGAAGCTTGAATTTACGAGGTTAAAAAATCTCTATCTGGAGATTATACGAGTGTTTTGGTCGTGTTTGTAGAAATATCGATTTTCCTGAAGGCGATTCGTTTCAATTAACCGTGTGCAAAATCGTTGTTGATTGCAGATCTGCCACTGATAACGGATTCGGTATCGACGAAATCGACGACGGCGGCAAAGCGGTCGGTACCGACGGACGCGCCGATGTTGAACTACATTTTCGATGCGCACAGCACGCTAAACAAGCATCAACATCATCACGATCATCGGTGGGGTCCTCATTTCGAAGGGGAGAGCAAGAATATGACTGTGCAAGCTGGTGGAAGTGTGATCCTCGACTGCAGGATATCCTTGCTACAGGATAAAACCGTGAGTTTCCTGCTTCTTCGTCTGTATCGGTATACACAAGTATATGGTCGCTATTCGTATAAGTAGCAGGACGCTTAGAGAAAGTAAAGTTGCGTTAAATCGTGATCGATCGATCGTTTCTTTGTCGACCTAAACCGATTATCGCGTTTTACACGAAACCAGAAGATTGGTAATTAGGAGCGAGCGAGAGAGTACAGCGTACATACAGCTAGCCGAGCTAATCAGCAGTTAAACCCATATCGATTTTTATCAAATTAACTTTTCTTAAATTAAATGGATCAAATCGATCGGTTTGATTCGGTTGGTGTGTCAGCTGTGAAACAGAATGACTACTGCGATATACAAATCATAGATGAAAATAAACAGCGCGTATAGAGAGTATCTGATACAAAAATATGTAAAATATGTACAAACAGTGGGGAACGTATGGAAATGTATGGTAACCGTATGCAAAGACATGAAAAACATTTTATAATATGCGAAAGTAGGCAAAAGATCTTGTATATTTCTACTTATACGAATGTCTCTGGATATTTTCGCATGGCCTTCGCATATTTCTCCATATGTTTTCCATAGCTTTGCATCTTTTCTGCATATCTTAGCAGTTTAATAGTCGAGGTCTCGCATTTTGCCGGTTTACTCTTCGCGGAAAATTAGAAAGACGATAACTCGCAATCAATCTTGTAAACCGTAGTAAAGTTGGTTTTGCAGGAAGATAGGTGGGCACGATTTATTCTAATTAATTTCTTTGCGTTAGCCGGATCTTATATCTTGGCTGCGGCGGGACTTGCGGCAAGCTAGACGCATCTATCGCAGTTGCAGCAATCGCGCCGTTCGAATTAATTTAATATCCGGCCTTATTATACGTGTCCCGGTGAGGTTGAATAGGAATTACCCGCTGCCGGCGAGCTTTCACGCGAATTTCCCTCGTAATCGTTCACGTCTATACTCTCTGAATCTGATCGTTTCCTGTTCCCAATATTTCCATAAATTCTACGCTACGTACACTATTAGATGCATTCTTATATAATTTTCTACTTCTTTAACGTCGAATTGAAATACGAGAGCGACAAACAATAAGGATATCTCTCAATTACGATCCTACAAACGTATAATATTTACCGAAATAAACTCTTAACTATTTAAATCGATAGAATCTTTTATTCGAATTCTTTTTTTTCCTTTTTTTTCTAATATTTTACATAATTTTCTATACATCCGTTTAGGTATGCTGCTCGATATGTCGCGCAGCTTAAATTCACGCTAAGTATTAGACTGCTGCATAATGTCTAAAAAAAATAAACGAATACTCGTAGATAAAGTAACGAGAAAATCAATTTTTAGAACGACTTTGTGCCTATAGTAAAAAGAACTCGGAGAAACACCTGAAACTGACCGTCGCATCAAAATTTTAGTACGTGTAATTTTCGTGTAATTGTCTACTTGGATAAAAAGGGGAATGCTCCTTTCGAGTCATGGTCCCGAGAGAGTATCTAGCCCGTCATTAGCTTCTTTCGTTAAGGTCAGCTGAAAATGTTGTAACACGATACTTAGGGGGAGAGAGCGGATGTGACGAGCAAAAAACACAGGGTGGTAAAAAGTAATGTGCTGCTGAAAATGGGCACATAACGCGCACAACAAACGTAATCGCGAGCATGTCGAAACATGTGCTCGCATAATGCCAGTATTTTCCTTAGAATCGAGTATCATTTACGCTTAAATTCGTTAATAACGTATAATTCGGAATTTTTCCAGCTCGTATAGTTCCTGTAAGGTATGGATAAATCTGTATTGCCCAATTTTCAAGAAATCTCGATGCGTTTTGTACAACTTTTTCTAAAGCATAGCTTATAAATCAAAAATCACGTAACCATGCTATTATCTCAAATTAAATTAATTACGATTGTAACGTAACGCATGTAGTGTCACATCCTAATTAGAATGTTAAGCGTATAATTATAACCTAAGTAGCTCCTTCGTACGCGATCTATATAAAAATGCAGAGTACGCGTGACACGCTTGCGAGTTCGCACAAACGCGTAAATATTCGTAGACCGGTGACGACGTAACGACACGACACAGGGTCGTGGTTTGCAAAGGGACAACTCTGATAAATTCACGACTCGTGTAAGCCCGATGACATGCGACGGAGAATATCTTTTCGAACGAATTTACCGTTGCTGACTTGAAACAAGGAAACGACGACGACGACGACGACGACGACTAACTCTGTAGAAACTCGTCCAGTAGTTATATCCTAAAAGCATTGCACTTGGCTGAGCCACGGTCGAGCTCGCCTCAGCGTAATATTAGGCTATTAATGTCGTTGCTGTTGCTAGTACTGCTAACGACGGTGTCGACTAACGCGATTATCCATGCATGATTATCTTGAAAGTGCATAACTCGGCTAAAGACGATATTTATTGCTGTAGGTCGTTCGAGTCGCTGCTGGACAATTTCTGCCTCTGTTTATAACTCGTGACGCCATCATCGACTCAGATTTCGACCTGCAATAACTTCACGGTCCCACTGGTAGTTGCTCCGTTGCCAAGTTTTCCATTAGAAATTCCCAAAAAACAAAACTTTGCGAATCTGAAAGAAAAATTTCGAAATACACGGTAAAGATAGATTTATGCAACTTTTAAACGGGAAAGTGACTCGTGGAGCAGCCTGTACAAATATCTGCGTTCCACCGCTCGTATAAAGTACGCGATACGATTTTTAGAAACGGTACAGATTTTTAGAAGAATGCAACTTGCAACTCGATAAATATTCTAAATGGTTTCTAGAAACAAAACGATATTGTTTTAGCGAGTAATAATCTGTTATGCTGCTTTGAAATCATAGGTGACGAGTTTCAAGGATTTGGAAAAAATTTAATTTAGTAGGTAGCATCGGTGAGAATTTTGTATGAAATATTTCACGTTTCAGGGAAGAAGATGGGAAAAGCGATCGATCACGATCAGTAACGATCACGCGCATCATTGATAGCTGCCCATACGCAGCAATCTCTATTGAACGGACAATAGCGAGCTTGATATCCATGTCGATATCGCGTGCACTTAATGGGAATACCAGGAAACACTATCCAATTTCAGTTACGTGGATAAACTGCGGATTTCGAATCCTTGTTTATCGTAGCCCGGTCGTATCCACGGCTCAAGCATAACGAGTAATCGGACAGTACGTCCTCCTTCTGTTTTCTGCGCTGCATTCGGATACTCTTCTATGCGAACCAAGAATTAGTTGTTGCGATGTTATATAGATATCTTTGCGCCATATAAGCGTTTAGATACCGCGGACATATAGCTACATGTGTTAATCCTTTTGCAATCGGCATATTCTCCTAGCGTTACTAGCGCGACTAGTCGAAGCAAGCGGTTAATAAATATTTACCAAATATATTACCATTTGAAAACAAATTTTAAATGCCGCCGCTGTGTGACGACATCCGACTTCAAAGACAACAACTCGAAGAAGTTTTTTTAGGAAATATCGGCAACTATCTAGAAGCTTGGCGAAGCGTGGTTTACGTTAGCAAAAGGAATAAACCGTAGGAAACAATGGTCAATCATTATCGTCGTAAATTTGTGCGACACGTTAGCGCCGATCTTCTGGTAAATCGATCGAACAATCGTTTATGAAACAACGTGGAATAATTTGTTGACAGGTGTCTTGGGTACGTAGGCAAGATAACGGGGAAAAGGTGAATCTGCTGACGGTGGGGCAGCAGACGTACATAGGAGATCCAAGATACACGGTGAAGTTCCAATACCCGGACAACTGGCGTCTACAAATCGAACCAGTGAACAGTAGCGACGAAGGCCAGTACGAGTGCCAAGTCAGCACTCATCCGCCCAAGTATATTCACGTGAATCTTCACATCAACGGTAAGTACAGCGATAATTCACTTTTACGATCGCGTCTGTATCGTAAAAGCTAACTCTCGCGTCACGTATCTCTCGACGAAGGAAATTCCACATATTACGGGGTATACTACAATTCACCGATGAAACGTCTTTTCTTACGAAAATACTACCGAATGATACAAAATTTGATATACTTGGATGTAATTACATAATTAGGACGTAAATACTACGATAGTAAAAGCTTCGTGTAGCCACTCTACGTTCTTCTTTCTATCGATTACACCGCACCTGGAATCGTTATACTAAAATTCTCTCGTCTAATCATAAGGTATCATAAAAATCAGATCAACGAACACGTACTTGTCACATGTTTCGTATTCGTTCTCATACCGTGATCTTTAATTATTGTCATCTTCCTTCTACGACGTCACGATGAAAAGCTGCGATAAATCAATATCTCTTTGAGAGATCGATAATCTTACTACCCTGATTGTTTTCTCTATCCCGTACACCCACAAAAGGGTCGACCATACAAAAATAAGATTATCGACAAAACTTATCCGCAGTTTCTCCCGCTCTACATTTATTCCTCCGATATACACCGAGTAATATTTGTTCGCCTCGTTTACTCTGTCAACTTAGTTAACTTTGTTTGCCAGTCTGCTTATGTAGCCGCTTCGACGCGGTTCGATTTATTTCCGCTCGCGCATTAACGACGTTCATTGTCGACGATTCTTCCTGCAAAAATACGCTCGATCGAACTTTCTGTTGCGTCTTTTGCGCGCTCGTTGACACACGCGCATCCAGAATAAACAACAAAGAGATTAGCTCCAGTAAACGATAATACGATGCGGAGTAAATTGAGAATAAATTGAGATACAAACGGTCGTCTCGCGAAACGGAATTACCGGTGGAAGTGGAAACGGAGTCGTGGGGGACAAGAAGAGGAAACGAGACGACTTGAGTAGTCGCGTGGGGCCGACGGAAAAATTGTCTTCATCCACCAAACGAATCGCGTTTTAAGAAAGCAGCTCGGTGTGAAAGTGATATGTACTTCGAGTGTCAGTTGATATAAGTCCACTGCTGCTTTCTCTCTCTCTCTCCCTCCCTCCCTCCCTATATGGCCCTTATGAAATGAACGTTGTATACTCGAAGAGAACATTAAAAGTTAAATAGTTTTTAAATACTCGGTTTTGCTACTCGATATAATATCCTTTACCCTTTGTGTATATCGCGCATTTTACGAGTAACTAGTGGGTATTCCTAAGAAAGAAGACATTCTTATTCCTAAGCAGAGACACGAGCGCGAAAAAGTGGGTGTTCGTGCGTGTTTGGAAATTTCAGAAATTTTCGTACGTAATAAGTGTAATATAACGATGTGAAATATATATTAAATACCGAAATCGTGGCATTCTCTGTAACATTCAGTACGTGAAACAATTTTCTATTCGAATTCCATTTTTTATTTAATTCTTAAAAATATGAATTTGCATGAATATCCGCAGTTTAGCGATATGATATTAAGCGACTAAAATAACGATCATTTTTACTAATAAATTCTTCGAAACGCTCGAACGTTCGATTACTGGTAAAAGCGCAACGAAAGATCTTTAATTGGCCGATATTATCAGAGCCGTTGTCCGTAATAAGTAAAGTTCGAAAAAGTAAAATGGCCGACTTCTCGAAAACGTCGAACGACTTGCTCCCTGGTTTATTTAAATCGCATTACGTTCCATCTGCCAGAACTAGAAACAGCTGAGTTAAATAATTAAAGTTGTCGGTGTTGTACCTAAGCCAGTTTCAGGAAAACTTAATTTTACCATTGCTACCAGCGCAGGAATTCCAAGCTCGAGAAATTTATCCGCAGAAACTGGTGCGAACATCTTCGGTTTAGACTCCCATTCGCCGGATGTTGAATTCGAACTAGTCATCCTATTACTAACCACCGAATCAAACTAATCGACGCGTCGTTAGCTTTACAATCGATCTAATTATCGACTTAAGAGTCCTTACGATAACATAGATAGAAAAGAAAAATTGTATGTTCTTTTGCTTATGGAAAATATTTGTCTAAACGATGGTGGCCCTTAAAAGAAATTGGAAGAAATTTGGATAAATTTGATTGAGGCTAATTAACAGTTTTTCAGGTAACGGTAATTTCAATCGGATGTACAAATTATTCGATCAACTACTTCATTTTCAAATTTTCTTACTTAACCATCTATTAATCGATTTTCACAATCTCTTACATTTTACATCGAAGCGTCCATCCAAATATCTAATAAAAATATCTAAAGATGGCCAGAAAAAGTATTTGCACCGGATTCGCGTTGCCAGTGGAGGTACAAGTATATAAAATTTTCATCAGTATGAAAATAAAATGCAGAATCCGATGAAGAACGTCTCGTTCGAAAATAATGGTATATGCAGATAGTTTTAATACGTGTATGTACCTGTGTCTATCGAAAGGAATAATATTCACTGCAGGTTAAAAAATATTTCAGCGCATTGTCAGTTTCAATTTTGTTAATGTTCGTCGTGCCAAAACGCTAACTCGATAAGTTCAACTGTGTTCCAAGCGGAAAGAGAAATCCGTTAGTTTTCCCGCGAGTAAAACGTGCTGATTGTCGTCCCGATGCAAAATAGAAGGAAAACGCAAGCTCTCTCGAGTTAAGATTTTTACCTCAACGATGCCGAGAGAATCGTTTAAATCGGACAACCGGAGAAATGGGATAAAAGACTAAGGTGGGTAGCAAAGCGGGAAACAAAGAGAAAAAGACGCTCGAGTATTCAGCGTGAGATCGAGGAAATTGGCTACGGTATCTGCTATTTTCGGTGACTTACGGTGACACGATCTTCGCATTGGAAATCGGTCGCGGGACCGGAACGTCGAAGAAACGAAGCTACTACCACGATAGAAACGGGAAAGAACGAGACAAAGGTCTGATAATTTTTTAACGGTTTATCGAGTTTATCCTGCTTTTAAAGGTTCTGATACTTGCGAAGCGCACGAGAGTGTACGTTCTTCAGGTATACTTCGTTTATTAGGAACTTCTCGGTAGTCGAAATGGTCAACCAACTCCGCTTTTCGTCGGTTTGTCGATTTTATTACACGAGTACATCGTTAACGTTCGATTTTCAACAAACGAACCACGCGTTTGCGTTTATTACAAGAAGATGGTTTAACGTCCGACTGTTTGGTTATTTTATAACGCAAGAGGAAATTTCCAGGAAAAACCTCCCACGAAGGATATTTGAAATATAAAATGTTTGCCGCGCTGAAAGCTCGACGAGCACGTAAAACTACGCAAAATTACACTAAACCATCATTGTGCGCCTAGCACAGTTCATCTCCGAGGAACGTGTAGACTATAAAAGCTTCGCGTTGTAATCATCTGGATAGAAGAGTCTCGCATAGTCCCATATACCGAGACTCGCTCGGCATGCTCACGAATATTAACAGTGTCTACGGTCGATGTGACCTGAATGGCGAAAATATTTTCCTCTCCGCGACTATGAGCCACGTTGGAGGATTTTTACAAAGAGCAGAGTTCCACGGCTTCCTTTTTCCCTGGCGGATCACGAACACGGGGTCGTATTCAGCCCTGGCCAGAAGGCAACTCTCGTCGAATGGTCAGCAGAGAGTGAAATACTCGACACGAGCAGATGGCGACGACCAAATGACGATTTCGACGTACATCAAAGCGAACAGCGGCCGAGCATTCGTCTTCGACTTTTCATCGTTAATGTGTTCTTCCCATCCAGCTGTACCAACCACCAGAACAGAAACACGACTCGTCAAACATGGATAATCGAACACCGTCGACTCGCTAAGAGGATTTCAACGGAATCGTTTAAAAATCGATGGAGATGGCGAGCTTTGTCGGAGCACGATGTCTTTCAGTTTACGTATCCCCTTCTCTCCTACGGATCTTTTATTTCTACGGTCAACGTCTTTCGAGCCGTATAAACATGTGCCTCGGAGCTATTCCAGATTTGCCTCGCGGTCTGTGTGAAATTTTTATGAGACTTTATGGTTACTCGCAAGTATCTGACATAGTAAAATGTATACGAAGAATAAAAATATACGGAATATAATTTCAGAATGCGGTACTCGTTATAACTTTTACTCCGTTTCGTTGGTTTTATTTCTAAAAAAAAAAAAAACCCCCGCAACCTAATAATATAATCAGCGCAGAGCGTTAAAAGTTTGGATGATATAGCTCGTAAATAGGAAGCAACGGAAAAGCGTAAATTAGATTTATCGCGTATCCTGCGTTAATTACCGAACAACAGACACTTTACAAATTAATCGAGCAAGCGGAAAATAATTGTGAAAGAAGTAAGGGGCCGGCCGTTAGCATCTTAAACCTGACCCTGAGATAAAGCACGTTAATTTTTTACCGTGATTATTTCAACGTCGTTCTAATAAACCAGGCTACGCCGTTCTTATAGATAGCCGTTACCGTGTGTCATCGTTACCGATAGCCAGTTTACAAAATGTCGGCAAGCTGAAACGCTAGAAGATAAAATACCGAGGCGTCGAAGAGGAAGCTCGGTAACAGAGCGAAATAAAAGGAAACAGCTCGGCGAAAAGGGGGAAAGACCAAAGGAGGAGAGGTGGCTGAGAAAGGAGAAACAGGATCGAAACTATTCGGTACATTCTGCTGCTGATCGGGTAAATTGGGTTCGTTCGGCGAATTTTTGCGGCTACGAAGCGCTTAGGAGGATAATTGACGGAGAAGTGGCATAGTCGGAATGGATGGAGAGCAGAGTGGCTGGCGGCCGTTAGTAAAGAAGAACCTGCAGAAGCGGAAGAACTTCGTTTCGTTGGCTCGGGAGGGAGGGACGCGGCTAGTGAAATCGAGATACGTCGAGCTCCGTTCTTTGGAACAAAGGGAACGAGATGGAGAAAGGGCGGCCGCGGAGGGGCGAAAGTGGTACTTAGAGGTAGACGGGAAAATGGACAGCGCCTCGGAAAATGTAAAACTACGGGAGGAAGTTCATAAATGAAAGAAGAGCGGGCAAAACAAGACACTCGGAGATAATAAAAATGGGAGAAGGAAGCCACCGAAAAGGAAGATTTCTTCCGCTCGTTGACGTAATTTTTGAGAACGCAAGCAGGCGAAATACAAGCGGAATAGAGACGAGACCAGTCTGGTCGAAAAGAGAAAGCGATCTTTGAGAACGAACGAAATCGCATTTACGTTAGTTGGCCAGTTTCGCGAGAGTTTCGTGAGCAGCCTCGATGCAAAAGCGACAGGATCGGTCTTTGTGCTAACAAGATGTTCCACTTAACGTAATAACCGTGCTTTGTTGGCACTCTGCAAACACGTCCACCTGTTTCACCAAGCCTCCGTCCGTGTCCCCGACGAGCTCTGACTTTGATATCTTCGCGCCACCAATTCTAATCTCGTTCCATTTTTCCTTGCATCTTGTCTACCACGATCCGTTTATCTTTCGTACACAAATATAGGCGCGTGCAGCATCTGCGTGCGATAAACGTACGAAATAAATAACAACCATTAGCTTTTAAGTATCGATCCTTTCTTACTCGTGGGAAATTCAGCGGAACTAGGACGATTCTATGAAAATCCATAGCGTTTACGCGTGCCAACTTCTTATCAAATACGCGGAAAACGTCCGACCGTAAATAAAACAGTTGGTTTACAAGTTCATGCTTAAAATGTCACCGATATTAAAAGACATAATTTCTCAGCAGAGCGATAAGGTTTGGCATTCTCGCACCCTCGTAACTTTCTCGCTAATCGTAAGACGAGAAAACTGTTTTATTAAAATTCATACGTTATTGGAAAACTCGGAAAATCGAGAGTGAAATTATACCTCGTTTCATCGAGATTTACGTCTTACGCTTGGATAATAAATAGGACCCGGGCTTAGCGAAGTAAAGCCGGCATACTTAACCGAAAATACCGAACCGAGTAACGAATATAAAAATTCGTACTCTGAAACGTTCAACGTAGAAAGCATAGAGTACTGCGTATCTTTCTAAATGCAGACAGAATTGTCTAACAGAATCGGGCGGTTCCTTTCTTTCTGTTTCGATTCCTGCCAACTTCTCGGCGCTGCGTTACATTTTGATCTTACACTTTTTTTTCCTTCGGATAACCGTGCGTGCGTGCGTAATATGTTCGGTATCGCGGTAAATTCAAGAAGATCCGCGGATTCATCGTGGAAACTTTATCCGAAGTTGCAAGTGTTTCTAACGTGACTCGTCAGGACCGTTCGTGATGCTAATTTCGGTGTTTGACATTCGTCACTTTTCGTGACTTCTGTTTGACCCAGTTCTACTTCGTGAACTTTCTCAAGGCGGACTAACAGCGGCTGGTCA
This sequence comes from Bombus confusus, assembly GCA_014737475.1. NCBI lineage: Eukaryota > Metazoa > Arthropoda > Insecta > Hymenoptera > Apidae > Bombus > Bombus confusus. The sequence goes on from JACXIV010000052.1 coordinate 531,816, forward strand.
GGATGGCGTACAAGATCCCGCGAAACTTATCGAACGTCCCATGATTATTGAGATTAATTTGGCCGTCACGCGAACGGCAAACTATCAGTCCGCACGAAGTTCCTTGAATCGATTACAACGTAAATTCGGGCAGCGTATATACATAGTAGCCAGAGTGAACTAACGTACTTAGGCTGTAGATTTATCGGGAAGAAGAAAATTAAGGAAACTCAATTGCAGGAATTCAATTATTTCAATGGAATTACTCGAGCGCAAAATAAATTGCTCTATCGAGTTGTTAGACAAAATTGTAATTTAGTTTAAGGATGCCTGTATTTATGGAAGCAAACTTTATAAAGTAACATTTTCTTCTATCCGTGTTACTTTGAATCCATAGAAATAGGGGAAAGAACAGCGAGGAGGTAGAAACGCATCGGAAACTCAAAATGTCCTGATACTCGATGCTTCGATGTTTATCCTAATTAGTTGCTCCGATCGTGTTCTAATTTTTAATTTTAATTTTAATTTTTAATTAATTTGGTATTCGCGGAAAAGTTCAAAGAACTTGAATCGACGAAACAGACATAACGTTTATAACTTTCTTCGAAATTAAATATTAAAATGCAACGTGTAGCGATGTAATCCTAAGCTAAATCTGAAGAATTGCAAAGTGGTCACGTGCATATTCTAAACCCGAGTACTCGTTCTATCGAGAACAGATGTTGGCTAGCGGATGTATCGTGGTTAAGAAAAACGGAAACCACATAGTTGGTATGGCTGCATTGTTTTCCTAAGGTGTGCGGGTGAATTTAAATTTGCAACCGCAGCACGGACAACTGGTGCATACGTGGCCAGCCATATAACAGCGGACACCTTCATAAACGCTATAAATTAGTCGTGCATGAAACTCGGGGTTTTCCAATGTTTCCGGTTTGCAAATAATAGGAAACAACTTGCAACGAGAACACCGTTCTCCGCGTATTATCAACGTCTGCGTAAAAGTTGATCTTTGAAGATAATTACGAGCAAACGATTTTGTTGCCGATAAATGGAACGAACTGCGAAAATGTGTGCATTAAAGGTATTTGAAACGCGAAAAATAAAAACTTTGTTTCTATTCGAATTTATATTACGATTTACGTTATATCGCGCTATGGAAATTGAAACAACTTATCGTCGCAAGATGTTCGGTAAAATATTCTATTAATAAATATTCTATTAATAAATTACGCGCTTAGATATACCATGTATTCTGAAAATGTTCCAAATATACGCGATTGCGCTTGAGAACGTTCATTGTTCCTTTCTCGGATTTTATCCGCAAGGAATTGTCATACGAATTGCTCGGTATCAAGAGAAACGTAAAGAAAACGCTGCAGATCTACCTTGTTTACCCTTTAGCGCGCGTTCCTTTGAACGTAACGAGACGACATGCTGTTTAGTAATTCGGAATTATTTATAGTAAATGGAATTAGACGCGCAATGTGTATTAAAATGTGTTGGAAAATAAATAGACCATTTCTAAGACCAAACAATTTTCCATATACGTATTTCAATCTTTTGCGCGGAGCGTGACATCCGACGCGACGTTTTCATGCGTTTAAATAAAATTCTTTCGAAATAAAAATCTAACAAACGTACGTTAAGTAAAACGTATCGAAAATAAATATATCGACAGTTTAAAGCGTCAGCTAGGATTTTGCAACGTCTCTATCGACTCGCGAATCTCCGCGCGGCTCTTGTACACCCTACGCGTCACAAATCACGGGGTATTCGCGCAACGAAAAATCCACGCGAGAAACGAGAGGCGGAAGATCCCCGACCGAGGGCAAGAATTACGAGAGGGCAGGGCCGACGGATCCAGAACAAAATCGATAAGCGTCGTGCGACCATGAATCAACGCCGATGTGTTTAAACCGCCCGACCCGCGGGATTTGGCAAAGGATCCCGCTGGATAATCTCGACGAAACCACCACGGGGATTCGCCTGTGCTAGACAACACATGCGGAAAGGATCGACCAACCCTGGCCACTGCTGACACAACCGAACCTTACGTGTGTACAGTTCGATAAAGAAACGCGCGTCTGAAAGAACGAACGTAAAGAGAAATGTTTATATTTAATTCGTTTAATGGCAGAATTTCCAATGACTGGAACGACCAAGGGTGGACGTTGCGATCGGCAAGCTTGTTGTCGCGTCTCAAGTTGAACGAAGAAAGGCGAATCCGAAAGGTCGGCTGCAAAGATAGATGTTCGTTTAATTTGTCGAATGCCGAAACTCGGAATAAGCAAAGTTCGATAAAGAAACTCGAAACTTGTGGACCGAGGAATATCAGTATGGAGAGAAAAATAATAACGAAGGAGAGAAATTTTAAACGAGATAAACTCGAGCGCGGCTTAATATCGCGACGTATCTTCTTCCGTCCTCTCCCCTTTTCACCTGTCTTCTCGAGTTTCAAATGCTCTTACGAATTTTTTCGCGTTTTTTATGCTTGGTCGTCGGCTACAATCTCGTAGTTGATCTTGGGAAGCGGGTACGGGAGAATGATATATTCGTTTGGGTCTTAAAATTCGCGGTGAAATATTGTTTCGGGTTAAGTAAAGAATCAATGTATCACGGTGTTAAAACCGTGGAGAAATTTTGAAGTTGACGCTTTACAAGTACAAGCAACATCGTGAAAAATTAGTGACTTGAGAATCGACGGATATAATCGAAAGATTATAAAAATATAAAAGAAATACATTATATACCTTTAACACGCCAATAAATCTGTTTTCCTTGTAATCGCAAAGGATTAATTTTTAACAACGAGGAATGTAAGAAGAAACAATGGCAAAGAAAATAAATAAAGCTGCTTGTGCATTAGGGTATCAGCATAGTGGAAAAAATACGAGAAAACCGTTGTTTCGGCAGATCTTTCGATGTTTCTCCGCTAACGAGACTCGTTTTGTAAAAACGTATCGGCTGACAACATACATGGACGCGTGCCCTGCGCCCTCGTGATTCCGCGTGGAGCTCGGCTGATAAAAAAGAACGCTGGACACGATGGAACGCGACGAATCCGTTATCATCGAGTGACGGAACGAGCAAGCTGAACGTTTCTCGGCCGTATTAGAGGATTCACGAGACCGAATACCGCGATTCGTATAGAAAGGTTCAGAAACGAAGAATCGGCGTTTAAACGTTAGAAGCGCGCCGAATAAGGAAACTTTCAACGATATTTACCTACGCACGACACGCATGACGCGTATACAATGCGACGCTAGTAGTAAATTATTAATGATAAAAGAAGATTCGCGATTCTACGATGAAAAACGAATAATTGACAGAAAAATTAAGAAAATGGAAGAAAATGTAGAAATCTTAAATTTGACAAGGGGTGCGGTATTTAAATTACGGATTACTCGAGTCAAAAAGAATCGTTTTAAACTTCGTTCTTGGACCGCCCTGTACGTTCGAAACATTTCCCTTTCGCGTGCACTCCTTTCTGCTAGCGTACATACGTTTTTCCAAGGTACTCGTACTTCTAGAGCTGGAAACGGTCCAAAGAGCGAACGAAGAGATTCTCGGTCGTTAGATACACGTATGCGTCACCGATGATGCGTCGTTTCGTATTTAGTGCCGCTGTAAGATGAAATACTGGGAAACGAGATCTACTAGAATGCAACAACGGCGTTACATAATAACGGTTTACAGACCAGCAGACCCGTTTCGTAAGCTTTACGAGAAAGGTACGCGATGTCGGCTCTTGGTAAGCTTAAATCCGCTCGGTTGAACGAGCAAAACGTTATCCGCTTTTAACTTCCTGCAGTGCTACAAGAACGACTGTAAATGACTTTAACAACGATAACGAATAATATTTTATAAAATTGCTACGTTTAACGACGTTCGACGATCAATCGTCAAATTGAGAAATCGGCCAGTTCTTTTCGGAAACGGATACTAGATGTCAGATATTTTCGCGCTCCATCGTGCAAAAATTAAAATGTTTATTTCGACGAATCTTTTACCAGCAAGCTTGAAATTACTTAAACAGTGACTATGGAATTCCCAAGAAAATTTGAATTGCACCGCTACCATCTCTCCTCGATATTTACTGCGTTAAAACGACGTTTCACGCTTTCGTGCGAATAATTCGGAATCCTGGTCCACTAAATTTCCATCGAAAGATTATATTTCGCGCTACGAATCCGGTGACCTGTCTATAAATACTTAATAGCGGTCGTCGACGATAAAATCAACGAAATCGGGAGTAGTACGGTGATTCGTCGCATTATTCGCATTATTAAGCCGATACCATTTGTATTCGTCTTGCATGCTGCGTGGAATTTGTACGCGGACGAAATGGACAAATCTTTGGGAAATATACCGTGGATCGGGCCTTCCTCCACCCTCTCGTTCTTTCGTTTCTGGATTTCCACAATCTTGGACCACACTGGCGGATGCATGATAAACTTCGAATTGGAAATGGTCCAGAAGACACCGGATAAAAGATCGCGTCTGAATTGTGCCGCGATCGTTAGATGCACTTACGCGTGAACAACGACCTATTGTGAATATATATGTATATTGGCTCGGTAAAATATCGCGAGCCAGAACTAAGATGGTTTCATCCGTTATTGCATTTGGGTCAACTTGATTTGCCCTTAAATAAATGATTTTTCCGCGCGTTCCGAGATACTCGAGTACGTTTACTCTGAGACAGGGATACGCGTATTATTTGACTGGGAACTCGTAAAATCACCGAATTAAGCCCACTACGATCCTCGAATTCTGTATATCTCCCGTATCACCTTCGTTTCGATCGAGAAAGCACGTTTAAATGTATTTTAGAAAATCTGTAGCATTAGCATTCTCTTCTTTCTTCAAGTTAGCAAGTTTTCTACCGAGAAGCCGACGTCTACGACGAACGAACTCGTGGGAGCGTATATAATGAAATCGGGAAATATACAGAGATAGGGGCTGGCAAAAGATCGGCCGAAAGAATGCCGATTCTAAAACTTTCTAATTTTCCAATTTTCCAATTTTCCAATTTCATAAATCCGTTTCATCGTATGCATTTAATCTTACTGTTGCACGTACAAGATAATAAAAACGAAGAGATACGAACGAAGCTATTTGACGGTATACGGAGATACGTTTGACTCGGTGTTTACCGCTGTATCCTAACGTCGCGTAATGAAATTTCAGCACCGTCCGTCCAGATAGTGGACGCCCTGGGTGAACCGCTGAGAGACAAGTACTACGAGGCTGACAGCACCATCGAGCTATTGTGCGTCGTGCGTCATATAGCGATGCAAGTCCAGTACAGCGTCGTTCAGTGGCTTCACGGCAACAGAGTTCTCAATTACGATACGACGAGAGGCGGTATCAGGTAAACGTTTCGTTCTTTTTACACTGTCATTCGCTTGAAAGCTTTAAGAGCTACTGCTTTTTCAAAAATTCAACTTTCCGTTCCTACAAGAGAGATCTTAGAGTCACGTTTATTTGCCGTAGAGCCGTTAAAAGGCGAGACAAGATTCTCAAAGCTTTGTTTTGCCGTTACAAAGAGTATAGAAAGAGTACATATAGTTGAGAGAAAGCAAAGCGATTATAAAATTCACCGATCCGAGACATCTTTCGAATTTGTCGATATCTTGGAAAAGAAGAACGAAGGGAAAAAAAGAAAAAGAAGTTGAAACTAATTTCGATGCAAATGTTCCTAAAAATAAATTCAACGGATGCATCCGAACGGATATTAAAGGATCGTTCGACAAGCAAGATCGCGCTCGATCGCCGAAGGGATCGGGAGGACTAGCGTTATTTTCCTCGATGAGAAGAAGATTCTAATCGATTCGGTTCTACCTTTGCCTCGTGTAGATCAACCGGTAAGTCCAGCGACGTACGATTCATCGTACGAATCTCGCGTTTAATTGAAAAGATTCGTAGACGTTACGACGGAAGAAAGCAAGAGCTCGCGAAACTAATTGCGAGAAATTTCTCGTTCATAGCTTCAGGTGAACGCGTAAGGAAATCTTTTATGCGATAAATATGCTACGCGTGCAACGCGTATCCGCGTGACTGCGGATATATATTGATAATCGTATTTTACAATTACAGACAATTAGGAAAATGGAATCTGGCTAGAGAATTATTTTACGTACTAATTGCAAGTATTATAACGAGCATCGTTCTCCGCGCATTTTATATATCTTTGCCTATTACGTGCGTTCTGTACACATTTGTCACGCTTCGAATTCCCGATAAATGCATAAAAATCCACAGTCTAGCGATGCGTTATTCGTGAAACTGGTATCTCGTACGCAGCAACTTAGTGCCTGAAAGGCAGATTCTAAATGTGATCGTAAAAAGGAAATATCGAAGAGAGAAGTCGAATCGACCGTGAGAGCCATAACTCGATACAGCTGCGTATATGCGTCAATCCTGTGCCAAGCATCTATCCTCCGGGCAAGTCAAACACGACAAAATACCGTGGCCCATTCGATGCGCAGCGACGCGTCTCTGATACGACGTTTCAAACTGATTGCGGCGAGGGCAAAGGCAAGCGTTCGCACCACTCTCGCGCTATTCCGTGGATACGAGCGCGATCGTGACTGCCTCGGCTAGTCATAAATCATAGCCAGGTGAACGCGCAAGCGGTCGACAATCCACGGGACGCCGCGGTAAGTTCTAATCCAGTGTCGACGATTCTCGCTGCCTTTCCACCCCGTAAACGCGCCCAGCCCGCTAATCCTCGTATAAACTACCCGCAGCCTTGAAAATCACCGGATCCTGCATCGTCGAACCGAGTCAGACGCCGTGATGAAACAGCCAATGTACACGCGTATACCTCTCGATAAATTTACATAGTACACGTGTACACCGTCGCTGAAACGTAAGCAACTCGCGTACTTTTTCCTCTTGCGTTACGCGATCGATCGCATCAATTGTTATTTATACGAGTATCAAAGTATGTTTTTCATACGACCGGTACGTTCTCGTTAATTTCTTTTCCTTCCGATCGACGTCTTACGAGATGTACTACAAACAATTCTTACCAGACGTAGCTCCCGTAATTGGAAACAAACGTTTAAAGCACGCTTACGATTTGCAAATACCGTGCGATCGGACGCTGTAACGATGTGTATATCGCGTATATTTAATAATTCTTAATTCGTAATATCTTTTTAAACGAAAGGACAGTCGTTTAACGCATATTTGTCATTTAAATTAATTTCTTATTCTATCGGGTATAATGCACCAGCGTATAATGTAAACATGAATATGAGAGGAAGAATACGAAAAATAAAAAACTGCATATGAAAAGTATAAATAAAAATCTGGTCGGTTACAGCTTCCAAAGTAATATAAATCTTTTATAGCGCGTGGCTGATGACGATCGTCTAGCAAACTCGCGTTCTCCGCTTTTGCGATTTGTCAAAGTAGAATATTTTACGCGTGTATTCGTAGTTCGAAAAGGATCGAACACGTAATATCTCCAACATCTCGAGCTTTAATTTCCGATATCGACTTGTTTATAAATCTGCATCGCGAGGCACGTTGTACGTGCAAAGTATCTTGAATTTTGTCAGAATTTTGGCAACTCTCTTCCAATCGTAGGAATCCGGAACAAGATAGGAAGGAAACTCGTACTAAATCCGTTTATCAACGAGACCTCGTGAGAACTTCTCAGTGAATAACGCTGATCCAAACGATCGTTAACCTTTGAACGAGAGCGTAGTCGCGCGAAGGAGAATGTTTCTCGCGAAAATGTTGTCGATGTGGCCGACAGCTCGACAAAGTTACATCCCGGCAGACACGCTGGCTGCCGGCAAATGGAATTAGTTTGCACTGTGCAGCCGCTACATAAAGGCGCGTGTACATAGAGACTTGGCCTCTCGTTTCAGAGCACCCTCGTGGTACGACCACTTCAGCCCTCGTCGTACGTAACGCAGCCACGTGGCCCGTGGAAACCGCAGACCGTAAACACATTTCCGCAGTTACTACCGCTCTGCCGCTCGTTATTTTTCTCCGAGAAAGTAAATGTCCATTTCCGGCCGCGTGTCACCGCGCCGCCGCGCCGCCGCGCCGCAGACCCGTCGCATCGTCGCGTCGATTCGAGAAACGTAAAGCGGCAAATTATTTGTCGCCGGGATTATTCAGTCTGCCTTTTGATTAACTTGGTCCGAAGATAGCGGAAATTTGCGTGGTCGTTTTAGCCCCCTTTGCGATTCCATCGTCCAACGTACAAGAAATCGCGTCAGACGGTGCTCGTCGACCTTTGCCGTTGATACGCGTACATGCGCGTTTTAAAACGACAACGAGAAAAATGCATTTTAGAAAGATTTCTTCTTTCCTGATGTTTTTTCAATAATTTTTCAATCGACTTGCTTGTAATTCTCTCCTCCGCCTGTGATCCTCGGACACCATGAATAATAATAATTGTAATAACGATAAGACTAAAACAGTAGTTTTAAAATTATTCCACCCTTCTATCGATAAAATCTCTTCGAGCTAATCGGTTAAACGTGCTCGCCGGCAGTTACAGTTTAAAACAATAGCCGGCGCGATTAAATCATTCGTACGCAGGGACGCGTTAATAGGGTTGCGATTCAATCCCGTTTATTATACATTCAGCGGACGCGAACGGCTCGCAGGGGCCATTTTTCATAGCGTTAAAATTACAGAGTCGTATCGTGCAGAAATTTACAACCCCGTGATACGTTAATTCCATTACTTGCACGAGTACGTGTTCTCTTTCTCGAGCGACGCGACAACGCAATTTCGTAAGAAGGCTTGTTGAACGGTGGACAAAGGCAAGTAAGAAAAGGTTGGATGAAAAGCAAGAGAAATGGAAAAAAGTATCCCAACTGTCGGTATATTAACGCGAAACTGAAAGAAACCAGGTGAAGCGGTTGAAACCTCGATGGTTGCTTCGCACCACGGATCAACGAGCGATCTTGCTCGAACGAGGAGATAACGAACGGACAAATTGCGCTCGCCAAGTTTTTCAATTAAAGGCAACCTCCTGCTCCGTATTTCGTGCAGAATAGAACGAGGCAAAGACTACGGTATTTATCGTTCGATTTAAGCGAATAAAGAGTACATATTATTTGCTAAAAATCTCGATTGATTTAAAAAGGTAGGTACATCGCAAACATGCGCAGATTATTGAAAGTCAGATCGTCGGAGAAACGACGAGTAATCGGTTGGAGTTTTGTGTTCGTGTAAAAGCCAAATTTAAAACATTCTGCAGAAACGCGTAAAAGTTACTACGAAATCGATTACGAAATAATAAATAAACAAGCGTATATCGATCAGAGCAACAAAAGTTGCAACGAATCGAATAGGAAAATGTGAGAAATCTACCGATCGCGAAACAGAAATTTGGGACACGAATGACTATTTTTAAAAGCTCGTACGTATAATTTCCACGCGTTATTTCGACAACTCGATTTCTCGTAGAATACTGTGCTTGTTCGTACGCTACTCTGCCGAAAACCTCGCTGCGATAAAATACCATGAGAATTCGATTTCTACGTAACGTGGTGTTTTATAACACGGCGATATATTTTACAATGCTATATTTCGAGAATTCGAATCTTGTACGATAGATTGGTTCGTGAAATCGATTTCTACGTACCTTTGCGGTCTTTTAAAGGTTCGATTTTTGCATAACGTAGTGCTTCAGAAACTCGCCTGCTATGCGATACACTATATGAAAAACACGGTTTCTACGTAACAATGTACGTACTTTGAGACCTCGATCTCTATAGAATAGAATACCTTGAGGATTCAATTTATACATAGCTCGATATTTCTAGACCTCGACGATGCCTGTATTGCGCAATGTGAACGTACTTTGAAAGCTCGATATCTACGCAACAGTTCGTCATTTGGACTTCAAGTTTTGATGAAACACGGGAAAAATGCATCTCTCGTCCCTACGAAATTGCTAGACTCGAAAGAAATTAAAAGTTTCGTTAACTTCTTCGCCGAGAGATCGATAAAGAACGTGGAAAAAGCGATGGCAATGAAAAGAAATCGAACGAGCATCCGATGCATCTTTAAGTACTTTTCGAAGCTTCTTCTTCCCAAAGAATATCAAATCCTTTACGACGCACATACCACAACTTACAGACAATCGAACGTTTCATCGCTGAATCTTAAGATTCGTCGTTTTCGTTTACAATCGCTGTGCTTTGTCGTAAAATCGTTGAATAAGAATTCGATAAAAGCTCGTTTCTACGTACGTTTCTAAGATGAACCGAACGAGCCAAGTTGCGTACTGTACTTTTGTCCAATTACGATCAATAAAAGATGCAGTGTAAGATGTATAAGTGAGAAGAAAGCCACAGCGTAATATTTATTCCCACGGAATAATTACTTTACACGTGCTCTTTCGTAAGCACTTATATAATCTCGAAACGATCAACGCTTGCGATTTATTAAGTTACAGCGCCTTATCGTCATGGAGAGTTCCTTCGCAACGTAGTTCTGTTCGTGTCCGCTAGAAAATAACATCGTTTCTTTCCGGACAGATCGAGCGGACCGAACGCATCCTATTACGGAATAATATCACTCGCGTACGTCCTGCTTGCTTTGACAAATTATTCAAACAAGGTGGCAACGTTTTTCCCTTTGCGTTTTGTTCGTTAATAAGGCAACCGGCGAATATAAAGGCAACCGCGAAATTAATTTTTTAGCTAAATAATTATAATTATAACGTTAATAAAGTTATTCGATAAATTATCCGCTATGTAAATGGACTTGGCGTTAGCATTCATCGAAGAATTTAAACATTCCTCCCCGGGCAATCTCTTCTTCCAATTTACAACGATGCAGAAAAAATTGACTCCATTATAGCTATCCTATATTACACGGTGTTCAAAATTCCATATGCTAATGCTTTCCAAAGAGAAGCTGATTGCATTTATACTTTCCCAATGCATATCAATACCTAATTTTAATTCCAGTCCAGTTTAAATACATCACGCGCGATATTACCAGGAATCGTAATAATTTCGTAATCGGTTTCGCGCGTCGCCGATCCATATAAATGTTAACCATTGTATAGGTACACGTGTACACGGTGTACCTTCGTTTTAACCATACGAATAGTCGAAAAGAAAGTAGCTTGCATCCGTTAACAATAATACAGGGATAAAGACGAGGAGAGGAGAACGATTGGAAGAGCTGATTTCACCCGCGGGCAAATCTTTAGCCACTGCGATACCAGGATACTTTCCATGACTTTCTCCTTTGAAAGGAGAGCGACCAAGGCCAAAGACCAAGCGGTTAGGGGAGAAATAAAGGGAACGCGAGATTTGTTTTATCACGAGTGTCGTTCGAACGAAAGCCTAGCGTTAAACGCGTGATAAAACGCGAGAAGGATGAGAAAGGGTGGAATAAAAGTCTGCAGAACGATCTCTCAACAATTGGACTGGCCATTTTTCGCATACGCTTCCGGCCGCTGATAAAATGCCCGTCGGAAGTTCCGTTAAAAATTGAAATTTCAACACCGTTGTACGTATGTTGCAGCGTGAAAACGGACCTAATGGAAGAGGGGGCCAATTCGACACTCAGCATAGCGAGGGTGGGACCAGCTGACAGCGGAAACTACACGTGCCATCTCACCACCATGCCCGATCAACCTGCCACTGTTCACGTGCACGTGCTCAACGGTGAGCACGAACGTTTCTCCACCGTCTTAGAGCCAGCGTTGAGAAATTTTCCAACGTGTCACGCACAAATCGTTTCAACGCGATTTGAGCATTCCCGTGCCTAACTTGATACGTAATTTAAGAACTCTTAATTTAACGAGTTGCAAGAAATTCAAGGCTTCACTGCCGAATTCGTCGCGATTCGTGCGTTATAACGTGTATCGTACATGTATTTGTGATATTTACTCTTGTCCATGCCATAGTTGGCTTGTTTCGAAATCTATTCTCGCAACCGACGCCTAACAAACATCGAACGATTTTCTACGAACTTTTGAGATTACATCGTGCCGATGGATAGAAAATTTTTGCTCTAACTATATCGTTATCCTGTTTTAGATGCACCGCGCGTCGGACAGATTCGAATTACGCTATTCTGCCTAGTATTTCAATGAAGTTCACGGTATCGCAATAGTTCGGTTAAGAATTTCATTTACCTGAAATCACGTATTCCGTCGATCATCCGCAGTCGTAAAAAAATTCGACGTAATGCGCATGTAAATTACAGCCAATGCAATATTCATCAACCGCAGCCAATCCAATCCGCAGAAAAGAATTTGAATACTCTCGTTCGCTAATGTTTCCTGTTGTTTATCGATGCGGCGGTTTCCACGTTTGATGTGCTTATTTCATGAATTTTTACAATTTACTTTTTATTTTTACGATCGTTCTGAACGAATAGGAGAAAAACACGGTGGCAGAAATTCTTTAAAAAAGAGAGGGTACTTGCGTTCTTTTCGATATTCGCGAATATTCCAATGATTATTCGAATTTGAAAAAATCAACGAGTCTACGTAAAGTTTTCTGAAAATATTTTTTAAGAATCAGGTAATTGCATCTGATAAAGATGTAGCGTAAATTTATAAAAGGTTAACAGCGTGGTGATTCATATTCGATGAACCTCGGCGAAAGTTTTCGACATAATGCCAAAGGATCACGAAAACTTGCACTACGATCTTCACGACGCTGTCAGAATGAAAGTCGCGTGGCCGACGTTAAATATCGTGTAATATTTATGCATATTACGCTTAATTACAGGTGTGCGTGACGAAAGAAGCGAACGAAATATCAGGGGACGTAACTTTCACGATGCCGCGCCGCCGTTAAATTGCAACAAACTCGCGCGCGACGCACAGAAAAACCTGATAAGATATGTAGAACTTATCACCGCCGATAAACTCTCGCTGCCTAAATATAAGGTTCAGCCTCTGCGTCGAATAAGACGATCGAAAAACAGAAAATAAGATACCTTTCTTATCGAAAACTTTAAAGGATTTTCGCAGCATTGAGCGAAGGAAAAAGAAAATACAGGGCGGTGCTTTTCACGCGCAAATAGAACGCAAGCGAGAAATTAATAAAAAATGTGAAAAGCATAAAAACGAAAAATATATAGATGGAGATAGTAAACGAACGTTCGATTTGCACGCTGGAATTTTGCTTTAGACGGCGATTGATTCGCTGAAACAGCCTTTTTTAAAAAAAAATTCTCCGACGTCGAAAGGCCTTTGATATTTGTATTCCCTTTTGTCCTTTCTGGTCATGCCATTTATTCCCTTTCCTGTTTACCGTCGAATGAAATTCAAAAAGAGGGAACGTAACGACGAATCAGCGTTGAATAACAGAGGCCCGTGTTAATTGGTTTTTAGCTCTGTCGTTTAGCCCGTTTCGTAGCTATTACTTTTTACAAAAGAGCCGGTTATATCGGGATTTTCGATTATGCTAAATGCAAAGCGTGCTTTCGCCGGGTAAAAGGTTTACTCGTAGCTCGTAGCCTTTCAAAGTCAGAGAACTTACATCGCGACGCAACAGCGATGCTCTAAACAATGTCTATCCTTGTTGCTCTTCGTCGTCCTTTTACAGGAAATTCGAGAAAAAAATACGGCGACGTAATAGACGTATCGGACACGAATATACGTACGTGTGTACTGCCCTCCTTAGTTAAAGCGTGCTCTATCTTTCGCGTGGAAATTGAAGAGAAAAAATAAAATTTCGCTACTTTCTTCGTGGCATCTTTGCTTCGTTCGATATAAAATACATCGGGTAGAAAGAAGAGTCGGTAACGTTTCGCAACAACTGGATGCTAATTAAAAATAGCGTCTACGTCGCTTGGCACGAACGTCGTCGACTAAATCTACGTAGAAATATCTAAACGTTGTTTCTGAATCTTTTGGGAAACACTAGCAACTTTTGTTCCAATCCGATATTATCTCGCTGCGCGAACAGCGCGCATACTTAAGATTTTCGCGCGGTCGTGCCAACATGTACAACCCGTATGAATTTCTTAAGCCAACAAAGTCGAAAGCTAACAGTGTTTGAGTGTACGCAACGATGTTTCAGGAGAAAGCTTAGCCGAACTCCATCACGGATGCGGAAAAAGCGTGGGCGGCAGCGGGTCGTTGCTGCTGCTTCTGTTCGTTCTGCTGGGCCGGATACAACAGGTGTTCAGATGAAGGATCGACGACGCTTCGTCGCCGTATCGACACGGCGCTGCACGAATAACAATATGGACTTTTATATTATCGCTGAAGAACGGAGCTAGCCGTGTGGATGCGCAAACGACGAACGAAGGAAAAAAGAGCGACGAAAGAAATGGATGAAAGGAGAAGAGGTGACGTAGGCTGGGCAAAAACTAAAACGTGGATCGAAACGTTGCGAGAATAGACGAGAGAATAGGAATACGAGAAAGGGAAAGGTTGGCAGCGTGGATCCGCCGTTGTCTTTCCGCGTCGCTACGCGCCAGTTTCCGGTTCACGGTTCAGTTCCGGTTGATCCTCCATGGCCGACTCGATCTCGTAAAGCGTCCCCCGACTCTCGCGTCTTTGTCCTTCCGGTTACTAGTTACGGAACTCTCTGATCGCAGTCGAAAGAATTAGGCAACCCGTCTAGGTTCGGAGGAAGGAATTCGTCGATAGCGCTGGTTGCTAGATCGATCAGATCGTATCGAAAGCGATGGAGAAGATAGGCTTAGAGATTCGGTTTGGAAATTCGATCGGTCAACTACGTCATGTGCCTTTATATTCAGTTTCGAGAAGAAAGTCAGGAGCGAAGATTTTGTCCGAACAGTTGCGTCATACGTAAACGAAGATGGAACAAGGTGAGAACGACACGTGCATATCTTTTACGTTCTACGTTAACTCGCGTTATTGCAAGATCGCGTTTTCGTTTGTTCTATCGATCGTGTACGATAGATCTTTGTATCGTGGAATACATAATCAAAATATAATAAAAATAGTACATAGGGGTTTAATATGTATAAAAATGTTGACATATCTTGTTATTCGGCGCTCGAATAGACTGAACGACTAAACTAATTGAAACGAACGTAGATCGGTAATAAACTTAAAACGTTCACTGTCCACGATTGCAGAGACAAATGTGCTCGCTTTCGCGTTACGTCTCCATTATTACCTTCGATTCCTTAGCACGGATGGTGAACGCGTTAAGTTTCGATTCATCGGATCGATCGTCTCATAGCCACAACCATACTTTTTCGTTTACTTCCTAGAGAAATTTCTCTTATTTTTCCAACTTTATATAGCACCGCCTCTATCATCGAGCCAATGCGAGAAACACAAACAGATTTCCAAAGGATCGTCGATGGCGATCTAAAAATATCTCGGCAACCAGAATCTACCGATTCACGCGCAGAAGCGAAAGAATCAGCTTTGATCTCCGGCGCGGCAAAAGAGAGCTGCCGGGGCAGCGGATTGTTCCTTCCTCCCTACGGTCGCAACCGATTGTCTCCGAAATTTCCTACGAAACCGTATTACCCAACTGTCCGCAACTGCGTCGATTCAACGTAGAAAAAAGAAAGAAAAAACTCGCTAGGATGTTGGTTCGCGGAAAATCGGCGCAGGTTCGATCAAATTTCCGTAAACGTGTAAGCGTATCGAGAACGCTCTTACACGTGGCCACTTACCGGTACGTCGACAAAGGAAGCGCAAAGTACGCGCCACTTACTTTAAGTTGGATAACGCTCGGAAGCCGCCTCGCGCCGTTGTATTCCTTCGTCGCGTTCCAACGTTTCGAGATCCGTCTTCGGAAGCTCGTTTTACGACGATGCACCGCGAGTCTTTGAACGACACTTGCGAACCTGTGTGGACGCGCGCTCGCCAGAAAATGGCCCGACCATGCGACGATGATCGAGCGTCTCGCGTACATTCGTATCGGCGATCGAACGAACGCGCGTTAACAAGTTTAAGCGACGATCGTTCGTTCAATCGCAGTTACGCTTTTCGTTGGTCACCTAGTTCCAGTTGAATTCGGATATGGATCGCGAACGAAGATGAAACGTACGATGTATCTAACGGCAAAAGCTATTCGATGTCTGTAACAGCGAGTTTCCTTATTTATACATAATCAATTTCGTTCGGGTAATCGTGCGTCGACGAGAGAAAAAGTTGACTGTGTGTACCGAGTACGGACCGGTCGAGCGAGGCTGGAATTATCAGTATTATCTAGTTTTCTAAAGAGCCAGGCCGAAGGATCGCGCGAAAGAAAGCGGAAGCGATCGCGAAGCGCGCCGAGTCGATGGTATCCAGCGTCATCGAGAAGCGCGCGATCACGCGCGATCACGCGCGATGGCAGATTAGCCGTAAAGTTGCGTTTGCGCGTAAATTACTCGGACTTGATTCGGTCGTCGACGAGATAATCGACAAAAAGCGATAAAGCGCCACGTACGTATGTCGGACGTATGCTCGACCCTCTTCGCTCGAACGAATACGGTGTGCTTAATTCGTAACATCGACTACGCGCGTCGCGAACGTTTGTATTTACATCGTTCTCGGCTAACGAGAATGTTGCGCGTTAACGTGCACGTTTCGTTGGTTTCTATATCGACTGGTTATAAAATTACGCGGCAGCACGAGCAAGCGGACGAGTCGTAAAACTACAAACACGTAGTACAAATGAAAATGCTTATGAGATCAAATCGTTTCGTCGGCATCGTTGTTTCGCTAAGTAAAGGCGCAAATTTTTCAAATTGACCGATTTTCGTTTCAAAGGATCGCGGTAATATCGTTCTGCCGTTGGTGAAAATAAATTCGAATATTTAACGCGATATCGTTGATTGCAAATATGAAATATCCTTTGATCGTAAACCAGCGAAAATGCGCGTTACGAATCAAGGATTAAACCACTCGTAAAGCGTTTTCGAGCGGCTCGATGGGCACAATGGGATGCGAGAAAAGCGATTAACTGCCAACCTGATCCTAAGCTCGTCAATTAGCGATACGAAGCGAAGTTTTAAAGCGGCCGGCAGCTACGCGTTTTAGATAAAGTCATTCTTTTTCCGTTGATCCGTTGATCTGTCGCTCGACGGATGAGGCCCTCGAACGGCGCTCACGAGCGATCGAACTTCTGTATCGGGACAGATCGCACAGTAATACTCGAACTCGACGTAAAATCCAAAGTTTTCTTCGACGGCGAAATTATGAAATATACGATATGCGTTTTACAAGACTTTGTCCCTTTCCTTTCTACCGTTTGTTCCCGCCGATCTTTAAAAAGAATCTTTAAAAAGAATCTTTCGCGTTTAAACATCGAAACTTTCACCGAATAGCATTTTCTGCCATTCTCTGCCATTTTCTCCTGCCCAGACATGGCACAGGCGTGCAGCTGTTGGTACGCGCGAACAAACATTTCAATGCCATCGACCCGTACGCGCAAGATAATATTAAAGGTAAGCGATATCAAATTGAATAAGTGAAAATAAGCCCGCTACACGTTCTTTGCTGCGTATTTTCGATCTAATGCGTATCTCTTAAATTCGACGAAAGCGCGAAGCAACTATCTCATGCTCCAATCGGATGAAGATGATGATATTTCGCACTGCCATTTCGTTCCGATGGAAATCGCTCAGGTAAGTGACAGAAATACACGGTCCTGAAGTTGCTCCAAAGACGAAATTACCGCTTTCCCATCGGAAAGGTGCACTTTTGTCGGGTCGCCTGGACAAACTGGCCCGCGCGACGAACTGGTTGCAGCGCCAGATCCAGGTAACTGGAGATGGAAGTTTGAAAAGGACAGCAGCCCCGCGCCAACTACCTTCGCGCCGCACTCCACTCGCCTGCTGTACATACATCGGTTCATGAGTCTGCAAGGGGTGAATGCAGTGGGTCGACAGATTGGACGTCGTTCCATCGATCCTAGTTGATTCGACAGCAACTCTATTTATCCGTCACTGGCCGAGAAACGCTTTCAAGCTGGATTCCTCCCTGACGATCCACCTTTTCCTTTTTTCGTCGATACCTGCGAGCGCTATGCGGCGAGATAATTAACGTCGCGAAACAGCTGACGCGAGTGAATCGGATCAACTTTTGTCTTAATTTGGGGAACTAGAATTCCCAGGCGAACGATTTTACAAGTTCGAACGCTTTTACGCCGGACCGCGTTGGACTATGCAGTCGCGGACAAAGGAAATTCGAAAATGCAAAAAGAGAAGGTACCATAATTTTGCAAAATTGAACTACAATTGGCAAAAGTACCAAACGAATACGTACGATATACAGCCTTACGTACAACTAGCGTTACCTCGAGTAGAAATTTATAGAAACTCCCATTTTACTTTGTTTGTAGAGATGGAACCTCGATTATACATATACACGCATAAAAGCTAACGCGATAAAACGTCTAACGCGAAGTTATCACTCGCATACGCGAGTACCGATTTCAAACGTTTTGGCACGCCTATATCTTTTCTGTGAACGCTCCACAACAACCATATTTTGCGACTAATTTTTGCGCGACTTGTGCGCTATCGTAATCGCCGACAGCCACGGTCGCGCATATGCGACGACGTCCGCTTTGAAAACGTTAAGACGAAGAATGTCTTTGATTCGATCGAACGTTTGGAATTCGGGAGATGTCACGGTATTGTGTACCGTTCCATGTTTAACATAAACGGATAAGTTTTCTCCTCGAGGTGTTACCATCGGCGCATCGATGCGTCGTTGTTCGAAATAGAGCGAGTTTGGCCAATTGACGTTTAAACGATTTCAGTTGGCGAACAACTACGGGCGAACTAAGATCAAACTGCGAGTAGTTTTCAAGCGATCGCGTGCCTGTCGATCAGCTCTGCCGTTCGTCGAGTTTTGTGCACCGTAAAATCGATTGCGAGCCACTGCATGAACAGACAGGAAGTCTGATTAGACAGCCTCTTAAAGCAATTCCACGGAGAAGCTCGCTCGATGTAGGTCAGCTTCTTAAATCTTTTATCCGAGGTAAGTTCGATGAAATACATTCGCGATTAATAACTAAGTCGATTCGAGTTGCTTTCGGATTAGAACGTAAGACAAAAAATAACTTTCGACGGCGTTGCCTGCAATTAAATAAAACGTATCGATAAAATGTATAAATATATATGTACATGCACACATATATGTATACCGCTGTACACCGCTAAAGTAAGATTTGATAAAGTAAGATGAAAAAAATGGAAATACCGTAATTCGAGGCGAGAGACTTTTATCAGATACTTCGTATTCGTATATTTTACAAAGAATCGTCGAAAATGCCAAAAACGCACCGTCGTAGGTCTGTAAAATTATTCTGAAAAATCGCTCCGATACTTTTAATGTTAATAAATCTATGGTAAAAAAATCCAAGTTATAACAACGATGCGATCGATTTTATCGAGGGTCAAATGCAGGAAGCTGCGGTAGGTTCGTTCCAATTTTGCTGCAACGTTTGAACGATGTTTGGAAGATTTCATCGTAGAACCGCATCCAGATCGCAGAGTACGTTGCGGAGTACATAAGACGACGGCAAGAAGGAGGAAAGTTGTCTGAGAAAGTATCTCATTGGTTAGGCAACGAACGAAAGGAGAATCGCGGGGTTACGTTGCTGGCTGTATCGCGTTGCACTTTCAACAGATACCTTTCTTATCTTTATCCGGGCTTTATCTTCACGAGCGATATAACTGGATCGGCACTCCGTCGTGGATAAAATTTTAAACAGGTCAGAACTGGTAAAATTGAAAAGGCAGTCGAACGAGACACAATTTATAGAAGCTAGCGATTGCCAAGGAACCGATAAAGGCGCTACGATTTACCTAGAGAGTTGTCAGAGTTTCTTCTTTCGTTGTTACGTTTTCTTTCGTTTTGATGGATGCGCGTGTGCTCCAGCTTATGGCATTAACCCTCTTGAAGATGTTTCCCGAACGAACAACGTATCCTGGGAGACAACATCGGTGGTGCTGCTTCTTAGTTGAATCTAATCCATCTTTCTGTACGAAATCCTGCATCGTGAAACATTTGTAAATAAAATTTTCGATCCAGCTGTTCCATATTACCATTGATATTTTGCAAAAAGATACTCGCGCGTGTGAAATCGAGATACTGATATTCTCCGAGCCATCTGTACGATATCGCGTCGCAGCAGTTCTCGTAAGTCCGGAGGCGAGCCTTGTAACGATCTTTTTTCCAATTTTCCGTAAACCTCTGTTCGAAGCATTCTGCATCCGCGAAAGCAAGATATCCTGTACCGTTAGAAAACGCGACGTGTCGTTTATGACATAGTTATATATCCGAGCTTCGACGAATCTATCGCTGCACGAGCAATTATCGAAACGTTTTTTACAGGCATTTACAGGCATTTACAAGACACGCAAATAAATCGCACGGTATAAAAAAAAGATACCGATCCTCTTAACCAAACTACTATAGCAAGTAATAAACGTTCCAATTTTTCGTATCGCGGTCGCAGCAGAAAAGATACAAGGGAAGGCGGCGAATCGCGACGGAAACGAAGGAGGTCGCGTTGCCGGATGAAATTCTCGTTTGTTCACATTTAAAAATGTCGTCGGAGGATACGCGTTTCAAGATGCGAGACAGAATATTTTTCTTCGTATGCCACCGCTTCCGGCAAGCGCACACCTTGCCCCTTATCTCTATCCTCCTCTTTACCTTCATGAATCACGTTCCCCGATCGTTACCCGTTTCTTTGTCTCTCCCTCCCTCCCTCTCTCTCTCTCTCTCTCCCTCTCTCTCTCCCTCTCTCTCTCCCTCTCTCTCTCTCTCTCTCTGTTTCCATGTCTGATTCCGCTTTTCTCCTTGTTTCAGCCTCCTCGGTCTCCACGGGGCGGAATTAAAATAAAAGGGCGAGTAAAAGCGAAATTGGCGAACCGAACGACGGCCTACGAAGCGCGAGAAGCTGTTTGAACGCTTTAAGAGGAAAGTTTCGAACAGATCGTGCGAAGATAACTCGACTGAACTCGCGGTTTTATCGCGAGAACGACGACGGAACCGGTTTCCCGTGTAATCTAATAAGCCAAGTTCGTTGTCGGCAATAAAAATACATCGTCAAGCGGGCAGAAAGAACGGGAAGAAAATGTAGCGTCGCTTGGTCTGCGACGCACGTCCTTATTGCGCGCGGTCTACCTAGATTTAACGCGATGAAATTGTTATCGAAAATTTCCTCTCCGGACGTGACGATGTCCTCGAACGGCGAAACTGGAGCATAACATCGGCCATAAACCAAGTGTTTTTATTACGCGGTTTTTATTTTTCCCGGATGAAACGATCGAAACCTGGTTCCCAGAGATTTTACGTATAACGATTAGGCTCCTCGAGAGATCAACTTTCCCGCGTTTCTCGACGATAAGACGGAGAATGTTTTTGAATCGCGACGTAGTCGCTAGAAGATATCGCCGTGTTCGTATTTCGTTCGAGACGAATGCCGTAAAGAATATACGAATACACGACGAGTCTTGAAGCCGAAGTAAGACGAAAATCAAGAATAAAAAGATCGCGACGATTCAAAATCGGCCGAAATATCCCTGCGCGCGAGCAAACCTCCTTACACGAACGAAAGGGAGCAGATGGATCCCTTCGGCGTTTACTTCTGGGGACTCCGATAGGGTTAAGAGTCAGCCCGAATACATACGTACCCGTTGTCTCTTCGGAAACTGAACATCGATCGCGCACCAATTACGCAGGATAATTTGGTAAACGACAAATCTACTGAAAACGGAGTTGATCTAATTTAACTGCTAAAAGACTCGCATAGAATCAGGTTTCTGTGAACGACTTCCCTTTATAAACATAAATTTAGCCAATTTACCCTTAAACGCGAACAGCACCACCGAGTCCTTATAAAACCGAAACAACGTTTATCGTGAAATCTAACATATATTAGAATCGACACTTGTCGAGCTAAACGTGCCAAATCTGCGTTTAATCGTAATTTGCTTTCGGCGAATGTTTGAAATATTTCTGTCGAGGACAGACCACGATTCAATTGAAAAGCATACGGGACGAAAGATATAGAGAGACATGGCCATTCGTCGTGGACAAACTGCATGGAGAAGCCGGCGGAAAAAGACCACGGATTAGCTTTTCAACCGTGACCGGGAATGCATCTAAAAAAGCCAACCCCCGTCTTTATCGTCGCGTCACAGGCGACCCGTAACCCGATCGTTTCTCTATTGTAAACGACGGTGCAAGAAAACCCGGAAAACGGAGAACTGGAACAATTTGTCCCCGTTTCCGGCGAAAGAGGATCGTTCCCGGCGTCTCTTAGAAAGCTGTCCGGGTGCACGCGAGGCAAATACGCGAAAAGTTCACGCGAACGTAGTCCGCGCGTAAAACGGCCAACGTTATATCGTCGTTGGACCACCCTTGTACGAGCTGCGCTGAGCAAGATAGCGAGGTTGGCGTTTAAAAATGCCGCGATTTCATTCGACTCGTGACTTTTTGTCCTCGAGGTTCGCTAAGCTGCACAAAGGTCGCTAATCCAGGACAAAACTAAGCAAACTGGTAACGGAAATAGGTATCGATGGCATTTTCGTTAAATATCGCTTGTTACGATATAATCGGATGGTCGATGAAATGGCAAAAGAAATCGGCGGAGAAAGAAGATAAACTAAGAGAAACTGTTTGTATTTTCGACCAAGACCAAAGGATCGTTGATTCGACGGTCGAGCGACACCTATTAATTATTGGTCGGCGATACGTTCGTATTTTCTCGATGTTCAGATTCGCGACATTGACTGTTTCCAAAATTCGGAGTTGCGATTACAGCGTTAGATGGTTTTTAAAGTTCCAGAATCTATTGATACGAATTATAGGATTTATCGAGCAATTTGTTCTTTAAATAACGTTATGGTACTTTAATTCTTCGAGATTAAATACTTTTGTTTCGTTGTTTTAAGCTTTGCGTGATCGAACCCTAAAAGCTAAACAGCTTGTCATACGGGAAATCTAAGTTGTCGCGGAAGACTGCGTGTTTCGAAACTATCGTGAGATCGTAAGATCGATCGCGAGAAACCCAATCGCTTGCATTAATAGACCGAAAAGGCCGAAAAGATCGTGGCTCTGCTCTTCTTCGATTTCCGTACTACCATCCGCACGCGTTTCAACGAAGGAGGCAAGACGTTTGCATTTCGCGTCGTGTTACGAGCATAATCGCAACGATAAAAGCGGCTGATGAACATTTGTCCCATTAATAACCACGATACGATCTTAATCGTATAACCGCGCGAGTATCGATGAAGCGTTCGTGGCCGAATTTTCATCGTTTTCGCGTTATCCCGGGCTCGAGTGACGTGTGTGCGCGATCGTGGAAAGATCGTGGAAAGATCGTGGAAAGTCAGCGCCGAAACGCAGCGAGAGAACGCAGACCGGTTGCGTTGCGTTGTACGTGCGACGCGTATGAAATATTGCGTTATTTCTAAGTTTCCTTAACTCGTGTTTCGCGAGCCCGTCGACGTGATAACGGATGCGTATCACGTACCGCGCAATAAGAAGAAACGGAGATCGCATTCGGCCAAGCGACTCGACGTCGACGTCGACGTCGACGACGACACGACACGACACGCCGCGCCGTTTCTCAAATAAAATTATCCACCATCCGGTAAAGAACAAAGGGAACCGTGTACGCGCGTGGACATGGCGTATCGATTTGAACGGAGAGACCCGTTGATCGACGCGATGCGACGCGACGATCGATTGCGCGCAAATACGCGTGGACGGCCGATCGATCGGCACCGAGATACGCTAAAAAAAGGATTTACAAGGTTCGAATCGCAATGGTAAGTGATAAACGGCGACCCGATATTCGACGCAATATTTCCAGTCTGCCGTGTGCCCGGCCCAGATAAACGGCTCCACGATCGCACGATGCGTGATATAACGTCGCGCAGGGAACTACCAATGCGATAGACGCGACTACTAAGTACATGCGTGCGTATATGAAAGGGTGAAAGGGTGAAAAGCAAGTGAATGGAAACAGGGATAACAAGATCTTGTCTTAAACGTAAATTCGTGTCAAATCTAACGCGTGCCACCGGCTACTTTGCGCAAGGATTAACCACGCTTTTGCATAAAAACACGAAAAGATCAACAACGTTTATCCACGAATACGTTCGAATTTATTCGTGATCGGTCGACGATACGTTACTTTTCAGCTGCTTCGTTTTAATTTAGAACGGCTACGCTCTGCGTTTCCTCTGTTACCTCTGTCGTAATGTTGTCGAGAAAAATTGACGACGGCCAAGAGTAATTTTTGCTTTCCGATGAAAAACGATAGCGAGACGCTTACTAATTACTATCGAAAGGTCGAAGAGAAGAGAACGAAATAGACAAACGGTAAACAAATAAACGAATAAAGAAAAGTAGGCGGCGACGAGTTGTTCTCGCAGAAACGAAGAGAAAAGTAGGAAATAATCAACGAAAAAAAAAAAGAAAAAAAAGAGGAAGAAATCAAGTAAGTGAAAAGAATAGAATTATCGAAAAGCTGATACAACAGAGAAGGCTGTTGCTCTTCTGGCTGGGGTAACTATTGCGGTTCGTTTATTGTCCGATTATTAATTACCGTGGATATATCGAGAGGCCAAGCGGCCGTAAATAATAACGGGGAAACCGAGTTGTCGTGTCGCGATCATTATTTACCGCGGCGTGTTACGTTGCGCGCCGGATTCCGGAATCGCGACTGTTTCGAGGAGAGGGTGTACGAGGTGTTGAATTACGACTAGCCAACGAGAAAAATTCAAACGAAAATCGGCTGCAGAAAATTTGCGCTCGCCGTCCAATCATTGCCTCGCGATAAATCTAAATTTCGGGAACGTACGAGTTGTTTCTATATTTCCAATTTGAACGATCAAACCGTACGAACGCAGGACAATTTGTCAAATAGAACTCTATATTCTCTGAAGAAATTTTTATGGAAGCGCGCTCGTACGTAACGGACGATTTTACGATACACGTTGTAAATACGACACTGTTTTTCTCGTTCTTCTTCTCTTTTTTTTTCTTTTTCTTTTTTTTTTTTTCTTTCGAATAAAATTCGACCGACGACAGAAATTAGTCGACACGAGAAATACATCGTATCTACTATCGCGTCCAAGATATTCCAATAGATCGTCGAGTTTAAATATATTTTGCGCGTTTTTACGCGC
The DNA here is from genome assembly GCA_014737475.1 of Bombus confusus. Classification (NCBI taxonomy): domain Eukaryota; kingdom Metazoa; phylum Arthropoda; class Insecta; order Hymenoptera; family Apidae; genus Bombus; species Bombus confusus. Next base: position 556,887 of record JACXIV010000052.1, read on the forward strand.
AGTTTTATACGTACGAAGCTAGAAGAATCGACGACAAACGTTCGCAGCTATTGGCTCGATGGTGACAGAGCGATCGAGCGATTAAAAAATATCTCCGAGTTTCGATAGCGCCGATCGCAAGTAGCTCGTAAACGTTGGTGGGAAGAAATAAAGGTCTTCATTGTGGAAACTAGCAGAATCATCGTTTCGCAATTACGACGGTGAAGCGATCGGAGGAACAGAATATTTTAGAATCTATGTATTATTTAAACGGCTTTTGCAGCTCTCGTTGTGACTCGCTCGACTCTGGTTTGCAAATGGTCTCGTTAATATTCCGTAGAATTCGATTCTATTAATATACCTTGGATAATGCTGCTCGAAAAGTAAACATCCGCGTTTTATTTTCCTCCTTTTAAATCGTAGCTTCGTATCTATCGTATTGCTTGGAAAATGAATTATCGATTTAGAAAATTGCTGACAAAAGTTACATTTTATCTCGATCTCGCTACAAACGAGAAACGTTAAGCAGAGACTGCGCCGAGTATACTTTCGTGAAAGATGGTTCGTCGCGAGCCAGAGGTGAGAAAAGTTGCGACGAATCGGCACGAATTAGCCAAAATTGCGAAAGTTGGCACGAATTTCAGCCTATCGATAAAAGTTAACTTTTGTTTAACACCCTTTGCTCTTGATTTATGTGGATCTCGCGTGCTCCTCTACCTAAGTTACAGAATATTCGTGCGTTTGCAAGAGGAAAACGATAAAAAATTGCGAAACTACAACTTTATCGGCGCGAGATAAAAAAAAAATTAATCGTTTTGGAAAGCTGAGACAAGGAGACGAAGAAAGATGGGGCAAATATCGAATATACGTACGTCGATGCTATTGCGGAAGATTTGGATTCGCGGGACGACGACCGGATCACCAAGGAATCGAACATACTCGTAATTTATCGAAGCGCTATAGTTTCCAGCGGTCAACGGTAGCGTGGTTCGTCGAAGATATACAGAGCGAAGCTGGCATCTTGTAACAGCATCGGCATCGTCTATGGAGGAAACAAGACGCGGAATCGAACGCAACATCGACTAGAGGAACGGTGTAATTTCCGTGTTGCGACACAATGGTCGGACAATAAGACACTCGACTCACGACTGGCGACTTGGCGGTCGAACGAAACAAACGGAACGTTCGGCCGATATGTTCGAACACGGAGACGAAGTTAAATTGGACCGAGTCGCGTCGAAACGAGGAAACGTTTTCGGGGTATGGCCGATGCTAGGAAATCGCGAAACTTTCTTCGATTCAACGTCGATAGACCTTGTTCTCGATCGCGCGTATAAACAACAACGTTTCGTGTAAACGCTCGTAATTCCGACGGAATGACGCGTTACGAACGAACGTTGAATCATCCGGACGAAGAACAAGGTATTAGAACGCGCGACAGAATTTTTAGCGCGGATATATCGCGCGCGTTGTACAAAACTGTTTGAAATTTCTTTGCCACTGCAACGAGACACGACTGTCGCGATCATACGTAATAGCAAAATTTGCAAGAACTTTGAACATCATACCCGGAGACTCGAGGATCGGGAAGCTACCGTCGTTAGAATCCCTTCGGGGAAAACATTCTCGTTCGTTGTCAGAGTAAACGCTGAATCGACGCGTTGGTCATCCAACGCGGATGTATTCGGCCTTTGTCGAATTACGGGACGAATTAATTAGCTCGACTCGAATTTCTCCGACAATGTTCGTCCGTACGTCTGTACGACACCTACGGTATGTCGTATAAAAGTTTGTCTTTCGTTCAACCCGCGTGGAAGGAGAAATTTGTGGCGATTTGGAGGTACGGCGAGGAGAAAAGAAATTAGAAAGAAAAACGAAACTACCGTGAAAGTTGCACGTCTGACGAAACTTCTGCTTCCGCGATAGCTGAGTTAGCACAGAACGGAAATGAAGGCGGTCCATCGTTATGCCGTAATTGCCGATGAACATAGAATCGCGAAATACGACGTCGTTGGTCGAAAAACTTTGCTAACGGGTAATTATCGATGCGGTCTGTGATCGTGGCAAATATACGTCGATTATGTCGCATAATTGATACACGATCGGCGTGCGAAGTAACGCGTGGTTAAAATACGTAGAAAGATACTTTGATAGATCGATTGATCGATCCACTAAGAGCCGTTCGCCATTCTGTTTTTTCTTTCTCTTTTTTCCCTTCTGACAATGCGCGAAATTGTGATTCTACGAAAGAGAATTCCAAGGATTCGTTTAATATCATTTGTTGGTCTAAATTTTACAAATCTACCAACGCACGTGTATGTACAACGTCGCGTTCCTTTGTTAATCCCGATACGCTCCAACCTTTCTGCGTTCGATTCGTGGGAAAATTGTTATTATTATTATTATTATTATTATTATTCCCAAACGAAGAACCTGCCCGACTAGACGAAAGTCGAAGCGAATTATACGAGATTTGGAAGGTGAACGTTTATCAAATATCGATACCGAAGCGGAATTGCGAAGCGAAGAACAAACGTGACTAACGTTAACAACGGGCGGATAACATTTTACGAGAGATCGAACGGGTAGAAATATTTTATCGAGGAGGCTGTTACCGATGAAGCTAAAGCTTTGCGACACCAAGCACGGTATATTCGAAGATTTAGCCGCGCAAGCCGCTGCGTCAACAAAAGAACACATGGATTTGGATTACATTCCTATCGGCTGATCCACGCTCCCTCGCGAATCCACTGACATCTTTCGCATGCGAATCGGCAATACGAGAATACGTGACGCGTGATTTTATCGAAGAAACGGAAAATTTTTATGTATTTTTATGTACGCAGCTGCTTAATTCGACGACGCTACCGAATATACGTACATACGCGCGTTACGTGAATTGTACGAAACTCGTAAACATTGCATCAGCGGTGTGACGAGACGCGTTACGATCTATCGCGTTCCACAATGACTCGTGACTCGGAAAATTTCACTAATAAGGGTAACTCGACCGTGCGAGAGGATGCAGGTGTGCCGATACTTACGAACGCGATCGTACGTACTACAAAAACGGACCGATGGGATAGCGCGTAATGAAATTACGCTCTGGTGATCGAACGATCAGTTTGCTCGTTTCTCTCTTCCTTCGTCTCTTCCTCTTGTTGGCCTGCGTTACACAAGTACGTGCCCTAAATAAAATTTCAGAGATGAAAGCCAAGAGAGGGACTGTTTTATTTGCTTCCATGTTATTCAGTGGAGATTCGCCACCAAGGAGAAAGCGACCACGAGCGTTTAGTATATTGCGAGATCTCGCGGACGACGCGTCGCGATGAATAATGGAAGAAACAAAGTTAAACGATCCATTCGGTTCGGTTTCTTATACCGTCTCCACTCGTACCGTAGAAACTTGCTGCGAACGTACGTACAAAACACCTTTTCGATTCCGCGATAAAATTCTACTTGTCACGCTTTTACGCATCGTCTATTTTTGCCAACGATATTAACTGGCTAGCTAGGAATCGCGACGTTTAAAAGATAGCGATTTCATGTCACGAAAGGGAATAGAGTGGCGCGTGGACCACGCTTTCGAGAAATTAAACGCGTATGCGACTAAATTGCTTTTTTTAACTCGTTCGTTTCATATTATATATATATACGTGTACATAGTAGGTACGCGATTAACGTTCGATTCGTAGATTCGTTTGTCGGAAGAAGACGAAGCCGGTGAAGCGTCGATTCGTCATGGACTCTCGAAGCAATCGAAAACGATAAACTCTGGTAGCCAGCTGCCGAGTCGAAGATTACAACGCGTTGAACGTTTCAAACTTCAAACGGATCGCTCTTCGGCTTTCGTCTTCCGCGTGATTCGACATCGTCTCTTCGAGAACCGGACCAATCAGGCGGCAAGCTCATCAGCCAACGACGAACCTCGCTTCTTCTCCTTCTCCTGCTTCCTTTTCCTCTTTCTTCTCGATCCTCTCTTTAAAGCAGCTGTTTCCTTCGCCTCTGCGATTCTTCGTCGACCAAAAGTTCCTCCGTGCAACCTCGTCTCCCCGGCAACGCTCTTTTACGCTTTCGTTCGTATTAAGCCCGGACCGATGTTTAAACCATGAGTTGGTTCGCCGTCCGTCGTCCGTCGTCCGTCGTCCGTCGCGTCGTTCCATCGGCAACGCCAACCAAATAGCATCGTCGCTGATTTTGTCTTCGGGCTGACCACTTTTCTCATTTCTCAACGTCCGAAACATTCCTTTACGCGCCATGGAACACCACCCATAGCGTGTGCATCCGCTCCGTTGCCCGCCTTATCATTTTTTACAATTTTCATCGCCGTGTCTCTCAGTCTCGTGGCTTGACTTTCCCTTCTCTCTTTCGCTCTTCCCTTCTCCTTTCTTTTCTTTCGTTTCGTTATCGTCGTCGATCGGCGGAAGGGCCGAGAAGTTGCGTAGAAAGAACGAAACGACGACTGCCATAGCGACGTGGACAAAGGGCGTGGAAAGGGCAGAGTTCCAGAAGCAAGAATTCGATCGATCGAGTCTGCTCGTGCAAATTGATAAAGAGCGGTGGACGCTCCTTTTCTTCTGTCCAACTTTTAAAGCACGACAGGGGTCTTGCCGGGAAGTCGCTGGCTAGTCCGGCCAACTTCCCACGTGTACTTAATTTGCGATAAGTATCTGTGTCGAAGTACCGCGGCGGAATTATTTAGATTTAGAGAGTATGTGCATCGAATCTGTCGCGTCGAGCCGCGTGTTTGCCGAAGCAACAACGGCGAGCAACTTTTTCCTGCTGCACCGTGTTTCTCGAAACAGCCGCCGCTTGTCGCCCGTTCGCATTCGGGGCGGTGAGAGTGGAAGAAAAACAGGAGACGGAAACGTATGCTTGCTACTAGAAATATCGCTTTAATGTCGATGCGATATCCGTCGCTGAAACATTGGTCCGATTACGTTGCTTCAACGTGGACGCGCTGCTTCTACAAGATGATGTTCGTTGCGTACCGTCTGCAACACGCAGCAGCAAGATGCGACAACGAGTTTCTTGTTCGTTGGCTCGGTGGAAAGGCGACCTTAAATGAGAAGTAGAGAGGTTACGATGATTATAAATCGGTATAAACGCATCGTCATTGTCGATTCGTCCGATCTTTGTTTTATTTACGGTGCATGCTCCGATCGTCTCCTACGGTCGCGTCTCGTCTCGTCTCGTTACACTGCAAAAATGTAAACACGCTGGTACACAGGTACGTAGCTTTTTTACCGTGTTGTGTAACGCGAATCGCGTTAAACCAGCCAGTACGATCCGTACGACGGATTCCCCGTAAAAAATATAAGCCGCTGGAAGTTTATAACAGAATAATGAATTCCTTGGAAAAAACAAAACTGAATAATGCAATACTTACGTATTCGTATTTAAATCGTTTACATGGTTGTAGAACGCAAAATGAACAGAGTACAAAACAAGCAGACTCGAAGGAACGAAGAAAGAGAGGAAAGAACCGGCGGACACTGGCGAAGCGGCATTGTCTTGCAACTGCTAGTCGATTTCCACGTAGCGAACTGGTGACCGCTTGGAACCAGAAGATCGCACATTTTCCAACAAAGAATTGCCAAATTTTCAATTGCTCGTTCCACTTTCGTAACAATAGTAATAATAACAATAATGATGATACTAACATTAGGATAATTATTTTAGAATAATAATCGCCAGATCAAGATTTAACGCGCGGTTGAATTTACAAGTTACAAAGTTACATCGTTTACCAGCGTTTAATGAATTTGTGCAAGAAAATCAGACGTTCTACGGCGAGTGTCGTATCGTAAATTCATCGATTTAACGATAATATTTTCTAAGAAATTATTATTGTTCCCTGAGAGGGGACGAAGAAAGGATGTAGTTTTTGTTAGTCGAGCGATTATACTATTGGCAACGCGTTAATATAACGTTGCCACTTCTCTTTCTTCGTCGATCGCGTTATGCGATCGAACGAAAAGCCGAGAGCAACGAAAGACGAGATACAGAACGAATCGATCCTCGAACGAGTACAGGTGTTCGAATACGAGTCCGTGTACGCGATAACGAATCGTCGAGATTGGGAAAAGAAAGGGCGAAATTTTCCCTGAAGCCAAATTTTATTCCCGCCGTTAAGAGACACGCTACGATTTCTAAAAATTCGAACGAACGAAGAACAACTGGCAGGTGTGTTTCTATGTCTATCGAGGATCGTTGAAATTTTTGACCAAAGTGAAGAGTGGGTATTTTTGGTGAAACGAAACGGAAGAGATCGCAAGACGATTCCGTTAAAGTGACACGCGTGTTTTCAACGAGATCGTGCCCTTTAAAAAATTGTGCAACGAACGATACTTAAAGAAATCGAAAAACGCGCCAAACGACGATTCTATATCTATACGGAACGGAGAAGCGTGAAAGTTTCAAAGTGGACGAGTTCGTTGAGCAAATTAAACCGCTAAACGAATTTGTCGATGTAAGAAAAATGAAAGCTGCGATTAAAATTGACCAAGGTAAAAAGCTTTTTCTAACAACTGTCGGTAACTATCCCGTAGTTAATCATAAACAAGAAACGTAGATCGGGTAAGAAATAAAGGCGTTAAATATTGATTTTATGCAACGATGTCAAAGGAAACGGGAATTGGTAACGCGATAAATTAATCTGAACGACCGACACATGGGAAATTGACGTTAAAATTAGAATCACGATAGAATATAGACTGCGATCGAGGGCGGATTCTGTTTCTACAATTTGAATTTTCTAATTGCTAGGTTGACACGGCGAAATAGTTAACGGGATTATATTTCCTCGAGTTTGATCTCTCTTGAATATAAACCGTGAAATCGTGCGATCGACCGTCATGAATATTCACCGAACGTTTAATAATTTCCATATGGCGACATTAACATCGACATATCGCTATAACGTTACGAATTCCTATTGAGATTATTCTCCGACTTATAAATTAAAAAAAAAAAAGGACTTGCGACTTGTAAAATTAAAAAAAGACCCCGTAGAGAAATTTGTTACGAAATATTTCACGCGCGATCGACGTGCGGGTATTCGAGAAAATATGTACGTAAAATCCGAATAGTCGAACGAATCAAAAATAAAACAACGATCGATTGTATAAATCATCGATAGGGATGCGAAACATCGATAACACCGTTTACGAGTAACGCGAATGTATAATAATCAGATACGAAGAGAAATATGTAGGATGGTTACATCTCGCAGACAAACTTTACCGTATCGTCGTAAAATATACTTTATCGCGTCGAAAGAGCAGAAGAATGTTTAACGTAAGACGATAAGTGGGTGTTTGCGTTATATCGAACGATTTTAATGAAAATCGCCGTCAAAATAGAGAAATATGACTTTGGACACAGACTCTGCACAGACTAGACTGTATAAACTATATACAGGCGCGTGTATACCAGAATAGATATGTACATAAACTGCAGTGTTAAAAACTCGTTCGTTATCTGTATTCGCTTCGTTAACAACGTGCATTATCTTAATTGCTTAATTAAAAACCATCAATTATAAGAGAACAGTTAGTTTCCTTTGAATCATAAAGAAGTTGTTTTAATATTTCCTACTTGTTAGATCGTTACAGGCAGGTGTGGAAAATTATACGCTCGACATAAATCAACCGACGATTCTTAAATGCATACATCGATGAACAGATGTACACACGCGATGCTTGCTGGTAGGCTCGATAGATTTATTCGCTGCACGACACGTTCGTTACATTCGTTCATCTCGCTTTCCACCTACTTAAACAAAATTATCCCACGCGAACTTTACGTTCGAAAATATCTTCCGCCCTCTTCAACGTATTCTCACACGGAACGATCAATACCTATTTACTCGTCATTTTGTTGCAAAAACGACTAACGCTTTACCATCGTGCGCCGTTCGCGACAAAGATACTCTAACGACGTGTGAACAGCAAATAATAAATTATTTATAGCCGATCGTCGATCGCGAAAAAACAATGAAAAAAGGAAGTTGATCGACGCCGTGATTCCCATTAATTATTCATTTTCGCTTTCGTTGATTATTCATTTTGTAAAAACCGAATCGCCTTCGATGAAAGGAAAAATACTTGTGAAAAATTCTAAGCAGTACGTACGTAGGAAGAGTCGGTCGAGGAAGTGTACGTCGCTCTACGAACATTGGTTCCAGTCCTTCGGAACTTTGTCCACTTTGCTGCAATCTCTTTTTTCCCCTTGTTTCTTCGACACGACAGATATTCTTTGGACGAGTCTATCGACGATCAAATTTCCTTCGAACGAAAGATACAAAACATTTATTTATCTTACGTATACGTTTGATTTTCTCGCGATTGCAATTCGTTTTTACAAAAGATGAAAGAGATAAGCCTCTTTGTGCAGCTAAGTCGTGACACGCTTGACAGTTTCAGCTCGATTCCAACGTCCTTTCGTAAGCACGCGATAATCGAGATAAGAAGAAACCATGATTCGGTGTCAGAGATAAAGACGGAGACAAAGAAACGATCGTTTATTCGTAAATCTGAAAGTCGAGGAACCAAAGACGAAGGGAAGTGCGAATAGAATGAGAACTGGTGAATAGAGGAGTCGGATAGCGTGTTGGGCAAACGCGAGAGTCCGCCAACTGTACCCGGCTGAATGTCGTTAATTTCATTTCAATACGAATCAAGCGTGCTCGCGCGGTCGTCGAGCTAAGCGCGAAAACTCGGTAAATGCATCGTTTTCGATAGAAGACAAAGATGAGAGGTAAGTGCGCGTTGGCGAACTTTTTCTCCTAAAGTTTCACGAGCGGTCAAAAAAGGAAGAAGAAGATATTTACGAGCTTCGCGAATGTAAAGTTACAACGTATCGTGTTTTAAATTTTAAACTTTCGTATCTCGAGAGATACGCGCACACATAACGTACAGTTTAAATTATAAGATATTTTGTTCTTCGTGCGAATGCCGCGCGAGTATATTCCCTAAAATTCGCGATACGACGTTTTCTCTCTATCGCCTTCCGTCCTTGTAATCTCGATCTAAGGGAATTCGTATCTCGGCGTTAAAAAGAAAAAGGGGACGTTACGCCTTCGAATCTTCACGGTGTTCTCGTACGGAGGCATTTTGCGCCACTTGATTCGTGACTCGAGAGTTACACGCACGCGCACGCACATCGAATATGTAGAATTTTTGATTCCGCGATCGATTTCGTGATCGGTTTCGTGATCAAGTTTCGGGAATTCCAAGATTCGATTCGACGACGAACATTTGTTATCCCATAACAGTAAAACGTCGATTATTCGATACTAATTATCCGAATGTCCGATTCGGATTATCGCGGCACGCTATCTGCACGTTAATGTTCTGCCGATAGATTATTCAGATATACAATTTCAAATTGGTTTCAAATTGGTTTCAAATTGGTTTCAAATTTGACCGATACAGCCACGAAACGTCAGAATGCTTTACACGACGCGCAGAAATTTGTACGCTAGTTTCGACGTTTGCACAAAATCATATTTTGCTTCGCGATATATTACGTACGTGCGTATGGTGTTACACGCGCGTATTTCACGAAGCATCGTCACCGCTACCAACGGAAAACCACGATTCGCAGGTACGATGCTGGACAAGACAAAAGTAGCGCAACGGCAAGAATAATGGAACAATCTGTACGATTACCAATCGACTATATCGCATACGCGTTACCAGCCTGTGACAACCTGACCAACTTCGCCGATCGCTCTCGTGACGAGGACCTCGTCCCTCACGTTCGGCCATGGCGAAACATAAGCGAGTTCGCGCAACTATTTTCCGCCGGTATCCTGAACAACGTCACTTGCCTGAATCACGCTCCACAGCTGACTAGAGTCGTCATGGTGAAAGTGATCGTGCTCTCCGTGATCGCGATCCTCAGCTTCGTGGCGAACGTCGCGACTGTCTACTCGATCGCGATAAATCGACGAAAGCAGCACGCTTGGTCGGCAATTTACACGTTGATCCTGCATTTAACGGTGGCCGATCTGTTGGTCACGGTGTTCTGCATGGTAGGGGACGCGGTGTGGAGCTACACCGTGGCTTGGATCTTCGGCAACGTCGCCTGCAAACTGTTCAAATTCGCCCAAGTGTTCAGCTTGTATCTAAGCACCTTTATACTGGTGCTGATCGGAGTGGACAGGTTCTTTGCTGTACGATACCCGATGAAAGGCATGAATACCGCTGACAGGTGCCTCAAGTTTGTCCTTCTGGCGTGGATACTGTCCTTTATATTCGCATCGCCTCAGGTAAGAGTTGCTACGAAGCCTTGTTCGGATTAGTCAAGGGGATGAACTCGCATTAGCGTAGCCTTGCCCCGCTTCGAATCGCTCAAATTCAAATAAACGCACGTACTTCGAACGGATGTCCGATCGTTCGTCATAAATAAATTCGGTACGACGGGCCACAGAATTCAGGAAAAATCGACGACCTTACTTTTCAAGCTCGAGTCTATCGTCTCGATCAACGAGTCAACGAGGCAACGAGGCAACGTAACTTGGCAAATTATATTTTTCTGTTATCTTTGCCGTCGCTTATTCGTCTGCTTCGTTCGAACGTGCATTCGTAGAATCTGTTTATTTGCTTATAAAAGCTTGTTCTCCGAGATTCGCGGCAATTAAGATTTCAAGAGCGTCGATTCGTCGTTTATTCGTCTTTAGTCAGAAGCGATTAAACGATGTCGTACGACGATCGTCTGCGTCTAGCCGCTTTTCTGGTTCTTCTTTTTACGTAACTTGTAACATTCGAGTCTACGAATTCAAATTAAGTAGCAAACTCGTTTATTTACATGTAAACGGATGCAGATGTAACGATCTACCGTTCATTAAAATTCATCGTTAAGATTTATTACGTGATTTAGTAAAGGGGGCATCGTGTTGTGTCAGCTATTATCACTGATGACTATTAATTATAAAAATATTACGTTCGATATACATTCATGAGCGTGAATCGATTGGATGTTTATCGAACGCGTATCGTTTCGCTAACATCGGCTAATACCCGCCAAGATAAATTCGCTTAATGCGTGTAACAACGTCGTTAAATGCAGTTGCAAAACACTTTACGAAGTTAATATCGAGCGTAAGTTAATTACGCGCAACATCTGAATACGTACGTAATATGTGAAACATAATCGAAGAATCGGTTCCGTGCTGCGTGAATCGCAGCGCAAGCAGCCACTCGATAAACGTTGCTATTCGATCGATCAAAGCGGCTTATCGTATGTTATAACCGTATCTTTCTAATTATTACTTTCGATTTAACTTGGTTTCCGTTTAAGCTTTAAAACTCGGCGAAAATTAAATCCTTACAAAACCAGTTGCTACTTGTCGTATCCGATTGTATTAAATCTCTATTAAAAAGAATCAATCCAATAGATAAAATATTTAGTCTTCGATGTAGAAGAGATTTGGGTGATGACGCGACGCAAAGTCGAAAAGTAGGTAGATTATCGATCTCACCCGTGAGTTTGAGGCTGAAGAGCGAATTTGGGCAACAACAAAGAATTACGCATGCCCTACGTATTCCCAGAGTTTCGTAATTTCTTGAATTTTCGGCTCGATGATCTTTCCTCGTTGGTCTACGCGTGTCGATTAACGTGTCCCTTGCCAATTTCACTTGGTCGATGATTACTTTTTCTAGCTGCATACGGTGCAATTTATCGCCGCGGACAGTGTCACGCTTTTAATTTAGCTGAGAATAAAGGACTCGTCACGAGCACGGACAGAGAAATTGTATAATGCTGGGAAACATCGCATCGAAATTGGAAACTGAAGCAACCACGGAACGCCACGCGCCGCTTTAGCGATAAAACCGAAATTCTGAATGGAGGCGTGTAAAACAGTTGCGGATGTCTGGACAGAGGAAAAAATTCGAATTTATATGTAAATTCGTGATAAAGTAAAACCGAAGGGTAACGATGTTACGTTGTGCCATGAAAAATGAACGTTTGTTCTAATTGAAAGAAGAAGCCGAACAAAAAATTGTTTTAAACGTCGGAGAAATTGATTTAAAGGTTCGCATCGATATTCTGAACGCTGAGTTTAATTAAAAATCCTGGGGACTTGGAATTTAAGGTCGACCAGTTTGATACGGTTCTTATATCGAGACTCGTTGTTGAAAAGTGAGATCAGATCGGTCTCGAATCAATTTCGATAGAATACGATTACCCTTTCGGTTATTCGTCCGATTTACGTAAATCGAGATATGCCAATGTGTTTCTAAGTCGAAGACCAAATATACGAATGACGTATTTCAGGAGGATAGAAGAAACGCTGAACGTAAATAACGATACATGCTAAACGGTATAAGAATCAGCGAGTTATCTTGCGTTTGAAAAGAAGCTACGAAGGAAAATTTTCAGTCAGCGCTGAAATTTTCCAGGAGACGATCGCCGATATTTGCTGGTGGTATTGGAAACGACTTTAACTGTGTAATTTGTATATTTTTTACTCTCGTTACAAAGTAATGGAGACACGACAAGATACTAAGACCATGTCCTATAACATAACATCCACGCAAAAACGAACAGTCTAAAATGAATATAGCGATAGGAAAACTGAACGCACGCAAACGTATAAACGCTTATAAAAATGACACATCTTGGAAAGGTCTCGTACATTTTGTAACCTATATCTTGTTCCTCAAGATCTTCCGTGCTGACCTATACGATGATAATTTAACCTTGTTCTTTCGCTACGAATTTACTACGTTTTCTTGCGATACTGTAAGACACATCGATATATTAAAATGTATAAATAGACGCTTTTTTTACACGCCCAATACGATACCGCAAGATTTCTTTTTTTTTTCTATGAATTAAATTCTATTTTCTATTTTATCTATTCTTCGCTCTTTTATAAATATCTTCTCAGCGAATACAGCAAATACTCCGCCAATCGTTGATACGTTTCTACTTGTTTCAATTTTCCATCTTCTATTTTTAAACCATCCATTTCACCGTCTTCCATTTTCTCCCAGCTGTTTACCATTATATCAATTTGTTAGGAAACCTAAGAACACACCCCTAAAGGAAAGCTGCTCGTATAAATTGCTGTCTTAAACTTTGCTTTGTCACGGTACATGCTGTCTCTACTCCTCCTCGTCTTACACCTAAAACAAAAAGAAGCAGCTCGTATACTTTGACGCGCTTCAGACTTTAAGGCAAAACTAAGCCTTTTCCGACAACGGCCCGGTTACGACCTACGAATCTCGAATAAGACTTTTGCTCTTACAAGTTAAACGAACGAATAGGTATCCAGCATATGCTACCTCGTGACACAAAGATCTTATAAAAATTAAAGCGACCCACGATATATCTAGGGACGAACGTTTCTAGTCTGTTGCCGAGGTGATGCTGGACAAAGAGGTTTTCTCGCTGGCCGCGGAATCGTAAGCCTCCGACGGTTCGAGAAGTCTGCCACTTGGAAAGCTTTCGGCCGCACGAGGTATCTCGGCCCGTTTCGTCCTATCTGGATCACCTCTCCTTAGATTTCTTCCTAGACCACCGCACCGACACTTCTTCTTCCTTCTCCTTCTCCTCCTTCCGCAACCTCTGCTTCGTCTTCTTGCTCTCCTGCTTCGTCTCCGCTTGCATCTGCAGAACCTTCTTTTCTTCCTTCTATGTCTACGCCGTCTCTTCTTACACTTGCAGCCCAATTTTTTCTGCATTTTGCTTTTGCGACAGACGTCCAGTAGATTGACCTCCTGTTCGGCAATTTCTTGCCATTTTATCTCGCTGTTCGTCGGTAGAATGTAACAGCCGCCGTTCTTCTTTAGGATACCGTACGCGACGCCGCGCTTTAAGGCGGTCTGCATCTGTTTGCGTGAAATTATCGTGGAGAATCGAAGGGAATCGTTTGTCGTGTAATAACGTCGTTCCGACGATACGCGTAATGTACGCGTGAAAATATGCGAGAATACGCGTGATGGAAACGGTCGCTAACCTGACGACGTGCCACATTTGGTGCGATATCGTAGACCGACGAGAGATAATGTAAAATTTCTCGAGAAGTCGAGCCTTTCAATTCACGAAGATTTCTTATTGCCGTGACGACCAGCGCAAGAATTTTTGCCGAATCGCTCACCATGATTATACTCGTCCTGCAACTGCGAGCGAATCGATCAACTTTAAAAGTGTTTAATCGTACGCGGATCTTTTTGTTCGAGAAAAGATCGATTAGGCGTTTCTACGGTATTCCTTTTTCCGCCACTTTGAACGCCATTGTCTGGAAAATTCGATATCGAACGTTAGATTATGTCGTGCGATCGTGTTTGATATTATTAAACTTGAGGATTGGTGCGCCACGTTTTTCTACGCCTCTTAAATATCTTTATAGACGTTGATCGACTTATTCGTAATTTGTACAACCAATTTCACGTGGAATAAATGTGAAATTGACAACGTTGCGCGAAACGTTCGATCTCGAAATTTCGAAAACTTATTTTTTGATACTTGGCCACGCAGAAGAATTGTATGAAAGCATAAACGGAAAAAGCGGAATACCTTAACGACGGTGTAGCGATTAATTGGAATTCAGACGACCTAGACGCCGCTTAGTCTTTGTAAGCTCGCTTGCATTCGGATCGCGACATTTAATCCATGATTCGTTGATTTCGATTTCCACGGAAATTAACTAAATACAAGAAATTTTCAGATGATACAACGAGCCAAAATTTTCTTCCGTCACATTGCTATTGAACGATCGACGAACGAGCGTCGACGTTTACAAATAAACGATGCTGGTTCGAGCACGATCGAAGCAGCTTCGTTTGTCAAAATGGCGATGAAAAATTTTTCCATCGAGGTGGTTCTAGCACGCAAAAAACAATTAAAGCGTATGGTTTAGGAGAATCGCAGGTTCGTCGTAAAAAGTGCCGACACGAACGACTTACGATTGTAAATTTTCATAATTAATCGCATAACATCGATGACGAGTTTCCCTCTCACGCTTCGTACATTTGTACACATATATGGATATCTATGTGCGGAGTATAAAAAAAAGTAGGTGTAAAAACCACCATAGCGTGATTCCACAGCTTTGGATAGGTGGGGATTTGTTGGAAAGGAGTCGTGCAAAATCGACCTGGACGGTGAAGTTCAAAGTCAAATCTTTTTTCATTCCATCGTATTCCTCTTGTCACGAGGAGAAGCAAGAGTCTCGATGGAACTATAGGTCGCACAACTCCACCGTTTTCTTCCACAAGAATATTTAGATCGCACTTTTGTTATCGGTGTAGGCAAATAATCTTCATCTTGAATGTCAACGTCAAATTTGCACCGACTTTTTACAATAAATATCTACCGATCCGAATACGTAGAATCACTCTATGCTGGCTTTTGCGCTTACTTTTTTTTTTTTTTACACCTTACGCATTCTTCGTAGAAATATTTAATTGCTCGTATTAAATTCGAAGATACATTCCCATACGCAAATAAATACATGATTAATCCAAGGGTTTAATTATATTAATGTTCGAAATTCGAGGAAATAAAATTTCACATTTCGTACAGTCTTTAGCAACTACCGAGTCGTAAATAAATTAAATAACTTCGCGATATCGATCTAGTAGCTTATGGAAATTGTAAAATGCGCGAGTTCAACGATCTGTAACAGAATAAATTCCGAAACGAAATCAAACATTCGCGCTTGCATATACATATGCTACATTTGGATGGGAAGCATTTAATGATGTTTGTTATTTCCAGATTATCATATTCCATGTAGTCCAGGGACCGTTCATCGAAGATTTCGAACAATGCGTGACCTACGGATTTTACACGGAACCTTGGCAGGAACAACTTTACGGATCCTTCATTTTATTTTTCATGTTCCTCCTGCCTCTCGTTATACTCGTTGCTACCTACGTTTCCACCGTGATTACAATCTCTCGTAAGTATTCTTCTACTCTCATTACGTACGAACTATACGTCCGATCTACGTTACACGCAAAATAATTTTAGGAAGCGAAAGGATATTCAAATTGAAGCTAACTAATAACGATATATGTCGCGTAAATGGGAATATAAACCGAAGAAAATTGATGCATCGAGCAAAGGCCAAGTCATTGAGAATCAGCATCGTTATTATAGCTGCTTTCATCATCTGGTGGACACCGTATTACACAATGATGATCATTTTTATGTTCCTTAATCCTGACAAACATGTAAATAGTTTAAATTAGTCATATTTATTTGACGATCTTTGGGAAAAGTCGATCGATTAACAGGTTGACTGCTGACGACGCCACGTTGGCGTCATGGCCTGGTTGCTGCCGGAGATGAGTGGACGCCGCGTTGTCGTCACGCCCGCGTTGTTTTCAAATGACATCGGGAAGATGAACAAATTTTGAGAGAAAAAGTTTCAGTCGCGATGAAAGACCACGCAACTTCGGCCCAACAGTCGATGTGTTAATACAATTCACTAAAAATCAATTCGAATCGAAGAGATTATAAAAAGTTTCGATATTTTCAGCTCAGTAAAGAATTACAAAACGTAATCTTTTTTTTCGGCATGACCAACAGCCTGGTAAATCCTTTGATATATGGCGCGTTTCATCTGTGGCCGCGAAGGAAACGCTCCACTCACAGGTTATTAACGTTCGAAAAAGTAACAATTCTCCTTCTTTTGATTATTATCGTTACTACCTGAATAAAATAGTTCTACAAGCTGTTAATATATTCATCCAGGGATAGAATGTATTTCACGATATTTTGCAATTTTCAGAGAATTATCCACCACACAACGCAGACTTACGCCAACTAGCTGTGAAGGTAACGGCAAACGAGAACCACGAGAAACACGAACACCATTTATACCGAAAAATAATTAAAAAACACTAATATCTGATCAGAGTTAACGAAAAGATTAAATACAACAAATTCAGTCGTATTCTTCTGTTAGAGAGTTCAAAATTTTGATATTCTTTGCGTCCATACTTCAATGTGATCAACGGTGATCACTAAAGTTCATAATTAAAGTTTATCGTCGTATCTAGTCCTTAGCCTTAAGTACATATTAATTAAGATTACGCTACGTCTATCGCTATTGTATACGAAACGTCGAGCATCTAAATGTCGATTAAGTGTTTGAAAATAACAATAGTAAAATAACAGTATAAGAACTAAGTATAAGCAGTAATATAGTACAATTGATAAAAACAAACAATATTTACATATATGATAGTATTATAAATAAACAAGATTCACGTTATAAATGCCTTCCTTCTGTTTTATTACGTGCTACATGCCTTATATGCACACATTTGTTATTAGGTTCAAACAAAATTTATTTCTACCAAAATTACTAGTTAATAGTTAATTATAAGAAAACAAAAATGCTAAGTACGAAAATACGTGACTTGTACAAGCTTGACAAAATTGAAACACCAACAAATTTACTTTTAACACCTCGTACCAGATGGGTCGAAAATTTCATCAAAATCATCCTACAGTGCGAATAAAATGGACTAGCGTTACTGAAAAACCATAAGTTTAACCATAAAATAAGATATCCTATAACTCATTCTTGTAACACTAATTATTAATAGACACTGCGGGTCGTTCGTGTCGTTTAAAAATATTTTTGTGAATAAATAACTTTCTTACAGAAAAAATGATTTAAAAATTCATTAAGTGAAAGTATATTCGTATGTTATCTATTCTTCGTTGTCTTTCATGTTCATGTTTCACGACTCAATTTTCGGACAGTTTTCCCTAGTAAATTCCCTAAAGCTGTTTATACGATCGTGATTGCGATTAATTCCATATGTTACAGCCTATGGCTATATAGTATAAGGTACGCTTTGAAGAGGTTAGTTTGTTTATGGCTTTATGGTAGTTATATGTAATATATGTTACATGTGTTGTGGTCATTTTAATATTAAGAAAGAAATAACAAAACATTTAAAATACTAGAATTGTATTTATAAAATAAATAATTTTATGATTATATATTACTTATAATTCATTCTGACATTGCTACAACGCTCTTTTAGAAAACGTCTAAAACATAATGTTGTATATATGTAGGTTGTGTAAAGACATTAATTGATTAACAACAAAAATGATTTTTTAGTAATATTGTAGAGTAATTATTTTAGTTTCAATAATTAAAACAAACAGTATTCTTCATAATTGACTACGAACATTTTGCAGATATGAAAACAATTTACAGTATTTAAAAAAAGGATAAATACAAATGAATAATATATATTAGATAATGAATTATTACATGATAGTATATCTTCTCAAATAATAAATGGAATTACAAAAGAAAAAAATATTAACACAAAATGGTGTTACTAATAAGGAAGTTAATAGAAAGTCATCGGTTAACAATGAAAATGTAAATCCTGAAACTAATCATGCAGATTTAGATCTTAAAAAAAGTTGCAGCAATGATGAAATAACCAACAAAAGTCAACAATCGATAATTAGTGTAAGAAAAATAGAAGATCTACTTAAGACTCCCCAAAAAAGAGATACTTTGGGAGATTTAGAAGAAAGCATAGAGAACATTCAAATACAAAATATAAATAGCCCAAAAAATGTCACTCTTAATAATTTGGGTACAAATTTAATGAAATGGCATTCACAAACTGAAACACCATCGAGACATAAAAGAAAGAAGCAATATCTATGTAACGAACGTACACCCGAAAAAAAGATAAAAAAGGAACTTTGTAGTGACAGTGATTATGATCAATTGTCTGATGCAGTCAAATCAGAATTATACGATAATGAATTAAATAACCTGGAAGCTATTGATATGTTGCATGATCTCAATTCTGTGATGGATTTTGAAGAGAGTAAAATAGATATAGACATTTTTTCTTCGACGCTTAACGAGACTATGCAAGACGATCAGACTGCAAAAACATCCAGAGATCCAGAAGTTGATCGTCTTAATATCTCTGACAATGATAAAACTAGTACAACTCATAAAAATATAAGAAATCAAGAAACAAGCATAGAAAATGAGATTAGAATAACAGGAAAACATAAATCCAATAATGAATATGAAGATAGCGATGTGGATTACGATGAATTAAAATATATTTTAGGAGAACTAGATATTGAAATGCCATTAGAAGAAGAAAAAGAAGAAAAAGAAAAAGAAGAAGAAGAAGAAGAAAAAGAAGAAGAAGAAAATGAATTATCTGAAGATGCAATGAAGGTAAATATCTGCATCAATTGTATTTCACATATATTAATTATTTTATGTTAACTTGTTATTCTTTTAGAAATTGTATAATCTAGAAGTACAAATAATGCATAAAGTACCGATACAACATAAAATTGAACATACAGCAGGCTCAAAAACATTAACAAGAAAAGAGAAAGAGCTGTTCTTAAAGTATGGACCACTAAAAAGTGGCGTATTTACACCTAGCGAAGATAAAGTTATCGTAGATAATTGGATAGCATTTTGTAAAGTATGTCTAATTAATGCTATATATTTCTCTTTTATTGATAATCTTTCATATGTAGGTTCACGACTGGAATCCCAAATGTGTAAAACCATTCATTCATATGAAATATGCTAATAGATTTTATATAAAAAGTATGGAAGAGAGACAAAAATTTACTCAATTTTTAGCAAATAAGTTACCATGGAGAACATTGTATAGTGTTTTTCATAGATTCAAATACTTATATGGAAACCATGAGAAAAGTTTTCACAGGTACCATCCATATCAAAAGCTCAATACATTTGTGTGATATTAATTGCTAATATATTTTATAGATATACATCAGCCGAAGATAAGAAAATTTTATCTTACATGAAGAATAAACAAAAGGACAAAAAAGTACACAGATTTTCAGAATTAAGTAAAATGTTGGGACGTTCGAGTCATTCAATTTGGTCACGTTATCAACTGCTTAAAAAGATGCAGAAAAATAAAGACCGTAAGTTTCTTTCTAAATATTGCAATTTTTATAACATCGGTAATAAAACTAATTCAATCGCGCTTTATTATAGCACCGTCTGAAATCAAATGGACATTATCTTTAATTGGTAAATTTATAAAAAGTTTCATGAGTGTAACATTATGTGAAACGGTGGAGGATTTAAAAGATGCCATTATTCCAAAACCGGTTTGGCGAAAATTAGAAGAAAAGCTAGGTATACACCATAATACATTGAAGAAATTCTGGATATATCAATTACACATGCAATTATTTTGTCCAGAACCTATTTATTTAAATGATATAAAAATAAAATTAATTGAATAGTAAGTAAACTTTGTTATGTCTTTTAACATAAGTAATTATTTTTTAATATAAAATATAGCAAATCTGCTATGTGTGTACTGAAAATTATATTGCAGCATTTATGGAAAAGGAATTTCGGATAGTCGAGAAATAGTCTGGTCAAATGTTGCGAAATATTTTGATGGAGTTACTAATATCTTTTTGTGTAAAATATTTTTTTATCTTGTGCAAGAAGCTACTCTAAAAATAAATGCAAAAAACTTTATTGGTAAGTTTTTTTAAATTAAGTAAATTATGAATGTTAAATGCTTTGTTTTATAATAATAATTTTCACTTTGTATTTTTTAGACATTGTGGAGTATTTATATAATGAAAAGATACAAGATATAAAAAATGAATCGACTGATAAATTTCTTCCTAGACTCTCTTATAATGGAAAAGTTAAAATTATAGATGAAGACTTGAATGAAGATATCAGTATATGATAAAATAGGAGAAGATGAATTGAGCATCATGAATATTTTCTGGTATAATTCATATCTGAATAACATTGTCATACATATAAGTTTTTACTAACTTGTTTAGTTTAGAAAAATTCGTGTAACGTATTTACATCTATTTGTAAAAGATCATTGTTATAATTTATTCAATAATATTTTTCTTCTTATACAGCTTAGAAAACCAAGATTTAAACTTTATTCTTCTTTGATTCCTTTTCTAACGCTTTCTCCTTTGCCCTTTGATACAGAGGCACTAACTTTCCCTCTTTAGCAAGCATTTTGAGAAGCTCCATTATCAATGGCAAATAATTATGCTTCCTTCTAATATTCTCAATCTGATATCTTTTAGATTTTCGAATTTCTTTCTCAATCAATGTTTGTAAACGTTCCAATTCTGCTGGATCACAGGCATTTGCTATTTGTCGTTCATAAACTACTTTTCTATCAGTTACTATTGCCATTAAATTAAAATGTATTTCTCCTTCATTATATCTGCAAACATAAATTGCACAATTACTACATGAAACAAATGAATACATTAACAAGGTGATACTTACTTATTTATTCGTTTTTGTATTATTGGTTTAGCTGATTGAACCCATTGATCTCCAAGTGGACAAGGACCTAAATCCATAGGTCCATCTTTTAATCCATCTAACTCATATAACCGACCATCAATAGGCACATAGCTCACAAAATGAAATACGTCTTCATCTTTAGATACTTGTTTTGAATCATATTCGAATATTGTTTGCCTACAATAAATAATATTTCATTTATGTCATACACACACACACATCATATCATATATATTTTTTTAATATTAAGATATGCAATACACACAAACACACACATTATTACATGAAAAATACCTTGAGAAAGAATTATGTACTTCTCTTATCACGTCAGAATTACTAAGAGCAAGACCCCTCATGTTAGCATCGAAACTTTGACAAAAATTTTTAAATTCTTCCAAATTTGGTCCTAATGATACATCAGAATGTTTGCAGTTCAATAGTACACTTAAGATTGCTTGTGTTGCACAAGCATTATTAATCACCTAAAATTTTCAATATTTTTATCCTCTAATTTACTGTTGAGTAACATTTAATAATAATTATAAAAAATACCTGCTTTGCAAAAAAAATTTTATCCAACCTATTATCTAAAACAATACTTCCAGAGAGTTCGTCATCTTGCACCCATTTGAATAAAAATATCAAGCCATGTATAGGCCTAGTAAACAACAAAATTATTATTAACATCATAAAATCATAAAAAATTAATCATAAAAAATAGGGAATTAATTAATTTAAATTCATTTATTTTCATTTTACGTGGTTATAAGCTTAATATAAGATTTAAAATTATGTTTTTATTATATTGTTATTCTTTATTATCAATTCAAAAGGATATAAAATTACATTATAATTTAAGATATTCGTTTACACTACAAAATAAAAATAAATCAATAGTTTAAATGCAATATTAAATAGGTTATGTTATATGAACAAACTACTCACTTCAAATTATCAAATTGCTCATCATCCAAACTCCATAATTCTTCCACTTGAGCACCTTGAACACCTTTAATAAACAGAAATTATATTAAATGCCTTGGAAATATATAATCTTACACGAAATAACAATTCAAAATGCAAGTGTTCAAAGCAACTGTCAATAGACACAGATAGCTTCTAACATAACTATATGTAAATTATTTTCAACAAAATTAAAGTAATTAGAAGCAAATCTAAATAAAACCAATCAAACTTTACCAAATTCTTTTATTAATTCCGTAAAAACTCCAGGATCGCTTTCAATAAGACACCAATTGCCCGCTGAGTCCGCCATGTTTCATTTCTTTGTCACGCTCCAAAATGTAATACTCACTACTCACTACTCGCTCTTACTACTCATCTATCGCTTTTACAATTGGAACATGCATACCTACAAACCGATTTACATTGTAATATCACAATGTAACAAAAATTGTTTTCTTAACCAATATTTAACTTAGTATTATGGAAATAAATATTCATACACATTTGGAGAAAAGTAAAAATAAACACTGAAAGAATATAATTCTAGTTTAAAGTCTATTGTATAATGGATCACTGTGATTCGAAGAAATTAATTAAATAGTTAAGAAATATCAATTTGCACTTGACAGAATTGAACAATTCAAAAGCATGAATATCATTCACTATTATGATATAGAACGGACGAAAACAACTTCTTAGCATTAAAATATTAAAATGTATTTACAGAGAAATATGTAATTTCATGCTTTCAATTTTTTTTAAAGCTTTTATTACAGTATAGATGGTATCTTATAATTAAGATTGGTTAATTAAATGATCATAATTGGGGGTTGCATATAGCATCTTAAACATAAAAGTTTTACTCAAATTGCAAGCACAGCCTGATTTATTAAGTGATTCGAATAATAAAACATGAAAAAGTTATATAATCCTTTCATAATCATCAATCAATATTATAACGCTAAAGTACAATTTACACTATGTACAAGCAATAAATTAAAGTTTCAAAATATATTAACTAATTATCATTGACGCTGCTTATCAATTCGCATTATTAATAAGTCGTTTAACAAATAGAGTATATTTAATTTACAATAAATTTGAGAATGTAGTTTATGCGATAGGAGTAAATTAAAATAATTTTGAATAAAAATGTTTTGATTATTGGTGGAGTGATAAAAGGAACTAATAAGAAAAAAGAAATTGTAGAAAAAAAAAAATACATCAATAAATTACACATACCAAATGTACATACATTGGTGATACAGATGAATTATTTTTATTTTTATGCTTTATAGATAGATCATGTATTAAATCCAATTTTTTCATAGTGATCGCAAGCAGTGATAGCATTTGGCTAAAAATTTTATTGAAATGCTCTTGCTGAAATATCGTGATACGTGTAATGAGAATCGCATAAATCTATGACGAGACACTATATGCTGGTTGTATATATTAACATTTTTCGTTGAAGCACCTAACATTGCATTGATTTCGATATTAGTTGTTATTTTCTGTTTGACATAATGACGACAGAATATCCTCATACCGCCGCATATTTGTTTCAAATGTTTCCAACTGTTTCGTAAGATCTCCGACTTGTTCTGCAAGTGTTCTTTCCTCCATAAAAGCTTGAAGCTGAGGTGCACTTTGACACTCACGATAAAATGCTCCCAAATCGCTATTGGTGTTTGTTATTGCGAAGGGAGTCTTCTGTAATTGCAACATTTAAAGAGTTTAGTCAAACATTTCTAGTATCTTAAAAAGATAGGAACGTTAATTACCAAATCTACCATAATAAAATCATCGTTGGCACTGGTCATGGAACAACTACTCCTTCTCGATCCATTTTGAGAATTACACTTTGACGTTGTGTTATCATTCGTAAGTCTTTCGTTATTTCCATTGCTGCTATCCGTAGCAATGATTGCTGTTGCAGTCTTTGTACTTGTGGTCTCAGCCACTGAGACTGGAGGAGGCGAGGTTTGTCTAGGAGTTAGCAAAGAGCTAAAAGGTACATCTGGTATAACAAAATCCTCTTCGTTAACAGTAACAGGCTTATTGATTACAAATGCTCCAACCTTGATAGTATCACTAAGCGATTTCGACGTTTCTTCGCTAAAATATGAATAAGAAAGTTTCAATTAATCCAATAGAAATTACATTCACTTAACTTACCTTTGTTGATACCTAGCATGACGAGGGCTCAAGTCAGAATGAAAATGATCACTTTTTAACATTATTGAATCACGACCAGTATGAGTAGGAGATATGGTCATTTTTGTCCTATATGATACTGATAAATGAATTGTCCCCACTGGTGTACACAACTGACCTACCCTAACATTTTTGTAATTATCACCTGTAAAAAATTGCAATATACTTAAAATATTATCAATATTGTAAATAAGCTTATAAATGTTAAATTTATTTAAAAAGACAAAATTAGATTTTAATATAAAATTGATCTATTATGCACCTAGTGTATGTAGCTGGGGTTCTCCCATATAAATCCTATAACAAATAACGTAGGAATCCGGACCTTGCCTCCTACTTAATTTATAAGCTGGAGTAATTCTTGATACAGATAATAACGATTTGAGTAAAATACCCATTCTATTATACACTGTATATGTTACTCTTACAGTAGGATCACTATGCTCTGGCAATACACCTAAACTCCATGTTTCTAAAACCATTGTATCACCTTCGACAGTTCTTAATGAAATTTCAATGCAAAGAGGTATGCTTGAATTTACTATTTCTCCACATAGTACTCTCTTAGCTTCTGCCAAAACTTCTGGTAGATCATGAATGGCAAGGTTGAACTGTATAATAAAAGGATGTATATGTAGAAGACTATAATCGTCTCGACTAAACTTAACATATTAGAATCAATATAAATATTAATTATATGTTTTCAATTATGTATTATAAATCAGTAATAATTTATGCGTATGTCCGTTATGAATTTTGTATTTGCATAAATTGTTTTTAAATTTTTGTTCAGTACAAAGACCAATAAAGTACTGTTTGAACATATTGAATAAATAAAATATAATTTTATTTAAGAAATTCAAGAAAAGAATAAAAAGATATTAAGAGATAAATATGTGCATTACTATATTATAACATATATATGCAATCAAAATTATTATAAATAGAAGAGCTTACCCAATCTGTTCCAGATGAATTTGGCTTGCACTTTGTGCTAACCTTTTCACCTGACCTCGACTGCACAATAATTTGTGCAGCCTTTAATGCCAAAAATTTGGTGAACTTGTCCAAGTCCTTTTTGTCTTGCATACTCAATTTTAACGTGGACATTTTAACGCTGTTATTTCTTTATGAAGTTCCTTTCAAAGAAACACAAATGTCCAATCAAAAACATCGAATTCCACTAAACTGAATAGAATTTTGAATATGCCACAGCATCTCTTCTTGTCTGTGGAACTACATGGTAAAATCTTTTTTGACACTCGCACGTGTAAACCATCACACTCGGATTGGCAAACGATTTCTCCTCTTTCTATGATTCGCTAATGCACATAGTCCAGCCGAAAAACGATAATTTAACAACAGCATAAACATCGTATCGTTGCATTGTGTTGTGTACAGCTGCGTGGCAGGTGATACAAGTTAGATCGATTCTATGAACTAGAATCTAGATTATTGTTGATCAATTATGGAGACAAATTCGAAAGTTTTACTCGAATCGACTGATCAACCTGAATATCGCTTTTCTCGAATAATACGTGCAACTATCGAGTATATAGTTCTTATTTCGCTATTTTTATGACACACTGTGGATCGATTTTATTTCGTGTCGCAATTACCTTAAGATAGGAAGCGTTCACATGAACAACATACAATCCTGAATTTGCTGAGTCAGATGTAAATTGAACTTTTTAAATATAATTTACATTTACAAGAAAGATAGAAACACGATAAACGCTTCCTTGTTAAAAGCTCGAAGTAAATTTCGAATCACAGTGCATGCCGCGTTCAGAAAACCACTGTCAGCGCTGCCATGCACAGTATGCTATTTCATTTTATGCCTTACATCTGGTAAATAAATCTATCATTATTAAAGCATATAGTTTTGCAAATTATAGTAAAATATTAAAAAGTTATTATTTCTTGCTGTTTTTGATCGTAAATTAATTTTTTTTTTTTTAATTTTCGGATAAGTTATTATATAATGTTAACGTTCGATCAGCTGATTGGTTAAACGAATAATATACAACAGCTGATCAAACTGAAGCATCGTTCTCGAAGTATGGTTCATACTACTCGTATCGCCTTCTTTTGTTTTATCTCTTCTAGGGAAATTTTTCTATTCCCCTATATTTTTTACATATTTTGATTGCTGCAAAAAGATTTAGTTATAATTGACTTTGTTCAAATACATTATTTTATTTCGTCTTTTCATCAAATAAATTATAAATTCAAGTAAATCAGATGAATTATGATCTAATTGTTATATTTAGCGGTATATAAACATTAACATACGTAACAACATAACGATACATAAACATATTATAATATTAAATGAACTCTTTTCTGTACATTTATCGTTAATATTAAATATATTTCTAAACTAACATTTGCAATTAAATTAATTATCTATATGTAACATTTAATATATTTTATTCCTCATAATTTTTAAAAACATAAAAGATACAAACAAACTTAATTAAACTAAAATCGCCTTATATATAAATTTATATATATATACTTCTGTCATGGAGAACAAAAATTATAAATATAGTTCTTATTACAAAATCTATTACTAATATTGTAAAACAGTAATATGTTATAATATGTAATAATGAAAAGCGCTAACAAGCGCTCGAACAATAGAAATACATATGCGTATAAGAAGACAATTTTTACATTGCAAGCATATTGCAATTTTTATATTGCAAGCATACAGTGCTAGGATGCAATCCTTTCCCTACATGATTAGAACAAGCGAATAATATTTAGTTTTCTTAAAAATAAATCATAGTTTCAAAATTAGAATTGAGATTATTAATGTATCTCTTTTAATTTCTGCTCTTGAGATAAAAAAGAAATTATCACTTGTTCGTGATCGATTTTGAGGTATACTCTTCTATCGATGTATGATTTGAGGTCTATTTTATAACCATAAAATTGACCTTCTATCTGCGATGTTCATATTTAGTGCTTATGTTGTAAATGCACGGTAGTTTTCGTAAGAACTTCACATACGGCAATTGAAGTGAAATTTTGTGAATGTAGATACGTATAATTATAATATATATGTGTTCATGTATTGGATTATCCTTGTATACGTATAGTTACAAGAAGATCTGAAAGAAGACAAAAGGAAGAAGTGAGACAAGGAACATGAGTACATATACATTGTATGATTGCACATAAGGATGTGAGTGATCTGATGAGATAATCAAGATTGGTATAGCAACAAGAGTAGTTTATTGAATATTATGTACGAATCCTGAATGATGTAATGGAACCACGTGACACGCCACGTGGATGTTGATCATTGGCATTTCACCTTATATTCTTTTTTGTCAACAGTGAAATTAAACATAAATACTGAATATGATTATAATCTCATTTTAGAATTATATTCAAAGGATTTATTATACACCTTCTGTCTTTTATTACGTTACAAAATATCTCATCTATAGATCAGAGATGTGTATGAAAAATAACAGATATATGATATACTTTTAAAACTTTCTTTTTTTTAATTGCAAATATCAAAAAATAAAGACGCAAGATATCTCGTTCTTCATAGCATACGATATTGCGTCGTGAGATATTTCGTTTATAAAAGCTTTGGGTACAAATTTGTGAACAGGTTAAATCATTTTTGCGATTTTATTATAAAAATATTTCTAATCATGGTATAAAAAAGAAATAATGAATTGTTTCTTGTAATAATATTTTCAATGATTAATATAAGAAAGCCGTTACTTTTATGGTGGACTGTACAGTCACACCACACAGCATGCCAACTGCAATGGAAATTTCCACTGAAGCAGTCGATTGCCACCACCTTGTAGACGCTTTGTAGCCGCGCCTAAAAACCAGATTACGTCCGCTAGGAGACTAAACCGAAGGCCATCCTTACATTTTTAATCGATTAATTTCAATTGACTAGATTTGCGGTTTTTTTAGGCATCTAGTAATTTAACTACATCCTTTTCAATGTAAAACTTAATTACAAATGTCGTCAACCGTTTTCCTTGGTGTAAATTTGTATTTTTAATATTATAAGAATTTTGTTATATTTTATGTAATTCATATCGACTTTGTTTTCTAGAATGACAACGTAATAAAAATGTTATATTACTTGAATACTTATGTTACTATGAATTACGTACTGTTTGTATAGCTCTACACATGTTTCTTTAGTTAGGATTTAATCCTGAAGAATTAAAAATCTTGTCTTTGCACCATGGATTTTAAATGTCGTTGTAGTTGTAGTACAAAGTTATTTTTTCATTTAACGATATAAAAAGCCAGTACTGATCTAAGAAATAAAATTAGAAGAAAATTTAACAAACAATATTGGGTTAGAAAAATAATATATATCGTAATTAAAGTAACGTTCGATAAAATCGTTTATATGTAATCATTGCTTATTCAAATCCCTTTCTTAATAAAACTCGTGTACATTACAATTAAGGTTTCCTGCGCTGTGATTCAGAGTGCCATTATCAGCGTGCAATGTTTCCATTCGTGGAATTTTTGGCGGCAACGGGTAAGTATATAAATAAAAAGTAGAATTTTAGATCAGTCCGAATACATATAAAAAACTGAATAAAATAATACTGTTAAGTATATATATATATATATATATATATATGGATTAATTAATCGGTATCATTCAATCATAAATTGGTTGTGATTGCAATCGTAGTGACATAAACACAGTTGCGGTGACAAGTTGACTTTATTCTTAGAATAAGAGCCGTGTACACTTTGATCGAAAATAAATTCCATCAAACTGAATATGCAAAAACTACCTTATATTCTATAGGTACACTAATTTTATTTTTAACTCTAATATATTTTATATGCAATAGAATTACGATCAAAGATACTAAAGATGTGCTGCGTTTAAAGTAAAATTATTCCACATCAAAATGTAGAGCCTCTTATGCGAACAAAGTTCGAAAGGAAATTGCGGCGTAACGAGGACATGAAATGGCCATGGAATGATGACGCAAAAGGAAAAAACTTGCTTTTGACTTTTCTCTGACGTAGAATCGTTCATCTCGATGAGAAATACGCTAGGAATTTTAAGCTGAAAATGTCGCGGCGGGCGTCTCAAGAATAGAACGTCGTATGTGATTTACGTTAGGAACATCGCTTACTTTTGACAGGAAATGTACTCGGGGGTCGAGAGGCCTCGCATGGCCTGGTCCCCTCCCAAGATAAGAAGGCCTAAGGGGCCCGGTTGGACGTTTGCCATAGCGTTTGCAAGACTTCCAAGTCTGTGTATTAGAAACGTGCTCTGTTCGATCAAGCCAGGACATGATCAACCATATGTAACGAATGTCCTTCCTTCAAAAAGATTCATCCTTTATAATTTGAGGTTTCGTATACGACTGGAAAGTGCAAAAGCAACGAGAGAATCGCAAACACCATTAGAGGTTATGTTTTAATTCGATATGTCCGATAACCGTACAGGATACGAGTAAGCTTTACTTCCTTACTGAATTAAACGTTGGGAAAAGTCTGTAGTATCTTCGTTTAACAAAATTGCAACTTCATCTCAAATCGAGGAAGCGTTAACATATTTTTTACTTTTCACGTGTTAAATCTTTAGATCGTATGCTCTTTTTTGAGAATAGGAAAGATATTTACGCATGATTAAGGAAAGAATTAATACTCTAATTACGTTACACGATCGTCGAGTTTCACAAAGCATTGAACGATGTTACAAAGAAATACGGAAACGTTGACACACGAATAAACGCCATTTGTTTCGTTAGCAAGCAAATAAACGAGTGATTTATGTGGAATGTAATACGAAAATCACGTTATTGTATCTACGATAAAATATGCATAGTTGGGAAACGCAATTTTTAATCAGTTCATTTTATTCAATTACATCAAAAGAATGTAATTACAGGACATCGCAAAACTTTCAAATAAAAGCTTTAGTACGTATAGGTTTTAGTGAGATAATTATTTCTTTAAACAAATCTTTATTTTCTTTATATTTACTTATACGAATTTTTGCAGTATGAAATAGTGCAGAAGGAGAATTCTACTAGCATATAGGTAAGAGTAAAAGAAAATTTGAAACTATAATCTGCGTTTTAAAATAAAAGATCGACGCAAGCATTAAAACACAAGGTCGAATTTCGTACGGACATACATATCTATGGCGTGAAGTCACGTTTATGACTGCAATATAAGCACGTGTTGCTACGTATCCGCTGCTATTTTACGAAGATAACGTTAGTAAACGACACTCAAGTAGCAGTTATAATTATTATGACTCGATCTTTTTCTCGACATCAGTAGATTTTTTGATCCGACAACGCATTGTGCAAAATGAAGAACTAAAAGAATAAAAAAGATCGAAGAGGATATTAATTATTAATATCAATTATTAATACGATATTGTTACACAATACTAATATTTATCAGCTTTTAATATAGCTAATAA
Organism: Bombus confusus; assembly: GCA_014737475.1. Classification (NCBI taxonomy): domain Eukaryota; kingdom Metazoa; phylum Arthropoda; class Insecta; order Hymenoptera; family Apidae; genus Bombus; species Bombus confusus. The sequence goes on from JACXIV010000052.1 coordinate 587,831, forward strand.
TACTGGTATGACACATTTATTTTAAAAATATCAATATTCTCACGAATATTATCGTTTTATCATGCACATGGTTATTACATTATTACATAATTACATACAAAGACCTTTGATACTTTGATTTGTTATACTTATCGCGTGTAAACTATATTTATATATCGCTTGTTTTATTTTCGGATGTATGCTAAAATGCTCTTACATAGTTTTACTTCCACAACGACCGAAATTGGGGTTCAACTGGCTGTTCCTTAGAATTTTAGAATGTGCAAATTGTTCATTTATAAATGTTAAGTAATTGACGGTACTTTCCACCGATAACGCCAAAATGTTTCAACCGCGTGTTATGCAATTGCAGAATTATGTAAGCAACAGTTTCTCAACACTTTGTAGTCATATTATATCTCCCAATAATAAAAATTTCGTATGTGTTGTGTATATTCGAGGTATAAATATGTTTTAGAAACGTTGCAAGTCGTCTGAATTTTTTGGCTTATCTTTTTAAGTTGTAACGAAGTAATTTATAGATCACACAATCACGAATTGCTTAATTCTGTTAGTTAGCGAGATGCTGAATAGCAATTATGTACTACTTTCTAGCCAGTATCGAGGAAAACTGGTTTTAATAAATACCTAAACTTCCATAAAATAAAAGGGAATCGATCGAGTTTTATCACGCAGATGGAATATGTATGCTAACAATAAATGATTGGTAACAGCACCTTGTCGTAAGCGTCACTGATTAAAACTATGAGATTATATTCTTATCAGAACTAAACAATGCTAGAAGGAAGTATGTATTCGTATGTAACTCAATTCGTCTTTGTATATAGTTATCAATTTACGGTATCTCCAGTATAGTAATAAATCAGTAAATCTTCGCGTGATCGCCAATCAATCTCTGTTCTGCTCTAACGAGTACAATAAATCATGACAACGAGACTAATTTGTTGAGAATGATTTTCATAAACGACAATAATACAATTTGTCACGAAGTACATACGTGCGAGAAATACTGTATCGTCAAAGTGTATGTAAAACATTAATACGAATACATTGGACGATTGTATTAACTTTCATTAACGATATCCTCTCAATTGCAAACAAGATAACTTAAAGTAATAAAAAAAGAAAAAAAAAGAAAAGGAAAAGAAAGGAAAAGAGCTCTCTCATATCGCAAACCATTTAGTACTTGTTACCAAATATTATATCGGCCTTAGGTAACGTTTTATACAGCACATATACGACGAAACTTATAGCTGCACACAGAGGCAAAGTCGGATATAGTTCTGACTGCGATCGCGGAAACAACTCGAGTGACGTAACGTAAACAGCATCATCGACACGATAGCCTATTTTCCTACACTGAAAACAAAGTTCAAGTTTCAAGGACGGTGTTGTTCGTACGAGGATAGCTTTCGTCCTGGCGCGATGATTTAACCAAATCTGGCCTGGATATACACGCGCGTCCGATTCAAGGGATTCACGTGGGCGAAGGACCAATACCATTGTGATGTTTTCGCGAAGTTTTTGCATGTATCTGCGTCATCGTCGTCCATCTATCTTATTGCGACCTATATACAGGCCTTGCAAGCATCGATCGCAGACAGTGAGGCGCTTTGAAAATTCTCATTTGAATTCTGTCCGATTTTCGCACATCCTTGCAATATCTTTGGAGTGGATCGACGAGCGATCCATCATACATAGATCGTGTTTTTTACTGTGACATCGATGGATAGCTCGATATGTACTTACAACGTATGAATGGACGTGTGCGGCTATGGACCTTGGGTATGATTGGTTATGGACATTCAAATGTATGTACTATTTATTGTTTGTGCAAAATGTTCGAGATTCTGTGGGTTGTTTGTACATGGATATCGATAGTGTGATCGATACGATAGGCAGCCTCGTTTGACAGGAAAACGAAGCAGTTCCTTAGGATGGATTCGAGGTTTGAGAACGTATGATGGAATCTTTATCATAGAAAACAGCTTCTATTATTTATATGTAAATACTAGCCTCGTAAAGTCTTTTCTTAAACGATGTACGCTTATTGATGGATATTTGAATTCGATCGTATAGCGTCGGATGTGAAATAGAAACGCTTTTTGTTACGCTTCCTTCAAGCAAGATTATCATATCGAGACAAATAAATGAAATCTCAGATAATAATGGTATCGATGATTAGAAATCACTGGCGCGTTTGCAGTTACGAAGTTAATCCGTGCAATAAAATACGATTGAAGTATCTCGTGCTTCGTGATCGAGTATGCACGGTATAAAGTTTTTGCATTTAAACTCGGTAAATTAGATTATAATGAAAACTTGAATGGATACTTTCACGAGAAATCGTTGATGGATATACAATTTCCCTATCGTTAAATTTTTGAAAGTTATGTTTTAAAAGACAAATAAAGAAAAAAGAAAGAAGATAGGCGAGGAAAATACAAGATTATAATGGAATGCGGGTTACTCGCATATATAAATTTCTTAATTTCCGATTATTTTGACATTTAATCAGGAATGCTCGTTATAAATTACAAGTGTAAACATATACAGTTTGAATATTTTCTAAACAATATGGTGATCAAAGTATTGCAAGTATGTTTACTTTTTGGGGACATGAAATAATTAAGTAGGAAAGAGGTTACATATATCAAAACGGTGTTCTCAATGCGCCACATAGAGGTCACCCATATTCTTATTTCTAACTAAGCCAAACCTAACCTATACTTCTATTCAAATAGAATACAGAAGTAACAGTAACTCGACAATTTTATTCTTCTTCTTATTCTTCCTGGTGAAATCTACAGAATGTTTCACAGATCAACAACCAGTACGATGTACGAACGGAAACAAGCAAAAAAGTTAATTGAAAACAACGAGGTTCGTTCTAGTTGCACATTCTGACAAAGGAAACCAAGTAAGCACAAACCTCGCGAATTCCTACCGGATGGCCTCGTAGTGGAAAATTTTCTTCCGTGTGGACACGTTGTGAAACGGAGCCAAGCGAGTTTCGCATTACCTACGATATCAGCGTCGCTAAATTCAAATCTTGAGCGTAATATCGTATTGCCGTGACAAAGCTTCGCTGCGCCACCGGTCAACGGTTTCGTATTTGATTGTAGCGCGATCTTTTACACGATGCTACGCAAAAATATGCGTAGCCAACAAATCCACATGCTTCACGGGCACAACAACGTATACGTTGATTAAATTCGTTCTGATTACGACGTATCTGCTCAATATGAAAATAATGCGGTTGCTTTAACTCGATCGATGCTTGGACAATGACGACGAAACGTCATTCGCTGGTATGATTAGTATTTGTGTGTCTTTAATTTGACGTAAGTTCGATACGAGATTATATCGATATATACGAGAGTATATATCTTAAAGTTTATACCTTTTGGTTATATGGCAGTTGTCGATGTTTGCATTTAGTAGCCATTAATTTCGTAGTTAGTATGAAAGTGAGAGAGCGAGATACGCAGTGTATCGTGAAAGTATTTGAACATACCACGCAACTTTTTTCCGTTACATATATATTACGTGCATTATACATTTGTTGAAACTTTTATATACATTTTTAGATCCGTTCCAAATTTTACCAATATAATCACGGTACATGTGTCTCGTTACAGTGCTAATGAGATTTCAAAATGTTTTGTATAATATATACGTAAAAAGTTTCTAGAAGCGTTCGAATGCTTTATATTCGATCAAGTACTTTATATTTATGTTCGAGTTACTGTATACTTCAAAGATATTTCATAGGATTCGAAATTTTTCCAATGTTGCTCATTTTATATACAAATTTCTGGTGCTATGGATTAAACGAAAGAATAACCGAAACAAGCTGCAGAAAAATAAACATCATATATCTAAGTGCATAAAAATCTTGGCGAAGTAAGTAAGATACTGTGTTAGCAGCTCGTAGATTTCGAACGCGACGGATATCCATAAAGCATGTTAATATTTTGCGATCTTATAACGAAAGAACGTCGTTCTGGTACATGCATAAATAGCGTGCATTTGTCACGCACAAGTTATACGGTAACGTCGTGTCAACTACTTGCAGTTTTTGCATATGAAAGGGCGTGTCGCCACATAAAAGAATCACATCTTTCGTTTTAATACGATTGGGATGCGTAACACGCGCCGATTTTTTATTCTGAACCAACGACAACGAAATTTTACCTGAGTAAAAGATTTCATTGAGCGGTGGTTTAAAAAAGACATCCCTAAAGTATTTTTGCCACAAACAATTCGATGCTAATTGAAATTCAAATTTTACGTAACTCTTTAAAATTCCATTCGAGAAGGAATGTGCGAATATCAAAGTGTGCAGCAAAGTTGTTGAAATTGTTGTTCGACGAATTGTAATTAATTCTTAAAGTTAGAAATATTCCATCGAGTTGCAGATGGAGCTGTTGTCCCGGCCCCTTTTCTCCATTTTACCCAAGATTTCCTTTCTTTATCGTTGAAAAGGACTACTTTTTATCTTTTCCTTGAAACGAGTTTGTTAGCCTTAATCTCGCCGCTTAAGTGACACTAAATTTTCCTCGAAGGGTAAATCGTTGTGTTAGTAATTCTTTGTCGAATACATTTGGTGAGTAAACGTTAAAGAATTACAGCTAACTTTTGGTTATGTTCTGTTTATTTTTTTAAGATGTCGAGAGTCTGAAGGAAAGAATTATAGTTTTTTCCTACCATTAATAAGGCAGACTAAAATATTGTTCGCTGTACGAGGTGAAACGCGAAGTTGTAAATCGGTTAGAAAATGATGAAACCGTATCCACCTAGTTGAATATGATACTCGAAAGCGAACAATCTTTAACGTGAAAAATGTTGGAATGTAAAGCACGATGAGAGTATACAAAAGTTGGGAAACTGTTTCGCACTTTTTCGCACTTTTTCATAATTCTTTATTAATAATTGCCAGACACGGACAGGAAAATTTGTCTCGAAGCTATTGGACGTAGCCAAATGAATTCGAAGCGTGTTGACGACGACGATGATACGAGAAACCTCGATTGAGAGAAAACCAAGCCAGCGCATTCCGATTCTAAAACTAATTTTTGTTCGCAGATCGAGTTCGCAAAAAACAACGACGAAGAGGCAAAGAGGAGAGAAGAAGAAAAGGAAAAAAGAAATTAATTAAGCGGATGATTTATTCGCGTCTGTTATTACCGGTCGAAAACGCCGCTCGATAATGTTAATGCGTCGATTGGTCTGAGGCATGCCGACAGCTGTTCCCGTAATTGACAGAGGTGAAAGAGACGTCTGCGGCAATTCGCTCGAAACAAGGAGTCAACGATGCCGTTAACCTCGATCCCGAATCGGCCAAGTAGATCGGTACCGATTTACGACGATCGAACGAATCGACATAACGTCGATGATGATTCTTTCGTTTCTAATCGTGGATTCGACCTATGCCCACCATGTTTATTATTAGGCGATGGAAACGAACGAGTACGTATACGAACGATTACACGAACGTTAACCGGAGGTCTTGCTAAGGCGGCTCGATTCGAGCAGGAGTAATTAAGGAGCGCGTCGACCGACTGGTTTCGATCTTAATTCTTTATTTGACGAATGCCAGTTAGGCGACGCTGTTTCTCTAGGATTCCATTCGCGAGAAACGCAGTTGTCGCGCAAAGAAACGGAAAACCGAACCAGGCTATTATGCGGGAGAATCCAAAGCCAGTGACTGGCAAATTAATGGGGATCGTTCGCTACTTTGCGAAAAGTAGAGAGGTTGTATTTTACAATTACTATTTATATATAATTAACGCTTCGCAACATAATTTCCTCTTATTCCGTTGAAATGTTTGTCCGCTTCTTGCTTGGGAAGCCAGTGTACGATAGCGGTTTTTCAGAATAAAGAATACGAGTAGGAATACGAAACGCAAATTGCCTTACTATTTTAATTCAAATGCTGTTTCCGAAGAGAATGAAAGTAACGTTGCTATATCGTATAACTAATTCTTTATCGAAATCAAATACGCTCTAATTTTTCTTCATCAGCTTTAATCCGTATTTTATTTCGAACAAGAAGGTACGTCGACATTCGTGATGATACGTTTATCGATATTGTTAACAAAAGCTGTTTATTATGCGTAAAACGATATTGCGTGCATTCCAAGAAGACACACGGCACAGACACGCAAACGTTGAAGTAACAGACACGATAAAAGGAAGTGCAAATTGAAAAAAAAAAAAAAAAAAAAAAATGATTAAGACGCATCGTTTTAATCCGCATTCTGCGCACACATCGATAGCAAGGTGTCAACGATGTTATTAACCCTGATCCTCGGAGAATTGGAACAGGCTCGAAATAAATAACGATGAGGTCATAAAATTGACGAATCTCGAATGTCGACACGTGCGCGAGCGGTTATCTCAGCGGTGTCGATGAAACGGGAAACGGAAAATATGCGAAATTATGCGAGTCAGCTATCACCGTGAGAATACGTGTCGGTTAAAGAACCGTATTTCCGCTGTAACGCAAAGACGTTGATCATGTTTTATCTTGCTCGTACGAATTTTGATAAAGATCGTTGAAACCAGGTTCGAAGAAGGAGCTTTTAAATTGCGTTTAAATCGATTCTAGAATCTCAGCCATGGGCCAGATTCCAAATCATACGAAAATATGACTAAACGTTTGATGCGTTTAAATACTTGCAACGACATTTCCGATCAAAGTATAAGACGACGTATTGTCACGAGATAGCAACTATCAGGACGATATCGACTAAAGCTAGAGAAAGCTATTAAGAAAATATTTTTGTTGTTGCGCGTTGTCATCAGAAATTCCTACATATGTAGGTATTCGCGTGGCACGCGATAAACTTGCTTATGGATAATGAAATCTGGTAACGCCGCGAACAGATAATCGAATTTCGTGATTGATGATCTGCGTCGTAAAATCATCAAACGAAACTGTTATTTTTAGCCAAAGATATTTACGACTTCAAATATTATCTTTGTTTTAGAACGTCGTCTGGAGGAAGAAAACCATGAATGAACGTACATATTTCGTAATTCCTGATTCAGATCGCAGCAAGCCAAGAAAACAGTTCTCCCTTCTCGTCGTCGAGAGTGAAAAGAGAATGAAATAAATTATAGTCGCTAGGAAATTTCGGAATCGATAATCCGTGATTCTGCGCTTTTAACGCGTATTATATACGATTTGCGAGTTGTTTCGTTCCTTTTGCTATTCGGACGATTCGTCACGAGAAACGATTTAGCCGATTTGAAGACCTCGAAAGAACTATCGAGATGGCTATCGAATCGCGAAAAGAAGTATGCACGTATAACACGCGTAAGTGAAAAGGTAATTTTATTTCTAGCGCTTTTTGTGCCTAAGAAACGCCGCTGTAAATTTAATGTTATCGATTATTTTTTTTTCTTTCGCTAATACTTTTATGCACAATCGCAAAACATCATCGATATTTTTTGTTCTCAAATTTCTAGACATCCATAGATAGACGTCTAAGACTATAGAATTCCTCGTTGCGGAGGGATTAAGAAATAACGCAATTCCAGAATTACGTCTTTTTTTTCTACAAAAACTCACAGTCATTCGTTTTCTCACTTTTTGCGCAGAGACGTTAGTCTTATCCCATAAAAGTTTCCGTGTCGATCAACGGAGAAGATATTGGAACGTCCTTGGAAGAGACGAAGCAAATGTATACAAGTATGCGCTAGTTGGCAAAATTTCATTCCAAATGAAATCGTCCTATCGATACTGGGAAACAACACTTGCCCCTTTTGCCAGGAGTTACGGCAAACAGATCGATTCGCATCGGCCGTGTCCTTTGATCCGGTTGCGGATTCGGTAACCGGTGATTTTACGTCACGACCAATTGGCCGCTCGACGACGACGATCACCGATCCGGATCCGACTCCGACACAGGATAGATCCGACGACAGGGAGTTAACGAATGGAGGGAAAAGTTAAAGAGCGTGGCGCGCGCGCGCGAGGAATTCAGAAATTCAGAAATTCAGAAATTCAGAAATTCCTAGGAAGCGTTACGGCGCTGGATGCGCCAATCTGCCGGCATCGATATCGTTAACCTTGATTCTATAGCAGGCCGAACATCGGCCGATGCAAGACGATTATTAAGCCTGATAGGCGGATAATGATGCAAAAATGCGTTCGACGTAAATGGATTTGGCATGTGCGATGGGAGTGGCGAATGGTTTCGCTGGCGAAAAAGGAGACGGGTGAAAGAAAAAGAGGTAAAAACGAGCGTCACGCGTCGAGCTCGAGGAGGGGGTTAGACTTAGCGCGGCGAGGGGAGAGGGGAGAGGGGAGAGGGGAGAGGGGAGAGGGGAGAATCGTTCGGTTAGTTGATGTTATGTGACGGAGAAACGAGAAAGAGAAAGAGAAAGGTAGATCGAAGAAGAGGAATAGAAAAGAAGAAGACGACGAAGCGGAGGAAGAAGAAGAGAAAGAGGATGGAAGTGGTGGCAACGACGCCGGCCCTGCCGACGGTGGTGGTGGTGGTGGTGGTGGTGGTGGTGGTGGTGGTTAGCGTTGTCGGTAGAGGTGGTGAACATCGTCCGAGAACCCGGAGAAGTGAACGTTGACCGTGATCAGGAGGGTGCAGTGGGGGTTCGAGGTTGTGTGGCGCACGAAGGTGGGGGGAAAGCATAGTTACCGAGAGGAGCTTAGCCGTTAGGTCGTTGAGTGGTTCGTGGTTGTTCGTGGTTGTTCGTGGTTGTTCGTGGTTGTTCGTGCGTGTGTACGTACGGTCGTGGGTACGCATGTATCGGATACGAGGAAAGGGACGAAGGAGGTACTGGCGCGGAGAAGAGTGGGAGAAAGAGGCGACGGAACTGCGCGCCCGCGGCCTCCCACGTCGCGAATCATTCCTAGCCGAGTCTTTTCGACGCTCGCGACGCTTGTCCAGCTCCATCTCCAGAGACACCGATCCGTTTTCCATATTTCGTCTTTATGCACGCTTGTCCGGAAACGACACGGTCCTCCACGTCGTGACAGCGTGCGCGCCTTCGCTGACTCCGAGTGGTGTCGACGTTCCAAAAGCTGCCAATTTCCACGCACGATTTGCCGTTTATCAGCTACGTATACGTTCGTCGTACTCGCTATTTAACCCCTCTGCCTTTCGGTGGAAGCTTCGCCTATTCGGTTCTCTGTCTCCCACCCTCGCAGATTCCTTTAGCCTAGTCACATCCCCCAAGAGCGGCCGAGAGACACAGGCACAAGGAGAAAGCGTAGAAAAAAGTCTGCAAAGAAAGGAGGAGGATCAGTGCAAGCACGTCCGTTCGTGAGGTCGATTCGCAATTCGTCGAAAGTAAAACGGTTCGTTGGTTCCCGCCCGACAAGGCTGTGTAGTACACGCGGGGTTCTCCTAGGATATATACCGATACGCCACCCACCGTTTGTGTATGTGCCACTCTGTCTGCACGCGTGTCGGTACCATACGATCACGGTTGCGGTGTTCGCACCTTGCACAAGTGAATTCGACGATTCGCAGCGGACCACAGCCGGACCAGCCTAACTTTAATCGCCTGGCTTGGTCTTCGATCGATCGATCGATCGCAGAGAAACTAGCTCGTTAGAGCCCGAGAATAAACGTACAGAGGCTCATTTTTGATACACGAGATCGATCGTGATTTTTAACCAGGATGTCGCACAAGATGCTGAGCCAAGGAGCGCCGGTTCACGGGGGCAACTCACAGGTGAGTTTTTCTATTATTAGCCAATTCTTTTCCCTTTCTTCCCTCTAAGCGGTTCTCCATTTATGTTCGATCCTCTGATCGATCGCTCGCTCGCTCGCTAGCTTTCTAATTATTCGCCGGTGTAACTGGAAAATAACGCGATTCTCTCCTATAGCTGTTGCGCGTTGCGTAACCATGCGTGCCATTAAAAATTCGCAGTGGAACGCTGACGAAACAGGTTTATTGGCGGATTAACGGTTACATCGTCGAATAGAAGTGGTCATCTGATTGCGTGAGAATTAATTAAATCCCGACGGAAGTGTGTTGGACCGCGGCGCGCGTATAAATAGACGTGAGACATCGCGAGGGAAATCAAAATTAACGCCACCCAAATGGAAGCGCCGATTTACATACAAAAATTCGCATACCGCGAACTATCACCGAAACGATCTCGTTCGAGAGGCCGCAAAATATAAACCAAACGATTATATGGATCTTGTAAACGATTTACGGAGCGCTGGTAGTCTGCAGTCTATATACCGTAGTGACGATACGTAAATTCGAAACCAAAAAACCTAGTATTAGAGACAACGACGCGAGTCTTTCCGACGGAATCACGGAATTGTCGGTTTAATCTTCACCTGCGGACCACTGTCTCTCGGAGCAGTTTGAGCGTTTATCTCATCGTCGTTGTTTCGTCGATCCAGCGATCGAGTTCACGCTCTAACTCTGGCGTCCGAGTACGTTCAACGCGCGTAAAACACCTTGATAAAAAAATATAATACAATTTTTATTTGCTTATGCTATAGTTATGGAGGAAATAGTTGGGTTAGTTTTTATAAAATCGCGATTTCAACGAGCGAGCGATGGAATTTCCATCGGTCTGAAAAAAATCGGCACGCAAGCGAAACGAGTTTCGTAGGCGATTCCACGTTCGAATACGTGGAAGTCTCGTGTATTGGAGCATGCGATCGCCACGTGTTTCTCTTTTTCTCTCTGTCGATTCCCGCGAATTCCAGCACCGCACGTTGCTTGCGAAGCATCGACTCATCAACCAATCGTTTCAACCTGAATTAACTGTCACGTGAAATTGATAAAACGAGGTCGGGAAAAAGTGCGTTTTTGATGCACGTCGTCGACGCGCTGTTTTGCCAATCGCTTCGTCGTACTCTTTCCCCACTCTGTTCCCTCTCTTCTTCCTTTGCTTATTTATTTTTTTCTTTTCCATAAGTGCTTCGCGGATACTTTCCATTGTTACTCAATCGTGAAATCATTGCACGTAACCCGTGAGTCGGACGGTTATTAGAACGCGAGGATATTTCCGTTTCGTAGCGGAAATCAAATTCCTCTTCGTTTCCAAGATTGCGACGAATCCGTTACGACGATATTTTTCTGCTATTGACCGAGTTTCGCGATCGCGTTAAAATAGATTAATTCGTCGTCTGTAAAAACAGAGCGGGAAGGTTAGAACGAAAATGGGGCAATTACGTTCGAAGTTTGGAGCAGCGAGATACGCTCGTTATGATTCTTTAAGATCTCTCACGATCGTACGGCGAGATTAACTCGTACGGCTGCGATGACCTAAAAGAAATTCATTTCTGGTCGTTGGAAGCGAAGGAAACCGCGTAGGACGAACGAGAATATACGTCGGTTAATTTCTCCTTCTTTCTAATTCGCTGCAATGAATTTTCTGCATTTATGCTCTGTGATTTATTTTTATTTACAAATTTTCAGAATTATATTATTAATAATACACCGAAGAAAGAACAAATCTTTTTGCGATGAAAATACGATTAAACGTATTTTTTCAGTGAAAGTTAGTTTTCCAGTCTTGGGTTAAATCCGTTCGTCTGAATCAGCGAGCACTCGAAAGGAAATTAATATTTTCAAGTATATGTACGCTTAAATCAGAATTTTTCAATGACGGTTAACTGACACGGAAGTTTGAATCTGTTGCGATAAAATTATCGTTTGTACGGTTTTCTTCTTTTTTTTTTTTTTCGTGATATCGTGCGCGTCCTGTTAAATCGTGCGATAAGCGACGAGCGTTTAAAACCGTGATATTCCGATATTCGAAGGTTCGTAAGACAGAAGTAGCCATTTTCTTCGGAGATATCAACGATCGATAGAGCTTATCGAAAGAATTCGTCGAACCGATTATAGGTGTGGACTGAACGAAAGATATCCGGGTCGCAAAGAAACAAAGTACTTTGTAATGTTAATCGATTAGCAATTGTAAATTGTTACCTTGCGATCGAACCATGACTCGCACGTATGCAACTGTTGCGATCAACTCTTGAAAAATTACCGTCACCGTCGTTATCTTTCGACGATCTTGATACCGGAGACATTGGCAAAACTTGCTTCGTCAACTCATATTTGAGTCACCGATAAAACTTAATTAAGAGTAATTGTATGAAACGAGACGAAGGATAAATAAGACAGCGTGGGTTGGTGGTATAGGTACGCGTGCGAAGCGTCGTTAGAAGATCGTTACACGCGTTATCAAGAGCCAAGTGATAAAATGCAGCGACGAATCACGGCTGGATTCTCTGCCACTGTTTACTTTCTAATCCGACGAATTCAACGGGTTCTTGCCGCATCGTGCTGCGCTTTCGTCGTCCTGCACGAACGTCTGTCAATTCGATCGCGAGATCTAACGTTTATCTCGATCTGGAGGCGCTGTGCCCGGACCGCGATCGCGAGCTCGTTTCTCCTCCGTAAATCGCAATTTTTTTATTCCGCGAATACGAATATGCTGAATCGTTGCGTTTAACGAAGTCTGAAATTCTACGCTCTTTCGATTCTCCCGGGGAAAAGCGAGAAATCCGAAAATTTAAATAGAATATCATAACACTTTTCTTTCGATCATTTCGTAATCCAAGTATCCAATTTCATATTGATCTATTCGGCAAATTTTTATTGGAATTCGTATTCGTTCGGAACCTTTAGAGATAAAACGTCTTTTTAGAGAACGCGTGAATTTGATATCGCCATTCTGTTCTTTGCCTATTTTAAGCTAGAAGTGTTTTGTTATTTCCAACGAGTCGGCTGTAAAATTAGTCGTTAAGTCGGATGTCGATAAGTAGCGCGAACGTTTCTCCCATTTTTACGTAGCCATATCTCGAAAATCAATTTTTGGTGATCAGTCTCAATGAAATTGAAATTTAGGTATACTTTGCCATCTTCCCGTTAACGTTTAACAATTTAGTTTTGCGACAGTCAAACGTCTTTTGCCGAATCGACTTTACAAAATGTCGATTTTCATCGATAACGCTTGAAAGACCTGATTGGCAAAGTAATCGCATTAAATAGAATTTACGCCGATCGTAAGGTATTCGAAATAACTATCGGCACGTTTAAAATATCTTGTCTTCGGTAAATTAGGACAGCGTCGATCGTAGACAGCAATCTCTTATTTCCAACAAGATAACTTTATTTTCATCTTTGAGCACGTTCTCGAACGAGAATAGTTGAAACGAAACTCGTTCGTGAGTGTTGCTGCCAGCCAAATTCACCGTGCAAAGATGCGTAAGAGGATCTCGTTTAACTTTTTCGCTGGGCGAACGAGTTTTTCGAAGGGTCGTTTCACGCAGGCAGAAGTTGATCCCGACAGATATTTCCGGCGAACGACCTTGCCCGACTATCGTCTCCAACAGGCCAGAGCCCCGTTACGGTACACTCGAATTACATCCGTCAATCGACACTCGCCATACGACTCTGTTTATCGGAACTCCATTTATTGGGAAGAAATCTTAATTACTTTCTTCTAGACACGTTTCTCGTCGACCCGTTTTCGAGCGATTCTCACGCGTTGCTTACACGTTGTCTTCGGTATCGTGTAAATCAGGTGGACAGTTGCTTATCGATAGAGTAAATATTTGAAGCGCAAAAGAGAATTTTACCGTACTTTGCCTATTGTTAGAAAGAATATCGCTCGACCAGAATGGAAGTTTTCACGGGTTTCGGAAACGCCGTACACCTTGAAGGGAAGAACGTGTTAAACGAATTGTCAAGAAACCATAGGTAGTGGAGATAATCGGCAACTCTCGGGTTTGTGTCATCTCGTTTGTCCTTCGGGTGTAGATAGACGGAATTCTATTGTATTCTGCTGACAGTTTAATCCTCTTGAGTTTGCTCGAACCACCATGACTCGTTTTAGAATTTCATAAATGCGAATATAACGTTTCTACGATTTCGGCCGTGTCCTTTATTTATCAATTTTCATTGGTATTTCGGTTGTCGCGTGCTTCGCAAGGGAATAATAGCTCGTTCCTACCTTCTGTGAAATCTGGTTTCTGCTTTGACCTCGATCGATTATAATCGACGAATGGGCATAGGTTTCCACGCGACTCGGTTACCGAACGTTGACTTCTTCCGTCCACGAACTGTCTCTGATCGACGAATCGAGTCCAGTCCGAACGATCGTGTTTTTCGGATCTTTCCGTTGTTTAGATTTACACCGTATCACGCGGACACGAGCAAGATAATCTGTAGTATCGGTGTAGTTTTTTTAACGCTGACCAATGTAGCTTTCTTAGCGTCGAACTACAAGCTTCGTTAAACTCTAACAAATTTGTATTTTTGCTATGGAGGTACGTACTTGGGGTTTTTCATGAAGTTTTGAGAAATTCGTGTCAGCGACTTCGTCGTAATTTCTTTAAGTAGTCGAGCGATGGCAGATACCGTTTAAAAGAATCTATCGCGTAACTTCCACAATCCGCTGTCGAGTATTTCGATTATCGCATAATCGATCGACGATCGTGCAACGGCACTCTGAAACTTCTTTTACGAGTAATTCGTCATTCTTTGTTGAAAGAGACGTTTATCTTTATTAGTCCTCTTAATTACTTGTATCTATCATCTTAATACCATAGTAGGATGATAGGTACTGCGATTCTGCGTTTATTAAACCGTTTATGCCGTTAAAAGTTAACATATTCGCGTTCTTTTTCTTGTTTCTTTCTTGTTTTTTTTTCTCTTCTCTTTACATACATTCGAATGTAAAAAGTGGAACGCGAGAATTCTTTAAAATCTTGAATTAGAAAGTAATCGCTAATAAACGACACGGCCAGTACCCCTGTGTCAAGTTGGCACATTTTTGACAAATAGAAAGTTGCGCGCGTGCGAATATTCCCACTTCTCCCAATCGGAATAGTCTCTATATAATATCGGAGTAATAATTCGTGAAAAACGGGATTGCTTGCGTGCGATTACCTGTACGGTTATAATATACATTAAAGAAGAGGAGAAGATGAGTCCTGTAAAAATGTACAGAACCGTGGTCGCCGTTCGACAAACTGGAAGAAAGCCGAACGAGGAAACGGAATTCGTTACTAAGCAGAGAAGAATCGGCCAGTTACATTTGCCTTGTAACAGCGGATTGCCAAGCCCGCGAACGGAACAAAGGGGGCCCGGGTGGGAAGAAAGATTTCTCTGGCAAGAGGATTTCGAAGAAACCGGCACTCGTGCAAAACAGCCTTTCATCAGACCCTTGCTACGTTCTCTGCACTACCCGGGCCCCTCGTTATTCACGCGGTCTCGCTCCGACCCTTCTTACCTACTCCTTTCCCTTGAACCGCGTCCTTTCTCGCAGAAACTTCGAGAAAGAGAAGAAAAGTAGAGAAGAACGCTTAGAGAAGGAAAGAAAGGTGGCGGCGGATCTACGAACGGTGGCGGTCGTCGGCACTTCGACCCTTTTGTTTCGTAACCGAAACTAGTTTGCCGTGTGGCAGAATTCGATTCTCGAAACCGAACAAGTTTCGGTCAATTGCCGACCGACAATGACGCGTGCTTGGAATTGGAAGTCATGGCGACCGGCAGTATGTGCAGTGTACGGCTACGTCATGGAAATTTCCTCGTCGTCGAACACCTTTCCTCCCCTCTACGCTCGCTTTCGCGTTCTTTCTTGCCTTTTCCCCTCCCTGCTTCCTTCCTCCCTCCCTCCCTCTCTTGTCGCGGCCCTCTCTATTTCTTCGTCCCCTTCGTTCGTTATTCCGCCTTCTTAACTTCCACATCCCCCTCCCCTCCCTTGCCTTCCCTTCCGTTCCCGATCTTTTCGCTTTTTCCCCCTCCCCGTCTTAAAACCGATCGATGACTTTTTTCAACGAGTTTCGACCGTTAATAGACGAACGTTTTCCGCGTCTCCCTTCCGCCAATTTAATTACCACACGAATGGACTGAAACGTCACTTTTCCGTTCGCTTCAACCGGAACGTCCTTGCCTCCAAGACCTTCCTGCGAGCATAATTCAACGGCGATCGGCCTATGCTCACGTGCGCGTGTCGAGTGAAAGATTCGCGGAATAACGCTATGAATAACTATGCTTGAACGTGTTAATTAACCGAGCTATCCGCGCTGGCAGGTTCCTGCTATGAAACGTAATGGAGCAATTTGTTACGCTCCAAGATTCCGATCCTTCAATGTCTCAAGATTTTAAAGCAGTTAGCTTCTATAGCCAGTCTGCAACTTTGTCACGGGGATTCTAAGTACCGTCATTTTCGGTATTCGTGGTCAAAATGGATTGTTTTCACATGCCCGTAGCGTATCCAACACCTTATCGGAAAATAGAGAATGATCGCTGCACCAGCGTCTTTCTCCATCCTAGAAATTTCATTGAATAATCGTCTTATAGGAAAAGAAAGGGGTCCCGTTCGCTGTTATATTACTTAGCCATTGTCCGATTCTACCGGTTTATGAACAAGCAACTGATAAACTCTCGTGCGACGTTAGGTGCCCCGATTTTCTTTCGCGCGACGATCGCGTGCATTTTCCTGAATTTTCAATTCACCGTAATTCCCGTATTAATGGTTCGAGAATCGCGAGCGTGGTCGACAAACGTTAAATCAGACTCGAGGAATTCCCTTTATTTTCAAAAGTCGGTCAAGTACACGCGTATACTTAACGTACTCGAAGTATCTGGTTCAATGACTATTTACCGCGTCCGTGACTTCGATAAAATTTTTGTAAAAGTAATTCGAAATTCAGATTCGTTTAATTGTATCCGATTTCTTAAATTTCCGATCGAATCGAGATTTATACGTTGTTCGATGAAACGATCGAACGGAAAGATCTTTTAATTTTACCACGACATTCGTCGTTTCCTGTTCGGAACGACGGTTGCGGTTAGTCGCAGTGCGATGCTTTGCTGTTTCTTGACGAACGAACATCCGTCATCGTCGATGTTTTTTTTTTCTTTCTGTGCTATTCGTAAATTCTTGTCCACGGTCGTTTACGAGTCGTACGAATCGCCTCTTTTTCTCCTCTAAGACGATTCCGAAGAATCGCGTTTCGTTTTTTTTTAGAAAGGACAGAATAGTTTAATTTTTTCGCGCAATTCGTTTCGTGCACGTTTCAATTTCCATATTTAAATTCCTCCTATTCGATGTTCGAACGTTCTTTGCAGTATGGTTCGTATCACGAGAATATTTACGACGAGATCTTGAGAATCAGGCCAGTGAATTGTATTTTAATAGCTGATATCACGTTTGTTTTCTCTCGTTCGACGTTAATATAAAACGGAAGATGGAGGTTCGTTAAAAAGAAAGTTCGCCTTCCGCTTGTACATTATGAATCACCGGTGACCTACGCAGCATTTCTCTTGCATATCCCGACGGAAACATAATCGTGTATTAAGAGAGAAATTGCTTTGTAATTGCAACGAGTCTTCGGTGAACCAGTTTCACTCGTTCGTCTCGATATCAAACGCTAAAAGCCTCGTTAGGAACGTTCGCTTCCGGTATATTGTACTTTACCGTAAACTAGTTCCGGCGTACCAGCTTATATCCGAACGAACAAACGAATTAAACTTTTGGATTTTGCACGCGGCACGAAATTTTGCAAAATCTGCAATAGGAATAGTTTCTTACGCAAAGCGACTTTATCGTGCACGGTGACATACACCGCTGTGCTTACCGATTTATTTATTTAAGGTAAATATAGCGGAGAACAAAATTTTGGATCTTACTCGTATTAGCCATTCGTGGGCCATGAGTAACTCACGCGACAAAAATCGAGACAAACTCTCGCTATAACGCACTTACCTATAATGTATTTACTCGTGTCGTGTGTGCAGACTAAGGTTAGATAACAACCGGTGCTTCTAATATAAATTTTCCACGGCGCCAGATGATTCATCCAGCTGTGTGCGTGTTTAGCCGCCAGTCACGCGTATAATTTTATCGAACTACGGAGAAATCAGTAGACGCTCAAGTGCGTGTTTCGTTCGTTAGCGGAACGTTTTGTCGCTTTCTTAAACAGACAGAAATTGCGGAGACAGTCGTTGATCGTTCAAAAATCCATACGAAATAATTTCCTGCGACCAACGAACTATCTAAAATGGTTATTGCGTAAAAAAGATAAGATTATCGAAAAAAGATTTGGCCATGACGTTTGCAGTGCCCTTTTATCGCGCGTTATGCGATCTAGTACCGCGTAGAACGTCGTGCACCGGAAGTAGATCCGTTTGTACGCATATAATACCAGGAATGATACATCGACTCGGAAAACGTAACGAAACTAGTTCGTATCGAGTTGGAATTGCGTAAGCATTACGCTACATTATCGAAAATAGGAACAGAGTCACGCATAGTATAAGGAATTTTTGAGCAAACCGGCAAAGAGCGTCTAAATTAACGTATACGACGGTAAATCAAAGATTAAACGCGCACCCAAATGCTAAATTTGGATAAGCTTACTCGATAGCGTCACATCTTAGCATATATCTACGCGTGTTGGTTCGCGCGTAAAAAACGGTGTACGATGTCGGTGAAAACTTCAACGGAGAGGTTCTCAAACGAACATTATTGCTCTTTCCTTCTCTGTCTCTCTTCGAAACGCGCAACAAAGATACGCAGAACGCGGTAACTAGACACGTACAATCGCAAGACTGTACCAAAATATTCGATGTAAAATATCTGGAAGATGAAACGGGCCTCTATTTAGATTCCACTTCTTTGTCGGTAAAAGTTTAAATTTATACGCAGATTCGCCGATATTCTACGATCGATGTAGCAATTCCCTACGTTAGGCGGACCAAGTCTTCGGGGGTGTTTCCGTCTGGAAGAAAAGTTGGGCGGCACTGGTGGAAACAATCGCGTCTCTTCTGTTCTGCAAAGCACGGAGGAAGGTATATTAACATAACAGTACCGGTACACCTACGCGTGGTCGTGTTTGCAGAGGGTGGAATATCGCCGCATAGACATCGCGGGGGAAGCAGAGGCGAGTTACCGAGTTCGATTGTCGACCAGGGCGAGTTCACTGGTCTCGAGTAGCTGAAGTCACGCGAGTATACGTCTAGAGTTTGGAGTTCGTAGACTTCCACGCGAGGCACGATACGCGGTACACGTGTCGCACATACGCATGCGATCGCACGGTGAACATAGCGAAACGAGAAGTCTCACACTCGCTAGATACGTCTCGTGTATGCAATTGGGATATTTCGGTAGACCGAAAGGCTATTGTACTACACGTATCGTCAAAGTAGAATCGATAAAATGTAATTAGCGGGCTGAAAATCGTAAAGTTGTCTACGAACGTACTACCGTCTTTCAGTTTATGCTAGTTAAAACGTTCCTAACGCGATCGTTCGTTTGAATCTTAAGAATAGAATCTCTTCGTCTAGCCGAAATTTGCAAAAGAGTAAAGCAAACCAAAAAAGGATCGTAGACATTTGCGTTTCGCGTCTGGCAAGGGTATACAAATTCTACGGTGGGTGTCCGATCTGCTGTGAATCATTCGCGACCGTTGGTCTGTCATTGTGTCGAGATCATAGATCAAGCACGATCTGCTCGACAGAAAACGAAATATATACCTAGGATGGGTGCTGCGAACAGCGTATGCCCACGCGACACGAAACAAAGAGGCCATCGTAGGTGGTCAATGATTTCGTGCGATGCATAATACAAACCTCGTAGTGGGTCATTGATGAACACCACGGTACGTAATTCGTCGTGAATCATCGACGACCTATGCAATTCGCAATTATATTGTTCATACGTCGTGATTATGTAACCGCGCGTTAATTGTTATCACTTTAGACGCTATACGTAAATACTTGTATAATTAAGCTTCGGTTACATTTATATATCTATATTCTTGGAAACGTAAATTTTTGATCACAGTACTTGGGAATCTAGATGGAGATCAGGACCAGGAGGATTATTTCGATTTGACCGTAACCACTTGGAATTAAAGTATCGGAAAGTGATAATCGTCGATCGAGCTGTTCCATCGACTAACCGCGTAAAGCGAAATGCAAAGAGCAGCGCGTGGAACGTTACGATTTTCCTACGAATCTGCGCTTATTCGCGACCACGATCGAATAGGTGACGGAATCGAGAAACTGGGAAAAAGTGGAATTTTAATCGGGTATGGCTCGTAAGAGACTCGATTATCAAAGAGTACGTATAAATGTATATACGCTCGATATAAAAATGAATCTAGCTGGATAAAAATAAGATAATGTTTGAAGTGGCTGATATGCGGCTCGATGAATCGATTATCGGAGTTAGAAGCGTGGTTGACGATACGCGGCTGGATCCCTAGTCCCGAGTCTGCAGGACATGATGCAATCGCGATAGAAACGGTTCGCTTGTGTCGGATTTATCTGGCGTTGTAATCAAATTAAAAAGGTCAATGCTAACCAGTTTACGGACGCGTTCGCGTCTCGACGCTCGCGGTGCACGCGATTCAGCGGCGAAGGCAGTCGAGAATAGCGAAGTTGAAGCGGCGCGCGCGCGAGTCCGTCGCGTCACGCGTGCGTCGCCTCTGTATTCGTTGTCCGTCGCCGTCCGGCCGCACGATCTGGCGTTCGATCGTCGAGTTCACTGCTCTCCTAGAACTAGAAATCACGTGAACGTGTCTCGAGACTGCATTCGGCTATCCTTGCGTGCACGCCCGATTTATGTATAGGGTGACTCCATAAATATCGTCGATCGCGTTGCCAACCAAGTCCCGCTCGCTTTACACGCTCTATCGTTGAGCTTTGCGTCTTCGTTGAACGGTAGAGCGTTCTTTTCCAACGAAATCTTTGCTTCTCCCTCGTTAAGGGATTTCCTTGGTTCGCAGAAAATCTCACGATCGTTAGAACGTATTGGTCATCTCTGGTTCGATCTCTGCCATTTCAAATTTCGTATAGAAATAAAAAAATTCGTATAGAAATTGATCGGGGATCTGTTGGGCGTAAGGAATTAGAACAGGCATATATTTTCCAATCTCTCTTATTCTCAATGCAGTCCGATAGTACGTTAGAAAAGTAGAAAAGAGAAATTGCCCTCGCTGTGCAAAGAAACAGATTTAGATTCCACCGATCGTTGATTTAATCGCGTTAAAATGTTTAAATGTAGAGAGAGAATTCGTTTCTAGATTGCGATAAATATTTGGCAATACGTTGACTAATTTTCTGTTAAAGTCTCGTTTAACGCAACCAGTTGCTGTTTCGCCGCGCGTAATTAATCGCGTCGATGAACGCGCTATTATTTTATATCGACGGTACATTTCACGCATAGCTGATCGGCGCGGAAAAACTGACGCGCGCGAGATTCGCGTATCAAGTACCAGTCCAGACACCGTTCGACTTTTTATTTCCAGCATTTTTTCACGTCGATAAAAAGTTCCTGTCGCGTATCAGATAACGATAGCGATTGCGCCATTCTACGTTTGAGCGATTGATCGATAAATTCACCGAGGGAAATGCAGCCGATATCCTTGCCGCGATAGAAACTCGTGTAGACGTACGTTTATCCGATAAAGCGAACACATTTTACATGGATAAGGTTAACGATACGTGTACGCGTCCCGACACTCGAAGGAAAGGAGTTGCAGACCAGACAGATCGATTGCAAAGTGGACTGTATGAATTTATCGGACGCGTGACTGTCAAGTCCTATATGAACGCCGGGCATCGCGTTGCGCAAAGAATCGCGTAATCGATCGAGATTTTGTAATTAAGTTCTGTCTTCGCTCTGAGAATGATATTCGTCGTCGCGAGTTTTACAGGAGGAAAATTACGTTTCTCGTAGCTACGATTTGTAAGTACGACGACATGCGTGATCGAATCGAACTTCTTCGTCGTTAAGGTCGTGTTCTGCGAAAATCGTCCAAGTAGCAGATATTTGAAAGAATATCATTTTCTATAAATGGCTAAACCAACAGCCAACGAATCGCTTCGAAACGATTTAGAATCAAGTAGTTTTCCTTGCATTTCCAGTAGCTCCGAGCTTTATCCCTGGATTCCCGAGATACCGTTTCGTAACAATTGCGCAAACAGTAGATTAAACAAGTATACGTAACGAAGATCTATTTCCAAGTTTTACGTATCGGCTAGATGTTGAAGATTTCGCGTATTTTTCGTTTCCGAAAGTTTCAACGAGAATTCTTGCTTTTGCCAAGGAAACGTTTTTCGGTTATTCCCATAAAAATGGCTTTGCGATTCTTTGTAGAAACGACGGATGATTTATAGCTGTTGAACGGTACACTCGTGCGGTTTAGCCGAGATTAGATAAGCACCTCGTACCGTGAAAGATAAAAGTGAATGTCATCGTTCCGTATATAAACTTGCACAACGTGTCACAACGATGTTATAATCGCGTTCTCCGCGATTTATAATATCGATCTTGTGACAAGTGTTCGCGATGTTGCGAAATCTCTTATTTTAATAAGAATGTCACGCATACTTTTCTGCTAAAAACGTTACATACGTCATACTCTACAAATATGTCATTTTTATTGCAAACGCATCGCAAGGACGCGTTACGAAACTCTGGAATCTTTGGTCGAAACGTTTATCTACGAGAAACAGACTCCTGATAGACTTGCTCTTGAATAGCAAAATTTTAAAGAGACAGGCTCCGTTGACAAAAATTCATCGATTTATTTTTCATTTTGCGATCCTCTACCCGTTAATAACAGTCGACACGATTGGCCTAAATTAAAACGTCGGTACGAGGTCATAATCGATCCACTTATTAATACGCTCGTTAACTTTTTACTTTCAATTCAGCTGGTTAAACCAAAGTCAAGAGAAACGGAGCTTCGAACGATAGAAATGGACAGATTCGATTTTCGCGATGGTCGTCGTTGTCGATTCAAACTCGTTGCATGCTATTCGAGAATGAAGAAGAACGATCGTCTCTGTTATCGCGCGCACAACCGCTTAGCCGAATAATCTTGCAACGTCAGCTTGCCACCTGTCGTTATTCGCTAATACCGAATATTCACGATCGACTAGGACGACTAGGTATCTGTCTGTGCACGCGATTAATCCGTGCGACAGTTTCCACGTAGCCTACGTTTCTTGAATTCGCAATGTGCGAAACCAGAGCACGTCGCTTCGATTCGATCAGCGACGTTCTGTATCTCCGGTGTTACGCGTACTCGTAGTCGTTCTACGTAAACGGCGAACAGCTGATTAACGGAAAATTCCGATCGGCCGATCGTTTCTTCGATAATTTTGGCCAATCACTTTGTACACGGCGGTCGACGAAAGTATTCGTACACTTGGCACAAAGATTCCACCGTTAAAGAGCTTGTAGGAATGTGCGAATACCTTGGTCGTATAAGTGGTCGTACAAAGAGCAAACGTTTGTGTCCTAACGCTTATGAACGAGGGTGTAAGGTCACGATGTTGCGTTCGCGTCTGGCCAAAAGCACGCGATCGAATCAAGAAGGTCAATGTTGTTACGGAGCAGGATCACCGCAGCAACGTAGCAACGATTCATCGTGTATCCGTGTGGTGTAACGGGTAATTCAGGGGCAGAAGGAGCAAGAGCGTGTACAGCGCACAGGCATCCCACGCGTGATCCATGATCGCGCGTCGGGCCCGAGATGAGGATGTGACGTTACTCTCAGATTTGTTAATTTGTTATTGCGCTGGCCGCGGTTGATTCTCGTATTAAAAGAAGCACGCGTGCGCATGTGGCAGCGGACAACTCGTCATTGAATCACGCTGATTCAGCGAACGATCCGCCCCGAATCGTCCACCTCGAAATTAACACCGAATCAACAACCGACGACGCTTTCGGTCACGCGCGCGCCTGCCATCTCGTTCGGTGAAACGAACGGCCAGATAGCGACAGGTTTGTTATTCCACCGTTGTTTCATCGTCGGAGAATCGATCGTCGTTCCTTAGATTCGTATACGACGTATCGATCGATCGATGCGAAAGCGGAGCCTTTCTTTTCTCCACAAGTCGCGCTACGCCTCCAATTGCTGGCGAAAGATGGATCGTTGGTCGCTCGATAAATACGTTGAGTATCTCGTTGCTTGTCCATGACATGTAATAAACGCGTGTTGACCTTCATCCGCAGACTCCATCGAGATTTTGATAGTTTAGATAGTCGAACGACGCCCCGATTACAGCTTGGCTTGTGCTCTGGTCGAACGTTTGATGGATTTAACGCGGCCGCGCAGATGTACCTCGTGCTATTGCCGCTATACCGAGTAGCGAATGATAGCACGGAAAGATTGTAACAGTTGGATCGCGACTGTGTCGTTATCGAATCGTTATCGTAAATCAAAGCCACTGAATCGCATCCTTTTCGCTGCGAATGCTGTGACTAACAAAGACGGCGCGACGTTGTACACTTAATCAGGAACTTGCTTAACGCTTACCGCTGTTTAAATAAACGTTCTCGAGAGACACGATGCTTGACTCTAGTAGCGCCGTTGCATACGTCATATATGATTTCTAAGCTGATGCAGCGACTTCTTAGCTCGACTTGCGATGCAGATAAGGGAAGAACGAAGGAATTTAGAGTACGATTACTCTGCGTAAAGGGATACGGTTTTTAATCTGTTCAAAGTTATCGATACTTAATAATTTCCACCGAGGCAATATCAAGAAGTGACGCGAAACATCGCGAAATCCGACGAAAAACGAACACGCGCCAAGATATTACGACTCGATATTATGGCTGTGATTATTGCATAGAGCGTTACGAAACTACACGGCACTTGAGTGCACGGTATCGCGCTACAAAATAATAGAAAATTAAAATACCACGTAAAAAGATAAGGAAAAAGATTTACGGTTGAAAAATTTATGCGAGAATTCCTGGTATTTCTCGGCATGTCGAAATAATTTATGTGCAGCGATTTATGTATGACCGATGTTCTAATCTAAATTGAAAGAGAAAGAGGAAAAATATATTGGATTTCCAAACACAGGAAACGTTCGATGGAGGAAGAACAGAAAGTACTCGAGCAAACCAAAAAGTAAACCGTTTCGTTTCGGTCGTTCGATTTCGAGTATCTACAATCGTAAACGCTTGCGAGGCTGATCGACGTCGCGAAACTGGAGACGCGGAAGCCTCTAATCTAGTTTCTTGTCCCGTGGCGGTAATTTGTATAATTGCGCCATATCGATGCACGGTTGACGCGGCGAATGCTCGCGCGCTTGTCACGATATCTCGATTTATGCGAACGTATTTGTTCGTGCATACTTTAACGTCAACGACGGAACGACCGTGGTTGATTAGCCTTCAAGGCCTTGGGGAAAAAGGCCGCGTCGGGGCAGACCCCTCTTTCCATATCTCGCTCGTCCGCCTCGTTTCGCCATTTTCTCTGCTCCTCCGAATTGGACGTGCTCGAACGATTCAGCAACACTTGGCTGGATCGATGTTATTTCGCACGCTGAAACGATCTCTCGCTTCCTGTAATCCCTCTGCATTACGCTCAACAACGCAGCCTGCGTCTTGACGAAGTCATCAAAATACATTGTCCGAATGTTCCGGCTGTGCTTCGGTCGATTGGACGAACGGAGGCAGCGGCGATTCGACGAGCGTTCTAATTACGCTGCTGCGAGATAGCAGAACGGATCGCGTTCGAACGTCTGGTGACCGTTTGGAAAATGCGATCGAGGTAATGGGTGGATAAGGAATCGGGATGTCGACGAAGGAATTAACATACGCAAGAGTGATAAATGCAGAGGACTTGTGAAGCAGGCTGCTTCCGATTTACGGTGTATTTATTACAGCATTTGCGTGCCATTTCGTTTTTACTTAGAAGCGCTTTTGTACGACTGTAAGATACTACCAGATACTATGTGCCGATATTTTTTGTATCCAGCGTACATCGAATATCGGTTCGATATCTTAATAAGAGATGTAGAATTCGCAGCGCTTGAAAGAGAAACGTCGCGATAGCGAAACGACGCGTTCGCGTGTCGCGTGGATCACGTTGTGGCGCCATGACTAAAAAATAATCTCGCAATTCGTGCCAGCGCAGCGTAACCTACGAATTCGAAAGGTACACAAGAGCTATAACCGAGTTTCGTAACATCGTTAAATATTTACGAGATGCGATTCAATAGCGAGTCAGTTCGGCCGGCTGTTATATACATAATGACACCGACTTTTCGCATGGTTAGCGATGTTCGAAAATAAAGAGCATCGCGCTATTATCGCTACGTTAACTCGTCGAATAATTAAACGTATATTATTTTTGAAACATAAAGCGTATAATTACGACTGTTTTCTTGGACTTAGAAAATCATGTTTGCTTTGAAATGCGCGAGTTTCCTCGAAGCGTGCGTCCGTAGTATTCTCTCTGGAGTATACCGTATTAATACGATGCGAGGACAAAAAAGTACAGAAATATCTGTACGGATCGTTTTAACGTCGTAAATTCGCAAAATGGTTCGTTTGACGGAAAGCTATAACGCTTTTTGTGTTTCTTTCTCGTCGTAATTCTCCTATTCGAAGTATCCGGAGATGCTGAAACGTAGGAAAACGGTACTACAAACTGTACTACGTACCATAACGTCGACGTGTATTCGTATTTCCGATTAAAATCGGTACGTGATTCTTCTATAATAAAGTTCCTTTATTCTTAAACATATCTCTGCAGTGAATTTTCATGCGCTTCAACGAGAGAACCGGGGAATACTTTTGAACGGAATGTCGCGAAGACGGCTGGAACGAAGCAGCAATGACCGATCTGTAACACAGTCGGCGGAGGATGTAACCCGCGGTGAAAATTCTATTTTCGAAGCATCTCGCCGCGAGCTTCTCCGAATATCTCGAAACCGTAGGTAGCATTCTCGTCTGCCGATGAAAATAATTCCATAGGTTCGTGATGCGTGCCCTCTTCCTACGCTGCAAACCGAGATGGCACAAGTCTCGTCTAAGAAAATAAATAAGTCTCGTTTCGGAGTTAAAGATTCACGGGGTGAAGGGTTAATCTCTATCATATAGGTACTTTAAGAGCGAAATCGTTCGTTCCGAGTAGACGAAAGTATCGTACGCGCATTGAAAGGAAGTTTGCGAGGTAGGAGAGGAAAATTGGCGTTACTTAGGTTTAGACGAATAAAACGAGAGATCCTCCTGTATGCAGAGGAGAGGAGAGCTATTCTCGGTCATGGATGACATCGAGAGCATTTGTGAAGTGACATTTGTAATTGTTCCATTCGCGGCGGCAGGAACTGGTTCCATTCACGGTTAAACGAACCAAGTGGCAGACTGCCGGTGTAAAGGGTGAGACGCACGCTAGCTATCGCTTCGCGAGGATACGCCTGTAATGCCGCGTAGGAAACGTTTCCTTTCTTACTTCCTTCGAGTCAACGTTTCAAGCAAATATCGATGCGTTTCCAAAGTATCGTTTAACGATGTAACGAGCAACGAATTGGAGTTTGCGAGCCTATTTAAACCGCTCTAGGGAGAGAAGGAATCGACCGATCGAGTTGCTGAATCGTGATTTTTCCGCTCGCGTTTGCGGCTGCTTTGCCTACTAAGCTGTCGTCGAACATTTTCTCCCAAACTTCTAAGCGTCGTGCGACTATCGCCTACGCTCTATAATTTGTATAACGCGCGTATGCATAAACGATAACAGCGAGCGATCGTGAGCAGTGTTTATTATTGCTCGGCACACCTGTGTATTTGAGCGCGACGCGAGAGTCTAATATTACAGAGATCTTGGATAAACCTATTAACACGTTTCTTGCCAAGTGACGTTTGTCCATCTCTAACGCCGTTGCATAACTGTCCGAGATCGTGTTTTGCGAGTCACGGCGTATTTCTTTGATATCGTGTCATCCGATGGCAATTCGGAACAACACAGCCTCTACACAGGATATGCACGGCTCTCGAGGCGAAAGCTACTCTAGCGTGTTTTCGCGGTTATCTTTAGGACACGCTATATCGTCGCAGAGTTAAAATAGATTCGGTCAGGCTAAAGTACGACGAGCGACGCAGGACGACAAAGTTCTTGACACTCGAGCGCATCGACAAATTGACAGGCGCCTCTGCCAATTTTATTCCGACCGACGAAACTGGCGCTCGTGAATTTGCTTTATCCGCGGAGACGTTTCTAACGCGAATTTATCGTAGATCGCAAGCGCGAAGAATCCACTCGACTAGGAATGCTTAGTTTCTGATATATCGATCGATAGCCAGTTTGGTCACGCTTTTAGCGACGTTGGCGCTAGAAATGTTTCGAGTTTGCGAATATCGTCGTGAAAACTCTCTATTCGAGCAAAGTACAGAGAGAGAGAGAGAGAGAGAGAGAGAGATGCGAAGGAAAGTCACGCGCGATCGTCAGTGCGTTCTTTAATCGCATGGCCGTGGTGGACGCAGGTGACGCGAACGCGTCCATTTGTCGCACGGTTGAAACAGAGGTGTTCTGTTAAGCTTGGTTAGCGGCGAGACAGAGTGGAACACGGGGAAAGAGCGAGACGAGTTGCTCACGTGAGACGGCTACGACGTCTATTTGCTCTTCCTATTTTCGTAGCCGTTTGGTATATAAGGAGCCCGTCCTCGGAACATTGCCGAAAGATTTGGCAGCGATCCGCGATTTTCTGCGCCGCGGCACTCGCTGTGCCATAGATAGAGTCGCTAGAGAAGACGAACACGAGCATAGTTCTCCCGGAGGAATCGTGCCGGAGGTGTGTTGTCCGTTTCGACGGGAAACCGCCTCGAGTTGCTGCGATTTTCCGGCTGGACTCGTTTCGCGTTCTTCCTCCTCTCGAGCCCCTGTATCTTTCGAGTGGGGAGATCTCAAGATAGATCCTCCGCGACCGATCTTCCTTTCTCCGTCTGCTTCTACTCGCAGTGAAAAAGCAAAGACAGCGTTTTCGCGATTGCATTTTTGCGATGTTTCGGCAGTTTCCTCAACGCCGCATCGACCAGGCAAGGATTACTTTTGTTAAAGCCTCGTGGAAAGGTGACAGGAGTCGGTTGGTTCTTTGGTGATACTTGGTGATATTCCGCGAAGATCGTACGCTCGAGGATACGCTCGTGGATACGCTCGTGGATACGCTCGTGCTGCCGTCCCTCGTGATTTTATTTGGACGAGCAACGTCGACAGCCGCGGCTGCCAGCGAATTGGGACAAATCGGATCTCGTTCGAAACGGCGCGCTTTGGCGTATACGGCATCGGTGTTTGGCACCAATGGAAGATAAATAAAACACGTGGCACACGCACGACTGGCAGCCGTGCTCGGCAAACAATCTCGCAGGGTTGAAAGAAACCGGTGGAGGAAAGGAGGCGAACAGTAGTCGGGAGGAATGTCGCAGGCGACGCGTTCGACCAACTGAACAATGGGGAACACGGACAGCGTGCACGACGTAGAGATGAGCTCCTTGTCCTCGGCAGCCAACGATCGTTCTTACATCAGGGTGAATAGAAGCGAGCAACTTGACTCAAACCTGGTTTGTCCCCTTTGTATCGTCGTCGATATCACAGCGATTAACCGCATTCGTTTCAAACATTCCTCTGTACGTGTACGAAAGTTCTCGAGTCTGTCGAATCCAACTACTCGCGTCATCGTAGCTGTTCGTCGTTTTTATGCGTTTAAATTTCCGCTGAGAGAAGAGAAGATTTAACGGATAAACGCGTGGGATGTGATATCTAACTATTCGCGGTTCCAACTCGAATTTCCGCAATGGAGAATACAGCGATACGACGTTGTCGAACGATAGGCGTTACGATGGGCGACCGCTAAAAATCGAGCAACAGGAGCTTCGTTCGAACAAGTTGCAGAGGCAGGCCACGAATTACGTATATCGGTGTCTGTCTGGCTTCGTACAGGCGCCAGCTAAACACAGATTTCTGTGTATATTCGCAACTGCTTGACGCGCGAGACGATATATCGCACCTTTTGTACGGAATCGAATGTATTCTAAACCGCGAAAACGATATCGTTTGAGGTTTGTCGCTTCGCCGCTCGTGCCCTAAAATGTCCATAAATTCGCTTCTTCGTTTCCTCTTCGATCGTTTCGCTGCGAACAACCTTTATATACGCTCTCGTATATAGAGTAATCGTTTGCGTAATAGTGCAAGAAAAATTTGCGTCAAAACTTACCACAAATTTTTCTAAAAGCTGTTAAATTTACTTACAAAGTCGTATGTCGATTCCCAACAAATTGTTGCACATTATCTTATCTAAACAGGCAAATATGTATGTTTTGGTATTACGTACGTGTGCATATTTAAAGTTAAACTCGGTGTTCGATGGTCATTTATTTGGTCGCAGCAAAGTTTCCTATGTTGTCCGGTCGTGCAACTTGGAAACGTTTGTTTGCAAACTGGTCGGCTTATCTGCCGACATTAAGTTACCTATCTACGAGGGGAGCGCTTATCTCGATCGATCGTCCATCTTTCTACACGGTATCGATAAACGTTACCGATATCGGTTGCTCGATAAAGTTCCAACTTACGTAACGCGCGTTAACACGAGTAACGTCTGTTTTATTGGGAACGCGAATTTCATGTTTCTCCGCGCTTTCGTTGGCGTTTTCGTTGGCGTTTTCGTTGGCGTTTGTCGCGGACAAAGCGAGTTACTTCGTTTTCATTTATTTTTAAATGCACGCCTGGGAGGAGACGTTTATAATCGAGAAACGACCCAGTTAACGGATCGTAATAGAAAATCAAAGTTTTGTCGGGAAACAGGCGAGCAAACCGTGTCGCGTGGAATCGAGGAATCCGGAAACGATTTGTCTAGAAAATTTTCGAATCTCCGTTAAAACTCAAGTGTAACGATTTCATTCGATATTCGAAAACATCATTTTTCACTTTGTTACTCGCGTTATTTTTCACCCAAGCCCCTCGATTATACGCTCAACGATAAAACTCTGGTCGCGAAAGTTCTTGCACGTGATTATTCATAACGTTCTCGATTCCCAGTTTCGTCGTGAAAATCATCCACATTTCCTATTCCTCGTAATCCTATCAACGAACGACAACCCCGGTCTACTCTGCTTATGCGCAAAACGAAGCGACCACGCGGCGGAGACGTGACAATTTTACGTTTCGACGGTACGACGGTAATTACCCTGTAATCGCGATTTCATTGTTATCGAACCAACTACGTAAGGTGGGTAATTTGTTGGTTACGTAAAAGCGTAGATAATTCCCACTACGCTTCTGTTTCGGCAAACATGGCTACGCTTTGTCGGTTTTCTCCAGAATTTGTAAATCGGGTCGAACTTCCGTCAAATTCGAACCGCTCGAAACGACGTTTCGCCCGTCAAGTAACTTACAAATCCACGAATCCTCTTGTTCGTCTGTCGTTCTATCGAGAATATGGTGGAAAAATAAATGGAAAGGCGAAGCTTTTCGAGAGAAACGATCTCGTACGAGCATCTCGTCGAATCCTCTATATGTAAGTAGGTAATACCGTCGAAGAATCGTTTTTAAAATAAACTTCTGATTCGTTGCAGAGAACGCCAATGCGCCCAATGATAGCGGAATACGACCCAAAGAAGCACGGCGTGAAAACAGAACTGTCAGACACGGTTCTTGTCAAGTAAGTGCGAAAACTTGGTTTACGAAACCAACGCGAACGAACGGTTCAACGATAGTCGAGCGATTCACTATCTGCTACCACGACCAATCATCACCATTGCTTTCTTGCCAAACTCAAATGCTCCGTGCTCAAGCAAACGTGAGTGACAACCCGAGGATCATATATTGTGCATTATATCGTATATATGTGTATTCTCTCATTCTCTGTGCTCTCTGTTATATAATTTATTATTATATATACATACATACATACCTGTATACATATATATATATATATATATATATATACATATATATATATGTATATTTATTTATATATTTATTTATTTAATACGATATTCCATAATATATAGAAATAACTTCACAACTAATTCGTGCATACCGCCTGTGATCGCTGACGTAGAATTCGTAGCGTAGCTGGCACCAGGGATGCTTGACAATCGACTGCTGAATCGTGACGATTCTGTTATCGCTGGTTTGTGCAGAAACGCGCTTCCGTTTTTATTTAGCGTGCCTGCCATGTACTCGTACGTTTGACAATTTTACTTTTCTCTTGGTTTCACTTTCCTGTTTTTATCATTTTTCTGCTTCGTCTCCGGAACCCATTTGAATCCAGAAGCGAAGGCCACCTTGTTTCGTGCAATCTTTAAAGTCTAAAGTACTTTTTTTTTTCTTCTTCTTCTTTTTGAACGAACGAACGAATATCGATCGAATGAAAAGTTAATTTTACGTTCGAACGTTTTCGCATGCGTAGTGATATGTTTTCAACGTGTCGTTGTTCACCTTAGGAATATCGTGGATCGTTTCAAGTATTCGCGGCCACCGTGCAATAACATCGATCTAACGTCGCGATAGTATTTTTATAATTTGCGATAAAAAAAATGGGTTATGCTGGAAAAGTATCGGAGTAAGTGCTGGTGTAACGTGTTTCCATTTCATGAATGCGTAATACGAGTATACGTATATATCTGTATAGCGATCGTTAGCGAGATCGTGTTAGAATTACAACAAGAGTTTTGGCAGCACACGACGAAGATATCGTCTCGTTCGCGGCCTTACGACTACGGTATACTTAGAACGCAAAGTAGATTTTACTTTCAAATCGATTAACGTTCGAATATCTTTTTAAAGAAAGGGTTGAGTAAGCTAGCCTTACATCGCGGCAAACTGCTTGCAACATTCTCAACGATATAATCCTATTTATTATCTGTGTACCTTGTTAAGCAATGACGGACTCGACGACGAATCAAAGTTATATATTTGGAAAAGCAGATTCCTAGTTTTCCTGGTTATCGTGTTATCCTGAAAGAGTGCTTGTTCTAAAGAAGCAAGAAGAACCAGGAAAAGGGGAATGTTATCCGTACGTTCGATCGTCCGAACAATTTATAAGACTATGGTTTATTCAACCCCTACATATATATATATATATATATATATATATATATATATATATATACGTAGTACGTATTCCCCTGTAATAACGGTTTTATTATCTTCGTCTCTGCTGTATCGCGAACAGAAGTAGCAAAGTGATAAAGAAGGGCCTGGAAAAAAGAAAAAGAAACAAATGAGAGGATACAATATACGTAAATCATGCATAAACGAGCGATTCTCGATCGTCGATTTGGCTGCGACACGACGAAATCTTTGGATCCTTTGCGCAGAGGATGGAATTTCTCCTTACTGCACCTTAAGAAACCTCAGGCTCTTAAAGTTTTTCTTCCATTCTTCGCGCATACGTCTCGCATTTCCCATATTTATCGCGGCAATCTTTTTCTTTCGTAGAGTAGAATTAAGTTTCGTAAGTTTGTCTATCGCGTGGAGTAACCGATCGTTTGCGACAATGATAAAATACGCTTGATAACGCGGAAGTAATCGGTAATTACGACTGTCCGAAGTAGTCACGATTATCCCGTTTCTTTCCATAATACGCGCAGTTACATAAACCTATACGTAGTGCAATCGTCGTTGCTTAATTGGGAACGCGACGACAGCTAATTTTTAAAGATTATTTCGCGAGAAATACGAGTTGGGCGACGCGTCGTTTTAATTCTCGCGCGTATAAACGTTCGGAAATTAGTGGACAAAGTCGGCTCGTCGGAAACGTTGAAACGATTTACCGCGGAAACGCCGCGTTTCGGACGAGTTACGCGTCCTTTTTAATGCTTTACGCGTTTCGCGATATACACACGCGAGCCATTGATAAGCTATAACGGTAGCCAGCGAAAGTGTCAAAGAGGAAAGTAGAAAAAAAGTTACGGAGCCAGTTTTATCTGCTATTATATTTTTGTCGTAATTTTACGTAATATTTTATCGTAGTTCTTTAACGGAGATTGCAACTTTTCTCGGTGCTCGTCGATTTGCTCGCGATACGGGCTTTATCGTTGGTTCAATTGCTATATTCAGATCGTGATTCCGTTGATATTGCAATTTGAAAGATAACGAAACGAGAAAAAGCAAGAAAGCTGTAGAGGTTGAGATAGGGAAAAACGAGGGAAAAACGAGGGAAAAGGGAAAGGCAGAAGGTGCAGAAAGGAGAGAAAGCTCGCGGCGCGGCGGTTTCTTCGTCATTGGCTGAGGATGCTTCGTAATTGAGGCCATGCGGTATGCAAGCAAACTATGTTCCTCTGAAGGATTATGATAAAGATAAAATCTGTCTTTACTATATAATATGTGCATTTATATGATTCCAGACTTGCGTATAAACTGCGGGCATAGATTCGGGCTCTATGAAAGTGCTCTGCGAATAACGTGAAAGTGACAAAAAGTAAAACATAAAATATAAAGTAAATAACAAAATATATATATTATACATATAGGTACACACGGTACCGTTTATGAGAAAGAAACGGCACGGTTTCTCTGATGGACGATCGCGGGTTCAAAACGCGGATTTATCGTGGCGGTTTTGTTACGATCGACGTGTAGGTACTGGCGCCAGATGCTCGATCGAGCGACGGTGAACGAATACGCTTCGTCGAACGAAAGGACGAAAAAAGCAACATTGTGATTCCAAACGAAAAACAAAGATGTAAAGATTAGAACGAGAAGTTACGAGAAAAATACGTGAACGGGGTTTCGCGACACGAGACCGGACGCAAACGCGACGCGAACAAACCGACGGACGATATCAACAAAATTACGGAAACGATCCAAAAATAAGAAAAAAAAAAAAAAAAAGAACCTAAAGAGAAAGAAAGAAAGAGAAACGAAATTACCGGACGTCGTACGAGCTTGTCCAAATTATTAAGAGACAACGGATACCAAAAGACAAGACGAAAAAACAAAAATTGGCATTGAGATTAAATAATAGACGATCGTTTGACGTGCGTAAGAAAATACCGATCGAATTTAAAGTACCGAAAAGTAATGTGTTGATAAAGCTAATTAAAAAAAAAAAAAAAAAAAAAAAAAAAAAGAAAAAGAGATGAAAGAAAAAACACGCTCGGCGAAAAGTGCAAAATGTCAGAAAGCGAAGAAGGCTTGTTAGTCGTCGTACTGCGTCGTGGCGCTGGGCGTCGTGGCGCTGGGCGTCGCGGTGATGCAGTGCGGTGGTTGCAGCTGCTTCTGAGCCTGATCGCGGCGCGTGAACTCTTGTCACGTGTAACGTGACACACACAGACCTACTACTACTACTACTCTACTACTACTACTACTACTAGTACTACTACTACTGCTACTACTACCATTACTACTACTACTGCTACTACTACTACTACTACTACTACTACTACTACTACCACTACCACTATTCTATCTCGGAGCTTTCTCAACTAAGAAAGCTTCGCACGACTAAGGAGAGAAACTACCGCACCTCAATGGGTACCTATATGCCTACACACCTACCTTTTTGCGATTTTTTTTTTTTTTTACAGTACATCCTACGTTATGTATCTAGTCGTTGCACGCGAAGAATACACACACAAGTACACGCACACGTACTTACTACGTGATCCCGTAAAACGTCAAGTATTCGCTAAACGTACAGTTGAAACGGATCTTGATCTCGATCGAAAAATCGAACCGTTAAAACGTCGAACGATAACACTCGAACGACCGATTGTCCATCTCGTCTGATAGATTTGCTCGTTTTCCCGTTCTAATCGCGAACAACGCTGTTTTCGTGTTCGAGATCGTTCGTGACCGAAGCTGCGTTAATCTTGCGCGGAACGTTGTCAACACGGAGAAACAGTGCATGGCAAAACGTGAAGGTACTTGGTTTCGGTGATTTAAAGACGCGTTAATATTAGAAATTCGTAGATGAAACTGGTTTGCTACGATATATCGTGAAATTGTTCTAGCAAAAAGGAGAAGGTTATACTATATAAACGAAACGGTAGCTTATAGTCGGCTGATTTCTCAGAAATCGTTCGATAGAATATCCGTCGAATTGACAAGCGTACAAATTCCTCGCCATTTTCTATAAATACGTCCATGAATTATTCGTCTTAGAAGCTGTGGCTACAGTACGATAACGTGCACCGCTGTTTTTGTAACTACGAGTGCTATGTAGCTACGAATAATAAGAAATTTCGAGCGAAACGTTCGATGAACGTAGGGTAGCATCCATACCATAAATTGCGAACTCGAGGCAAAAATGATTTTCCATCTAAAACAGAATTACGACTAGGATAATACTTGCGTTTCTCGTAAATAACTGAACGTACGTAGGAAAAACATTCGACGGCGTTAAACGACTGCGATAAAATTTCCAAAACTTGACGTTTAACTAGAAATAAGATCCGTTGGCACGAATTTGCCAACATCTCGCGAAACTCGTAGCTCTCGAGATTATCGTTCCACGGATCGGATATTTAAAATCGGTTTATTAATAAACGAGGTAAAACAAACAGAGACAAATTTTTGGCAACGTTGTCGCGCGTACCGTATAAAACGTTAGATTCTGATCGTTCCGAGTACGAATTCATAATTTTTACGATAAATTCGGTTTGTAAAATGTAGAGAGTCGAATGTAAAGACGGTCGTTGGCCGGCGTTCTAATTCCGCGGTGCGAAAGCTGAATGTCGTCTCGCGAAACACGTTGCGCCATGCACTTTTTCCCTCGATCGCGTAAGATAATAGAACGAGTGCACGATAATGGAATTAATCAAGAACGATAGAACAAATTACATGAAACGTCGAGTCGCGCGCCTGCGTGATCGTCGACTCGAAAGTAACGATTTAGAAGTATACGGATGAAAAGAAAAAGAAAAAAGAAAAGGGAAAAGAAACAAAGAGAAATCTGCGACGTTTTCGAGAGATTTTGATGAAGTTTCCGCGATTCTTTCGACCGATTTGCTGGATGTTGTCTCGGCACGTACACGAGGGCGGAAAGTTGGGCGACAGAAAGGAAATCGAAGGAACCGTGTGCCTCATTACGTGAAACGGTTGCTCGATGACGGAGTATCTTTCACTGCTCGATGGAAAATCCATCATCGACCGACCGACGAGTTTGCCGATAGAAGGCTTCTTTCGCTCGGTGGAAAGCTCGATCGATCGAAATTGGCATTCCACGGAGTAGAAATTACGTTGGATAATTTCACCGAGGAGCCAGAGAGTAACGTCGCGATCTTGTCTCGATAGAATCTTAATAGGATCTAACGCTGTTGGAATTAATGATTCAGAGAGAATAAACGTCTAAGATGAACAATCTCTTTGCCGTTCTAAGAAATATCCCTTTTCCGATGAAGTTTGAACGAATATTATCGTTAGCTCGATCAAAAGTCGATATCGTAAACCCGTGCGTATATAAAGCTTTTACGTACATAAGCTTATAGAGATAGGATTAGGAGATCGTTTTCGACGTTATTCGCTGGCACCTTTCAAACCGACGACGAACCGTAAGTGCAGAGCGCGAAGACGATTAACGCAAAACCGATCGATATTACCGGAGATCGTGCGATAACGCGAGATCTAGCATTAAACGGTACGCTCGTTGCTACCTTCGTTTCCTCCGCTCTGGAATTAACGCGCGTTACGAGTGTCCAGCTTTTGCACGATTGAAACGCGTACGTCTCGCCCACGAAATCACGTC
Organism: Bombus confusus; assembly: GCA_014737475.1. Classification (NCBI taxonomy): domain Eukaryota; kingdom Metazoa; phylum Arthropoda; class Insecta; order Hymenoptera; family Apidae; genus Bombus; species Bombus confusus. Next base: position 625,289 of record JACXIV010000052.1, read on the forward strand.
TTTGTCGTGTTATCATCGAGTTCAGCGCAACGTTTAACTCGTAAGCGTGCGTTCAATGGCGCGGTCAGACGCTTTTAAATCGTTGTCTCGATTCCAGCTATTAAAAAATAGCGGTGCGCGCGGTCGGCAATAAATAATCGTAAACGTTGTTCGCCGGTATCCTTGAGAATGATAAATCGACGATTGCGCAAGACGGCGTAATTAATTATTTCGCGATTAATATCAACGAACGAATATTTCGCCGTGAATATCTTGCGTAAATGAGAAAAACTCGACGACTTATAAATACCCCTTTCTCGCTTAAAGTAAGAAACAAAATAAAGGGGGAAAAAAAACGTGGAAAGTAGAAGCAATTATCCACCAGTTAGGTTCTGTTTCTCGTCGTCTGTATGAAAATACGATATAAAGATCGCTCGTTGAAACGTATCCCGCTGTAATTACTCTTTACAGGTTGCTCTCCGACTATCGAAACAAAAATAATCGTTAATTACACGTCTGACTACGGCATTCCGCGAGCTTTACGCGTACAGTCGTTCCACGGGCCGATCGCAGAGTAACGCACAGTCGATCGTAATCATCGAACGCTTCGATCCTCTCTGTTCTCCCTAGCGATCCGTGATCCTCGCGTGTGGCGTGCACGCGGTGCGCGAGTACGAAAGGAAAATCTCTCACACGCGTCGCTCTCTGCTCTTCCCTCGTCGACCTATATGCGTATACACTTACACACTTTTTTTGTTTTCGTCCTAATCTCAACACAGAACACTCGCGTATAATCGGTGCATGAAGAAGGAAAAGACACGGTCGTGCCGTACGTAGCGTAGCCGTAGATTCGCGCGTCAGACACTTCTTTACTCGCCATCTCAAAACTGTGATATTAAACGTCCCTCGTACATCGGACAGCCGTTGACTCGACTCGATACTAACGAATTTATTTTGCAGATACAAGTGCGAGAAAAATGACATACCGATTACCGTCACGAACGGTTCGACGTTGCCGCTCGTGGAACGACCGAACGACGAGGAAGCGGCCCTTTACAATCCGTTCGAGCACAGGAAGTTGGCGCATCCGACCTCGGATCTGGATACCTTGATACATCTTCTGAAAGGAAGCTTAGGAACGGGAATTCTAGCGATGCCAATGGCCTTCCGTAACGCCGGTCTGTTGTTCGGCCTGATCGCTACCTTCTTCATCGGTGCTGTTTGTACCTACTGCGTTCATATTTTGGTGAAATGCGCTCATAATCTATGCAGGCGGACTCAAACGCCGAGTCTAGGGTTCGCCGAAGTGGCGGAAGCCGCGTTTCTGGTCGGTCCTGAGCCGGTACAGAAATACGCTCGCCTAGCCAAGTAAGTTCTCCTCTTTTCCTTCGTTGCCTCGTGTCTCTTACGTTCGTGTTATTCAAATCTTTCGCGTCCCCTTACTCTTTCAAATTCATCCTACTTTGGTCGTTTTCGTTAAAGAGTTGTTAGAATCGACGATCAGACGACCGACCGTTGTCCAGAATAAACTTTCGCGTCGCTCGGCGACCGAAAACGAGTATTTTGGCGTAAAACGATCGAAGAAACGGAAGGACTCCGATAGATTCGACCGAGTTTCGCAAAATGTAAAGAAGCTAACGACGTCGGTCGTTTGTCGCGTTACTCGAAAGTAACCGGTTTCTGGAATGTTTTCAGGGCGACGATCAATTCGTTCTTAGTGATCGACTTGATAGGCTGCTGCTGCGTGTACATAGTTTTCATCTCGACCAACGTGAAGGGGGTGGTCGACTACTACACGGAGACCGACCGCGATGTTCGGTATTACATGGCGGCGCTGTTGCCTCTCTTGATCGCTTTCTCGCTCGTGAGAAACCTGAAATTCCTCGCGCCGTTCTCCATGATCGCCAACATATTGATCGCCACTGGAATGGGGATCACGTTCTACTACATTTTCAGCGACCTGCCCAGCATTAGCGATTTGCCCAACTTTTCGAGCTGGTCTCAGTTACCTCTGTTCTTTGGCACGGCCATCTTCGCCCTCGAAGGCATCGGTGTGGTAAGTGTAACCGACGAATCCTGATCGAATTCTCCTAAATTTTTTCTTTTTATTTGTTTTTTATTTGTTTTTTATTTGTCAATTTCTCAATTTCGTCGCACGAGTACAAGAGACAGATCGCATACCTTTCTCACTCGTATATTACGAACAGACGACCACGATACAGACCTTTTTATTCTTATCGAGTTGTGGAGCTAATCGCTGCTATGGCTTTCGAATGACTCAGCGTCGTCTTCGAAACGATGCTTTCGCGCCATCGAGATCGCTGTAGCGGCTCTGACGGAGTACGGAGGATTCAAATTTTCAATCGATATCTTCTCACGGAATTTAACATCTTGCGTAGTTGCATCGTCCATTTCGTAGAGCCGAGCGTATCGTTGGTATTCCGTTCGAAGCGCGCTCGGTCGCGAGCATAGCGGTTGAATCGCGTTTAGTATTTCGATCATGCGATAAACGGTTACGAACGCTTGCCGGCTAGACGCCGCGCCGTGTCGGATCGAAAATTCCGATGAACGATCGCGGTGAAATTCACCCTTCGATATTGCGCACTTCTCGCGCGGCCTTGGAACTTTGCAATTTCTTTTTCTTCTTTTTTTTTTTTTCTTTTTTCTTTTCTTAAGCCGATAGAACGTTCTATAGAACGGCGGTCGAATCTCGATCGATCTCCATACTCTCGAACGTTATACAGCAAAACGTTATAGCCGCGTACGATTCGACGATAGAGATCGAGGAACGATCTGATCTTCGCTTCGATCTATCAGATCGAAAGTTACCGTTATATACGTTTCTTAAATACCTATTTGCGGCAAGAAGAAAGAAGCGCGGTAGACGTTGCATGCAGCTTTCTAGCGCAAATGCCATTGTCATAGTCGTAAGAGTACGGCGGATCGGGTAACAGGTAGAGCGTGACATAATCGTCGATGCAATTTAAGGACGTTGTTGGAGTTCGTTGTTCGAAGACAAATCGTTCTGAATAGAGATGGAAGGGAGAATTCGAGCGAACCTCGAAGCCGGATAAAATAAATCCCTGAATCGTGAAAATGCTGTTTTTCGCAGGTGATGTCTCTGGAGAACAATATGAAAACCCCGACGCATTTCATCGGTTGCCCAGGCGTACTCAACACTGGCATGTTCTGCGTGGTATTGTTGTACAGCACCGTCGGTTTCTTCGGCTACTGGCGGTACGGCGAGAACACGAAAGCCTCGATCACTCTGAACCCAGAGCAAAACGAGGTTCTGGCGCAATCGGCCAAATTAATGATCGCGGTTGCCATCTTTCTCACCTACGGCCTGCAATTCTACGTTCCGATGGAAATTATCTGGAAGAACCTGAAACAATATTTCGGCTCGAGGAAACTGCTCGGCGAATACCTAGTCCGTATCGCGATGGTGATCTTCACCGTGGGCGTGGCGATCGCTATTCCAAACCTAGGCCCGTTTATCTCTTTGGTAGGCGCTGTGTGCCTATCCACTCTGGGTTTGATGTTCCCTTCTGTCATCGAACTGGTCACTGTATGGGAGCAAGAGAACGGTTTAGGGGCGTGCTACTGGAGGCTCTGGAAGAACCTGGCTATCATCATGTTCGGTGTGTTGGGTTTCATAACCGGAACCTACGTCAGCATCCAGGAGATCATCGAAGAGGACAAATGAAGCGCCGGGTTCGAAGGAGCTGCGGTGCGACGGAATAATCGCTCAGCGCGTACCACAGATGCCGGCGTGTCGTTGGACACCTTCCGCGCTCTCGTCGAGCGAACTCGTCGTCCGACCGGAGGAACGACGATCACGACCACCGGGAGGGTGGGTGATGCTGCCGCAGCTGGATCATCCAGCAAAAGGTCGTGCGCGGGCACGCGAGCTCTCGACTCGTAGCTTCGTCTCGCTCCTTTTCTATGTCTCGCTTCACGCTATTGATAGCACGACGACTGTATCGACGACGAAGACGTTATCCGTCAGATAGGATCCATCGTCCATCCTCGGATCTTTTTTCTCTTCTCTCTTTCTTATTTCTTTGCTGTAATCGCGCGCGTGCACCGTGTACCGTGGATACCGAGAGCAGTTTGCGTATCCAATTTCTGTACGAAAAATTACTTGGACGTATTTGCTCGATCTCTACTTTTCCGAGCACGAGTTTCTTCTTTTTTCCTTTCTTTCTTTTTTTTTTTGTTTTGTTTTTTGCCTTTTTTGTGAAAATTCAGTTCCTCCCAAGGAACACGAAAGAAGTAAATTCCGTGTATCTTGTAATTCTCTGCTAATTGTAATTTCAAATGTACGATCGTCGTGACGACAATGATAACGCAGGAAAAATTGTTACAACGTTGGACGCAAACGAGTCTCAGATACGCAAACTTCTTTCACGCGCGAAGCAACGTTAATCGATCGAGCAAAGAGAATCCTCACCACTGCTACGCCACTTTCCATGCGACCCGCGTAACCGATATACAGCGCGTACGACATAAGCGCGTGGCTTGATATTATAGAAAGTTCGATCGATCTTCAGCGATTTACGTCAGAATCGTCGTTACTGACGTCGGGCTGTACAACGCCGTACGCCAAGTGTACGGTAAGAATCATTAATGCGGTATGTTGACCTTTACGTAGGCGATTCAATTCTTCCAATCACGCAACCACTCTGCGAATAAATTACATTTTCACACTGTATCTTTCGAATTGTCAAATTTTCAGTTTCGACTTTCGACTTCTTCGATCTTTCGTTTCGCGTCCTTCGAATTTCTGAACTTCTGACATTTTCGCGCGTTACGTTCGCAAATTGCTCAAATGTCCAAAAACCTACTCGACTTCGTGCCACGTCAATGATTTTTACCGCGCATCCCTATACATTCGAGCGATTAACCGAGCAAAGTCAATAGCACAACGTGGCTCGGAGTACCCGGATCCACGAGATCGTGGATTCCACGACACGCGGGATCCGTGAGAATTATTGAGACGAGTATCATCAAGTACGTGGATAGAGGCGCCCATTTTCCTCTCCCCATTCCCCCCGCCCCCGCCCCCCCCTCTCTCTCTCTCTTTTATTATTTATTCGCGTTGCGTCGATCGTGCGCACGACGAAGCTTTACCATCGACTTGACACAACTGCGGGACGGTTTCTTTTTGTCGTTTTTAGTAGCTTACGCGCGTATTATGAACGAGTATAGATACGTAAATTATACATAAGCGTCATTTTTACCTACGAACAAGGACCGTTCGCGTTTTGTATTTCTTTTCTTTTTTCTTTTCTCTTTAACGTGCGTTCGTTCGTTCAATTTCGCCGTGACAAAAGAGCGATCTGTAAGATAAAGAGGTTTCCGAGGCCGATCATCGATCGAAACTATTTTATACCTGATAATGAGAAATTATCTTCTTATCGTAAAGCTTGCTAATCAAATTCGAGAAACAGAACAGAACAGAACAGAACAGAACAGAACAGAACAGAACGGAACACAACAGAACACAGCGGGATACAGCAGAACAGAGCAGAACAGAGCAGAACAGAGCAGAACAGAACAGAGTCGGTTACTATCGATCATTAAGAATGTTTAGTACACGAAGATAATAAATCATTGAACGGAAATAGAAGATTGATGGATTTAACACCGCCGGAAATCGCCAATCTGTTCCTAGTGCACATTGCACAAAAAGAAACGAAAGAAAACGTACAAAAAGTGTTTGTTAATTAAGAGTAAGAAACGTAATGGCACGTAGGTGTGATAATATGGCAACATGCACGCTTGCTAGTCTGTAAGAAGTTTAGCGAGAGACGCCGACATTTACGCGTTGCGCGTCGTCATGCTAGATTAGGACACTAATCGGATCTTCGACTTGGCATCGAAAAGGTTAAATCCGAATTAATCGTAACGCCCACTTCGATCACCAAGGCGAATTCACCACCTATGCTGAATAAATGCGCAATATCGATTTGTCGAGTCGTGTCAAAGTCTTATAGAATATCTTCGATGATACAAGATCGTTCGTCGTTTTAACGTCAAATCGTCAGAGTTGGACGAATACTTCGCCGGACAATAAAAGCGAACTATTTTATTAAAGACAAATGAAAATGATAATCTTTTCGAAGAACAGTAGTACAAAGATTAAACAGAATGCGTAACAATCCGTTTCTCGCTCTCGTTTCCGTATTCGACTAGAAATTAATTCACATTCAGAATTTACGGATCGTTTGTCGTTCGGATCTGAGATCTGAGATCGCACGGTCCGCTCGAGCAGGCGATCTTGACGAAATTAAAACCGCCAATTTCGACCTTCGTTTCAGCTTTATATCCTCGAAGAGCTATTTTTATCGAAAGAGTAACGCGCTTCGTGATACGTGTCGCGCAGCGACAGATCGTGACAGGCACGATCGTTCGTCCTTTCCACTATTTTCGATCGCCGTCCGCGCCATTTTTGTCCTTCGTACTTCGAAGACACGCGATACTGTATTTTTAGTGCCTTGATTCTTTCGCCTCGCGGAAATCGTAGGATGTAAGACTGGATTTTGTGCAGAATGTGTAACGAAAGTTGTTATAGCTTAATATCGCTGCCAGTCAATTTGTTTATCGTACAGTGTCAAGCTTATTAGACCATGACAACTTTAGCGATGTATTCTGCGCGTTAAACGACAATCTAAATCTCGTCGTGTTCTGTTTCCATCTTGGAACGATTTAAATCATTCTTCAACCGCGACAGTGTATTTTATACTAGAAGAAACGACGTAGGAAGACACAATTCATCGAGAGGACAATAACCAATGCACGGTAGTTATTGCCATTTTCGCAAAAATCTTCATATCTGGTGTACGCGTTTCGTTCAGAACAGGGTAGAAACGAACTGTTCCTCTTACTTTTCGAGCCACGCAAAACTGCTGAATTTTGCCAAACTTCGTCCATGTTTCGTCATTTTCTCTACTCTTCCGTTCTTTTTCCATCAAGAGTCTTTGTTGTCTTATCTTTTTCCTTTTTTTTTTTTCTATGCATATGCGTGTACGTACGATATTTTGTACGCGATAGCGCACGAGAATAGTTCGGGGTAGTTATATCGTCGTAACTTTAAATTCGAGAAAATTCTGTTGTAACGTGGACTCCGTAGACTCTAGATAGCATCGTGATTTATGCAACGTATTTAAGAGGCGAAAAATTACAGACGTCGATAGATATACCGTTCCGCCGCTTTTTTTACCTCGGACTTCCATGATGAATCGCGCGTCTTTGTGGCAATGGTTGCCGCGCAGAGGATGTCGTTTCACGTGCACGCGTGTTTCGTGCATGCCGTCAATTTTTGTCGGTCATTGTACCAAACGATGTTATGAATATTTAATACACGACGATTTGCAAAAGAATACAGTGTTACTTTGTATCCAGTGTCCTTCGTCCTTGCTTCCATTCCTCGACGAATCAATTTTTGAATAAAGGAAAAATTCGATTTCTGCCTGAGACTATTTATCCGAATACGTGATTTATATTCGATACGACACGTCGTGCGTATATTGCGTTTGTATTGCACTTATATCGCATTTTCCAGTATTATTACATATGCGAACGAATTAAACGATTCCAAAAGTATTGTAATCGTAATAGATCGTAGATCAAGTACCTGAAATAAAATTTGTACAGTGCTATTAAATGGAAAGTTTCTCGAGAAGAGATGTTTCGCCGTATTAATTTCATCCCAAGGTGAACATACAGTGCCAAGGCAAGATAATGAAAACAGTTGGAGTTGATAAAACAGAACTACGAGTAACGTTATCAATCGTGAAAGTTTCCACGGTGATCGTTGTTCTTATTGTGCAAAACGTACGACGTTCTTGTTCCGTACACTTGCGTCGCTACAAGGTAGTATCACACCTGCAACAGGAACCATTCAGATTGATAACGTTAATCGTTCTCAGGATGTAAAGATACCGTTCAAATAACATACGATTCTAGTTAACTCGTGTGTCTGGAAAATTCCTTCGCAGCGCAGAAGGAGATAATTGAAAAAATTGAATTGAAGATGCGAGCAGTTTTCCGCTTTTAGTAATTCTCGTTCTGTGTATTCCGTGTTTCATAATAATTCTTATTATTGTGTCATATAATGATCTAATAATTTTTATACCTTCTTTTAAAGAGAGAGAGAGAGAGAGAGAGAGAGATCAATTATGAAATAATTAATCAATAATATAATAATAAAAATATATATATATAATAAGAAACGTCAAGTTTTCTTTTCTTATTCTTCGAAGTAAAATTAAAAATATATTATTGCATCGCGTTATTATAGCAAGGCTTTTTATAACGTACTTGTTCAAATATTTACGTACATAAACTTTATTTAGAGGGAAGGAAACGATATCTATACTTTCAACTTTTTATTCCAAATCTATTTAGAACAAAACGAATAAACGTAGTGTTATTTTGGTAAAGTATTAAATAAAATTTAAAATTGTTTTGTGCGTTCTTTATTTTCAAGTAGTTGTCGTATTTTAGTTCCAAGTCATACTAATGTATATTGACAACAGTTTAAAAAGCGGAAACTATCGTTCGAACGTACATAGAAACTCGACTTAAAGATTGTCTTGGAGGCGTGAGGGGAACAAAATGGCTAAAGTGACAACAATAGTCTACGCTATCGAGGGACAGAACGTCATACAACTCGAATAATATCGGATAAAGACACCAATTATTCGTTTGAAATATATTCGGTACAAATTGATAGCCCGGAGACTTTACATCGTCCAGAGAACGTAACCATGTTAAACGACGTACCAAAGAGATTATCACGAAGCTCCGAAACAACTGAGGTACGTAGAAAAACAGTTATACGTTTAGATAAACTAGATAAACGAATCGTTGATCAAAGTTCGTAAGAAGAAAACAAAGAAGATAATCGGCTTTATCTATTTACAATGCGTCTGTATCACTGTTTATATCAACAATGGAGTATGCGATGTCATTTCCGAGTATTTTCTACCATATGCTTTATGTTTAGGAATATCCAATTTATATTCAACTTTTCCTCGATAACATCTTCATTTACATATTTCTTTGTTTATCTTTTGTTTAAATATTTTAATCTAAAAATTATAACCGGGCATCTCTTTCTGCTAGTAGCCCTCTGTCGGAAATTACTTCTACTAACAACCACCTATTAAACGGAGAGCGGGAAATACTATCTAATAAAAACTGAAATTCGATCGAAAATGCATTGCAAAATATTTTCAGGCCGATGTTCGCGAAGACGAAGAACAGACGAAAAGATTTCAAGATATCATCGACTTACTTCTTGCAGCAGGCTATTTTCGAGCCAGAATAAAAGGATTATCGAATTTTGATAAAGTACGTATCAAACGAATTCCCTTAAATTGTTCTAAAGAACATACTGACATATTACCAACAAATATTATCCTGATATTTAGGTAATTGGTGGAATGACGTGGTGTATAGAATCGTGTAACTTCGATGTAGATATCGATTTATTGTTTCGAGAAAATCTTACTATAGGCCAGAAAATGTAAGTAAGCTTATAAAACATTTGAAATATTCGATATCTTATACATTTTATATTATAGTTCATTGACCGAAAAAATTGTAGCCATGCTACCCAAAATGAACTGTCCATATCGCATAGAACCACATCAAATTCAGGGCTTGGATTGCATTCATATTTTCCCTGTTATTCAGGTAACAGATTCGCTTTCTCGAATTTCAGCTTTTAATTTGTTCGAATTATTTTAATAACCGATAACAATTTTAGTGGTTGGTTAAACGTTCGATGGAAACTCGAGAAGAAACGGCAGATTTTGTACGATCGTTTGCTTTAAGTCAATTTCACAAAAAGCATTCCTTTCTTGAAGATTCCTCTACGGCACAGACGGGCAAAGAAAATTTAATAAAAAATATTCAGTTGATTAAAGTAAGACGATACGTTATTTTCGAATTTTTCTTTCTACCAAGACCAACATTTATAATCTATATAATTAGAGGGATCTTTTCCTAGAAATCGTACGAACCTCGACGTCTTTTTAAACATAAAGATGATGTTAAAAGAGAAGAATCTACTAAATTTCTTGGTACTGTCCTGGAGTACGAAGCACCTTTGTATTCTATAAAAATTGCTTCTCCATCCACTGAACTTGCTTCGACCGATGTCAAAGAAAATGAACATAAAGAAGAGCTAAAGGAAAAGGTAAACGTTTTGAAATAACGTTCTTTTAAATAAGTGTTTAACGAAGACTGAATGAAATTTGTTGTTTTCATAGGAAAATACAGATCAATTGGCTGGAAACCTAGCCGCTATAGAAGAAAGTTCAGTGAGTAATTGTATCATTATGATCGGTATAATAGTCACTCATTATTTGTGATTTATACAGGCTCGTTTAAGCGTAGTAGCCGTAGGTAATATCGTTGGTATCCAAGCCCAAGAGATTGCCAAAGTAGCTGAAAAATACGCGACGATGTCGATTTCCCAACCTGAGGTAAATCTTTCCCAATTTTAAATTTAAGCAATGCGATATTCATTACGGACCTAACTAATTAAATCACCTTCTACGTATTCAAATAACCACAGGAAACTGGTGGCACAAATTCTTCAGCAGCTTTGACTGCATTAGAGAATCAAAGAGCTGCGCTTCAGAATCGTGTTCGTAAATTAACGAAAGAGAAAGATGCTTTATCTGCTAAGCATATAGAATTAACTGAAAAACTGAACGAGTCACGTACAAAGCGACAAGCTATCGAGCGCTCATTAAAGAAAGCAGAAGAAATGGATATCAATGAAAACGATAGGCACTTATCTTCTTATTATACTTTTACGGTTTTATATCTTTGTAATCGTTAAGCAACTTTTAAATGAAAACGAAATGTTATTTGTTTAGTATCTACAAACGATTGGAAGAACTTCTTTTGGTGCACGATGGCTTGAAGGAGCAAGAACATAATTTCCGAGAACAATGCAAATCCGATTTAAATCTCTTGAAAGGTAAGTTACAAGAAATCGAAAGTGGTACGTCGGAAGAGGAGGAAGATCGCTTAAAGGAGTACGAGCAGCAAAAGGAAGCGCTCGCTAAAGTCAGATTGCAGTTAGCTAAAAAGAATAGAGCTATTGCATCCTTAACCAGACAATTGGACGATGTTCCCGGTCGTTCGGAACTTACGCAATATCAAAGACGATTTATGGAGCTCTATAATCAAGGTTTGCCAATTTATTTTTATACATCGACATTCGCTTACTCATCGCGTGCACCAAATATTCTCTCATCGTTATTAATTCTCAGTTTCGGCAAAACATAAAGAAACAAAACAATATTACACATTGTACAATACTCTGGACGATACGAAAGTTTATTTAAGTAAGGAATTATCGCTACTAAATTCGATCCAAGATAATTATAATGAGTAAGTAGTTGGTAAACTTTATATTTACGCATATTATATTTATGCATCGATAACGGTTGTTCGATGCATTTCTGTTTCTTTTCTACTGTTTTCGCCAGAGCAATGGCATCGACAAGCGGCAAAGAGCAATTTCTTAAACAATTCGATGAGATCGTCGCAGGCGTAAAACGCAATAAGGCAAAGGTAAAAGAAATATTTTGTACGGTATAATTAATTTTTACAGTTTATTCCGTAAAACTCGCGTTTCAAAAACTATAAGTGGTACATTTTATAATGGAGAAGCAATTGTGTTGCAGCAAATGAATATATCTCTGAAAAAGGGAACTATTCGACTTTATATCGGTCTTTAAAATCTAATTTTAAGATGCCAATAAAATACAAGAAGCTTTGCTATATTCTAATAACACGATCGTGTCTCATGTAGGTGGAGAAACGATGCGCTGACGAAAAAAATAGAAGGGATGCACTCAGCCGGCAACTGGTCACTCTGATAGAACAACAACGCAAATACGTCGCTGCGGTCAGACAACTCACTATTGAATGTCGTAAAAATGAAGCCTTGCTCGCGCAACTGCGGGGTCCGTAGATACAGATTTCATTTCCGCTTATCTGAAAACATATCGGATCCTCGTATTTTTGCCTCGTGATTTTTTCTTTCGTTGTTAATATGATGCTGAAATTGTGTTAAAGGAATGGATACGTCATCCGAACAGTACAATAATTAGGTCTCGACATTGAGAGCAAGACTGCGAGGAACAAGCGAGGTAGCGGTGGCTTCTATTTATATTCACGCCATGTACATACCATTAATACATATCAAATTCCTGTTATTTTAGATACATATTCGAAAGGGTAATTCGGAGTTACGGAGGCTTTTAAACGAAACCATTCCCTTGCTCCGTGTAATATTAATTTTATGAAAAAGAATATATATGAACTCGTTAAAATGTGGTTTTCCGTTCACCTCCTGCGTATTATTCTTATACATACGTTAATCTTTATTGAGACAATGGGCAATGATGTATTTGATGTATGAACAAATTCGCGTCAAAAAATGTATTTATGTGATTGTGAAGCTGGAGTCGTAATTAAAGGAAAATATTTGTAGCATTGTAGATACCACAGTCGTACTATTGTATGTCGTGCAATTTAAAATAGTAAAATGTCAAAGTCACATGACGTACGTGTACGGCGAAGAGTATAGATGAATGCGGTATATAATATACGTACACCTTGGAACAATAATTTTAGTCCGATAACAGATAACTACCTACTGTTTTCTTTTTCACGCTTGGCAAATCGGTATTTTCCTCGTTACGCCGCCAGAGCTCTCTTCGTTCGTTACTTTATATTGGCTGTCGCCATTGTTCCTTTCACAGTGCTTATGTGTTCACGTGTTTTCTTGGTCTGGCCGAAGATCCATCGTAGCCATTATCGGCGTACGGTGCTCAGTGATCAGCGATCTCTTTGTTAACGTTTTTTTTAGAATGTAGCGTATATCCAGCGTAACGCTCTGGAATAGACACGTAATATGACAATCGCGTCGGGTGCAAGAACTATCCATTTAAACTCCTGTTCCTTCTAAATTGAAGAAACATGTGCTATCTACGCGGTGGCTATTAATGTGATTCATATGAAAGAAATATTGCGCGTGACATGGCAAAAGACGAAGGAGACGATCTCTTGCCGGACAAGGATGCGGCCAAAGGATTCTACGCGAAGTACGAACCCAAAGAAATCCTTGGAAGGTTCGTCACGTAATATTTCGATGTGAAAAAAGAAACATAGCTTACTATTTTTATGTATCATATTTAGGGAATACGCGCGTAGCATAGATACGTTTTTGTTATTCCGTTCTAATGCATCGCGATAAATAAATCGAGGAATTTACAATTTCTGAATAATCTAACAAACTAACCTATACAATTATATAATTTCTTGGAATTAAACTACATTCAATTTGACTGATAGTTCCCCGTATGTATATATATATTAACAAAATAACGAAACTTTTAAACTTTCGAAATGCTAATTCAACGTACAGCACAGGTTACAATAATGACGAAACGTTGTACAAGAATAAGACGTTCCTTTCTGTCAAACATTAGTCATCGTTGTATTGTTTAAAAAATCTGTGAAACGTTTCATTACATAGATCATAGGAGAATGTATATTACTTTAGTATCATAAAACCAATGGTATTAAATAAGAATGCATCTATATACTATAATTATTATTTGAAAGCTATTTATATTCTATTAGCAATAACTCGGGTACAAAAATTTCACTGTACACAAATAAACACAAGAGAATATTACAGTGATACATACATATATGTTTCATCACTTCTCAGCAGTCTTATTCTTGTTACTCTTATTAATAAAACAGGTTTTGATTAAAACTAATTGGTTTCGTATTGATTTAAGTACGAATTAAATAATGCATTAATATTTACAGAGGAATATCTTCCACTGTGAGAAGATGTATAGAAAAAGAAACTGGCACAGAGTATGCAGCTAAAATCATAGATATTAGTAATGAAACTAATGAAGATGGTCATACCATGAAGGATGCTACATTACAAGAAGTTCAAATTCTTCGTAGAGTAGCTGGTCATTCATATATTAGTAAGTTTTTAATGTTTCGTGCGAGATAAAATTAATTTTTTATGATATACTTTTCATATAAAAAATTTGTTTTTTCAGTCGAATTACACGATGTCTTTGAATCTAGCACATTCATATTCTTAATTTTCGAAATTTGTAAGAATGGTGAGCTATTTGACTACCTCACGTCTGTTGTTACTCTGTCAGAAAAAAAGACACGCTACATTATGAGACAAGTTTTTGAAGGAGTTCAACATATACATAATCAAGGAATAGTGCATAGAGATTTAAAGCCAGAAAATATATTACTTGATGATAATTTAAATGTAAAAATAACTGATTTCGGGTTCGCTAGACAATTAAAAGCTGGAGACAAATTATACGGTACGTAATTGATTTATAAAATTTGTATAATTCATAGAAATATATTGTTAACATCTTTTTTAGATCTTTGTGGTACTCCAGGATATTTAGCACCAGAAGTGTTGAAGTGCAACATGTTTGAAAATGCGGAAGGCTATGGACATGAAGTTGATATGTAAGTTGATGAAACATAACGAGGGAATATAATTATGATCGTGCCAATTGTCTTAATAAAGGGTAAAATCGTTACTAATGTTTGCCGGTTTTTAGATGGGCCTGTGGAGTAATTATGTTCACTTTATTAGTTGGTTGTCCTCCTTTCTGGCATAGGAAGCAAATGGTCATGCTTAGAAATATTATGGAAGGAAAATATTCATTTACATCTCCAGAATGGGCAGACATAACAGGTATCTATTGTGTATATAATAAATTTTTATAAGAAATAACAGTTTGTGTTTGGAAACAGTAGAAAAATATTGTTTCTTGCGACACACAGACTAAACTTGTACTTAATTAACGTGATGCATGTATTTATATGCATCATTTTCAGAGACTTTTACTTTAATTTCGGCTATTGTAAAAGATGGATACTATTGATCATACATTGGAAGTTATAAGATACGTATACACAGTTCAATGAAATTGTTCTTCGAACTATGTAATATATTTTTTATATTGCATCGTTTATAATTGGAGTGATAATTGTCGTATTATGATAAGCAAATACACTATAGATTTTTTTAAAAGTTAAAGCTGGTACAATATACAATAGTCAAAGTATTGCAAAATTTTCTAACCTGTGCAAGACACAGACATAAAATTTTATGTGCGAACCTCTGTCATTGAATTGTAACAATATACAAGCATAAATTATAATCCATGATAATATCAGTCTGCTATTATCATCTTGAGTAATCGTCAAAGATGTATCGATGAGCTGCTTCATATAAGGAAAATATATTGAAGACAAGAGTTGTTACTATCAAACCTTTGAACATGCATGATACACATTCTTTTTCTAAACGAAGAAAATAATGAAGGTGCTGTTATATGTACGTTTCTTAATGTATCGATATAGTTTCTCATTTTACAATATAATCTCTAATATTTAGAAATCTTGTATAATAATTAAATTTTTATTCTATCTTCAGAAGCTCCAAAAGATCTGATCAGAAAATTATTAGTTGTTGACCCCAAGAAAAGAATTAGTATCAAAGAAGCTCTGGAACATTCATTTTTCCATACAATGGTAAGTATTTTAACGTAATTAATATACGTGATTGTGATATATAAATATTTAAGCAAAGGAAGTAGAATATGTACGAAATATTTATTATTCCACGCATTTAAAATAAATGTATTATACTTCTATTTTTATGTTTTTATTTGTTTGCTTTATGTGTCGAACTGTCTATATTCACAGTGACATGCTTTTATAAAATGTCAAACATTGTTATATAAATTTCTGTTTATATTAAAAAATTTAATAAATTACATATGTATACGATTAATCTGGAAATAATTTCTTAAAATAAAAAGAAAATCTTATTGCTCTGATAAACGGAAAATTATTGGAATTACAGCTATGGGATCAAGACATCTCTCCTTTAAAACGTTCGCTATCGACTAATTCGCGGCGTCTGAGTAGGATATCTCAGTTAGCTTTGGTAAATTATTTTTATTTTTATTTTGTTTGTCACTAAATGTGGGGTTTTTTTATCGTAATCTTTATGTAATATGTTTATAAATAACAATTAACATTTTAGCTTTTATTAATGTTTCAACTTAATCAAAATGAATAATAATATCTATATGTATTATATTTTGTTGTTGTTTTTGTTCAAAACATATATTATTTCACTAAAATTTTTCTGTATACTTAGGGAACAACGCATATAAATTTGTCTATATCGGTTATAATAATGCATAATTAATAGATTGTAATATTTCAGAAGAAGCATAGCATGCATGTAAAGTCGGTCAATATTGAAACATAATTCAAATAATAAAAGTGTATTAATTATAATGTTTGCATGTTATATCGAAAGATTACTATAAAAATGCAATGTTTGAAGCTTTATGTATATATAATATGGCCTCCTGTTTTATCGTCTATCTCTCTCTGCTAGTTTTCAAAGAACTTTCCATCTTCTCGATTGGTAAGATTAAGATGGCATTCATTTGCTGTTTAATATTATAAAAGCTGTTCACTATGCCACTACGTTATTATGCACATCCTAATATTACCTTTCCATTGAGTGCAGCGTATATGTATGTATCATATATATTTTAACATTATATTAACATTTTAACGTTTAGTTTAATAACACTTTCGTAATCGAAATATTTAATTATACATAAACTTTAAACATTTTCAAAGTATTTATCTTTTCCTACGTTTTATACAGGAATTAAAGGCAAAATCATTTAATGCAAGGAAAAAGTTCCAATTGGCAATTATTTGTATTCGCGCGGTCGTTCGTATTAAGCGTCTCCACAATACACCCGAACCTCTTTCGACTCACGTAGCATGCACAGATCCTTACAGGATCAAAATTTTGCGGAAGGTATTTTTCCTATTTTCTTAGTGTGTGTTACTCGTTGGTTTGTTGTTCCATAGATTGATGAAATAATATTCACGTAATTTTTGTTATAGGTTATCGACGGTTGTGCATTCAGAGTTTACGGTCATTGGGTAAAGAAAGGAGAGGGGCAAAACCGAGCTGCGCTTTTTGAAAATACGCCAAAGACAGAACTTAAACATCTCTATGTTAGTAATTTGAGCAGATAACTAATGCTTTCACGAAGCATTATCTAGTTAAAATTGTTAATTCTTATGTTAGTTGACATCTACAGTATCTAAAGGAAATATTCAGCAAGAAAAAATTTAAAAAAATAAAAAAACAAAATAATTTACATAAAAGGGTGAAACACGTATGATGAAGGTTTTTCTTAATTTTGGCTGTAATACAAGTAATTATTTAAACTATCTTTATGGTAACTATAAAGTATTTGTTTACTTTCATTATTGATTGTACAATATCGTAAGGTAAATCATATAACGTTCTAATTATTCTAAATGTTCCAAAGAAGCAATTGGATTGTTTAGTTTTTAAATTCCTTCTGTGAAAAAGAGTTTTAAATGTTATTTGTTTCTAAGGCCTTTCATATTAGGCTTAATTTGTTATTTCTAAAATATAGTAATGTACAGTAAATATGAATTATACGCAATATGAAAAGAAAAGCTAAAGATTGTGAACAATTTACTCAGTGATATGTTATAAATTATTAGTATCACACCTTTAGAACTATGTTTCAGAAGAAGTATTACACAGAAAACAGTTTGTTAAAATATGTTTTGAATGTTCTATTTTAAATCTGTAACAATTTTCTTCACAGTATTTTTCATTGTTTTCGTAGTACGGTATAATATAAAATAACTTATATCGAAATATCGAAGAAGTTTAAATAAATTCTTAGGTGTGCTAGAGAAGGAAATAGGACTTAAAGATGATTATTAAATATAAATAACGGTGCTGATACGTACAAACGTAGTAACAACATGACATATTCTGTTCCATGACCCCTATTTCTTATAGTTTGTACGTTTTTATTAAGTGTATTCAATAATTGTATAAGTAACACATATATAATTTATTACAAATCAGCAATTCATACAAAATTAAATTTGTACCAACTTTGACTGTAGTATGTGCATATTCTTGATATTTAAATATTGAATATGTAATTTCAGTAGAAAACAAAAGTTGAACGTCATTTAGAATACTTACAATTAACACACGGGTATTGAAGCGGTATAAAAATTAATCAATAATATACATGTAATGAAGGATTTAGAAAAATCGATAGGAAAATAAAATGTAGAGTTATAAATTTCTTTATATTCATAGCAAGAAAATGTGTTCCATGGTGATATTATATACTGAGATCTGTATGTAGATTGTAGCGTGTAATATTTTGTGCAAATTCTAGTCATATTTTGTATTGCTGAATTTGTTTTAGATTATAAATTGCACGAAGAAAAAAAATATATGAAGTCAATTTTTCATGGAGAATAAAATTACCAACGTTTCAATAACAAAGTAAATTACAGCGAATTGAATTTTATAAATCATTTAGAAAGTTACAAGTAATAATTAAATGTATGTAAATATCTAAAATTATATATTACATATATTTTGTGCAAAATGTATACAAAGTAAAATATTTTTAATAATATCTATACCTTATATTTTTATTCCTCTCTGTTAGAAAATAATTGCGATTGTACGTATTTTATATACATTTAGTAAATTTCATATTTTATGTCGAGTGCATGTATAAATGTAATTCTATAATTCTTACAAATATTTCATTCGTGATATATAGTCATGAGGTTACAAGGCTTTCGATTGACTCTTACAGATTTGCCAAACCATGATCTTATACTAAACTTATCATTTATGCTAACTTAAAATTAACTTGAGCTAATTTTATTTATGATATATGTAGTGATAATAATTTACAAAACAACAATGAAGATTAATCTTTATATTTATTTTTAATCCATATTTCTCTTAAATATAGATGGTAAACATTTCTCTGGTTTACTTGTATTAATAACATTTTTGTTTCAATAAAGACGTATATAGCTTAAAAACGTTTTATACATTACACAGAATTAAAAGTATGTATAGCGCATTTCAGGACATGAAATAGTTATGATTATCTTTTAAACGATAATACACTTTTTGATGAAATTGATGAAATTGATGAAATTGATGAAATTGATGAAAAATGTTAAATCTATTTATTCAAACATAAATAAAATTTTATTATTTCAAATAATATTTAGCAGAATGGTGGAATGATGTTTTGATTGCGTGACAAAGATTTGACAGAATATTAAGAGTGATATCTGGTGTAAATGGAAAGAAAGGAAAAGGAAAGGGAGAGAATTAGGTAAGAAAAAGTGACGGGACGTGGTTTTGGCGCGCGCGCAAAAGTAAACAATGAACTGTATGGTTCTATATGGTAGAAGTGGCAACAGCGTAGAGGTCCGATCCATGTGACAGAGAAGGAACGTGACAAAAGGTGGCAGAGGGTGACGCCGCCGAGATCGGAGTGAGTGTTTGCCCGGGCGAGCCGGGTGTCGGGTGTGCTGTGTACGATTGTCGCGATATTCGTCCGTTCTGGCGTCCACCGGAAGGTAAGCGTGCCCGTAAAAGATATCGGCTGGTTCGGAGATCTCGGTTCGATGAATTTTTCGCAATGATACCGAAGAAAACGTGAGAAAATCGGGAAAAAAGTGCACCAACTAACGAGCAATATACAGCAGCTCGACACTTCTCTTACACGCCCAGCGGAGTGCTGCGTCACATGGGCCGCGCTCATTGGTCGATACAGCCAGGTGACGTCATGAACCGCGCTTTGATTGGTCTATACCTCGGGCCCCAGACACGTGAATCGTGGCCAAGCAAGCATGGCTGTTGATGCGCAGTGGTTAGCACTTGTAAAATGTTTCTGCCACGCGCTAGATCGATCAGGTTATAACCGTCGTGTATCGTGAAACGTCGCGAGATCGTCCGCTGTTCAAAAATTGACGAGTGCCTTGTGATTTTCCTCATGTGTCGCGTATTTGACAGGAGAAATATCGTTGAAATTCTCGCAAGAAATTGATTTCTACCGTGAAAGTGGGTTCCAGCGTGTTTCCATTGTGACCGAAATATATTGGTGGCGTAGCTGTAAGTTCCTGATTATTTTCCATCGGTTTCTGGCGTTACCACGCCCGTTTAAAACCCTCCGCGGAACATTATCTCGTCAGAACTATCGCCTATTTAATTAACATGTGTATAGGTGGTTGCGTGGCGTGTTTCCCGTGCCATAATAGACCTAGCCAATCGCACGGTACTTCAACTCATGACGTCACGTTACAGCAAGCTCCTATTGGCCAACGGTGCGTGCGTCGCCCGTCTAACGTGTGTGTCGCTTTGTCAGTTTAAGGAGCTCGTTCGGTGTACGGCACGCTTCTTGACTTTTCGTATACTCTTCCACAGGCAGAGCCTTTCTTTTACTTGAACTCGCAGCACGCAGTGCATCGTGTTCTTCTTTCCTATTTTTGCATGGTTGCGCCTACTATGGAATGCAATTGTATCCGCTTGTAATCGTGGTACGCTTTCGCGATTACATTGCCCGGGATATATCTACTTTTCAAATCAGCGGCGGAACCTCGTTTCTCTGCGTCGCCTTTCCCGCCTCTGTCTCGTCAACCTTTTTTCTTCGCTCGCTGATTTCTCGGACTACTCGCACCCGACACTCTATACACTCTACACTCTACACTCTACACTCTACACTCTACATGTTTGTATTCGCGAATACGCTCTTGCGCGTACCAACGCCACGTAACGACTCTCGTTTCTGCTATCGACGCTACAACATCACAGGAAAATTAATCTAACTCGTTAAGATGCGACGACGCCTCCTAAAACCACTGCGTATTTCCTCCTTATGCTCTACTATGATTTTAGCGTCAACGAACGTTGAACCATTACAAAAATATAAAGTGCACTCCATAATTTTCCATTTAACAATATCTAGTTCAACATCTTTTTAATCGAAATTTCCCAAATTTCTATTCCTTATTATATTCCTAAAAAGTATTTTTGGGATGTCTAGCTTTATCATTCTCGCTTATTTTTGTTAAAATTTGTTTCTTTCATTAATGTTTATAATAGATAATACGAAAACACAAAGAATACATAAGCATACCGATTTATCGTCAATTAATGTTTAATTTAGCAATGCTGCTACATCTAACATATTGAAAATTTTCATATCACGCGTAAGATTTTCCTTACAATTTATTATTTCATCTGTTCGAAGATTTTGATAGATGGAGAACAACTTTTTTGTAAATTACATTTGAAACTACTAGTTTCAAGCAGTAATTAGCGAGATATATATCATGAACGATATTCGGCGTTTCTATGCGTTACTCTCTTTTTGACTGTTAGATTGTTTCCAGCGATCGGAACTCAAGATGCGTGCTAATGCTCTGTGCTCCAGGAAAGCGCACGTTGCGCTTGCGCACCTCCTCCGTGAGGTATTACGAAGACGGTACGTGGTAGGGGATAAAGCTTCCCGCGCGACTGCGTTACGTCACGCGTACGTCACGTGACGTATACTCAGACACCGGTCGTGTCCGTACCGTCTGCAGCTCCGTTCGAAGAAAAGCTAATAATATTATCGAACAACAAAGCGTCGAACGTTAAGGAAAAATAACGATCATGCAGTTGAAATGGTTGTTGGTCGATTCGAAGCCGTGTCCTCGCCAAACAAACAAGAAGACGTGACACGTGTGATTTTTTCACGGTAACAGAGGTTCGCACTTGCCGTGGCGTCGATTAAGTGTCGTATCATGTCCAGTTAATTGGCTTTCTTCCTCTTTCTTGGCGTATCGTACGCTGATTATGAAATAAATCGCGGACGATAAAACGAACGCGAGCATTTACGTTATTACATATGTCTTCTCCTCTCGCGTTTGCCAAGGTCGACAAATCAAGATCCAACGAGTTGCTACGTACCCCCACCCTTCGCCTCGAAGTGACACTGCGATCCGGTGCATTTTCAGTATAACTAAATGGTTATTTTTCGTATTTTGTGGACAGATTGCCACCCGCGGCTGGCAGCAGCAGAAAAAGAGGAGGGTTGAGACACGAGAACGGGCTCTCGACTTCTTCGTCCTCGGCAGCCGGCGACGGGAATCGACGGTCCGATCGCAGAGTCTCAATCTCCCGAAGGATCTTGAAAAGGAACAGAGCTCGTCGTGGAGCGAATCGGCAACGTCAGGATGAGCCTGGAAACGTTGCTGGAAGCAGCGCGGTTCGTCGAGCAGCAGGAGAAAACGAGGGAGCGCCTCGCAAGCAGTTCTTCCTCCTCCTCCGATCATCCGCTCGCTGTAGCTCCCCACTCCAACCATCACAACTCCAACGAGCCACGTGGTGAGTACCACGCGCCACTTTTCGACTACCGTTCGCAATACGTACAAATATACGTAGAATAGCTTAACGCTGCGAATTGCTTCCTCAAAATCTTCTACCGGCTTGATGCTCGTTTTATGCAAGAACGAGCGACGATAGCGAATTCACGTTGCTTCAAACGCGAATTTCACGTAAGAAACAAACTTTGAAACAAATCGCAAATGTATATAGATTTGGAGAGAAGTTAAGAGCACTCGTTTCTTTCGGTATACCTTATTGTTTTGCTTATTTTACTCGTTTCTTTAGATTAGATCTTTGAATATTTGGGAATTTTTTACTCAAAAAACGTTGTTAATTATTATATTCAAATGTTTGATCGTCACAGTGTCCAACGATAACGATAATAGATCATTTTGAAAAATAGCCGCGTAGTACTTCGTAGCAAAACGGTTTTCTCGGTACTCGAAAAAATATTACTTGATATTACTGTAAGCTAAGAGTTGCTTTACGAGCTTGGAATAGAAATCGGCATTGG
This sequence comes from Bombus confusus, assembly GCA_014737475.1. NCBI lineage: Eukaryota > Metazoa > Arthropoda > Insecta > Hymenoptera > Apidae > Bombus > Bombus confusus. The sequence goes on from JACXIV010000052.1 coordinate 648,169, forward strand.
GACGGTATCGCAAGAAGCGACCGTTAACGTTTTCGTTGCAAAGAAGAAATATAATTGCAAAATACTTGCGCGCGGAATGAGAAACACTGCGGTGTACATGCGAGTAGCACGCGATGACCCATGCGTTCACCGCCTCCAAATTAGGTATGATTTCCCTCGCAACAGTGATTCTCAAACGAGTTGACGGCCTTCTACGCGCTACGCGCTGGAAAGTTCCGTAAAAATAAAATCGTGCTACGGAATCCACGCGCGAATTTCTTCTGCATTTCTGTCCGAGTTATTATCGGCCTATCTCGACGAAACGTCTTTTAGATGGATCTCTGTGAGGCAACGAGCTCGGCGATGGCTCGAAGGGGGTAACGAAGACACGTTAGAGCTAGCTGGTTGACGCGATAATAATCGCAAAAGCGTTCGGTCGATCGCTCGAGGGGTACGTACCATCGTCGTGTCCCTTTGATTCCCGCGTTTTCCCAGGTCAATGACTCAACCGACCGACCGATCCTGTAAAGCGAGTCTTAGCACACGCGAAAGAGTTCTCGGCGAGCACGAAACGCGCGGTGACGGCACGCCACTATGCCATCGGTCTCTTTCTCTACGATTACATTGACTTCGCACGAGTCAAATGATTCGCCGCGATAAAGTTTCGCGAAAAAATCGCTAAACCAGCCTCTGGCGAGGTTGATCACGAGTTATACGACCATTGCCGAGGTGAACCGGTAGTTCCGGCAACTAATACGATCCGCTGCGATAAAAAGTCCTCGCCTCGATTACCTTTTACGTCGAGCCCTACTACAATCCGCGCGATATCGACATTTCGGAACTCGCGAACGGCCGCGTTTTTCTCAGAAATGCTTTTTATCGCGAGAGTCGGTTTGCGTGCGGATTGATTAAACATTATCTCGCGACGAACGTTAAAGTCGAAGGCTTTTCGCGTTAATATCGTTGCGTGAAAGTGTATCACGATTGACAAGCGGTCAGGCCAAGTGTTTACAAGTTTCAAGGAGATAGAAGGTTGAAAAGTCAAGAGAGAAGGTAAAGGGGAGAGAGAGAGAGAGAGAGAGAGAGAGAGAGAGAGGGAGGGAGAGAGAGAGTGGGAGAGGAACGGAGCGAGGGACGAGCAGGGGTGGAGCGGTGCGATTTAGTTGACCGTATGCATCGGGTTCCCCTCTGGTCGTCGATCCAACGTGAACCAGCCATCAGAAACGCGCACGTACAGAGACCACTGGGCACGTATAAAGGCGAAGGGTGGCGGAAGTTAGGCTTAGGTGGGAGCGTACGTAGAGGGAAGGGTACACGTTAGCTTGCAGCGGGGAACCGCGGGGTAAACGTTGCGCCAGAGGGCTGAGACGAGGAGAAAGGGCGGAAGGGAGGGGAGGAGGAGGAGGAGGAGGAGGAGATGGTGGATTAGAGAGGTGGGGATACGCGATATAGCTTTTGGAGGGGTAAGGATGGTGACCGTGGTGAGCTACGGTGACGATGACGGTAGGAACGAACCTGTATACGCTAAGGTATAGTGGGGAGTCAGAGGACCCCCGGTCACTGACTCTAGAAACTACGGCAGCTTTTGTGCTTCATTCACGAGCGCGCCACCTACTCGTACACGGCCGTTTATGTTTGCCAGCTCGCCTTCTCTTTTCCTACCGCTCTTCCCCTTTATATTCGCGTCTCTTCGCGCTCGTTCTCCTCTTTTTCACTCCAATCCAGGAGGACACCTCTGGCTGTCCCTTTGTCGGTCTCTGTCTCTGTCTCTGTCTCTATCTCTTTCCCGTTTTCCTCCGTCCCGTGTCGTCTCGCCTATCGATACCACGCTTTTTCTCGCTATTGTCTCACTCGCGCCATATCCACGCTGCTTTTTCCATCGTTATCGCGCACGCATCTGATTTATCGCACGGTTCGTTACGATCAGCAGCAATTCCCGAGCGTGCGCTGCTGGTGCGCACACTGCTACACACGGCACATAGGAACACGCAGTGGACACTGGCTATCTCCGGTTAGGGAAGTGGAACGGCGATGGGGGGAATGAAGGAGATCGCGCAGGTAGCCACGCGAGGTGCGTTGGACGTCCGCGGAAGGAAGGCAGGCAGGCAGGCAGGCAGGCAGGCAGGCAGGCAGGCAGGCAGGCAGGCAGGCAGGCAGGCAGGCAGACAAAAAAAAAAATACGTACGATACAGGTCAGATCGATCTTCCCGTTTCGTGGGTTCGTGCGCGTCAACGCGCGTCTCAATGAACGTGTCGTCAGGTGAACTGACAAAACGCGGTTTAAATTTGGGTGCTACGGACGAGACGGATTCGGTGCTATCTATATTCGTTCATCGTTGTATATCGACGAAGTATAAATTCTATCTGACATTAATGCTTCGATCTGGGAGAAGCTCACCTTTTGTCGCGTATAAGATGTGGTATAAAGATCGGGAACGATCGATATCTCTGTCTTACAGAGATATGAGTTTTCCTGCAGTTATTAGAGAGAGATGGAAGAAAAAAGAGAAAGAGAATCTACGACGTATCGTTCTATCTATCTAAGACGTATTGTTGCGTTTGTCTATTTTCCCTGTGGGTTGCGAAACCTTAAAGGAAGGTGAATATACACGCGTATCGGCAGATCGATCCCTTGTTTTCACGGTCACGCCTCTATGCGCACGGTTGAAGTGCGACAGGAGACGGGAAAATGCGCGTTTCGCGATACGCCTCAATTTTATCCCTGCGGCTTGATTTTCTCACCGACAACGTTATCGAGGGATCCCTCGTTATCGGTTAACTCGGTGATAAATACGTTGAAACGAAACGTCTTGCAAAGATACGCGCGAATGATTTTCCGATAAAACCTTTCTTGCACTCTGTAACGATGCATTGTCTTCATTGTCTTTGTAGAATAAACGGTCGGTTTTTTGACGAATTCGTGTATGAAAATGTCACGAGCACGTAAATGCACAAAGGAAGAATGGAAAGTTGTGCGAGTTGGATATACATCGGCTTATAAAGTGGAAAACCACGAGTATATACCGGTCTCGCACACGAACAAGATCGTAATACGGATGATTTAAACGTTGTAATTCGCTCCCTATCTCCGCGCATCCGGTCTGTTACCGCGTTGCGCGTGCTCGCTGGCACGGTGGTGCGTGATATAACAGGCAATGCGCATTAAACGATAATTTAAGTCTGTCTATCGTGTACTTAAACGATGCTTTACAATTCAGCTTTACAACTTCATAACGCACGTAGCGTGCGCGTGTTTAGCACGATAGGCGTGCGAAGCGTAAATCCCAAGGCAGAAGTATCGTCTATGCGTTGGAGGGATTTAATTCTCCTCCCTGGTTACGCGTTGATTCAAACTCGACCGAAATTTCTCAAAGACCTTGGTTATGCAAATTTTACACATTTTTTTGGGCGTCGAAGTAGCTCTTTTATTTTTTTATTCGAATAATACTTTGACGAAGCTTCTGCGTGTACTAAAGTCTGTCGGCGTTAAGACCGGTGTCGCTCGACCATCCCAGGACTTTAAGCGCGTGATCGACCGCTACATCGTCGCTAACCACTCCTACCGCACAGCATCGGTCGGAGTGCGTTGCGCGCTGTTCTGTAAACTGTCGTAGGGTCGTAGCCGGTCGTTACCGACGAACGTTCGCACTAGCCGCAGATACGCGCAGATTAGCTGACTTTGTACGAGCCCGTGTGGCGAAGAGGGGAAAACAGAGGACGAAAGTACGAGTGGATGAATCGCGTGGCAGAAAAATAGGCGAAACGAAGAACACGAGAGTAGTTTCTAGAAGGACCTTCGGTCACGCATTGGCGACCGAAACAACGCGAACGGGATACAGGCGAACGAATTCGATGGCGGACCGAATAGATGGAGAGAGAAACAAAAAGTGGGTTAGAGTAGAAGAACGGGGTAAATAAGGGCAAAGTAAAGCGGAGCAGAACGCAGCGGTGCACTGTGTCGGCGAACGAGCACGCGGGCAAATGAGTCGCACGAGTGCGCATGCGCCTTGTCCCCGGCAAGCCCCCACCACGCGTGTCCGGCCGCGTGGCGTTCTGATCAATTGCGACGTTGCCGAGTCCTCGGCTGACCCGGTGAAAGAGGGAGGAACAGAGATAAAGCGAGACGGTATTCCCCGGCGTTTTCGTGTTCCCCCACCACCGCTCAACCTATCGTTGCCGCTCACCCTGCTAACCTAGGCGAATATCCTTGTCCATCCCCCTACCGTGTTAGCACGTGCAGACGCGCCTCCTTCAATTTTTCATACCTTATCGACCTGTGGATTCAAGCTTATACGCTTATACGCTTGTACGCCGCGGTGAGACGCGTCGATGAAAATCTAACGAAAGATCGAGAACAGGAACGCGATGGAAGTGCAACGGAACGACGACGCGTTGCGCTGCGGTGCGCCGCCGGTACTCGCTGTTTTCCTGTTCGCCGCATGCTGCCGCGTTTATCGGTGACATTGCGCGTAGAGGCTGGAAGGGGTTATTACGATCAGCGTTTGCCAAACACATCTTATCGACCTTTTTCTTTTCCTTCCCCCTTGGTCCGAAACTATCAATTTCTCTTGTTACGTTTTCAGGTGCCAAGTTAAAGAGGGAACGTACGGAGCAAGATGACTTATTTTGCGAAGAGAAGATGCTCATTATCGAGGGTAAGTGTGTGAAAACAGAAACGTTACGTATTTAAGGAATGTTATGTCTCAGCCGAGACGAAGTAAAGCGACGCGGATCGAAAACACGACGACTCGATGCCTGGATCGAGCACGATCGGACACGCGTGCATATTGCATATTAATGCGCGTGTCCTCGCAGTCGGGGGCCTCGCGTATTCTTAGCTACGAAATTCAGAGCGCACGACAACTGTTTTTTTTTTTCTTTTCGCCATTCCGAATCGTACATACACGCTGCGCACAGACAAAACGCGTACGTCGTGTTAAATAAGCAATCGATTGTTCCGCCTATTACGGCGATCACGCATAATTCGATCGCCTTCGATTCGTAAACTGTGGTCGATCGACGAGGATCCAGTTTCTCTACGCGACGAGGCACTGCGTTAGTCGCTCTTTGAAACCAACCATTGCGTGCCAACGAACACGGAAAAACAAGCGTGTAACAGTTACCGAACTGTTCAGGGAGATGAAGGAGCCTGCGTTGGAACGCGTTTGGAAGTCGAACGTCTCAATCGAAACGTCGTCGACTCTCTCCGTATTTCTCCCTCTCTGTCACCTACGTCCACGAGTTTCTCTATCATCGAGCGTATTCGTTGTCGAGCGAGGCTAACGATTCTCGTTCGCTCCGATTACGTTTCGAAACGCACACGCGATTTCGCGGCGGCCGTTTCGAGTTTCAACGCGTCGTGGATCGTACATAGTACTTTTCCGTGTGTGTGCGCGTGCGGTGCGCGCTCGCGCGCGTATGCACATATATATATATATATGTATGTATGTATGTATGCATGTATATATGTACATATGCGTGTGTATGTATGTGTATATACTATATATATATATATATATATATATATATATATATATATATATAGTATATAGTATATACAGAGGGATTCCGACGGAGATAGAGAGCAGCGTGCCTTCGGGCGACAAGGACAGAGTGTCGCGGGTGACTGGAGGCAGCTCTCGCGCGAACGGAGATGTGACGGAAAGCGGCGGCGGAGGGTCGAGAGGAGATTGGTCGGCGTCGCTGCTGCCATGCCGTCGCCACTGGTGGCGTGCACGGGCCGAAGAGGTGGGGTAAGGGAACAGGGGATCGTCATCCTCAGGTTGGAGGCGGTGGCACTTACGTTTAGACTTCAGTCGGCACCCGCGACTCACGCGGTTACGAGATTCCTTCGTTTAGCAAATTATCGCGCGATCGAACGATCGACGCGAGCGATCAGCCGCGTCTTTAAATCGGTTTTCAAATTGGTCCGAAGGACGTACCGACGCGATAGTCGTTGATCGATCGACCTTGTAGTTTCTTCCATCGAGCTGGCCGAGTCGTCGCGTCGTACGATACAGATTGGCTTTAGAGTAGCAAGTCGTAGAGCCGCGTATACATGCATACATGAGAAGTCGGACCAGACCGGCTGTTAGATACGCGCAAAAGGTCGCCGGTCTAGGTTGTGCGTCGTCGTCGTCGTCGTCGTTGCAGATACACGGATACTCGAGACGGCCGCTTTATCAGCCGCGATTACACAAGTGCGAACCGTCGAACGAGAAATCCGTAGCCGATCTAGGACGTGTAGCGTGTTTCGATTTGCTCACGCACGATCCACAGTTCTAGAAATCTTTCGCGCACTGTCTCGAAGGGTCGCGGCTATCGTGCAAGCTGAATCCAGCCACGGATAAGTCGATGGAAAATTGATCTGGATAAATGGAAATCGATCGTGTTGCGAGGATCGTGGTCGATAACCGTATAGAATCGCGAGATCGAAGAATGGTATTCGCTGGACGAGCAACGAAACCGTCGAGACGAACGTCGATCGACAAGGATGTTCGATCAAGGATTTCTGCGTATCGAAACTGTCTGTGTTAGTTGAAAAGGGAACTGGAAGCGGCGGAGACCGGGGCGCGCAAGGAGATTCGTCAAACGCGACGCGCACCACGCGCGGGACACGGTGTCGCGAATGTTTCGAAAGTTGTGATTTTTTCTTGCCGGTATAAACAGCGACCTCGTCGTATTCGTTCGTCGTAACCGTTTCCCCTCTCTGAAACGAAACTGTGACGCAGCCCTCTCTCTTTTCCACGCGCTTCGCATTCCCGGTCGTTTCCACTTCTTTTCGAGCGACCGCTCCGTTCGACGCGTCCTGCACGACAGTTTTATCGGTCGTCGCAAGGCTATGCGTTCTCGAAAAGCCGGCCACCGAGCAACAACGACGTGTTTATCTACCTCGTATGTACTACCGCGCCACTCGTTCGTCGCCGTTAAAGGGAAGCTCGTCGCCGTTAAAGGGAAGCTCGTCGCCGTTAAAGGGAAGCTCGTCGCCGTTAAAGGGAAGCTCGTCACCGCGTAACCGTGCACCGTGTAACTGTAACGCATACGGATCCAAGTTCCTATCGAAGAAAGTTCCAAAGCCATCCGCGTCTATGTATATTGGAAAGTCATCGCGGTAATTACGGCTGTGCCGCGCAGTACGCGTGGCATCTCGTCGTCCGGTCGTCGCTCGTTTTCGTGCTTCGCACCTTAACCGTCGTCCGACTAGTACCGACTCCGGGGGCGGAGCAGGGTACTGTGCCGCAGTCGGCACGAGGCAACGCGATCTCGCTATTGTCGTCCTGGTGGCGCGAATTCACGGCTGCCGTTGTAGAGAGTAGAGAACGATCGGCCGGCATTGCCAATGCTTGTAGAAACTGTCGCTTGAATGTACCGAAAGGCGATAGGAACGTCCATACGTCGATCGTGCGTATCGGTGCGTGTGTATCCGTGTGCTCGTTGTTTCCGCTTTTTCTCTTTTTCGTTGGCGCGCGCGTTGTACGCAGCGGAGAGCAGCGCGCGCGAGAACGCGTGTGATCGTCGGGAACATGGGAGTTCTGTTGGTTTCCGATGGCACAGCGGCGGTTCAACCTCGTATGAATTTGAACGCGGCGAAAGCTGCGGGAGGGCAGCGTGCGATCGACATCGGTAACGAGACGAATAACAATGTAAACGGACTGAGAGATGCGAACAGTCTGATGCCGACGCAGGTCGTCGGTATAATCGACGTGGTCGTCAACGACGAGCCGGTACGCAGCTGGATGCCGCCCCCGCCCAAGAAAAAATGGATACGACATTATCTGCTCGGTGAGCCAAACTTTTACCTCTACACTCCCGTCTCTCGTCTGCCTTTCGCTCTCGAATCGAACGCCTTGGATTTTCAGTCGCTCCGCCGACCATTCTTTCCTTAGAGTAAAGTTTCAACACCGCGTTCAACTCGGATAATTCGAGACTAAGCGAACGTTCGAACGAATCGTCGACGATCCTAACTCACCTGCGTGAAATTTATTCCATGCCGCACCGTGATCAGTCCAAGTTGCGAGTAGACGCGATCGTCGAAGATTTTCAAACTGGTCGCGACCGAAAGCGTGTTCCAAATGCGTGTTCGAGACAACGATTCGACGTTTCTGCTGATAACTGCGAACGATCGTTCAAGTCGAAAGTACGGAAAATTTGGCGCGGGTCAAATTTTTCGCTGGCTACTTCTTTCTTTGTTTGCCGTGGAGCGATCTGTAACTGTACGCGGGGCGAGGGGGGACGTTTTCACGGACGAACCGCGCAATGATCGCGCTACGTTCATTCGAAAGCCGGGAAGACGCGATAAAGTCGCGATCCGCCGATAAAATGCGTTTCGCACGTTTTTTTAATCGACGAGTTGCTCGAGCAAATGCGACTTTGTAATTAGAAAATATCGTATCGATAATGAATGGAATAGAGCGGCGGTACTCGTGATTAACGCGCTTAGGCGCGTATTTCAGGACTCGTTAACGGGTAGCTCGACGTTTAGTCCCGCGTTTCCTTACTTACGAGCGAATGGACGCGACAGAAGAGGCTCGTTAAGAAACGATCCGTAACGGGCAATAATCGTGGCCTTGTGTCGTTTCGCATATTTCACGCTGTATCTGGCTATTGCCGTTTCGTCCAATATTTTGTTATTCGTCGAACGAATGGAATCGAAATGCAAATTTCCCCCTTACTTTTGCCGCAAAATTCGTCGAACTGTTGCGCGTGCACCGACCTTTTCCGTAAGATCGCTGGAGCAGGAACAGGTAAGGCGTTCTTGACGACCGTGTATATCGGGCCGACAGGAACGTCAAAACACAGCTCTAGGTAATTAATCGCAAATAAGTTAGTTTTATCGTAAAACGACGGGACTAGTTTTTGTCGATGCGAGAAATATGCTTGCGAGAGATTACCAAGTTTGTTGATCTTGCTTTCACGAAGTTGTAAAATATCGCGAATGTAATTGCTGTTAACCTTTGCGTATGTCCGTCGATCGAAACCGAGAAGACGAAAGAGTAAATTCTATAGAAAAAGACGGCAGCGATCTTTGATACGGCTCGAACGTACACCGTATCGTTCGATTTTATTAAAGCGATCGAACAATTGGCGACCCGAGCAACGTGCACGCGCGACTCGCCTGCTTTATCAAATTACGTCATACCAGTTCGATGTATATTCGATGCACGCTGTTTAGTAAAAATGAGTCGTGAGATATGTCACTCGCGCCGCATAGTTGCAAACGTCGCCTTCCAGCGCTTTAAAATATCTCAGGTTTTTCCACTTACGATTGATTCGACCGTACGAACTACGTTGCACGCGACGTATATACCTTACGCGGTTAGTCGCGTTCCATCTATACATGTATCGGATTATGGGTAATATCGTCGCGTCAACGACGTTCGAACTTTTCAAAAGCCAAATCGAACGACTCCGCTTTTCTCTAATTTCTCAATTTCGTAAGACCGCGATTACGTTAATATACAATTTTCAAGACACAAACGGCCGCGTGGGATCGTTTGTCGCAAGAGGATGACGCAAATAACGGTAAAATCTGTGGTAAATTCGAAAAACGATATTTGACAGCGAATCTTTCTGGCATTTGCGTGAAATTTGAAAGCGCAAAATTGTAGAAAACGCGCGTAATATGGAAAGCTATGTAAAATATGCGAGATATACGTAGCGGTTTTCATAATACCTGGCTCTGCTTTTCCAGTTATACGGCGAAAAGCATGAACGTGCGCGAAAATGCGCCATCCAGTCGCCGCTTTTCCCTACTTTTTAATTCGAGCGGTTGGCGAATATGGCTTCCGGACTTCTTATTTATCGATGACGTTATCGATAGCAGACTGCACACGACAAAGGACGGCGCGTTTTCGATTCGATTCGCGAGTTCGATTCGCAAAATTGCCACGGAGTGGCTTCGTTGCTAATTTTAAAGCCCAAGTCGCTTTGGCCTGACATCAAGGCGATTATATATACGCGGGCATTCAGCACCCTGTGAACTGCACTACCCCAAATCCCCCGCGACCCCACCGATTTCCTATTTCATCTCGCGCACGAATACCCGCTGCTCCGGTCGTTATCTCGCTGGCACGTGGTCGCTCGCGACTCCGTATCGCGACCGTGACACTGCACTTAACCATCGACTACTAGCAGTCATAACGATTCCCTGCGGTTAGTTTTCAACAACGGTGGCGGTGAGAAGCGCGACGAGCAACCGCGTCGACGGCAAACCCGCTCCTCGCGAAACGTATCGCGCTTTTTATCGATCACACGCTATCGCGACCGATGCAACGTTTGCACGCGGTTCGTCCCTCCGTCCAGCGATCTACGCGCGCACGTACGAGCTATCGTAAAAATGCGTATCTAGGAAAAATTAACGCGTTTGAACGACCGCCTTCAAACGTATCCGGCTGTCGGACACGTCCGAAACCTGCTAAACTTCCGAGCTCGCGTTTTTGCCGAGAAACAAGAGAAATTCTCCGGTAATAATGACGGGATAACGCCGCTACTCGATAGATCGACAGGAGATTAAATGGAATGGTATAAACGCGTTTGTTTTCGTTGCGTCGTCGAAAGACGGCGGGGACAAAGTCTATCGGTATCTGGAAAAAGTTTCAGACTCGGCCGATAACTCGATATAGATACGGTTGCATACAATGTGATATCGCGATACTTGGCTCTAGCAATGGTAGCGACGAGCAGGTGAATCTCGATACAAAGGCGATCCGAAGATTTTCGGCTAGATATTGATACCGTTATAAATCATTTTGAACATGATCCGATAGTTGGCGTATATCACCGGTTTTATGTACGGCTGTATTTTAGATTTATTAAGGACAAGAAATGGAAACGCGTGGCATGCGCGACGTTCGAAAACCGAAGAATCGATGGACCAAAGCACACGTACACGCGCTTTTTCGCTTCGGTCGTGCAGCGCGCGACCAGCTCGAAACAAACTCTTCGGCGTTTTCGTGGTATGTATTTTTCTCAGTGTAATTTTCGTACGGGTCGTAGCAGCTTTTTCGAATTTTCGAACAGCGAGTTATTTTTATAACCTTCGATCGTACACGATCGTTTTACGACTAGGCGGATTCGTTTTCGTAGTTTTACAGTTGCTTCGCGAGGTGATAATCGATCGAGCTTGGTTATCGGGATAGTTTATCGCGACGATTTCAGGCGATTTTTATTGGCAATGCGATCGAACCGTTCCCGTTAGAAGGGGTTTCGTTCGAACAAAGACGCCGTTAAAAGGAGCCGTGTCTTTTTTTCTTGAGCATCGAGGATGCTTCGACTTAAAGTGGTTACGTACGCACAGCCTATAAATATTCTTTAGCTGGACGTTGGGTTCTCGCGTTACAGCAGGACCACTGATCGAGCTAGCGGCGCTAGATTGGTTAAAACTTTAAATACCAGTATGCGCGATTGCTTCGATCCGCCAACTATCGACTTCGACTCGTAAGGAATTTGTTTTAAGATCGGTCGGATATCTCCGTTGTCGGATCGCCGTGTATGATGCCTGTTACGTTCTATAAAGTTTAAATGTCGATCATTTTCGTACACATTTACGTACGTATGGTGTATCATTTCTGAATAAGGAAAGTTTACTGCACGAGTCGTACGAATTCTACGCGCGCGTTTAGCGATTACGTAATCCATCGAGAACATTGAGTTTCCAAGAGAAATTACATCGTAACTAGATCGTAATTAAGCGAAATGTACAACAAACGATTCGGATCGCGAAATACCTTTGCCGATTTTTTCTTCCACCGAATTGCCGATAAATCTCGAATCGCGAACGTCTACAGATTTCGTCACTCGAACGGATGATCGCATAAAGTGGGTTTCGATTTTGATATTTGGACGTAAACAGGCATGCTTACATTTACATCTGGTTAGTTTGACTTCCAGCGGTAAAGGCTGATTTCATGCCGATTTCGCAGATAAAAGAACAGTTCTCTCGTCTCTGACCGTTTTAGTTCATCGCTGCGAATTACCATCCGAACGTCCGTCTAGACAGGCAGGCTCGTCTCTCTCTCTCACTCGCTCACTCGCTCACTCTATATAGTCTTTAATCTCAGCGTGCGCCCGTCCTTTTCCAAAGGATTTTGTTAAAAGATCCGTTGAACAAGGGCCACTGCCGATTTTAATATCTGCCAGGATATCGATCAGAGTCGAGTCACGTTATTTCATCGATATTTATTCTTTAATTCTTTTTATTGTATTTTTGAGGTTTAATTCGAGTTTAGCCGCGATCGAAAGCTGTGATTGATATTTTGGTGGACAGTTATTCAAAGTTGTACGAAGCGTATATATGAATCGCGGTAATAAGGGTCGCGATACAACCCTTTCGTCGACTAGGAAAGAAATTTCTTGCGTCCTAAGGGACAGGTTCGCGTATCGGTTGTCCGAACAATTCGAGTATCGAGTAAATCATTTCTAATTTAGTAAAACACGCGTCACTGGTTTGATAAACGGAGAAGCTTTCGCGTTTTTGCGCGTGCAAGCACGGCACACGCGCAACATCCCTATACGCCGGTCAATTAAATTCTTCCGAGTGTTAATTTTTGCTGAAAATTCGACCTTCTCGAGACGAGTCTTCGCGGGCCTTTTTTTCAAGTACAATTTTTTTTACTGCCGTTTTCTTTTTATAGTTTGCGTTCGTAGCAACTTGTGGGTTACGCTAGAAGATTCGCTCGATGTAAAGCGATCCGCATGTGTGCGTTAAAAGCTCGTTTCGTTTATGCGATATCCAGGATAAAAACACGATCGTCCGTTTCGTCTTATTTAACGAACGACTTTTGGCTGGTAATTCCATTTCGATAAAATTTATTGCCACGTTTCAGCATAAACTCGACCGTCTGATTGTAAACGCGGCAACGGTTCGGAGGAGAGGGAGCCGTTGTTGGGTAAATTTGCTAATAGATGAATCGCGTCACTGAATATCAATTTCGGAGACAAGAAATTAGCGGAGATCGCTATTTTTAGGTCAAGGATCTGCCATTCGATTCGTTCGTGCTCCACTTTTATTCGACTTTTTATCCAACGCCGTTCTTCTCCTTGCTGCCCATTTTCTACCACCTAATCTCTTTTTAAACATCTTTCTCACTTTTATGTTTTATATTTTTCTCTGCTCGTAGAAGAAGAAGCGTTTCTTCCGTCGGTTTCGCGACGATTTAATTGTCAGACTTTTTTGAATAGGATTTTACCTTGACAAATTTTACAGTGTATTTCCAGTTTCCTGAAAAATCTCGAAGGATCGCGTATGGTAATTTTCTCGCAAGGAAGAGAAGCGAAAGATAAAAGTTTGAAATAAGTTGACGCAGATACGAGAGCAAGATAGAATGCAAAAGACGGGAAGATTTAACCTGTCGAATGCGTCAACCTTGTTACGCAAGAGCAGACTTCCTGTCCCTGTCTACAGAGATTTATCGCACGAAGTAGGCCACTCGATAAAGACCAACCAAGACGAACCATCAAAAATATATACTAAAAAGCGCGAACTGCGCTGACTACGTATCTAAAACGTTGCATCCTTGCAACCTGGCTTGATGTCGCATTTTGAAGTTATTCGATCGTCGTAATATTTTTAATATCAAACTTTCTATGGATCGTGAAATAGGGAAATTTTCGGCGAACAAGTTCTAGAACGTATTCGAGCGCTAGAAAACAAAAGGAGAGTGACAATCGGACAGTGTAAGAGAATCTTGCTCGCTAGAGATCGTGTAGTCGCGTTGCAAGACACGTTTTAGCGTGTTATTCGACGAGGGCAGCGTTGCAAGCGCGCACCGAGTGCGAGGTATATCGCCGGTGCTTTCTTGCTTCTTGTTCTCATGATACGTACACGCCGTCTTTAAGCCCGGAATAGATTTAGGAAGCGTCGAGCTATGCGACGAAGCTTTGCCAAGTCTCTTGGTACATGAATGAGTTAGTTGCATGTGCGTACACGTGCTGCGCTAATTTATAGCATCGCGACGAATGGAGCGGCGGCCCTCCGAGCACGAAAATCGCAGATCCTACGGGATCGTCGTAGCGAAACGTTTTGGTCGCTCGTGAACTGCGATTTTACGCTGCTCCACCTTTTACCTCTACCTTTTACCTCTACCTTTCAACCCTGTCTTTGTCCTTTCGATCCTTTCACATCCAGTCGCCTCCTTTTTCCATACACGTAATCTCTTATTTCGCTTTTGTAACGAAACTCTTCTTACGACTAGGTAAACGTAATTTTTCTTTCGTTGAAACGAGAGCGAGATTTGGAAAGTCCAAGACCGTCCTTGCGGCATCGTTTTCTCCATTCTTTAAACGTTTTTATGTATTTGCGTCCAACGTTGCGACATACTGCCATATAATCGAGCAGATATAAAGTAGTATAAAGTATAAGTAATTTTATGGACACGAAAAAGTATGACTTGTTAGCGCAAAAGGAAAGAGTTGATCCTGGTAGAGGTATCTATACGTATCGAAGCCATCGCCACTCCAGAGAGGCATTCGCTAATCTTAGGCGAGAACATAGTCATTCAGGTTCGAGTATAGAATAGAATGAGCAAGGGGAGCGTCGTCTGCACCGTAGAACGCGAGGAATTGCTGCGCCTCCATGAATGCTATCCAGAATGAAAGTTTCGAGATCGGCCAACCGCTTGGAAATTACCCCTGTAAGATCTTCCCTTTGTGTATAGTCGTCTCCCTGAAAAACTATTTACCCGAGAGTGTCTTGCTGGTGAGCCGCTTTTGAATACGTTCAGCAGCGCCATGTTTCTCTGAGAAATCTCACGTTTCTCAGGTGCTGTAGAGATTTAGGATATCGTCTCAGAATGATTTATAATCACCTTCGCGGCACGTGAAAACAACGATTACTTGCAAGTTTCTGAAGTTTTAAGAATCGTTGAGCTGCGTTTGTCGCATAGACGCGACGATCAAAGTAACAAATAATTGTATCGCGGTAAAAATAACTACGAGATTTTGATTAAACTGCATTAGAGATCTCCTTTGGCCAGAAGAAAGAACGTAGCGAAGTAGAAAGTTCAATTAATGGCCAATCTTCAGAAAAGATTGATTCGATTTATTTTTCAGAAGAGGAGCCGCTACAAAATAATAGAACGAACGGGAATCACTCGGTAGTTTCCCGAGGGAGTCCTGTGATCTCACCCTCGACGAACGTAAACTCGGCTCATCTGGTCGCCGTACACTCCACGTCGCACCACCACCTCCCTCATCATCATCATCAGCAGCCGCAGCCGCAGCCGCAGCCGCAGCCGCAGCCGCAGCCGCCGCAGCAGCAGCAGCAGCAGCAACAGCTTCAACAGCTTCAACAGCTTCAACAGCAGCACCAACAGCACCAACAACAGCAACAACAACAACAACAACAACAACAACAACAACAGCAGCAGCCGCAGCATCATCCGCAGCCGCAGCCGCAGCCGCAGCCGCAGCAACAGCCGCAGCAGCAACCGCAGCCGCAGCCGCAGCCGCAGCAGCAACAGCAGCATCACCATCATCATCAGCACCATCACAACAATCACAACAGCACGCATAATCCTTACGTGGAAAATCATAATACGAATCACTCGCAGCAGAACGCGGGCAATCTCGTCGTCGACGTTGAACCCGGCCACGACAATAAGAAGCATCGAAACGGGTAAGATTGATGCAACTATTTCTATTTTATTTGTAATTCGTTCGATGTGCGTCGGTGAATTTCGTTCGTGCGATAGATAAAAATAAGTTAGGTAAGATAAGCTTAATTCGTACATATTATATGTTTAATTTAAGTTTTAACCCTCGTCCGTCTCTTATAACGAAAAGATAAATATTACAACGACTACGAGACAAACATATATCCTTACTGGTTGACTTTTTACTCTTACTTTTATCTGGTTTATCGCAACGCGTGTCAAATTGGCATAAGCGACGGCCGACGGATGCTGGTTAAAGTGTTAAGTTCGTATAATTTGGGATAATGTGCATAACCGTCCTTGTGTATCTCTTGTGTATATTTTGTGTATATCTGTGTTAAGTTTAGTTACTGTACTTTTAGTTACTATAAAGTAGATCTAATATAGTTTATGTCTACATACGATTAACATTAACATCAACGTATGCGAAAGTATGCTTTCTAATTTTTGTAAGGGTGCTAGGACAACTTTCAGTCGGCTTTCTTTATTATCGCGGCACATTCAGTTATGATCTAACTATTGGATAAAAAGGAAAAAAGAAGAGAAGTAAATAATGGGAACGAATAATGTTGGAATGAAACGAATTTGGGATTATTCGCCGATGTAGCAAATAGAATCATCGAACAACTTGGTTCGAGAGTGCTTTGTAATAACTTTAAGAATAACCGAGTTACCGTTGCAACTGTGACTGATTTTATATGGAAAAACTTCTTAAAATCTAATTATAATTGTCCTTAGAATAGTTCGTTTTACGGAGAACGAGAGTTCATTCGAGTTGAACAACTTAGAAAACGAATTAACTTCTCGTACTTATTTATCTTTACATCGAAGGTTATACGTGTTGCAGATTTGCATCGAGTAATCTATACCATTAACGCATAATTAGGTGCTGCATATACAGCGAGGGACAAAGGTATTCGTACACCTTTTCAAGCAGGATAACTTTTTAAAGATTGGATCGATCCACGAGCTTCTTTTCTCCCTGAAAAGTTAGAAGGAGCAGTTTTTTGCGTGACGCGGAAAATTTTTTTTTTTCTTGGAAAATTACAATTGGTCGCAACAGCGAAGAAGAAATTACAGGTTACTTTTTACAATTTTCTTTATCCAGCCTGTAACGAAAATTTAAGCAACACGGTTATCGAACATTTACGTCGGTTCTACGATTACGCTGAAAATTTTATCGAAATCGGTTAAACGGTTGCAACGAGCTACGAACGGTTAAAAATGCCTGTCGTCTGTTTCCTCATCGACCGATGTCGCTAAAATTTTCGGCGTATGTATCGTACGACTAACGCGAATCTTCAAAACGTGCTATTGAAATTTTCGTTGCAAGCCCGGATAAAAATGTTGTGAAAAGCAACTTTTTCAAAACATCGTTAACGCGTTCTCTAGTAAACTAATCCTTCGTCAGTTTCTCGGAGAAATTCAATTCGCGTGGTTCAATTTTAAACAAATTATTCTCTTCTAAAGGACGTACGCGAGGTGTACTTTTATCCCTCGTTGTATACATTACATTCTTTTTTTATAATCAATTAACACGTTCTATGTCAAGAAAAAAAAAAGAAAAAAAGAAAAAAAAGAAAAAAAGAGAAAAAGAAGATCACTTTGGCCGTATCTTCAGTATCTTATACGCGTGTCATTGAAAACGTTACGTTGAAAAATCTAATTAGAGGAAAACAAATGATTTTCTCCGTTCCAACGATATATCGGCCAATTCTTTTATTCGCCAACGGAAAGTTTCAGCTGTACCAACCTTTAGAACGTGTTAATATTTTATCAAATGTTACATCAATAAAATTCCATAGTATATAACCCGTAATTAACATTAGATCAAATCAAACGTTACTTTCTTACAACGAAATACAACACATCTACACCCCTAATTCTCAAGAAGTTCATTTCTATCTCCCTGTTACTCGTCATCTTTCCTCTAAAAATTTCTTTTCGAACTTTTCCTTCTCCTTTTCCCTTTCTGCTCCGTCCCGCGTTCTCTCTCTCTCTCTCTCTCTCTCTCTCTCTCTCGCTCGCTCGCTCGCTCGCTCGCTCTCGCTCTCTCGCTCTCGCTTTCTCTCAGCAACATCAGCAGCAGCATTATTTTCTTTCTTATCGCCAATTCTCGTTCGGTATATTTCTCGACGGTTGCTCGGTCCACGGTGCCGCCAATTTAGCTTGCATCTCGGCGTTTTTCCGTGTTCTTTCTGGCTGCCGATATGCCAGCCTGTTGCTTCGCGCGCTCTCCCTCTCCGTCTTGTCCGTTCTCTCTTTTCTCGATGCACAGGCAGGAGCGTCGAGGCAACAGAGTCTTCGCTACCCATTCACGCGGTGCACGTGTCCAGGGTGAATGGCACGTGCACGGTGCGTCACTTACCACGTCGTGAGACCGGCGACCGGGATGCGTACTAACGCGCCGCTGCCATTATCGCGTACCACCACACGCGTGCTGCACGCTCGTGCCTCCTCCCGCTAGAGATTATCGTAATTTGTCTGCCACCTTCTGATCGACAACGCGATTTCGACGTGTGTGTACTTCGCTTCGGAGGTGCGCGAGGATTTCCCTTTTATCCGATCGATTATACCGATTATCAACCGTTTACGCTCGCCTTACCGTCATTGTTATCTCCTCTTACTTTGCATTTCTTACTTGTTTTCCGTTATCGGATAGCGTTTCTCACCAGGACCTCCAAGATCAATACAAAGTACTCTTTCATCTCGCGATTCTCTCCAATCGTATATTTCGCTTCAATTTTCTAGACGTATAGAGCGAATGGAAAACCGATTAGCAATATATTACCAGTAAGCCAGAAGAATTGGCAACGACAAAAGTATCGTCGTTGGGGAGGGGGGATTTTCGTGCGAACGCGTCGCGCAAAACGGTTGGAACATACCTGACGAATTAGAATCAGCGTAATGTAATTTGTAGAGGGACGTAAATTGTACGAGCTACGTTTTTTTTACTGGTGATTCGATGCTTTTTTTCACAGGGGCTTATGAAATCGCTTCGATAGAATTTCGATAGATTCGATAGTTCGTTGAAACTAATTTATCGACGGTTTAGCGAATTCCACATAGATGTAAATACAAATGGAAAATATCGCGTGTCTACATATATCCGTTTCTCTATTCTAGACCGTGTGTAATCCGTTCTGGCACCAGAGAAGTGCATAACAAATTGGAGAAAAATCGAAGGGCGCACCTGAAAGAGTGCTTCGAATTATTGAAGAGGCAACTCCCGTCGCAGGAAGAGAAAAAGTCGTCGAACCTTTCGATTCTTCACGCTGCGATCAGGCATATACAGGTATGTAAATCGATACGTGTAACGTGCTTTACGATTCATACTCTTTTTTTTTCCGCGCTAATTTACGGAAAGGTTTAGCACGATTGCTCTGATATCCTTTACTCTAAAGTTACATGCTGTTTACATACGTAATAGCGAAATCGTGTCTCTCGCAGAGAGTATGCTTGCACGCGAAACGCTTTGGTATCGCAAAAAACGCTAATTATGCTCCCTGTTATTCCGCAATGGTTTCCAGTGTCGCAGGTTAGCTGCGTGACCTAGCGCGAAACGTGTCGTCGTGGCACCCGAGTATAAAGGCCACGTAATTGTTGCGTTCGATTCGCACGGTCAACGTATCACGAGCCAGTTTCGATGTACGAATTTTTCGAAAAAAAAAAGAAAAAAAGAAAAAAAAACGGAAAAAGAGGGAAATAGTCACGGGGGGGGGGGGGTTGTAACTGTTGTTACTTCGCCACGTAACGATCTTCGGTACGTAAGACTCGATCCCCGACTAATCTTCCGTTCCATTAATCGCTTTCGTTGATATATTGCGTCTCGCAAACTATGTATCGGCGAGTGATGTAACGTACTATGATTGTAAATACCAATTAGCCGATAGCAGATAGTCATGGCATATGGTATCGGGCCGGAAATAAATCACTTTATTGTATCGATAACGATATCGGTAAAGAGGTTGCGGCTATTTTATATTCGGAATGAAATTTTCACTTCTCCTTGGTACTCGAGTTCGATCCTACCGAATTCTTTTCTCCTGCAATTTCGCAATTGCGAAACGGGCATTAACTTTTCGCGCGAGACGGCCAGAGAATCGGCTCGATGCGCGTCCCCGCGAAGGTCGACCACACCACCTCCTTTCCCTTCTTTCGTGATTCAACTCGAATCCTACTATCAGCCGTTTCGCCTCTTTGTCACGCGCTTGTGCAGCTTACTCTCCGTGTCTCTTTCTCCGTAGCCTTTCGGTCTGCGCATGTTTCTCCTCTTTTTACCTATTTGCTATACGATCCGTTTGTTTCTTTCCAATATGCGGACAGCGTACGCGTCGTTTCCATCGTACGTGCAAACCCAGGGTATCGTGTTTCTGTTCCTTCTTTTCTCGCTTCCTTCGTCCTTTCCTTTAACCAGATCGACTTTACTCGCGATATATTATTCCGCTTTTACGTGAGAATTATTTTTCCCTTTTTCCTCGCTTTTTACGGTACAGTCGGTCGTCTTTCCTCCTCGTCCGATAGTTTCGCTCTCTCCGTTGCTCCGTCTGCCGCACGAGGTCGTTTCTAGAGACACGTTGTTCCCCCACCACCGTCTCCTTCCCTCGTATTTTCGTCTTTCTCTTTTCTGTCTCGCGATCCCCACTCCTTTCTAGTCTTGTCTCTTGTCTCTCGCTCTCTGTCTGCTCCTGACCTCTCCTCTTTCTTTCCGCGTGTATCTTCTGTCTCGCGTTTTCTCCTCGACCGCGTTTCGTATCTTTCTACTTTCTTTCTCCTTCCGTTTCTTCATCCTCCTGCTTCTCCGTTCGCCCGTCTTCGTCAAAACGGCATCGTCTATCTGCTCTTTCGTCTTCGTCGATCGTCGTCTTTCCCACTCTAGGTCATCCTTCGTGTTCCCCCACCGTACGAGACGTTCGCTTTCTTCGTCTATGGTTCGCTCCGTGCAGTTTGCGCGTGTGCGTACACGATGCTTCTCCACGTACAAGGTGTACCTGTGTTGGTTCCACGTGATTGCGCGGCCATCGGTGTCACGCAGCATGGCACGTACGGCGTATGCTGCTATCCGAACTTTTATCGTTCAGAGCGCCATTGTTGCCGACTTCTAAGTACGAAACGGATGCTCCACTCCGACGTGTCGAAATTGCACGTTGGCTTACCGTAACGTCAAGTTTCTGCGTAATTACGTGGAATTACCCGTTCCATGTTTCTGTCGAGCCACCGATCAGCTACGCCTTCTGAACGGTGTTATTCACGTATACCGTTATCAATTAAAAACCTTTCGTTGCATATTTATTAACGAACTTTGTCAATAAATATACGGAATCGACGAAACACGGTTGTTACGTATTTCGCCGTTATATGGGAAAACGTTGATAAAATATATATATATATATATATTTATATACGTATAAAAGATTAAAGTCCTTGAGAATAATTTTCGGTCTTAAGTACAATCGTGCTCTATTGTCTCTTTCGGGGTCGAGGATTATCCAAAGTTCTGTGAGAAACGTAGCGGCTCACAAATAAACCGCACGATTACCGATGCAATAATAACTTTGCGAACTGCTGCCAGATTTTCAAGATCGTTAAGTATTTAAGCTAGGGGTATTATTTCGGAAAATGGTACGGTCGTCGCCGGTACTAAGCATCGTTGTTTCGTTTTAGTTCGAAACTCGAATGGCAAAACGTAACCTACGGATCCCGTGAGAACGTTCCGTCGGTAACCAGCCACCAAAATAAAACGCGATTATTAGACCTTAAATGGCGTAATAACGAAACGTTCCCTTAACAGCTGACGTTTTGGGACAGTGCTCGATGGAAACGTAGATGTTTGAAAAAAAAAAAAAGAAAGAACAAGGAGATAGGAATGAAAGGAAACCGGTAATCCACTACCGGTACGACGATACTTTAGACGGGTTTAACTTACTCCATTCTTGTTAGTTGGCGAAAAATCCGCCAGATTCGCGTGCACGCGAGTTCGATAAAGTTTAATAAAGTACATGCACGATCTTCGCGGCACGTACGACGTGGCAGATAGAGGAGACGTAGAGAGAAACGAAAACGCTATTTGCGTATATCCGAGAGCGCAGTATTGTGTGTGCGAATCCTGTTGGAGGCGGTTTACCCACGTGCTTGTAAACCGCGCGTGCGCCTATTCATGCAACGGCCTTCGTGCACCTTCCTCCTCACCTCCGCGTCTGTCCTCTCTCTATCTCCTTTTAACTTACCTATCCTTCGATACGCCTGTCTGTCTATTTTTGTTGTGTTTCTCGGCCTTTTTCGCAACGCATATTCCCCTCCTTTTGCTTTCTCCCCTCTCTTTGTCTCTCGTGTCGCGATCTATCTTCGTTGGTCGTCCCGTCTTTCTTCCTCTCTACGTCCTGCTCCGTCTTCCTCTTCTTCTCCTTCTTCTTCTTCTTCTTCTCCTCCTCCTCCTCCTCCTCCTCCTCCTCCTCCTCCTTGTTCTTCGGCCAAGGCGATCCTCCTCGTCTCCCACTTACTTTCTTTGATTATCACTGTGTAAGTTGGCGACCCCGGTCGTGTCTTTTCTTTCCGTCTGCGTTCCCTTCTGCGCGCGGCTGCGTTGTCGTTCTCCTCTTTCTCCTCCTCGACGATCTTACCACGTGTATTCTGTATCGTGCGCGCCGGTAGCGCTGCCACTTATTGTCACGTGCGTTCCTCCGCGAAACGTTTCTGCCGATACCGAACCGAATGCTTATCACGTTTTCAACGCGTCCAAGTATTTACGTCTGTATCGTTAGTCTTGCGTGTTTTCACGCTCGTTTCATTTTACGTCAAAATTCATGGTCCAACTTTAGAATTAATCTTAGACAGCATTGTTTCGGTCGAAAAGTCTTCGCCAATAAATATTTAATATATATATATATATATAAGTAATATATTAATAAACCATTCAACTTCGGTTAATGGACATTTCCATCTACTTTATATCGCCCTGAAGCTATGCTTTGGACCGGTTACTCCAAGTAGAAGTTTAGCTTAGATCAAGTTGTATAACAATGTTGTATACACAAAGGCATAAGGTTGCGTTTGATGACACGAAGATTACGCGAGAGTGAAATACATATGGGCCAAGACGCGAGATTGAATTTTGTAAGTTGCACAGCAAACGGTGCCGTTTCTTCGTTGGAGATTCTTATCGTGGTTCAAAGTTGCCACATCGTGAATTTTCTCAGCACTTGTGACGCGAAACGAGTGAGCACGAACGCGCGCGAACCGAACTCGATCAGGTTCGAATTTGCGCACGGCAGAAATTTCGTCCTTGCATATTTTCTTTCTCCTCGACTTCTCTCGAAACGCATGCGCCTCTTTCGCTGGGTATCGGAGCTCGTTGTCACGTGCAGCCGTGCACTCGTGCACGGTTCCTTCACGCATGTTCGTGCTGACGTCAAACACAAGGCTTATCGTATTTCGATGGAGAGATGTCCTGAATCTGCAGGAGTATCGTGTGACGCTCGCGTTATGGTATTCTCGAAAACGGAGCCGGGATACGTATAACGTGTATACACGTCTATGGGCTTTCGTCCGCTTTTTGTCGCGTGCACGCAACTTTTCACAAGGTTCTGAAACTGCGAAACGCGCAGGTTTGATAAACAAAGATAATCTTATGCGCGACAGATTGCGCAAATTTTAGAGTTTTGGGATCGCAGAAGTTTCGAGGCAGCGAATAAATATATATCGCGTTATCGGTTGAAATATATTTGCGCCTTCTCGTTCGCGAATAATCAGAATCTGTCTAGAACACGTGCTTATATAATCGCGAGAACGTGTCGTATTTTACATCGTTTCGATCGAAAGCTAATTAATTTTTCTGCTCGTTCCATAAAAAAATACGAAACTTTTTTCTACCATCGATTGCCCCGTTTTTTAATTACGGGCATATCGTTGCAGATGTTGAGAAGGAAGGAACGAGATTACGAGCACGAAATGGAAAGGCTCGCTAGGGAAAAGATTGCCGCCCAACAAAGATTACTAGCCCTGAAGAAGGAACTCGCGTCTACTTGGGATCACATCGACTTTAATACTCTTTTACCGGAACAGAATGCGGCTGCCGATGTAACGGCTACGAGAAGTGGTAAGTCTTCCGATCGAAACAGGACATTCGCATGCCTTTCAAAAAAAGTACTCGAAAAGAAACAACAACCATCGAAGCGAACTTTTTATGAAATATAAAATCGACGACAGGAGAAAAATGTAAGGTGGCAATTTCTAATTTAATTGAATTTAATTAAAAAATTTTTTATAAAAATTTCAGAAAACATGGAAGTTGATGTGACTGGATTGGCTCGGGGTGGTACGAGGTACAGTAGTACCAGCAGCCTGAGCAGCGCAGCTACGGCTAGTTCACCGCAGACGCTTCAAAATACTAGCGCGACTTCCAATATCCACAGTCAGGTTGCCACTGCGGCAGTTGTTTGCCAAACGCAGGGTATCAATCTTGCGCCAAGTTCCAGAGAAAGTCCACCTGCGAGTTCGAGTCCTGGAACGCCTGCACCTAGCATTCCTACTCCCGCACAGGTACGTTCCATAAGAGGTTGAAGACAGTATCGAGCACAAAATTCTACGGACGGTTGAATTGGCTCGATCGACTAAGTTCGCGGCTGCTAATCCGAACGTCCCTGGATCGAATCCCAGTTTCGGCTAAAATCGTGTACCGACCGTTTTTTCTTTGCTTCAAAATGGTGTTAGATCGCAAAAAGTATGTATCGTTGAAGCGCGCGCCACAGCAAAAAAAAAAAGAGAGCGAGCGAGCGAGCAGAGCGCGCAGCAGCGCACCCCCTTGGCCACAACGTTGTACCTTTTAACGTTGTGTGTGGAACAACGGTGCCAGATCCAAATGCATTGCGAATGTGTTTAACCAACTAGTTTATTATATATGTGTATGAATAAATTAGTTACCGATCAATGCGACACACGTTTGTTTTTGCAGATTTAGAAAGCAATTAGATATCTTTTTGCGTTACATATCGGAAAGTCGAAAGCTCGATACAAAGTAATTTGTGAAATTCTCATCGTAGGAGAAAGTTAACACTTCACCAACGGGTATAGTGCAGCAGTCGCACCAGTTGCACTTGCCGATCAGCGCTCAGATATTGAACACCAGTCAAGGTTTGCCGACGATCGTACCGACCCTTCAGCACCTCGGTCCGAGCTTGAGGGTGATACCCGGTGACACGAGGCAACTTCTGGTCACTCACACCGCTGGCAGCAACGAATCCAGGCCGCTCACGTTGGCCGTGCAAAACTCGGCGGATCAATCGAGGCCGCTTATTGCCGTGCAATCGAACACTGGAAGTGAGCCAAGGCCCGTAGCGCTGGTCGTTCACTCGTCCACGGCCAACGACAACAGGGTAACGTTCGTGCATTCTAATCTGTCCAACAACGACAGGCCGTTGGCCCTAGCCGTGCAGTCGTCCGCCAATGACGTCAGGCCAGTTACATTGGTGCATTCGGCAAACGAGGGGAGGCCGTTAGTTTTCGCTGCGCATTCTCCTGCTCTGAATGTGACGAGTGAGTAACTCGAAACGATTCTGCCTACATAGCGTAATTACGAGTCCGCTGCTGTCGTTTATTTGAAAAATATTCGTTTATTCCAAATATATATATATATATATAAAAAAAAAAAAGAAAATTCGATCAAGTATTTCCGACGCGTGTCGACGCACGTTTATCCAGTACTGTTCAAACTACAGAACGAGTAATCAAGTAACACGTGAATTTGTTGGCTTTGCTATTTTGAAATTTTAGGAGACGTCCTATCCACGAAGAACATTGATTTAGTTTGTCAATCGCGTTGGATAATATCGTGCATTACGTACGTTGCAGATGCTCAAACGAGGATACGAGCAGGTGACTCGCAGACCACGCATAAAATGGTCAGTGGTGTGACACTGGTAGGCGGAAATGGATCGGAGTTGGCTAGACTTCCCGGTGGCGCTGAATTGAACATACTGCCTGCGAATGGTAATGCTTCACGTTGGATATCTTCCCGTTCTTTTCATTCTATGTCTGTATCATAACTTGAACGCGTTATTTACCGTGCCAATCTTTTCTATATTTGCCACCAGAGGGCCAACCTACAATTCCAATTTCTCGCTAGTTGTCGCTTATCTATCGGTTTCTATAAAAGCAAGATCTGTTCTCGTTCTTCCGTACGTTTCTCGTATACAGCACCATATCCAAGGCGAAATCGTGAAACTCTGTTTACGATCTTGTTTGCAATGAAACGGGTGCTAGATAAAAACTGGCCATTTGCAGAGCGACTCGCGTTGTACCCTAGGTTACCGGGTTGCTTTGAAAATGGTGTACAAGCTTTTTATTAATATTTATTATGTGCTATTGATTTACGTTACGATATTTATTTGCAAAGAATGGTCTCGTAAAAAAGATTTTTTAATAATTACAATTTATTACTAATCGTGGGGAAGGTATAGAAAAGGATCTCGAGCGTAAGGGATTCGAATTTATTCTCTATTCTAGAGATTGATTAAAACTAGAGATTCTAGTAGCGTTCGTTTTGGCTGAAAGAAGATAACGTATCTTACAAATCACTGCTATGGTTTGCAGGATTGACGCTAAGTCATGCAGGAGTGTCGCTTCAAACGACAACGGGTAAACCAGGCTCGACAGTGATGCAGAACGCTCCGTCCACAGAGGGTATAGCTCATATCGTTGGCTCGCACACACCTCTCTCCGGTCTGACGCCGATCGTCACGCCGATGACCGTTGTCTCGCAAGGGAATCAAGTGACTGCTCATATCCTAGCCCCCTCTAGCCTTGCGGGCAAAATGATCACCACCCCCATCCTCAAATCTGTGGCTCAAATGCCGATCGTGAACGCCCAGTATATCAACACCACCACTCTGGTGAAGCCTGTAGTTGTCGTCAGTTCACCGTCAACATCCACACCGCAGTCGACGACGGCTTCCAGTACAACACAACCTTCCTCGACCACGCACTCGACCGTTTGACAGAATCAGAGGAGAGTGAGACTAGTTTGAGAATGGCTTCCGCTAGCTGTATTGAGGCGCGGAATCGCAGAAATTAAGACAGATCGGTGTTGATCGACACGTGTGCACGTTCCGTTATGGCGTAACGCGTTTCGCGTGTATATGGCCGACGACTATACACGATCGATTCGATGCTTCAACGAAGGAGGTAACGCAAAAATCGTAGATCTGGTCAACGGAAGAAGAGACACAGACGCGATAATTCTATCCGTCGTGGTATTTGCAACATCGAGGGAGAATTTCTTATTTTTGAAAAGTACGCTCGTGTCCCTTCGTGTTTTTGGATTTCAAATGTTTATGCTCTTCCAAAGAGCGAGACGACTGATAGATGCGAAGGCGTTAGAAACGCCGCTGCTCAACTTGCGCGATTGTGCATGGTACCTTGAACGATTCAGAGAAGTACTTATCGAAGGCAGAGCTCGCTGAGAAATCGGACAAACGGCGGTATACGTGACGGAAATGAACTCGACGAGGCAGCTTCAGACGAAGATGAGAGTTTCTTCGTGTTTTCCGCGTAGCAGGAAGACGGAGGAAAGTACGCCGATGTACGCGATGGAATTTCTCAATACGATCGATACGATCGATACGATCGATACGATCGATACGATTCGCACGACAAAATCCCGGTAAATAAAACGGTCGACGATCGTCGGTGTTAGGTTGTTCGTCGAGAGATTTCTTTCGGCGGTGATTTTACATTACATGCTCGATCGTATATGGCAACATACTACGAACGAATTCCATTGACGCGTGAAACGAGTTTGACTGGTGATAGCTGAATGTTATTTGCACGATTTTTTAAATATCTTGACTGCAAAGTATAAGAGAGCTATGTATATGGTTTCTTTTCTGGTACCTTGTTGCAATTGAAGAAGTTCGGCAAAGAAGAAACTAAACGATCGTGTGCTTATACTTACAGAGTGATGTAAAATTAACGAATCGTACGATATATAAGGTTCGTTTGGATGTTGAAAATGGATCTAAATCTTGGAATCGACCGGATGATAAATATGCTTGCGCTTTTAAATTAATCGTATATACTAAATAGTGGCTGTGGAGAAACGATTATCGTTTACGCCTGTAATTTACTTTCAGAAAGTTAGATGATAAATTGAACTTCCGTCGCGCTGACTGTACGCCAAGAAATACGCATACGTTTCTTTCTCTTCTTTTATACGTCTACACATCTATACACGTATAGATGTGTAGAATGCGCTCAAGTATTTATTCGTTTCTATTTATTTTACAAAGTGCAACATCGAGCACGAGCAAAAACGTTAGCCTCGGCTTTGTAGTTTTGATATCTTTACCCCGGCATTCGTTTCGAGAGGACGCTCGGCCGTGGCTTTTTTCAAAAGTCTGAAAAAACGTAATCGACGAAACACGTATGCGTACGTTTTTAACGATATGTTAGTTTTGTTTCTGGAGAAACGAGCGTGTACATACCGGAGTTCGGGCCGCTGACGAAACATTATATTTTGCATAATATTTTGCCGCAATTGATCAGATGGATGATCGAACTAGGAGAGAAAAGTTTCCGATTTGCGTTGCAAGAGGAGGAAACGGAATTATCGTATACGTACATGCGGTCGTTTATCGTACTATTTTAAATTGTTTTTTCTATGTGTAAGCGAAGGAAAAAGAATTTACGTTTCATCTTGCAATATTTTAAGTTTTTTGAGCTTTCATTCGATATACTCGATGCGAGACCGTTAACGGTTGTTTACTCGATATAAATAGAATGTTCGATGCAAAATAGCAGAACGCAACGTTTGTCCCGCAAACGCCGTCAACCTACTTTTGCTCGTGCATTTCGATTTATCCTTGCGCAATTACCATTATCCGTGTAATCACGATGCTGTAAGTTCGTCGTTCGAGATTTCTTTCCGTGCCTGTGGCTTGTCAAATCTTGTCGCGGCAAAAGTACAAAGAATAAGCTCTCTCAGGATCGCGCATCTATTAGATTCATTCCCCCTTTTTCTCGTCACATATCTTTAGCCGTACGTGTTTGTAACGCGATTAGTCGCCTCCCTCCCCCCCCCCCCCCTTCCTCTATCAAAATTTCCAAACACGAAGATCGAATCGTTTTCGAAACGAAAACGTTTTCCAAAAACCTTGATCCCTGCGTTACTCGTTAATCTTCGAACATCGGCTAATACATACACGAAGAGAGATAAGCAAAATTCGATTAAGAATGGACTTGGAATTGGCGAACGACGCGCAAAAGCAAAAGCTAAGAGTTTGAAAGCGGTGTAGCTTGAAAGAGTTTTTATACGTGCGCGCGCGCGCGCGCGCGCGTGCGTGTGAGTGTGCGTGTGCGTGTGACTGTTAACGGTCTCTTTCAGAATATCACGATTTTGTACACTAGTATTATTCTTAACTTGTATCTGCGTATACACACATATGTATCTTGTTTTTTTTTTTTATTTTTTAAATTATTTAATCAAAGGCTTTGGTCAGTCAATTTACGCGCTGATTATGTAAGTATATCATATACGCGGGCGTCGTGTCTTTATCTGATCTACTGCGAAAAGCACGTTAAAGCACGTTAAAGCACGTACTAAGTCATTGGTTAGCGAAGAACGCAACATTATTTTCGGGGCGTTGAAACGCAGCATGGGACTCGCTCAACCCTGTCATCAACCCGTACAATGTGTAAGAAACGTTGAAAACGTCACCGATAGTTCGAAAGACCGCGTTAACGCATTCATGGCACGCCACACCTTCGTACTACTCGAAATTTTACGTCGCTGTATTCTGCAATGATTTTTAGCGAATTTATACATCGAAGTTTCGAGTAGTATGTCGCAGGCCTGTTGTTTTATTCTGCTTTGGTAAACTGAAGATCAGACTTTGACGAAGACTCTCGTGAACAAACGAGCGACGAATGCGTTAAACGAAGGGACGGAAGAAAAGAAATTTCGAAATTATCTCGGACAAGTACCGTTCGCG
Organism: Bombus confusus; assembly: GCA_014737475.1. NCBI lineage: Eukaryota > Metazoa > Arthropoda > Insecta > Hymenoptera > Apidae > Bombus > Bombus confusus. The sequence continues at coordinate 677,780 of JACXIV010000052.1, forward strand.
AAATAACCGTAATCGTTTACGATCGAGTACCACTAAATTAGCAGAGTTTACGAACGATACTGCCGAATCAGTGGCCTCGCGTTCCAGCCATTTTCGCACGCATCGCAAGACTCGCGAAATTGTTTTCCTTTCCGTATTACGTTACTACCTCGATGTAATTAATTCGCCTTCGATGCTGGGATTCGAGTCGGCCCGATTGCTTCTCTCTTTCGAAACTGTTCGATTTTCGCGCGCTAACGGCGATCGTTCTTGCAAGCTCTTACTCGTACGTAACAATTTCTTCCAACTTTCGTACATCCAATCGCTACGTGTTTCGCGTAAGTATTTTTTTTTTTTCGAAATACCTGCCTCGATGTTATTTCGCGAACAACTGTATTAATATATAATTGCTATGTACGTTGGTCTTCATTTTTACACGCGGCGATTAAAAGACGACGATACGTTGCAACGCGCGATACGATCGGAAGGAATATCGTCTCTCGCAGCCTGTAGCTACGGTGACTCTTTTCGCGTTTCAGCGAAAGTACAGATTCGAAAGCTCGTCAGGTTTGGATCGTTCACGCGCCGGACGTCGTTTCGCTTTATACGCGTTCATTTCCTCCGTATTGCTTGACCGGTCGCTGGTAAAGCGTCGCAATCGGTCGTCCACTGCCGATGACTCGTGTCTCGCGGTCGATATCGGGGCTTTCGTTTAAAGGAGATAAAATTAAAAGGTCGTGTCTTTGGGGGGAATGCGTTTCTATTTTCATTTCTTCGCTCAACGCGAAGAACGCGCCGGCAGATATCGTTGTTCGTAGACGAGAGATTTCGCAGGTTTTTCCCGCGGGATGACAAATTGCCGGAGAACATGGAATTCGGCGCGCGCGCGCACTAGTCATTTTCGTTCCCTCCTTGTTTTTTTCTTTTTTCTTTTTTTTTTTTTTAAACACGATCGAACTCCACTGGCTTTCGAACTGTAGTTCGGCGCTCTGCCGTATTAATTTTTTTTTTTTTTTTTTTTTTGTATCTTTCTGTATCTTTTAAATCCAAGATTTTACGAATCGTGCAATGGATACCCACTGCTTGTATTAAATTTGGGTGGCATTATTTACACGCTGCGCAGAACGAGCGAGTAGAAAGGCAAGGATCGTTGCTTCGTTCGCCGAAGATGCAAGACGAGTGGCAACTATCATTTTGTCAATTATTATCTTTATTTAAAAAGAACGATCAATTGTCCAATTATTTCCCAACTTAATTTCCCAACTAATCTTATCGAGATAAGAAGCTTCAAGTAACGACGAAGTAGGACGAAAAAATCGATGGAAAATTTACATTTCCGTAGCAAAAGTTCTGGTCGTTTAAAATTTTCTGGGATCGATGGAAGCGTAATGACGCCGACAGACGTTTGTTATTTAGAAACGTAGGAACTAAGAATGTGTCGTTACGATCTTGCGTTTCGCGAAGGAGAAACGCGCGGAAGAAGACGGTGGCGAGTCGAATCAAAGTAAAATCGCGAGAGAGCGAGAATAAAAGCGATAAACATGCTTTTCGTGTATATAATTAAAAAAGCTGAAGGAACGAGAAAGGAAAGAAACAGAATCTCGTCGGCCACTAGCAACCCTCGGGAACAAAATCGATCGACGGGAAGAGAAAAAGTAACGGTGGAAACGCGTGGGAAATCTACGTGTACACGAACAATGTGATATAAGTAATCTTGTCGATTACTTAGCGCTATAGCGTTTAAGCAAAAGTAAAACGAAAGAATGGAAAGAAACTGTTAAATCGTTTACAGCGTAGACGCGCGATGCTAATTATTATTTGCTAACATCCTAAAAACCGAAACCCTGATGGAAAGCTAATTGTACATAGAATTACGAGAGAGAGAGAGAGAGAGAGAGAGAGAGAGAGAGAGAGAGAGAGTGCGTGTGCGTGCGCGAGAGGTAAAAGGTGAGAAAGGAGCGGAGAGAACGAGAAACGGCGTGAGAGTGAAAAAAAGTAAAAAAAAAAGTGCGTCTGTAATTACTACGTTGAATACGATAGAGCGAGCGAGGGAGAGAGAGAGAGAGGGGGGGGGAGGGGCGGGAGAGAACGTCTCGGAATAAGAAAAACTGTAACTCTAGCGTGTCTTGTACATCCCTCGTGATAGTAGAATATCTGTACATTGTATTTCTCGTGCGAATGAGACAAGCGCGAAGCAAAGAAGAAAGAGGGAGAGAAAAAGTGAATAGAAAGGCAAGTGTGTGCGCGCGTGTTGGTAAGAGCGTTGCTGTTGTTGTACTCTATGTCGAATTTTGTTATATATACCATCGACGGTATGTGTAAAAATAGGAAAAACACACGGTACGTCTCACGAACCTCTTCGAACGATTCGTTGCGCGGTGTTGGAAACGCGAGAACTGGAGGTAGTAGGCGCACACACACACACACACACACACACATACACAGACACACACGGACACACACGGACACACACGGACACTATGTAACGCGATAGAAGTGCGAAAGAAAAGTTGAAGAAGATAGCGTGGCGCGCGAGGGGTGGAGCAGCCAGCCGCGTGCAAAGACTTTTTGTTTTCAGAAGGAGTGCGACAAGTTTCAATACAATCTATTGCAATAAAAATTGAAGCGTGAAGCGTTGCCCAGTCCTCCTTGCTTCCGCCTTGAACACGGATCTCTGTCTCTGCTCGGCGACTCGGTCGAATTTCCACGTTTAGCGAGAGAAACTGTGCGAAAGGGTACCGGTGATGGTGATACTTGAAGGGAAGGAGAAACGAATAGAGCAACTCGATGCGAAGGGGTACGAGCGATCGCGTTGCGAACGGTCGATGCGTTTCCGACTATTTTTGCTTGTTCGATGGGAAAACGAGCGTAGGTACGGCGGAGATCGAAACTTGCGAGCGACGAAATCAGTTACCGATACCGATGCTTGCTTTTCAACTTCGAATGTGTACAGCGCTGTGAAATCGAACGAGGAGAAGCAGGCAACGCGAACGTTGCGTCTAAACGCAGAGGTTCGAGCATGTTATTCCGAAAGAGCTCTACGACGTCGAGGACCTTCTTTTTCCGAAGAAATAGCAGTATTAGATTAACTTTGTAATTATTAGCGATACTAAGTACTATATACAGTATCTCGGGTTTCTTAATCGCAAGGAAGTTATTACGCGGTGTAACGAGTTTCTTCGATCACGAGTTATATACGAATGTCAAACTATATGAGTATATTAAATATGTTTTTTATGAATACCAGAATTGGTAGTATCCGACGTATCCCTTCGCGTGTGACTTTTCGAAACAACGGATCGCCGTAAGAATCACATCCTTACGAACGCCATTTATCGCCGTGTATGTAAATATCTCTTTTCAATTTACCCTTCTCTCAACCGTTGCAAACTATCGATAAAAGGTGGCTGAAAGTTGGGATCGTTTTTACGGCGACTCGTTGTCGCGCAAATAATCGTGAAGTGAAAGTAAACAACTTCGCAAGATCGAAGGATCTGCCAGAAATAATCCGTCCTGCTAATAACGATGATATTCCGTGTTTCGTTGACAAAGGTACGTAAGATTGTTCGATACGCGAAAGGAGCAGATATTTTTTCAAAGTTTTCTAGTCTTTGCATTTCGCTTCGCAATTATTATACGACCTCTGAAATCGTATAAAATTGTACGTAGATCGAACTCGAAGTGTCGAATCCGATGAAAACGAAAGTGTAACCGCGATCTCGCAACCTCGAACTTTTACGATGCTCGCGATTCACCTGGACCATTCAGGTGGACGATCGTCTCTTCGGTTGTTCGTTGCGGTGGTACATAGGTAAGGAACGGTTAAATTTAGAAGAAGGAAAAAAAAAGCAGCTTCGATAAAGTGGCGATAGAAAGGAAATTCGTTTGTTTGATCGCAAGTGCGAACCGGAATCGTTAGCGATATTTTAATCGTAGATTTTATCGTAGTCTCGAGGTAAGATAGGGAAATTCCAACTGTAACTGAACTTTTAGTTTTCCTTAGTTTTCGTTCAACTTTTTCCTTCGTTGGTCGAAGGAAATTCATTGGCCGTTGGAAGGAAGAAGCTTCTATACTTCCGACGAAGCTCGACGAAACCAACGCGATCCAGACAAAATCGTTTCATCGCTGAAAAACCAATTTATTTTCACTCGATCATTGACAATTATCGTTACAAGGGAGAGGGCGGTGATTAGCCGCGATTAATTAATATCGGCATTGATCGTCGCATACAGGACGACAGACGTGTTGTCGAAGGCAAGAGGAATAGAAACGAGAAAATTACAATAGCGGTGACTCGCATCGCGACGATCGCGATCCTCCGTCGAGTCGATCGGATCCGCGGATTAATCGGCAATTTCTCGGCTCCGTGTATCCGTTTATTCGAAATATCCACTGATTCGTATTGCCTGTGTAACTGTACGCGTGTACACGCCTGTCTCTCTGTGTACGCGCAAATGTATGCATGTACGTATATAGTGTATAGGTGTGTTCCATTACTTTCAATCGGAGTAGAGCACGACACGATCGTTCATATTGTCCTCTCTATCTACGGGTTCACACACTTCTAGCACGTAATTTTCAAAATATACAATACTCTCGTGTTTCTCGTTTACAAAAGACTAGATTCATTCATCCTACAATTCTGAACGTTTCTCCCCCGTACTCGTCTTTTGCTCTCGTCTTTTTCTCTTCTCATATTCTCTCTGCTCTACGATTTCTCTTCTTTCCTTAACGCTTTGCGTTCTTTTTTTTCTTCTTTTTTCTTTTTTTTTCGCTTTTTTTCACTTTTTTTCACTTTTTTTTTTTGGTCGGTTTCTCGCAGGTATTCCCGCCTGTCGAAGATCATCGCAGTTTTGTTCAACGCGCGTTGCGTACGCGCGCGTATACATACTATACATATACATAGACTGAGTATAACAAGCTACGAGGAGTTTTACGAAATCGTACGATTCGAAGATACTTTTTCGAACGACCACGCTCACGCGCATCCTTGCCGTGACCGTCTACCGCTAAGAGTCATGGATATAAAAAAGTTTATAAAAAAAGAAAGAAGGAAAAAAAAAAACGACGAATGTATAGGATTTCGGCGAAAATTCTAAAGCGAAGGAGTATCCATTGCGAGACAACGGGATTGTATAGGGCGTGCACGCGTACGTAGCTAGATCCATGACTTTTAGTTCTCGCGATGATTACGCTTTGCGGTGTAGCTCGTACGAATAGAATCTTAACGAACGTAAACGCACAATTATCGATAAGAACGAGGAAATTCTCGTTTAAACGCGTTGTATATTGTATACGTATATCTTTTGCTAGACGATCGTGATTACGAATCAAGCAACGATCACGTACTTTGTACGATCTTACCGATCGAAAGCTATTCGGTCGCACTGAAGTAACGTTCGTGTAAATTATTACAAAGTTCAAGATCTATAAATAGCGATAAAATAAGCATAATAAAAGTAAGTATGTACACGGTAACGTAATATATGATCGAACAAAATGTATCGCCAATATATTTATATTTGTCTACATGGTAAACGTACTGTCGACTAAAGTCGAGTATGACGCTCCGTACTTGCATAGAATCGATCAAATATCCGGAATCGAATTCTCGAATCAGAGCCGTGCGATCTTTCTCCTCTTCCTTTGCTATTTGACGTTTAATGAAATTTATTAAATTCGTCAAATTTATTGAATTTGTCAAATTTATCAAATTTATCAAATTCATGTTCATTGTTCAGAACAACGTGTTCGTACGACAGTTACGCTGTTAATAATTAATTGCTAATACTATTTACCGCTTTAATTATTACCTTAGAAAAGGTATTGTCGATTATCACATAATTTATAACGGATAAGAAAGATCACGAGCGTAAAACAGTTCCGTATGAATTCGAGAATTCGTTCGCAATGAAATATCGTCGAAAGAGCTTCAAGATCCTGCAAAACTGCCGATCGTTTTTCAACTATATATCAGAAGACAGCAGCGTAGTAAAACGTTGATATTCCTTGGTAAAATGCAAGTATTCCGGCAGGAAACTATCGAATTACGGATATATCGATGACAAACTAGTTATAAATTAGCAACAAAGTTTTTATCGCGGCTAGATCTCTATGTATTGTGCGCTACAAAGCAATGGGATAATCTTACGCGTTGATCTTTAACGGGATAATATCAAGACAATAGTTTTTTAGGAGCCTGTGAGGTCGCTCTTACAACGAACAACAAAATGCGATGTTTGCCGATATGCGATTAATTACGGTATTTGAAACTGCAAGCGTAAAATAGAGTAAAACGTAAGCGTAAAGTATTTTGACAAAAGTACGTTGATACTCAGCTTCGATTAGCAACACAGTTTCCTTCTACCTAAGGTAAAACAAGTATGTATATAGATGCGAAACCTAAACGATTGGATTCGCAATTACGCGTCGATGAGGAAGATATAAATTCGTTTGTTCGTGGAAACACGCGTTTAATTATTACACGCGTAATTTCGATCAGCTTGCATAGTATACACGACGTACTTTAAAGCTTCGTTCGTCGATCTACAGTAACGAGAATAAATAATAAATAGCAAAAGTTGAACAAAACGAGTGGACAGTTTCGCGAAACGGTGTTGCTAATGCAAACAGAAACATTAAGTTGTAAGAAACGAGAGCACGATCGCGGCGTATTCAAACGATCGCCTTTACGATTTTCTTCGCTTCCGCGGGACCAAAATAGCGCGTACTCGCGATCATCCTTTTATGGTACAAGATTCCTCCTCGATCGAAACTCCGATAGTTCGAATATCGACGTTTAGCGAGTAAAGTATACACGAAAAATCTCATATACGGATAGAAGAAACATTTAATACTTAATAAACGAAAGACGTAGCTACGCTATCTTGTTCACCATTCGCTCAACTAGGCTAGAACGACAAGGCGCGTGTTTCTCTCTATCACCCTTTCATCCCGTGTTTCTCTTTTTTTTCAAATCATCGCGCAAAGACAATTTGCGGTATTATCGTAGAAGTAATATCCCGATGGGATGGCAACTCGCTCATATAGAACGAGACAAGAGATCCTCGCGAATCGTTATACAAGCTACGAAGAAACTCTTTCGTTACGTCGATCAAAGATTGGTAAAAAATTGAGGAAGTTACGCGTTATAGAACTCGTTTGTAATAATAGAAATCGTCTAATCGTCTAATCGTCTACGAATCGCTGGTTCGCTGATCGAGAAGAAGATTTAGCCGAGAAAAGTTTGAACTTTTAATCGGAATCCACCGAGGATCGATTTCTTCGAACACGATCGAACGCGATCGAACGCGATCTTCTCTGCCTTTGCTAATCGTTTAACGCGATCGAAAGAAACCGACGGTTAGATCGCTACGAGCAAGTTTTCATTTTCTTAATGTCGGATCTGTCGCAAAATACAGGTATGAAAACATCCACTCGGATCGTGTTGGACAAGTTCTAAGAAATCGCCGGATAGACGTTCTCGCGACTTTACGAATCTTACGAGTCGTCGAACGTCACAGGATTCCCGCAACTACCTAAAGCTCTCTGTTCCATCGACGACGCTCCATCTATAGATCGCTTCAATCGTTCGATTTAACACGTCGTCGATTCTGGAACGAAAGTCGAACACTTTGCGTGAAATTCATTTCGATGGGCGTTGGACAATATTTTTTTAGAAGCACATAGACGTCGGTTATCTTCATTTTTTTCCCTTCTTCTTCTTCTTCTTCTTCTTCTTCTTCTTCTTCCTTCTTATCTCTTCGCTCGCGCAACATCTATACTATCGCGGATCTACGATATCGAGAGAACGAAGAACATTCCGAGGCAATTAGAATTTGAAACACGGCGAGTTCTCGCATTGACTACCCATCGGAACGGGTGCGCTAAACGTTTACTAAAAATAGCTTATATAAAACATTTGTTTGGGAGTAATAGAACCTTCTACTTATCTCGTCTCTTCTTCTTTACCCCTCTATATAATCGGCATTTACACTTTCGATCGCTTATTATAATAAAAATACTATATAGACGTGGACCTTGCACTTACGGATCACGACTTCTTTAATTTTCTTTTTTTCTTCTTTTTTTTTTCCTTTTTTCCTTTAAACTCTTCATCGAATATAATTGTATTTTGAAATTAGTTTGCTCTGTCATCTCGTTTGTACTGCTCTACGTGTACTATACTTTCTCATCTTCTCGCTCTCTTTTTTTGTCTTTTTCTTTTTTCTTCTCCGGGAAGACTTTAGTGACGAACGACGGTTTTACACTTCCCTTTCCAGCGTTTAGATGCTCGCGCGACAGTTTTCTCTCTTTTCTTTTTTCTTTCTCTTTCGAAGGAAAAGGTCACGATCTGTTTTGCTCGCGCAGGTTCGAAGAGCCCTCTCTCGATAAGAGCACAGCTTTCGCTTAAAATATGCTTTCGATAGGAAAAACCTATGTAGATATAAAAAATACGAGTGAAATGCTGCGACGAGTAGAAAAAGAAACGACTAAAGGATCGCTCGAGGCAGAGGGACAGAGAAAAGAAGGTCGAAACGAATCTACGCGATCGGATCTTCTTCCCTTCGAATTGTCTCTCGCGAGCATATACATCGGGGCACAGGACGATGGAATTTGTACTCGGTGACGCTTGATGCGGTAATCGTTATCAGCTAGACGAACGACGATTCGATCGTCGTAATCGCAATGTCGAGGTCACGATGCACGTGATTTTCGCGCGATAGAATCGTCCGTCTCGAATATGTCGCTGGGAACAAAAATTATAGCGCGTACAGGCTTGTCGTGGATGCGAGCACTGCATTGCGAATCGAATCGGAAAGGACAGGTGGCGACGCAACAGAATGCTCGTTACGCAATAGAGAAATACCATTCGCTCTGCTACACGACGGCGAGACGATACCGTATTTACAAATTGGTTGGCACTTTCTTCCGTTTGGAGAGTACGTCTGGCGGCGGGATTGCGATTGATTCCGATGCGTGGTCAACCGAGAGAATTTCGAGCGCGAACGCCGACCGAACGAGGATACTCGAACGCTCGTTTGCGCGTCCCGTCTTTCAGAGCTTTATAACTTTAAATTTATCTTCTCCAGCTGGTAGATATTTTCGTGTATTTGATTATCGTCGAAATCGTCGCCACTTATACCTGTAGGAAGAGGTTCAATCGCACAGCCGAATAGAAATCGGACCGAGAAGCGTGGAAATTCGACAGAGTGACGACCGATGAAATATCAATTCTCCGTATCTTGCTGCAATGTTTGCACAGGCACGCACGCGCACGCGCGATAAATACAACGGTGAACGCGTATTGAATAGACAAGAAGGTGGCTATACTTTTCAAACAGAAAGTCAAATTCCAGGGAAAACACCACTCGAAAACTTGTTATCGAATCTATACAGAAATTTTCGTCGAAATATCTTATCAGACATCACTCTGTTTGACTACAGGTTTGCTTTGAATTTTTCAGAAAACCACGGAGACGTTTCACGCGACAGCCTCGATTCCCTCGAGCCTGCGAAGACGAAGATTGGCCGCAACCGAGCGATTTTTCTCCCCGTTCGAAGCGTCTCGTTCCAAGCAATGTAAGAAACTCCAGTTGCTATGATACACACGTTACTACGAGTATGTACAACTGCTACGAACAGTTAATTTCCACGTCGCCTGCTTCGCACGAGCGTTTCGTCGTCCTTTCTCTCTCTCTCTCTTTCTCTCTACTTCCCCCTGTTAAATTCCTTAATTACGAAGTTGAACACAATTATCGAGAATCTTCGATCACAATAGACTCGGAAATAATAGCGACATGCGCGTATCGTGTACTCGATTTCCTCTTCCAAGGGCTTCCCGTGAGATTCGTCTTTCTTCTTTCTCCGCTGCTAGTGTCCATTTGCTTCGTGTTTTTCCTTTGTTTATGTTTTTACTCCTTTTTTCTTTTGTTATGTTTTTACTCCTTCCTTCTGGCTTGCAGTTTCGCGTTGCGCGACTAACAGTTGCGTCGATCAAAGTTCGGTCGTGAAGAAAGATTCGGTAGGATCGAGGAGATGTCGAAATCGATGTGCACGAACGACGATGAAGCGGAGAAATTACGTTTTATGTGCGTTGTATACAAGTGGTCCAGTATCGCGTAACGAACCATCGAATTTGCCCGCGTATACGATCGACATTGTAATCGAGGTATTCGTGGCGGAGACGCGACCCCGACTCGACCAGTTATGTTCAGCGTCGCTTCGTCTACGTTTGAGGTAGAGTAATTCGGGAAAGAGAACGAAGTGCAGTGTCACCGTTGGATGATGCAGAGTAGCAGAGAAACCTTTGGCAGTATAACGTTCGCTCCTTGCTTCACCCGATTCCTAGTGTCCGATCGCCTGGTCGCCGTTGCTCCCCTTCGATGCTCCGCCATTACTTTGCTCCTGGTATCTTGCTTAACACCTGCGAACCATTCGAACGTTCCAACGTTATCGCGTGTCGAAGCTTCAGGCGACGAACCGAGCGAAACGAAGCGCGATCGAAGGCGCGCCGCGCTGCCATGTCGCCGGTGTCTACGTTAAATTTTTCTCGCAACGTTCATACGGTTTCGGATATTCTTGTCGATTTGTCAGAACCGATACAAAGATCGTCTCCAAATGGAAAATCGATTATTTGACATCTTAACTACGATGCTGAATCTGGAAACTTTAAAGCAGGGTAAAACGAGCGAGGATTAAGAGCGAACATCATCGCGTCGACGCAGCGTTTCGATCGCGAGCTTCGTTCGGTTAACGTAGATCGTTAAATTTATTTTACGGAAATTTGACGAAACAGCAACGATCGGAATACTCGCAACGGCACTCTGACAAATTACGTTTTTAAAGTCATTTTTTTTTTTTTGTTACTTCGCGCTTTAAAGTTCGCGCCGATTCTCTCGAGAACGGTACTTTCGGTAGCGCGCGTCGTTATCTGTACACGGATAACCGGTAGGCGGCCAGTGGCCTCTGGAACATACTTTTGAAAGATCTACACCGGTCAGTGCTTGAACAGCTGGAGGTACTTGCCCCACAAGGCGTGTAATTTCACCGCTGGTCGTATCGCTTCCGCCCAGAAGCACGATTTCCTCTGTTCTCGCTAACGGCGCGGCCACCTCCGCGGCAATCTGCAAAAATAAATATATCAAAGTCGATAGTACACTTACGTATACTATACTGTACGTATACTTTCTTCTCTGAATATCTTTTCTTTCTAATCGTTTAGGAGAACCGAAGGAGCTTTGGATAAAATTTTGTGACGTTCAATTACGGTGGCTTATCAACGCGATCTCTTTACCTTTGGCAGAGCGTTCAGAGCAATGTTGAGAATAGCAGCCTCGCCGTACTTCTTGTAGACGGCGGCCTTCATTCGCATACGTTCGGCTTCCGACATTCCAACCGCTTCCAGAGCCTGGGCCTCGGCTCCTCCGATCAAACGAATCCTCTCGGCTTCGGCTACGGCCGCGTTTACCGTCTGCGTTCTGAAAACCAGGAAAATTTGCATCGTGTCCTTGTAACTTTCATCGTCTGCGTTTCGACGTTCGTCGGTTGCAGCGTTAACGCTAAATCTACCCACGCGTTTTGTATACTTACTACAGACTACAAATATTTCTTAGAAAAACAAAGCAAATTAAAAATAAATACCGAAGAATATATCGTATTTAACGTATCGTTTTCTGAGAAGTCACGGATCGGCAAGCGACGCGACAACGTTGAAACATGGTAAAATTTGCGTGGAAATTTGAAAGCGGTCACGTTGACCGCTGTTGCTAGGCTTGGCGTTAAGGACCTTTCGATACGAGTTCAACTTACCTTTTGCCTTCGGCCACTTTGCCAATTTTATAATGTTCGGCTTCCGCGGGTAATCTTACGGTGCTCTGAAGCTCGTGTTCCTTACGACGTACCTCCTGTTCCTCTACTTCGATCTGTTTGCGCCTCTCCACGATCTCTATCTGAATCTCTTCGTTTCGTATCCGTTGCCTTATCTTCGCCGCTTGAAGCTCGTAGGCCAATTGAGCCTCCGCTTTCTGCACATCGATCAAATCGGTTTTCATTCGAATTCGCGCCTAGCTACGACGATAGGGAAAATACATTCCGTTCAAACCGCACTTACCGCCGTGTTCACTTCCTGGTCGAAATTCGCTTTCTGCAGCTGGAACAGTCTTGCGTTGTCCTCGATCTTCGTGTCGGTATTGTACTTTATGTCCATCGCTGCTTTCTCACATTCCGCTTCCTATCGATTCGCGTACGAAATTAAGTAAATGCGTTCGTACCGTTTCCACTTCAGATAGATGCACGTATACGGTATACGGTATCGGACCGAATAACAGGCGACCGAGGTAACTTCTCGTGGAAAAACAAGAAAATATGGAATGCAATTTTCTCGCAACGAAAGAGAACGAGGAATAAATTTGAAGATTCATCCTGCTGCGCCGTGTACCGGATCAACTCGGCCAACGACTAAGAAACTGCTCTCGAAGGGAACGTACTTCCTCTTCGATTTCGATGACTTTCGAATACGTTGTCGGGGGCAAGATTTTGAATAACCGAACAAAAGAGCGTCGATCGGTTGCTAGTTTCCGAGATGTTGCACGTTTACGTTCTCTACATATTTTACATTCCGAGATTTTACGTCTCCTCCTGCGATCGTTGGTCCAATTATTTCTATTACGAATCGAAACTTGCACCGAATCTTGGACGCGAAGTTCCCTCGTAAGCGTCGAGGCAGCAACACTCATTTTTCTCCAAGCTAATCCACGGCTTCGTTCAGCGACTGTTCGTCTTTCTTTTCTTTTTATCGCAGGCGATAGTAAAAGCGCTGTCGTTTCAAAAGAAAGTGCGAAACGGACGAACGCGGACGGGCGAGTCTGAAATCTCTGAAACGGAGCTCTTTCAACTAGCTCTTTAAACGGACGAATTTCGCCGCAGATTTTTACTCAACTTTCTCGAAAACGCTCCTACGCAGGTTTTCTCGGAAACTAAGCGTCGCAGGAAAAAATGTTACTGCATATTTTCTTCTTATTTTCTCACAAGGAATACCTTATTACGGTCGCAAGATGACCGACGTATGTACACGTAGGCGGTCGGATTCGGTATACTTTACGGTTGTACGTGCGATTGTATCTGGGTCGCAGGTTTCTACAGGGTTTTGCGTATGAACGTACCCGAATGCCGGCGTCGCGGTTCGCCTCGGCGACGCCAACGTCGGCGTCCCGTTTGACAGCCGCAGTTTGCGCTTTGCCAAGCGAAGCCAAGTATTGAACGTCGTCGTAGACGTCTTTTATCGTAAACGATAGAATTTCGATGCCCATGCGACCGACGTCCGGCGCGGCTACCTCCCTCACTAGCGTCGCGAACTGATCTCGATCTTTGTACACCTCCTCCACCGATAGCGTGCCTGAAAGTTTTCCCAACTTGGCCTCGTCCTTTCATACGCATATCATACGCATTTTGGCAAATACTTTCGCGAGCTCTAAGCTTTTTCCGATTCCACACGCTGCAATATCGTTATCCGTAAAACTGCGTAAGCTTAAAGGTTAGAGAAAGGTTAGAAAAGATTCGTAGCTTCGTTGACGAGCTTCGCGTTCCAATTGCTCGCGACAGCTGAAGCGTTTTTAACTACCGCGGAACGGTGCAAGGTACATATAGGTAGTCGATCAGCAAAGTATAAGGACTGCTGCGTCGAAATTACCATCGCGTCGTGTCAGATACGAAGATGACGGAGGACCGTCAGGTCCGTGCAAAAAGGTAAAAAATATTACGTTATTTACAAAAACTACGAGAAGCTGAAAACACCTATTCGGAACATGTATCGCGCGGAAGGAATAATAGTAGAAAACTCGCGATCTGTAGCGGAAATGCTTAAGCAGCAGAGTGGAAGTAGCGTAAAATTTAGTAGTTGTCGTAAAATTTACCTAGTATTGCACGAAGATGACCCTCTAGGGTAGAAAGGATGGTCGATTTGATTTCGTAAACGCTCTTTCCTAGAAATTGTTCGCTGGCAGTGTGTAAAAGCTCGTCGGCCTTCATGATCTTGCACTGTGCTACTCCAGTGACAGTCAGCGGCACACCTTGCGCGGTTTCTACGTTTTCGCAGACAGGGTTCAGTGTCATAACCTCGAGGGACAATCGCTGCACGTCGGTAACGAACCACCACGTGAAGGCGTAGCCGCCGACGATCGTCCTCTTCTTCATGGACCCGCAGCATCCTCCTAAGAACATAAACCAGAAGGAGAGTCAGTTCGTCTTTGCATCGATGAAATGCAAACTTCGCCCACCCTTTTCTGATATTTGTTTCGTACGGAGTTGGGCGCCCCTCGTTTCGAATAAAATAAAAGACAACGGTTGTTAAATTGTACATTTATTTATTTCGCTTCCGAGTAATCTCTCGTTTAACGCCAAACCTACCGACGCTTTTTGTATACTCATTGACCGACAGGCAGGACAGACTACGAATATTTCTTAGAAAAGAAAGCAAGCTGGAAATAAATACCACAGGATATATTGCACGAATATTTTATGTTATTTATTTTATTTATTTATCGTTACTTAGTGCGTGCCTTTCGGCTTTGGGCGAGCTTTCGGTTTTACATGTCGTTTACGTAATACGCTTTTTACGTTCTATCAAGCTTACGGCGTTGTCATCTTATTGCCTCTTCCCTTGTATCTATCTAATCTCTGTTCCTTGTCAATCTCTCTTTTCTTACATATTCTATTATATCGCGTTCTATTATATTATATACTCTGTTCTCTAAAACTACGGCAACTTTTGGGCTTTCTGCCTGCCTGCTGTGCTTCCTTATCGTCGTTCCTCCCCGTCTCGTATCGCTCTTCTCTTCTCCATTATCGTTTTCAGTTCCACCAGTCCCTCTCCAGTCTCGTTTAGTATTTTTTCCGTGTTCTTCGGTCCTCCCGTTGTTTCGCGTTCTTCTATCACGCGTCTCGGGTCTTCTTCTTTCCTTTCACGTAGCCTGCATCGTTTTTCTCCCTCTTCTTTCCAGTATTCTCTCGCTTTGCTCTCGTTTCCACATCCGAATCTCGCTAATATTTTTCTGTCCTTTCACACTACATTCTCCCTTCTAAGTATGAATATTTGATGAAAAGTCATAGATTAGGGAGCGATCGATTAGACCGCAGAGGTAGGTTCAATTCGGATTAGGATTAAATCGTTCGAACAAAAGAAGAAACAATTCGGCGTAAAAAGTTGCGACGAGATTGCTCGTTATCGTATTTCAACCGAAGCGAGTTCTCTTTTTATTTCGTGGTAAATGCTTCAATATCGTGGCAAAACCACAGTAGTAAACGAAAACGATCTAACCGTTGCAGACTGTAGAAATTGTTCGAATATCGAGCAATACGTAGCTTAAAAGCATAACGTAGCATAGCATAAGTCGCTTAAAATTTCTCCCTTCGTAATTCCGAACAAAAGGATGGTAATTACGATGGATGCGTATTTAAAAGTGGAAAGCAGCGCGAACTCTAGGGAGAAAATACGACTTATTACGTAGGGTGAATCATCGCGGTCGCGATAAAGCATGTTTCCAATCGGATTGCCTTTCGCGACGGAAACTTCGAAGAAAATAATAAACTGTTGTGGTTATGGGTTATATGGATAGAGAGAAAAGCGCGTGGATAAATTGTCAGATAGTAAAATATATTTAACAAAGAAACGTTCGTATAAATACGAATACAGTTGAGCTGGTGCGGATCCGCGCGCTAGCAGCGTTACCTAGTAACCGAAAAACTCCGAAGCCATCGTTGCCTGTCTTTTGTCTATGGTTGCCATGCGATTGTCTTTTGTCTATAGTTGCCATGTGGTTGTCTTTTGTCTATGGCCTGTCGATGGCTTTAGTTTTTTTTTTTTTTTTAATTTATTTATTTATAATTACCATCAATTCTGTTCAGAATTTTCAGTAATTAGGCTGGTGTTTACAACGTCGTGTGTTTTAAGCGTTTAACGGATGATTGACTCGATTGAATCTAGTGCTTGAATCTAGGGGGTAGGCTTTAGCGATTCAGAAAATTAGCCGGTACAGATGTAGAGTTTCCTTAGAAGCGTTAACCACTTCGACGTAAACGACACAAGCACCGAGGAAGCGTCCGACGACTCGGGCTCGTTTCAATTCCAATCGAAACGACTCGTTTCATCGGACGTCTGTGAATTCTAAAAGCGGCTGGTTCATCGATCGCCAGTTGGACGACGACGAGAGAAACGACGGATTAAAATACGAGTTTAACGATAATTCCACCGAACTTGCTAAAGCTTCTTCGATGTCGTTTGTCACGATACAACGATTCCATTTGTAATTCAACGATCGTTAAACGTAACGACGACGGTGTTGCGACAGTAAGTAGGCCATTGTTGTATGGCAGCGCGGTGTCGCCGACTCTTTACCGTAAGTCCAGCGGGTGACGTCAAAGGTGATTCCTCGAAGGCAGGATATCGCGTCCACCACGAACGTGCCGCGTATCACGTAATCTACCATCTCGGAAATGAGAAAAGAAACGTTCGATAGCTTTCGAAATCGCTCGGCAATCTTTCTGCCTCTGTTTTTTCGCAGTTTGCTTAGGCGCGCCGACAGAAGTTTTTGGTTTGCTTTGCAGCGGATAATAGATTAGAGAGTTAGAGAGAGAAAGGAACGTGGCGGAGAGTGGAAGAAGCTTGGAAAGATAGCGCTCGAAGGAAATAACGCGTATAAACAGCGATATTGTGCAAAGTGTGAGATTGCCAACGACTGGGATCGTTAATGTCTCTCGCGCATGCTCGGAATACGTATCGAGAAATTTTCGTTCGCGCCTCACGGCAATTCAAATTCCGTTTACGGCGCTCTTTCGTGTTTCTAAATTCCATCGACGGTCCGCTCTCACGGTCGTATCTTTTCTAATTATCTACGTTCGAGCGCATCTTCAAACCACCTCGAAATAGAGAAAACACTCGGAATGTTGATCTTGACCACGTCCTTCAAGGTCATCGAAATCGGCTAGCTGCTAACCAACGTGAATAATTAGCGTACCTCGTTCGCGTTACGCTCGCTGTCCCCTGAAACCTTACTTAAAACTTCGCTTACGCTGCACCGCCGTAAAATGTACGTAGGTTTTATAAGGAAACAACGGATGCACGACATTTTTTCTGTCATATTATTTTCTCGAATTACGTACGATCGTAACAATAGAAACGCAACAAAATGGATCATACGTGGTTCGGTCAAATAATAGAAAAGAAAAGATGTCGAGCGTCTATAGTTTCCTTGTAAAACGAAAGAACCTTTCCGGACAACCTAGTACATTTCTAGAGCAGAATAACTCGATAGCTCGTACAACGTTGGGAGAAGCTACCGAAAGTAGAAGTCGTATTCGACGCGATACGTGGCCGTACAAGTAACGTTCCATAGTTTTATACGTATCTTTATCTTTCTTAGATGGAAACGCGGGCCATCTTGCGTCGCTGACGACCGCAGGAACGACAAGGATTCGAGAGACGGAACACGAGAGACGCGGGTGAGCATGGAGAGTGATTCGACGTTTACCGAATTCCACGGTGCCAGCGTAAAGTTCCGTTTCTACCGGGCGAGACTAGAGGCGGAAGAGAACGGTAGGTGAAGATGAACGCCGAGAAAGAGCGCGAGAAGGGGCGAAAGAGAGGTCGAAGAAGAGAAGGGAGGCGGAGGACCGTTATGCGGCACGTTCGGCTTCGAAAGGTTCGTAACCTATTCTTGTACCGCGCTACTCCGATCTCGATGAATCTACCGTGTGAAAAGTAGCGACAGCAGCAAGGTCGCGGTCAGTGTTACACCGTCTTTCGGCCGGTCGCTCGTCCTTCGATGTTAAATCCATAGATTTGTCTGGCTGAGAAAATAGTTAGTGATCCTCGTCGAGTTCGGTGACAGTTAAAGTTGCAGTTGTCCGAGTTGAAAGAGGAGATTTGATGTTCGAAACTGCCGTTATAATGCACCATAACGCGCTTGCGTTACGATATTCCTCGACGTCTGGCCAATTTTCTCGTACGGACTGTTCCCCGATCGTCCTTGTTCGGTCGTCGAAGGATTACGTGGAGCACCGACCGAGTCTTTAACCCGTTTTGTCAAACTCGTTTCGAAATGACCGGAAAGAGTTCGTTGTTTCCGGAATTGTCGATTTAACTTCGAAGTATATCTTTGCGGAGGTTTCTTGGTGTAACGGGTGCTCGGGAAATCAAAGTCGGAAGTGAAAAAAAAAAAAAAAAAAAGGAAGAAGAAGACAATGCAGTAACGAGAAAACTTCTTACGAAATCAGCGAACGAAGGAAGTCGGAGAATTCGTAAATCGTCGAGACGCGTCGATCGCGATTAAAGAGCAAAGACCGTGTAAATTGCGAATTTACCGACTGCTACGATCTTTTAAGAATCGAAAAGCAATGGGTCACGCGAAATTGCGCGCGCACTAGACGACTAAACGTTGAAAGGATTTAGGTAGTCGATGCAAGAGAGCGTTGACGCGACAAAAATCTCGTTTCTGGAGCACAAACTTGCGAGTGTATCGATTATTTAGAAGAAAAGAAGCTTCTAGACAGCACGCTATCTACCGTTGCCCGAGAAGTAGGTGAACAGGTACTGCTTTCCTTTTCAAACGCGTCAAAGTTTCATCGACTTGCTGTAACTTAAAAATTTCACGCACGGTACAATTATTCGGAATAGTCTTGGTAAAAATTCTCTGTGAAAAATAACTGCAGAGCGCAGGATAGTATTTCTTCTACGCGAATTTTTTACGTCCGATTCTAATTGGCTGTTTGTTTCCGACGCGTGATTCATCGCATATCGTATACGAAACGTTGTTTCTGTTCGAGGATGTCCAGATCTGTCAACCTCTTTGAGGATGCTCTCGTTGGACCTCGAGCGCTTACGAGCAACCCAGAACACAAAAGATTCGCGAAACTGTGCTATATCACGCGAATAACAAAGATTCCTTTCGTGGATTTGACCTCGATCAACACGTGGATTGTACAATTTAACCAAATGTTAATCTCCGCTAACGATCGTGCAACTTTGATTAGCGCTAAACCTACCATAGCGGTCAAATCGACCGCTTTCAAATTTCTACGCAAATTTTACCATATTTCAACGTTATCAGATCGCTCGCTGGTCTATGGCCTTTCGTATAATATGCATACGATGTATCCTTCGGTATTTATTTCTAGTTTGCTTCTTTTTCTAAGAAAAATTTGTAGTCGCGAGCGGTCAATAAGCATACAAGAAGCGTCGGTAGGTTTAGCGTTAAACGCTATTCGGACGAAGGAATAACCGGCCGTTCACTGACCGGTTGGTTAATCGGAAACAACGACACGCCTACATCCCGAAAGCTGCCCTTTCGTTATCGAAGAAGTTCTCAAAAGAAGTTGGAGTTGTCGGTTTGGCGCGTTTTCGAGGAAATTTCGCACACGATCGCGGCAAGTTTCGACAATAGGGCGTACGTGAGGATTTCCGCCACCGCACTGACCGCGTTAACGCAGAATTACTTAACAGCTGAAAGTTTCACGTGTCATTGATATTCCTCTCGTACGCACTCGATCCACGTGTGTAGTTGCCTCGCACTTTTCTTCGACCGATTTCTACGCGGCTGCGGATCGACTTCGATTCGGCAGTATCGGGGGACAGGTCGACCAAGCCGGTCATCCCCGTGAATGACCGTGAGAGAACAGTCGCGATTCTGTAGCGATCGTTTCGTTGGTAATAAAGATCGTGTAGGAAAATCGCGATATCGACACGAGTAGGTTGGATTTTTCATTTATCTTTGATCAAGCAGTTGAAAATTAGCGGTTAATTGGCCGACGAAATTTCTCTGAAAGTGATAGTCTCGCTAAGCGTACCGTAGATTCGAAAGGAACTTTGCAGATATATAGAGAAACGAGTGATAGCGTCGGATAAATCTGATTTGATATTTAGACCGAAGTCGTAGTGGTTCTTGATTAATTAGGAAATATTTGAAAATGAGGTTCGCCTTTTCGCCTAAACACGGAAACGAACCAACTTGCTGGCGATCTAACGTCGCGAAACTTGGTGTTGCAGACGATCGATAGAAGATGGGCATCGAGAGCGTTTTAGCGGGAGGTTTGACCTCCGCGTCGAGCGGACTATCGTGGTTCTTTCCGGTGCTCGCAGCGGCTCTCGTCTACTTCGAATACGAAGTGATGGACAACGAAGCGCCACCGATTAATATACCTTCGGAAGTACTGCTGCCATCGTACGACTTTATCGTTATCGGATCTGGTTCCGCGGGTATGTTTTTCCTGATCGATTGATATTGCATTTTTTGCCGTGACTCTTTTTACGTTTACAGCCATCGGAACATAAAAGCTTAGATACCGTTTCGCAAAAATATAAAATATCGTAGTAAAAGCTGCTCGAGGAATTTTTCCGACACGTTAAGGCGCGTTATTCGCTTTCCTTAGCGAAGAAAACTTTCCCATCCTTGTTGAATTTCTATTTAAAAAGCGAGCAAAAAAAAAAAAAAAAAAAAAAAGAAACATCCATATAAAAGCATAAAAATAGTAGGATTAATATCGCGTTAATATCTCGTAGACGCCCCGTTTTTCCACGCCCGCCTAAGTATCGATAATGTCCAGCTAAATATTTTAATTTATTTAAATTTCTTTCGCAGATACATCGACGATAATTACGTCGATACGCGAGTATAAATGAATAACGTAGCGGTAAAATGTATTTTTAGTTTCTTTGGTCAGACAGGTTGCACAAAATTTGATAGTTGTACGTAGATTCGACAGAGGCGTACTTACGACAGATTGACTGTAATAAAAATGGCTACTTTCTAGAAATTCTCTGTCAACCAGCAAGACGAAACAAAAACGAAACGTTCGAGGTAGAGCTTGTGTTACACGTGGTTATCGTTTCGTAATAGATGCTAACACGATGACGCGATTAATGCTTCAAATTTGAATTGAAAGCCACGTTTAAACATGTTTTCCCGCAATTAAAACTTGAATCTTCAACGCGACATTCTTTTTACTTTGTCCTCCGACTTTCCAGTTCACATTTTTACGAAAACTTCCTCGATCCACGCTCGATTCCACTTCCTGTAAAGTCTTGCATTTCACGGATGACAGGTTCTCATCCGGTCCACGGTCTACAGCTTCTTGTTCATTTTCTTTATACTTTCTTAGCGTCTGCCGATGGATTTCAATCGCGTTCCTTAGCGTTTCGAATATACCTTCGAGGAATTATTAGTTTCCTTTAACGACATCTCGATTCTACTCTCTGCTATTTTATTTCTCTCCAACAAAACTCACCATAGCATAGCGTAGCTCTATCGCATCGCGAGAGAAGAAGATCGTCGAACGCAGAAGACAGTCGATCGGCGGAAATGATAAAAAGTCATTTCCCTCGACGAATCGTTCTTCGATCCTTCGTCGATCGTAGGGAGCTTCTTTTAAACGACCTGCCTAACGAGATTCGAATTTACGTAATTTGTTATTTTTCAAACGTACGTCTCGCATAAATTATTTTCGCCGCGAGTTTTCGTTAACCAGGCTCGCGTCGCGATTCGATTTCGCGTAAATCTTTGTCAAGTTCTCGTAAACTTTGGCTGCAGGAGCCGTGGTAGCGAGTCGCCTGTCCGAGATAGAAAATTGGAACGTGCTTCTTCTAGAAGCTGGTGGCGATGAAACGGAAATCTCCGATGTTCCTCTGCTCGCCGGTTATCTGCAGCTCAGTCAATTAGATTGGCAGTACAAAACGGAACCCAACGGAGAAGCCTGTTTAGGTAAACGATATAATATTGCCAGGCTGATTATTTCAAGTTAGCAGAATTTTCAATCTATCACGGTTGAAACTGCGGTTCTTTATGTATTTTTGGACAATGGAGAAAACGAAGATTGCAAAGGTTCGCAGAATGCGAATATAATACGCAAAAGTATATAAAATGTTCAAAACGGAGCGCGCATTGTAACGTTTAATAGACGAACTGACGAACGAATTTGATTTACGTCCAATTTCTTTAGTCGTGTCCATAGGAATATAAAAATGCATAAATATCCGCAGTCTGATTCGTCTACGGACAATTGCAGGAACGATTATCTCGGAAAATTTGTATCCCGTTTATCGCTTTCTTTATTCTTTTTTTTTTTCTTTATTCTTCTTTTTTTGTCGCGATCACAGCGATGGAAGAGGGTCGCTGTAACTGGCCACGTGGAAAAGTGATCGGAGGCAGCAGCGTGCTCAACTACATGCTCTATCTTCGCGGCAACAAAAAAGACTATGACGTATGGGAGCAGCTAGGCAATCCAGGTTGGTCCTCCAGGGACGTTCTCTATTACTTCAAAAAATCCGAGGACAACCAAAATCCCTACTTAGCCCGAACGCCGTATCATTCGACCGGCGGCTACCTAACCGTTCAAGAAGCACCGTGGCACACCCCGTTGGCCGCCGCGTTCGTTCAAGCGGGCCAAGAAATGGGCTACGAGAACAGAGACATCAACGGGGAACAGCAAACTGGCTTCATGATCGCTCAGGGAACCATCAGACGAGGGAGTCGGTGCTCGACTGCGAAGGCCTTCCTGCGACCAGCCAGGCTGCGCAAGAATCTACACGTCGCTATGCACGCGCAGGTTACCAAGATTTTAATAGACGCGAAATCGAGGAGGACCTACGGCGTGGAATTCGTCAGGGACGACAAGATGTTCCGTATTCGTGCTAAGAAGGAAGTGATCGTTTCCGGAGGAGCTATCAACAGCCCTCAGTTGCTGATGCTGTCGGGAATCGGACCTCGAGATCACCTACTGCGACACGGGATACCGGTGATTCAGGACTTAAAAGTGGGGGAGAATCTGCAGGACCACGTCGGTTTGGGAGGTTTGACGTTCATGGTGAATCAACAGGTCTCCATGGTGGAGAAGAGATTGCACAGCGTTCAAGCTGTGATGCAGTACGCAATTTTCGGAGACGGTCCTCTAACCGTCCTGGGCGGTGTCGAAGGCCTGGGCTTCGTCAATACGAAGTACGTGAACGCATCCGACGATTTCCCGGACATAGAGCTTCATTTCATATCAGGGTCGACGAACTCTGACGGTGGTAGGCACATTAGAAAGGTTCACGGATTGACGAAAAGATTCTACGACGCTGTATTTGGGCCCATTAACGACAAGGACGTGTGGAGCGTGATCCCTATGCTTTTAAGGCCAAAAAGCAAAGGTGTTATCAAGCTTCGAAGTAAAAATCCTTTCGACCATCCTTTGATTTACCCCAACTACTTCAAAGAGCCGGAAGATATCGCGACACTGGTCGAAGGAGTTAAAATAGCGATCGCTCTGAGTAGAACCGCCTCGTTCAGACGTTTCGGAAGCGAACTAAATTCCAAACAATTTCCTGGCTGCAGACACATTCCTATGTATAGCGACCCGTATTGGGAATGCATGATCAGGCAGTATTCCGCCACCATCTATCATCCTGTGGGCACTTGCAAGATGGGTCCTTACTGGGATCCCGAGGCTGTCGTAGATCCTCAGCTTCGAGTTTACGGAGTTACCGGACTTAGAGTCATCGACGCGTCTATAATGCCGAATTTAGTTAGCGGTAACACCAACGCACCGATTATCATGATCGGTGAGAAGGGTTCCGACATGATAAAGGAATTCTGGTTGAAGAGAAGAGGCCGAGGCTGAACATCGGTGTTCTGATAAACTAATTTGAAGCGATCGTTGGTGATACGTGATAAAAACGTTATTTCGAACCTTGTACGACCCTGTACAGCTACGTTACAGAGATATAAACCGAACGACAGGCGATGTAAATCGATAAACTAACCGCGTCGTTGATTTATGAGGCGAATAAAATAATTGGCACAACTGTGTCGACGGTGGTACGAAGTTACGTCAAGTTTTCAAGTACATATAACGTATAAGTGTCGTGGCACGTTTTGCTACTGAAGTAATAATATTCGTTGATCTTTCCTAACGAACTTGTACCGTTTATGTATAGTAGAAATTATTCCTCGACTTATCGAGGGACAAACCTCAAGGACCGTGCAGCGATTGGACCTCTGGCCTTTCGTTCGTGCATTATCCTATCGTTATTGTAATTCAAAGGGTAAGCAAGGCAGCGTAAAGGATAAGAAAAGCGTACAAATGACAAAATCGTCGGAAGAAAAGGAATTATTAAGGACGTTGGTCCTTCCTTTGATTTTTAAATGTACATATTTGCATTATATACATTTTGATACGACAGAACGTAGCCGATTTTTTGAACGGCGCGGCAAAATGTAAATTTGTCTTCTTAATGTAAATACTAGGTATACGTTTATCATATTGACACGAATAAAAGAAATCGAATTCTTCTTTCTTGTTTCATAAATAATACGAATTATTCCCTTCTCCAGTTGCTTTCGTTGTTGAAATGATTCTTGTACGGAGTTCCTTCCCGTTTCCCGTTCTACGTATCAGACGTGTCGTAGACCAACGGATACTGAGGCTCGGACAGCATACGATACGAAAGAAGATGATTAAACGGAGGTTGCACGATCAAAATGTATATGTAAAATATCGACGATACTTCTTGTGATGGTGGTTCGGGATCCGAATACAACGATTCGGAGTAGCGATGACAACGGTTGAGAATTTGGGTTTCCAGATGTTTGTACGTTCCTAACAAACTCGATGATGTACTTGACCGATAGCTCTATGCTTTTGCGCAGGTTGCGCAGTGGTTTTCGTACGCGTCTTTAAAACGTACGTAGTGGGATACCGGCGAGGTGAAGTTTTCTTTATCAACGAGCTCCGGACTGCCTCCGGAACGCCTCCGGACGTAATGTTCCAAAACTGGCCTAAAAATACCGCGGGAGTCGATATTCTCGCGTCGAGAACCGGGCCATGCGTAGCAAGTACATTTCCTTGCAATCGCATTGGGAGTGTTTCGATTAAATCAGTCCGATTTTCTAAGCAAACGTACGATCTCTTATCAAAAAGACACTGGAAAAGTAATTTCTGTTTTTGACGACAATCGATCAGCGTGCGTCCTGCGCAAAACGCTCTGGCTTTGAACATTCCGAGGAGAACGCAGACATCAGACGCTTGTCAACGTTCAACCAGTTCAGACATTCTCGTACGACGCAGACATTGTTCGACCTACGGACACTTGGGACGTCATTCGACCCTCCTACGAGACAGATGATCCTAAATACTTACATTTTCAAAGTACTCGTCGATCAGATATTCGCGATATTCATAAATATTCGATCAAACACGTACATACGCTTGCAGTACTGATTTTCACGGGCTTCTATCAAAGGCAAAGATGTTTATTGCTCTTTATTATCGGAGTGACAAATGTATTCGCTTCGGTTATTTCCTTCACATCGATTCTCTACACATTCGTACACCGTAGCCGATAACTTTAGTTATTCGGTGTATAATGTTCGCGTTCGCTGATTGCCGGATTACCGGAGATAGACACGTTCTTGCGGTCTTTACGTGTTCACGCGGTGTTGTACACCGGATAACGCTAATGCTAGTGGCATGTCATATTTTAATATTTATGTCTCGATAGCGAATGGTGCGAAAAACACAAGCTATTAGCCAGGTGATTTACAAACGTTTCGGTGTCAGATTATATATTGTTACAGAAAAAGACAATTTCCATATATACGTGTTAATGATCTCCACAGGACGTTTCAAGTTTGTCGCAAAGTAGACGAACGAGCAATATTTTCTCCTATCGGTCATATTTTTCCAGATATTCTGCGTTGCGAGTTAAACCGGATGCGCTTTACGTATGTACGTAGCGTGCAAAATTCTTAAGCCATCTGAAACGATGCTTTTACTATTCCACGAATCATAGTTTTCCGTTGCATACTCTGAAATTTCGATAACTCGGACGTATGTACTTATAACGTCGTTTCTTATCGCCAATTACCCGTAACTGGTAATTGCGATTCTATTCCTTCTCATATTCACGTATAAAGTACGATCAATCGACGAAATTTACATCGATTTCGCACGCGTATTTTCGCATCCACTTTGTCGAGCGCTGCAAAAGTCGTACTCGTATGTCCGAAAGCAACCGACAAACAGCTGATTCAGCGATACGTAACAACAGCGCAATGTGCCACGGTTTTGCACAGGCAATTTGTTCTCGAGCTTTGTCGGAACACCATCGCGTGGTCTTTCCGAGTGTGCGTGTAAAACATAATTTTTGCCTGTACGATATAAAAAATTCGCCTAACTATAGTACGTTTCGTTAAAAGACTACGCATGTACGCTACATACAGGCGATGTCGAGAGATCGATTTTTCGAGAAGCATTCAGTTTGAAAGTGCCGCCTTTTCTAAACCGTGTCTACGATATTACGATATATGAAAGATCTTCGAGTCAGTGTAGTTACAACGTTTTTCGTTTAAATAGGAAATATCGCGAGAAGCGTAAGACTGATTCGATTAATGTCTCGAACAAATTTCTCGGTATTGTTTTATAACAATTTGCGTTTATTTTCATTTTCAGCTTCGAGTAACGGTGCTGAAGATTCGAACGACAAGCTGGTGGGAACGAAATTTATTCATTCGTTGTCTTTAGGTCTACGATTGGATGTTAAAAAGGAGATAAAAATCGTTGTAAAAAAAAAAAAAATAAACGACAAACAAGGTACTCTTTCAGTTATATAGTATCTCACGAAAAAGTGGATTAAATTCGAGACGTTGAGTCATTCGGATTTATAACAAACGAAACGTTTCGAATTGTTTAAGAAACGAACGAGCTTGCGAAAGCGTAACTCGCTTCGAAATTGACATGATTTGTTTGGCTTAAGTGACATCAAATCTTTCGTCGAAAGAGGATACAAATAACGGTACGTACATTGAATGAAACATCGGCCGATCACGTATCGCCGCGAATGTTTCGGAATTTCAAACATTATCGTATTAATATAAGCGTAACAGTTGCACGGAGGACAGCTCGATAGCATTAAGAGAGAGATTTTAACGAAGGATACCGATCGGGCAAGTTCGAGGCATCGCAAACCGCGAAACACGTTAACACGCGATAAGATCGAAGTATCAAAAACTTGACAGAAAAGTAGCATAGGAAGATCGTTTGTTGGACCAAATTCTTCCCAGAGGATCACCGACTGTTGGTTATCGATCGATCGAGAAGAAAGAAAGGAAGAAAGAAAGAAAAAGGAGAAGAAGAAAGAAGGAGAAAAATGTCGAGCGTGAGCAGAATCTCCACGATGAGGATCGCGATGTCGTACGGACCCGAACTGAGTTTCCTGGTGCTTCTTCGTATGTTGATCGGTATGTACAGGCCGGATATCGTGAATCGCGAGACCAGGGTGAAGCCGACAACTTTGTCGGATCTTCGAAACAGCTACGATTTCGTAATAATCGGAGGTGGCACGGCTGGCTCGGTGTTGGCGAATCGTTTATCGGAAAACGAAAATTGGACGGTGCTGTTGTTGGAGGCTGGCGTTGACGAGAACGATTTGTCCGACATACCGATTCTGTTCCCGGTTCTTCAGCTTACCTCGATGGACTGGCAGTTCAAGACGGAACCGTCCGACAATTATTGCAAAGCGATGAAAGCTCGCACGTGCAATTGGCCACGCGGCAAGGTACTATTTTCCAATTATATTTACCATTGTTTATCGTTATTAAAATCATGCATGCATATAGTGTATGAGCGCGCTCGGTATACGTATGCACTTACGCAACATCGTGATCAAGGATTTGCTCTATCCGATGTTAGTTTCTCCATATAAATCAAGTTACGTCGGCACGAGTGACTTGCGCTATTTCTCATCCTCACAAGGGATGTAAGTGCGACGATTGTTATTAATTTGTTTAGGATATATTATTGATATTATTGATATTCGCATAATATATTTGCGTAACCAAACCTCTTTATACTAAACTTTATTTAAACTCGCAGAAATTTCATCGTACGCGCGTATCGATGTCGTCGACTATACTCACGATAATTAGATCTTTGGATACGCAGCAGGTACATGCGCGAATTATCGTACAGGTACTCGGAGGAAGCAGCGTGCTGAACGCGATGCTCTACATCCGCGGCAACAAGAAAGACTACGATAATTGGCAGAAGATGGGTAATCCAGGATGGGATTACGAGAGCGTGTTGCCTTATTTTAAGAAATCCGAGGACATGAGGATCAAAGAATACCAAGATTCCCCTTATCACGCGACCGGTGGATATCTGGCCATCGAATACTTTAATTATCGTTCGTCCGTGACCGATTACCTGATAAAAGCGGGCACGGAAATGGGCTACGACGCGGTGGATGTAAATGGACCCACGCAAACCGGATTCACCTTCTCTCATGCAACGCTGAAAGACGGTCTGCGATGTAGTAGCGCGAAAGCTTTCCTTCGAACGGCTTTCAAACGAAAAAACTTACATATCAGTATGAGATCGATGGTAGAGAAGATTTTGGTGAGCCAAGGCGAGTTATCAAACGTTAGCTCTTCCCATTAATTTATCGCAGTTTAGCTTAAAATCGTAGAGCTTGGAATTGTTACTATCGGAGACGTGGACCGCAAGAGACGATTAATCGGCGGATGTTGATTTTCAGATAAAAACGGGAAAACGGCTTATGGCGTGCAATTTCGAGTAGGATCGGCGCGTCGGACTGTGAAAGCCAGTCGCGAGGTAATTCTATCGGCTGGCGCGATACAATCGCCGCAGTTGCTCATGTTGTCTGGAATCGGTCCCAAGGATCATTTGGATCAGCTGGATATTCCCGTGGTGCACGAAGCTCCCGGCGTCGGTAGAAATCTTCAGGATCACGTGGCGATCGGTGGATTGAGTTATCTGGTGACTAAACCGGCGAACATCACGGATCCAGTATCTTTCAGTTTTAACTTGATGAGATCCGTCAATGCCCATACGCTCAGTCTGTTCGTCAGAGAACATACCGGACCGTTGTACGCGAGTAACGTCGCCGAGGGTATGGCTTTCATCAACACCAAGTGAGTATCTATTAACGTTAATTTCTAACGACGATCGTTGCTGTACTTTTGCCAATTTTTCCGCAAATTTATCTTTTTCGGAACGAGAGGAACGAGACTGAAATAAAAATTTCTTTTACCCGGTAAATATTACAACGAGTGTATCACAGTTTGAATATTTTATACATCTTCGTACGTTACGCGGAGTCTGTACATCTTTTCATCTTCAAATTCGATGCATACGCGCGCACAAAAATTGCGATCGAAGATTTTTTTTCACACCTGGTTGTCTACATAGCGAAGATTCTTCCTAAAGCGCGTGCAGATCATCGAACGAATGAATTCCGCTTTCAGATATGCGAACAAGTCGGACGATTATCCTGACATACAGCTGTTCCTGTCTTCAACGGCCGACAATACGGACGGTGGTCTCTTTGGAAAGAGAGACTGCAACCTTATGGATAGCTTTTACGCGCAACTGTTCGAAAATATCCTGTACCAGGACTCGTACACGATCATGCCGCTACTGCTGCGACCTCGAAGCAGAGGATACATCAAGCTGCGCTCCAAGGACGTTAATCAGAAGCCGGTCATCGTGCCGAACTACTTCGACGATCCACACGATCTGGACGTTCTGGTAGTAACCTGGTTTATTATTCCTCAAAAAATAAGTACAGCGAACGTTTGTCAAGCTAAGCAGCTGACTCGATCGATTTCGATGATACAGTGACGGAGGAACGAAAGCTCAAAATCGATACTTGCGTGTCCGAGTATCGGGTAAAATTTGCCTTAAACATTTTTTCGTGTAAACTAGAGTACTCGTTTATTCTGGGATATAACGTTTGTATTGTACGTTTGTTTCTCTTGTCAATCATAATTCGGCTTCGTAAACTCGGATTAGTTTCTCACTCGGAGCTTTCCTTTGGTCATCGACGAAGGCGGCCATCGTCACTGTACAACGAGTTTCGTACTTTCGTGATTAATTTAAAGCAACGCTCGGAAACCGAATCTTCGAGAATTTAATAAATCGTGTATCTGTTAACGTGAACGGACATAGGCAGAGGGCGCAAAGTTTATCCACGATATGACGGAGACGAACACGATGAAGCAACTGAAAACTCGACCGAATCCAAACAGAGTTCCGGAGTGTTCGTCGTTCGAGTTCCCATCGCTGGATTATTGGCGTTGTTTCGCACGATATTACACGCTAACGATTTACCACCCGAGCGGAACCTGCAAAATGGGGCCATCGACGGACAGAATGGCGGTGGTCGATGCCAGATTGAAGATGCACGGCGTGAATGGACTTCGAGTGATCGATACCTCGATCATGCCAACGATCACTTCCGGCAATACGAACGCGCCGACGATCATGATCGCCGAGAAAGCCGCTGACATGATCAAAGAGGATTGGAAGATTTAAGAGGCCGGTTCTCTTTTCCATCTTGCAGATATGCCGCCATTGAGTTATCGACGATGAATTTCAACGATGTTAACGTCTACTCGACGATGATTATGGCGATGAAAGTGGAAGCGCGGCTCGCTGTAACAGCGATAACGACGATCACGATGCCGATATGAGAGGATGACCGCGATAAACATAGAATGGGAATGTTATAATTACGATAATCTTCGATCGATATCGTCCACTTTCCATTGTTCTTTAAAACTTGAACTTTTACCAGTCTTAGAAATTCGGGGAATCGATAGACACACGCGGGAGTAGATAAATTTCCATTTTGGCACGAGAATCGTCCTTCTTTTCCATTGCTTTTACGCTGTCGACCAGGCTCTAGATTTCTCCGACACCGGATATCGACATGCGCGTTCACCGACCGACCAAACGTCCGTGAATCTACGAAACGCCTGATCCACGCGATCCCGCGAGACGCGATCGCCATTCGGAAGAGCTGCGACACTCGTCGCCACTTTGTTCCACCGCGCGACCGACACTATGTGAACGCGCTATGCTCGCGCGGAGAGAGAGAGAGAGAGAGAGAGAGAGAGAGAGAGAGAGAGAGACCAGCGAAGAGAACGTAATTAGGCTTTTATCTGCTAGGCGGATTTTGACCGATAATTAAGATTAATTCGTGCGCTCGTTCCCTGTATATCGATCAGCCAACGCTTGTCACGCGTGACTGCTATCGCGAGAAGAAATTTTGTGCCACGTGAATAGCACCGGTTCTCGATCGATTGCCAAAAGTAACCTAAATACGTTAGTTACGGTTGGTCGTGGGATTGAATGGACAACTGGAGGACGGTCTGGTACTCCAGCACAACGATTTTCAATCTTTCTCGTCTCATGGCGCACGTGGTATTGAAATTCTGCTAAAATAGAGAAAGATATACGTAGTGATCTAGGAAGCTGCTGCCTTGTTCTTATCTTTTGTGTATAGTTTACACGGGTTTGGCGGCGAGGCGACTGGCACGCGATACTAACGCGTACGTCGTCAAGGATGCGCGACTATAAGCAGAATTTGCTAACAGCGGTACCGACGGTGTTTTGCGAATGTTTCGGCAACCAAGACCGAGCGGCGGTAACGCGCAAGGGGCAAACTCGTTGAAAATGTCGATTTTTACAACGTTTTAAAAAATCACCGAGGTGCGAGATGGCGGCAGCTTTCCAAGCAATTAGCAAAATACGTTATACTTGGTTCAAAACGTCGAGAGCAACGTTCACGCCGAGCTGCTACTGTCCTGTTTCTATTTTACAATCTAAAAGAAAAAAGATCGGTGTCTCTGGCCGAATAGTTAGGCGCTGCGCGTTTAAAAAATTCCTGCCGCACACCGATCGCTGTAGATCGGTAGATTAGTCGTAGATCGCGGTTCTAGCGTTTAAAATTAGAAACGAGGGAAAGTGGAAGTCGCGTGGGTTCGGACGAGATACTTCGTTTCGTTTCCAACGATTCCATAGGTTTAGGTTCTCCTGCATTTACCACTATATCGCTTAAGGTTTATGTTTCTTCCAAATTGCCAGTCGGACTTGCAGATATAACCGACAGCAGCGAAGGGAAAGAAAGAAGGAAGAGAGCAACGAATCTATCGACTTTTTAGAAGAACCGTACGGTTAATCTGTGTCATTTACATGCTGCTATCGACCACGTTTAACAGGCTGACTTTCATCGTCCGAGCCAATTCATTTGGCGAGTAAAAGTCCGTGTCGGATACCGAGTCGCGTAGATAATTCAACGATGGGAACTAAAGGGAATTTCGCGATCACCATCGCGTAAGATACACTTATCGCGCGAGTTTCAGCCTCGATAATTAGTTAATTGGCAAAGCGAATCGACCTGGAGGATACGACGGTGCTTACGTAAGCGAAGTTTAAAGTAAAAGTTTCAGAGATAGCGCATTATTCTAGGGAATTTCTCGAACGTTGCCGCGTGTATTGTAATTGGCGCAAAAAAGACATCAGGATAAACGAGCGTAATTTGATGCAGCATTTTTTCCCCTTGGCAATAAAAAGGATATGGCGCAAAACTGAGAATTGCGAAACGAAGAGCGGCTGTTCATCGCCGACACTCTTCCAACGAACGCCGCGTCTTAAAGTATTTCTCGGCGCGAGAACGGAGAAGAAAGGAGATCCGTTCAAAATCGAGGAAAAACAGCGGCGGCAGCAAGAATCGGGTCGAATTGGAACGAAATCCTGATACGGTGGAATTGCATTTGTCCGAACTGGTCGAAGGACGATGTAACAGATTTATGTAACGGTGGCTCGCGTCGAGCGATAGAAGCGACAGAAGCGAATGCAATTAGCAAAAGTTAACTAAAATTTCGCTCGGATAAATGCAGTTCTACCGTGTGACTTTGCAGAACGGTGGCAGGGGTGACGTTTCGAAACTTGCCACGAGCAATACTTTCACGCGAACGAGTAGATTTTGCGACAGATTTTTCTAATTAAAGATCCAGCGTATCTTTCTGGCGGACTAACGCGATACCAGAAATTATCGCCGCACAACGTCGTACATATCGATCGGCAATTTCAGCGTCGAATCTTCGAAGTAGCCGCGGAATATTCCGTTACGGGTCCAGTGAAAGCCTCTGTCTCGTTTTACGATCGCGTTCCATCGAAGCCTATAGACCGAACTCGCTTTTACACCCCTTTCGATACGACTGTAACGGTTTTGCACAGGCCGGACGATCTCTCGAACTCGCCAGCATCCAGACCGATGTAGGTAACTTTCGTTCGTGAAAACGCGCCGCTATTTTCCAACGCGATACCCGGTCAATTAAGGTCCTACTTCCAGCAGGATCGGTGCAACAGCGAAACCGTGAACAACCGAACACGATTTAGTGATTCGCGGTCGGTCTGTCGGCGTCCATCGAACCGAGCGATCGCTCGCACGTGCTTTCCTTCAGGAAACGCGCGCGTTTTGCTCGTTTTCTTGCCTCATTCTTCTTTCTTATTCTTCGTGACGTTGTCAGTTTCATTGTTTAAATCGGCCGAGGCGATCGTGTTCTCGGCGTGTGGCGCGTCTGTCTATCTCATAGAGTAACGTTTGTAACGCTGCACCGTTTATACAGACTTTGTATGTCACGAGAATATTTGAACAGTTGGCATAGACAACTTTGATGTACATATCGTACGCTTTATACAAAACGTTTTGAAATTTCGTTAACATTGCGACGGGGCTCGACCGTATCCTTCTGTCATCGGTACATCGATAAAATTCGAAACTAGCCGGAAAATCTGTAGAAGTTGCAGTATATTGTTGCACGCGTGTATTTCGTACGAAAAATCAGCACGGCATGAGACAACCCTCTTAAACGTATAATAAACGTGAAAGATAGCCTCATTAAATATCGAAATCCGTTGATATAACGTATAGTCGACCGTTTAAAAATATTTTTATCTCGGATCGGTTGCAAAATTTTGCCAATATAACCGCGGTAGTCTAATCTCTAACATCGGTGTTAACGAAATCTCAAGATGTTGTATATAACGCACGTAATATACTCGTTAAGATTGTCTACGCGTGTTCGAATACTTTCGAGGGCCCGTGTGTAGATCACGATAGCGAGATCGCGTCGAAGAAGATGTATTCGAGTTAACACGGAGGAAAGAATTTGAGGGTATCTTGCGTATTTTTTTTTTTTGTATTTTCTTTCCGTCAATTCTTTCTTCTTTTTATATATTTTCTTGCCGGTTTAGTTTCTTCGTTTTTCTCCGAACTTATCGCGATAAAATAAAACGGTTCGAAACGAACGGTCGGCGGATTCGAAGGACGCAAGCGAATATGCGATTCGTGGAAAATCGAAACGAGCCGTGATCGAAGCACAGGGGCGAATTAAAAACGAGAACTGCAGTGTGAAGACACGAATCTGTCGCCTAGAATTCTCTTTCGGACTTAAAGAGTAGCGATGTTGCTAAATCGTAAAAAAACGGAAACAGCAGCAGCAGCGAGAAGTTTTCAAATACGTTGCGCGATCGGTAGCATTGCGATGCATTTTCCAAATCATCCCGATCGCCATCTCGCTTTCTCTTTCTACGCGAAAAGCAACGCGTCTTTCGACAGGCAAGTTTTGCTTAACCAAGCCTCGTAGATCCGGTTTGCGCGAATCATTGTAAAACTTGTATAACTCCTAGAAAAGTTCTCTGCAACTGCAGGAAGCAAAAGTTTGCGCACACATCGCGTATATTTCTTTTACGTAATACTGTTCTTTGTTAATCGAGGCAGACGCAAGGGACAATATACGTATTCCTCTGTTTCTGATTTTCGCCACAGTCGCCAAATTCGATTTTCCGAATACCTGATCGAACGATACGCGCACAGTTTGTTCAGACGATGTTGCGATCGAAATTCCATCGTAAATTTGTATCGAATTTAACGACTAATTGGATATCGTTGTCAGTCGTAAGTGGTAAACCGATCGGATGATCAAACTATGCGTAAAAATAGATGCGTTCGTCTTCCACGATCTTTGGCAGAAGTTGCGCGTGCCACGTACGATACGAACGAAATGATGCCGCGCTTTCTGTTGTTTAGTAGCAGCAAAAAATTGCTTCGATTTGGAGGAAATAAACGAAAACCGCGCGTGCTGTTTGCGTAATTAAATCGTATAATTAAACATAATGTGTGCGAATACAATGACTCAGAATCGATTACCAGATACAATATCGATTAGTTTACACTTATATCGCAACATATTACGCGAATGCTTACATATAGTCGGTTTCAATTGATGTATTAAAAACGAAAAGTAGCAAATTGTATGTACTTGTAAATCGATTTATTTATCTACGAGATACGTAATCTTGCGAGACGTTTAGCACGTAATTCAGAAATCTTTCGTTCTTACAAAAAAGTCTTCGATAGTCTAATCTTTACTAGCTTCTTAATCTATAATTGTCGTTTTGACATTAACGATACCACATCTAGATCAATATGCCATACGGTTTAATATAGATTTGATAAAATGAGATTAGATTTAAATGAGATTGAAATAATTAATACGAATTGAATAATTATATTAAACTGGATTTAAAGAACAGTTTGGTTGTGATACATCGAATGTACGGTATATGTAAATTGTTCATGTTCTTATCGATGAAGCGACAGACGAGAAAGGAGAAGCTTACGATTTACGTACGATTTTAATAAATCGATTAACGCAATACGCTCGCTCGAAGAATAGGATTTTCTTATTTTCGTTTCAAATTGCTCTTTTCATTGCGATTCCGATCAAAATCGGATTAAAAGTTGTGCGAGATGCAGACGCGAGAAAAAATTGAGTCAACCGATAACGTAATTTATCCGTGATTTCGCTTACGTAGGCGATAACCTATCTAATTTAGCGTCAAAATATATATAAATGTCGTGTGGACGACCAGTTTCATTCTATATACGGAAAGAGTGCAGTGAACCTCTCCGCATACCGCTCAGTGGTAAGTTCAATGATTTTACATATTATCGTTTAATGTTAGTCGCGCCTTTGTATATTTGCATCTTTGCTCTGATTTTCGCTTCGAATCGATCGCGGTTCCGAAACCTTCCACCGAATCGGTGCTTTCCCGTTACCGTAGAATGCTTTCTCTCCGTATATTTTATGACCTATTCTGTTTTTTTCTTTTTTTTTCTTTTTTAACGAAGTTTTCCTATTTTTCTCGTAAACAAAAGCACAATTCATATCGTCTGCCTTTTTCTCTTTCACCCGACTTTCACCGGCAATAGGAAAGAAAGGAGCGAATTGCGTGCTTCCTTTCTATGTGCCGTTGATCGATCAAAACGCTCGTTCTTAGATAATTCATATGTAAGAAGAATTTGTCGCGTCATTAGAACTTCGTTAATACAACCGCACGAAAAATGAAAAGTCGAGCTACTTGTTTCGTAATCGTTCGTGATCCAACTTCTAACGTCGATAACTTCAGAACGCAACGTGTTCGCAACGTACCGCGAAACTTTGAATTCGAAATCTTTACAACGACGCAAAAGCGTTGTACCTTTGATCGCAAAGAGGTCGACGAAACTTTCGTCAAGGACAAGTTTTCGAATTCTACGAAGAATCGTGCTTCAAAATCTTTCGTACGCCGTCGTTTGAGACTTTCACGCGGTCTGCCTCGCTCTACTGCTCCTTCGTTCTGTCTTGGACGAGTCTCACTTTGCGTCATTCCCGGCCGGAAAGACTATCGTGCGAATATCATCGTTTCGATGTCGTGAATATCCTCTGCGCGCAAACGCAACAGGATATTCGTACGAAAGACGAGAATATTATTATCTCGCATCGAAAGGCAGACTAGTGGTGCGTGGTGCGAATAACGTGATTTTTGAAAATTGTCACCGAGTTTGGCCAACTGACTGTTTACTATCTGCCGATCGATAACGAGACAAGACGGAGATGCGTGTCAGGGATAGAACGATCGTATCGGTCGTGGGAAAGGACAATGCAACGTGGATAGGAACGACAGCGGCGAACTAACGCAAAACTTGTTCACGCGGTAGGAACCATCGTCCCCTCGGTCGATCCTCCGTACGGCCTTGTTTGTTTGTCCTCCCTCTCGAAACACGTTTTTCAAGCGATTCTTTCCTGCCGTCCCCCGACTTCATTTCGCATGACGCATTCGAGCGGTTTACTGACTGGATGACGTCAGGCTCTTTCTCCGGAAGAGAGCGAGTCCCGATCTCCCTTCCAGTTCACGGTGCGTCGAGCCTCTTTAATTAGCCCGTCTAGTGTGGCCACGGCCGCGGCTCTTGCCCAACTGTAGCCATCGCGTCGTGAAAATAGATGAATCGTTGCCGTTCTGCGTCAGGCTTTCACGCGGCGCGCCGCAGACTCACGACTGCTCCGCTCTGTCTCGGATGAGCTCCTCTTTGTGCTTTGTTGCTCCCGACCAAAAGGACTATCACGCGCGCGCGCGCTCCCTACTCGCCACAGCCGCCCAAATGTCTTCGAATTCTGCTCCACGAGCCACTATCGGCCTCCTCTACAGCGCGCCGCTTCCCTTTGGACGATTCTTCAGGTTTGTCTCAACTGTCACCTTACCATTCGTTCTTTCTTTCCTTCTCGTTCTTTCTTTCCCGAAGAGTGAAATATTCTTCTCATTTCGATAGATCTCACGAGGCAGTCTCTCGCGTTTCGAAAACTTACATTCGCTTTTGCATCTTGCGTTCGAAGGGAATAAAAGGGACTACGGATTTTTCGACTTTTTTCGACCTAAGGCTGGTGGGGGGCGTTTTCGAAGTTTTTTCTTGAAAAAAGACTCGGCCGAATCGAACGCGTATCTTTTTACGGTATATCTCGCGTCGTTGAAATCGAAACGAAAGAACGGAAAACGGAAGATGAACAGAGTAAACGGGAAACGTCTATATAGATACACGGATCGAGAACGTAGCAATCTAGTTTTATCGGAGAAGATATTTTCGCTTTGCCTTGTGACTGCAGTATTTTTCAACGGATTTGCAACCAGCGGTGGAGGAATATTTTCGTAGTAGGTTTCGCTTTAGATAGACAGAGGGATAAGGTGCACTTGGATTCTATTTTATCCGACGGTTGAGCGGGGCTGTTGAACGTCGTGGTGAAAGGGAAAGTGGGTATACGTGGTGAGCTTGCGATAGTTTAAAATTCAACAGAACGAACGGGAAATAATTGTAACGAGCTTGATAAAGACGCTTCCTGTACGAAATCTCGTTTTCTCGAAAATTCTTTATTCCGTAACGTTCGCTTCGTCGATTCTCCGATCGAATAGGTACGACGATGGAATAGAATACCTCTATTCGTTACTCTGAACGCTTCTAGCGATATACGTATGCAAATGTATATGTATTCATCGGCATTGTCGCTCAAATTTTACGAGCACCATTTTCCGTATGTCGCGCATTTCTTGACGCGCTATCAAAAATTATTCCGACAACGTTACCAACTTTCACGGTACACCAGATACTATCCTCGTCGCTGGACCAACTTCCTCCGCGCTATCCACGTTATCGTATCTCCCATGTCGCATCTGTTTCTCGCAAACAATTTTACCAAGCTTTATCAAACGCGCTTGCAAACCTCGCTCGTCGTACGTTCCCTCAATGACAAATTCTCGCGACTTTCGAAAGTCTGTTCAGCACAATTTTGCACAAACCAGACACGACTAATTGCTCGTCAGCTGTCGGGACTTTCACACACAGAAAGCATATCGCGAGTGGATTCGAGCGTGCAAAAACCAGACCTGCGATCGCGTATGATTTATCCTCCGATGTGATTATACGATCTATCGGCTTTTGCCGATATGCTCTGCATCGCTTCGAACACGGTCGTTGTTGAAAGAAGGTTTAAAATTGCAACGTGAATATAGGTATTCGTAACTTTCTGTTAGTTAACGATCGTCTATTTCAGGATATACAGTCGGAGAGAATGAATGGATAGTTTCGTTAAACGTTTAACTTCAACTTCGTTGACACCTATTTCCACTATCTGCCCGTTTATTTTTGTTGCCTAACTGTATGTCGTTAGGTTGTCAGAAATGTTTCTTTCGTTTTCTAAAGAAATAGTGGATGCGCAAGATTTGTCGTTTTATATTATTTTCTCGAATTACGTGTGATCGTAACAATAGAAGTGGAACAAAATGGATCGTACGAAATTCAATAAAATAATATCGAACAAAGAAGGCTTGCGCATCTATTATTTGCTCGCGAAACGAAAGAAACTTTTGGGTTCAATCAATTCGATTCAATTTTAGGAATTTCGTTTCCTAAAATTATCATACAACGATGCGTTATAGGACGTTTTTTCGTCCGTCGCTGCACGTACATACGTTGAAAACTTGGAATGGCTACGAAATCGATTCGAGTTGAACGCGCGTCGCTAGCTGCAACGCTACGGATTGCCGTCTCGTTTCGAGATCGTCGCTTTCACGCGAAACATTGTTCCGATGATCGTCGATCACCGACCGCTTGGATTTTACAATTTTACAACCGCTAACTTCCTCGTCCGTACTCGCTAGCGCTTTATCACCGACGAAACAACTTCGATTCGACAACTTTTCGTTCGTGACGGCATCGATGAAGCCGTAATTCGTTCAATTTCCACCGTGTAGACTTTCACGTTGAAAGTTATTTCGCGTTTCACGCGATACTCGCAATTTTCGCTAACCGTGCGTTCGTCTTAGTTCATCGAGGAAAACGGTGAAATAACGCGTAAAAGTTTCGTAAGCGCCAACATCGCTTCACAGCAATTGTAAAAGAAGAAAATCGATTCGGCATAATTTTTCGAACGCCCGATAGATTTAAACGGTATCGACGATTCTTCGAAAAGTTAGTTAATAGAAAAGACCGTGTGATTAAATTGCGTGAAAGATAAGCGAACTTTCAACGATACTAGCACGCTTTTGACTCAACTTTCGTACACGTGGAACATTCATTGCGGAAGCGTAGAGCGGATCGGTGGGAACCATCGAGTTCGAGCTGCCGGGACGCGTCAATTTCTTCCAAAGCAACATAAATGCAATCGAACCATGAACCGTTCGAACGAGAAGCGTGTTTTCGTTCGCGCGATCAAACGACGAACTACCAAATATTCGCTAGGGGTAATTCCCTCGAATTAATTCCCTGATTAACGAGTATCAAGAAGATTGGTTTCAATTGTGCCCTTGGTAGCAGCTGCCACGTTCTCCGTTACCTTCCGCCGATTCTAATTTCTTTTTTTTTAATTTATTTAATTTGTACTTTACAATTTGTCCAGCCGGACGTTTGGTAAATTTTTCTAACGCCGAATATTTCTTTAGTCTTCTTTTTATATGGATTTTGCTCGTTTCAGTAGCCAGCTGGTTTGCACGCGTTGCCATTCTTTTCTCGCGTATTTTTGCGTATCTGCCGATTTCTTCGTTGACCGTTGGTATTTCTGGGTCTTTGCGTATATCCTCGTTTCTGATGATGGGGCGGTGACTATTGTTCCGGGTATTTTCGATTGTAGCGACTCTGGTTTATTTATGTGGCTCGTTGCTGCTGTTCCCCCGTTGTGGTATTCCGTACGTCCAAATTGGTTTTATCGTCGTTTCGTAAATTTTCAATTTATCTTCCATGCCGAGTTTAGAGTTTCGACCAGTTGGCCAGTACATTTGTCTTCTTTTTATCCGTATTTTGTCTATAATTGATTTAGTACGTTGATTCCATGTAAGTTGCGAGTCTAAGCGGAGTCCTAGGTATTTAACTTGCTTCGTTTCTGTCGCGTGCGTGCCATTCAATCGGATATTTGGTGGTTTCCGTTTTCCTAGTGTAAATGTAACGTGGCTGCATCTACCGGCGTTTGCTTTTACTTGTTTATCTTGTAGCCACTTTTCTATTTTTCTGATAAGCTCTGGTAGCAATGTGACTGTTGTTTCTGGATTAGCGCGTCCGACTAGTACAGCCGTGTCGTCCGCGAATGTCAGTATTCTGTGTAGCGTGTATAATATTGGTCCTAAGACTCCTGCCTTGATGTTTTTAACTTCAGAATACGTGTCCCTTATTTTCACTACAAAGGTTCTGTTGCCTAGTTACGATTTGAGTAAGCGGTGGATCTGTTTCTTTGATCGTTTGTGAGAGGCTTTGATAGTTTACTTTGTCAAATGCTTTCTTCGCGTCCACGAGCAGGGCTGTACGGTATTTGTTTCTTTTCTATCGCTAGTAAAATTTCGTTGACGAGCCTGATTCT
Source organism: Bombus confusus (assembly GCA_014737475.1). Taxonomy (NCBI): domain Eukaryota; kingdom Metazoa; phylum Arthropoda; class Insecta; order Hymenoptera; family Apidae; genus Bombus; species Bombus confusus. Next base: position 718,811 of record JACXIV010000052.1, read on the forward strand.
AAATTACACGCAAACTTAGCATTGACACATTGACTCGAATTCTGTTGCTTTCTGTTCGCAGGTGATACCGACCTCTAATTGGATAAAATGCGAGTATACGTGCTGCTCTCGCTCCTGGTGCAATTGGCATTCGCGTTTCGACTCCCATTTCCGGTAAATAGAGCCGTCTCGATCCATCGATATCGGCGATTATCCCCAAAAGGAAACTCGAAAGCTCGCGACCCATGGATACCGACAAACGATGTTCTAGTAGACAGCGGCGCGCCTTTCATTTCGCGTATATTTCTCTTTCCATACGTATTTTTTTCTCCATATACTTTACCTCTATCCTATATTTCAGTGTTAATCGAAAGACCAAACAAGTCGAATATCCTTTAATCGTCCGTAGTTTGATCCTCCATCGGCGATGGTGACTCGAAAGTCGGTCAGGCTTTATTTTCCTTAAAACTATATTCCTACCTATCGTAATTATCTGTAGTCGGAAGGAAGAAGTCGAGCGAAGAACGATCGATCAGATCGATGTCGGCTGTAGCGAAAAGAAACGAGCTTCTATGGCAAATTTATAAACCAAAAACACCCTTGTACGTGGCTGTAATTACATTTTGAACGGTCCCTCGAACCTGAGCATCACCATGGCGAGATGCGCAGGCAAGGCCACGAGCACGAGAATTTGAAAAATAAAACATGTCTGATGCGATTCTGAACGCGGATGACTCGAGGAAACGTCTGATTTTCGCGAGTTCTTAATATAACGATACTTCGATTTTAATGATACTCTGTTGATACGAACCGTACGGTGACGATGTCGCGATTGGAATACTGCTTTTCCCTTTCTCGAATCCAGAGTAGCTTTCGCTTGGCGATAATCTCGCGTTTAATCTCTGCCAGATCGGTTCCTACGAAATTTACTTTTTTCTTCGTCTATGCAGAAGAACAAATATACACGAGCAAATCGCAGTTAAATCACGAAGGCATACGAAAGTGAAAGTGATAGCGATTTAATTAAAGAGCTCGTTAACCAGTTTCAGGCTAGCCTATCGGATACGAGCAACGGAACGTCGTGTTGCTCCTGCAGCTTCAAAGACACGTCGTACATGGCGTCCAAGTGCGGCGTGAAAACATCTTTCGTCAGCTTGGTTGAGAAAATAATCGCGTCTACGTGCGATGTGTCGGATCCCTGCCACAGACTCGGCAAAGAGGAAGTGCCCAACGAATGGTAAGCACTTCGCGACTAATTCTATTCCCGTTTCGATTCTCCGAATTTTAAATCGTCCGCTTAATTCGTGAAACTTTCTCTACATTGTCCCGCAGCCATTGAGTTCTTCGGGTAATTTATACTTGTACGGAAACCTGGAACAAGGCTTTATCGCACGTTTTAAGTTGCAAAGTTAAAACGAAGTTGAATTGACGATAAACTGACGCGCGAGTTGTAGATTTTTCGTCGATAAGCACGAAACGGTGTTACGTAGACATCGCGTTTTCCCAAATGCGACGCATGCGTTGCAGACCGTTGTTCGAGGTTTCCATTATATAATTTATAATTTATCATCGATACGATCGGCCATCGATTCATTGCCACGTACGATGAAAACGTAGGTTCGACTTTATCGTGGTCGGCGGCGGCGTAGCCGGGCCTGTAATTGCCAGGAGATTGAGCGACAATCCCTGGTGGAGGGTTCTGCTGATCGAAGCAGGGCCGGAAGAACCGTCGATGACTTCTATTCCTGGACTCGCGGTTCACGCAGTGAATTCGAGTTTGGATTGGAATTTCAAAACCGAGCCTACAGAGCCCCATCCGACCGCGTGTTTAGGTAACCGATCTTGGCGTACTTGTTCGAAGAGATAACGAAATTCTGTCCTTTCTAACTTGACCTGTCACCGACAGAGACCGACGGGGTGTGCACTTGGCCGCGAGGAAAGATGATGTCCGGTACGGCCGGCATGTACGGAATGATGTACGCACGAGGACATCCGGAAGTATACAACAGTTGGGCTCGAGCAGGCGCCACGGGTTGGTCCTACGACGAAATCGCCCACTACTTCGAACGCGCCGAAGATCCCACAGATCCGTTGATATTATCCGACAAACCGAGAACCGTTCCGGTGCCGGGTCCGATGAAGATTCAATTTTATCCGCATAAGCCAGCGTTCGCCGACGAACTTCTGAAAGCTGCGGCCGAGCTGGGTTACAGAACGACGAATTTGAAAGAATACAGCCAGACAGGCTTCATGGTGTCTCCTATGACGACCGACAATGGCGTACGAGGCACGACTTCGAGAAATTACTTGAGGCCGGTTCACGGTAGAAACAATCTAAGGGTGTTGATCAACGCGCAGGTGACGAAGGTTCTAACGAATCAGTGGCAGAGCAAAGCGTACGGCGTCGAACTGATCGATAAGGATGGCTACAAGAGGATCGTGAAAGCCAACAAAGAAGTTATTCTAACGGCTGGAGCGGTTGGCTCGCCTCACATTTTATTGAACTCCGGAATAGGACCCAAGCAGCAGTTAACGAAATTAGGCATGAACGTGATCAAGGACCTGCCTGTAGGAAAGAATCTTCACAATCACGTGTCGGTTGCGGTTCTCTTCAGCATCAAGGATACCGCGTACGAGTCTATGACCATGAACAGCGTCAACGAATACTTGGAGACCAGAACCGGTCCGTTGAGCAGTACAGGACTGACTCAAGTGACGGCGTTTCTCGAGAGCAGCTACGCCGCCAGCGGAGTACCCGATATCCAGATGTTCTTCGACGGATTCGCGCCAAACTGTCCAAGGACCGGGCTCGAATTCGAGTGTTTGAACGGCGCGCTTGGCTTATGCTCGGACAGAAGGCAGATCGTGGTCAGGCCGACGACCGTCACCGTGGAGAGCAAGGGATACATGAAGTTGCGTTCCGGCGACCCGATCGCACCGCCTTTGATTTATCCCAACTACTTTACCGACACGAAGGACTTGAAGGTGTTGATCGAGGGTATTAAGAAGGCCATCGAGCTCACCAACACGCAGGCTATGAAACAATGGGATTTTCGATTGGAACCTATCGTGCATCCTCTTTGCACCAAGTAAGGACAGCGTTATGCAGCGTTCACAGGCCCGTAATTCACGCAACGAACGTTCGCGTTAAAGCCACGAGGTCTCGTTCTCGACAAAATACGATTCGAATATGTGGATAAATTTTCAGATTCGACTTTCTCGAGCAAATTCCATTCTACCTTCTTACGTTATATTTATTCTACGTCGCCGCTGGAATCGATCGAATTCGATCAACCGTTTACGATCGGACTGCGGCAAATTTACGTACTCCTGTTTACAGATTTCGCGATCCTCGACTTTTCTCTTATTTTCAGCCATAAAATTATTACCACATTCGTAGCATGAATCACGGACCAGCCTGTATATTACGGATGAAAGTAAAACGTTCAAAGATACACGCGAATTCGCGTAATCGGTACTAACGTGAGATTCATTTGGTTCAGCTATCACTTCGCCACTGACGCGTACTGGGAGTGCTACGTGAGAGCGGCGACTGGACCGGAGAACCATCAGTCGGGCACATGCAAATTAGGCGCGTACAACGACCCAACGGCCGTTGTCGATCCAGAGCTACGAGTACGCGGTATATCGAACGTTCGAGTCGCGGACGCATCCGTGTTCCCGATCGTGCCAAACAGCAATCCCATCGCAGCGATCATGATGATCGCGGAGAAGGCGGCTGACATGATCGCGCATACATGGTCGAAGATGTGAGAACTGAAAGATGCGTCGGAAAAGGTCGATGCCATGCTTCTTTATTCTCGATTCTCCTGTCGTATGGTATTCCGTTTCTTGAAAAACATTTTTATGCGGGTGCTGTCTTTCCAGAAGATACCAACGATAAAAACGTTCCTTGCCGAACATTTCTCGCGCGTCACCTCGACGCGATCTTTACGTCGTTTCAATTTGGTCAAGATTGCATTTGAGAAACTTTTACGTCAACTTTGAAAGATGCGACGTGTTATCTAGTACGCGTGTGTGCCATATATGACAGGACGAGTAACGATGAATTTACCATATTCAAATGATCAACGTGCGACTATTACTCCGTATATAACGACGAGCAAATAGTTTATGATCAGCGTCGAGCGATGCAAATATTTGTAAAATAGACTCGAGCCTATCTTGTCAGCAATTTGTCCAATATGAAAATTCAAATATATCTTTCATTCGATATCTTGTAATCGCTTATTCATAGAAACGGTTATCGAACGGACAGCGAATCGATTTAAGAAATATTCCTCTCGTTCCGAATACGAATAAAAATGTTTGCCATGCCTTCTTCCTTGGCGAATAACGGTGTATCTCGCACGGATAAATTTTGGTCCTCGTCGGACCAAAATGCGTGTCCAATGCGTGCCAAAAACGAGTCAGCCTCGCCTGTCATCTACGCGATATTATACGAGAGTCGTGCAGAGAGTATACGGTTGTCCGGAAAGTTTCTTTCGTTTTATACGGAGACAATAGACGCACGAGATTTTTCCTTTTCTATTACTTTGTTGAATCGCGTGTCATCCATTTGGTTCCGTTTCCATTATTACGATCGTACGTAATTCGAGAAAATAATACGAAACGAAAAATGTCGTGCATCCGTTGTTTTCTTATAAAACGAAAGAAACTTTCCGCGCGACCTAATAATACCCGTTCTGAGATAACAACGATACAAATGCATTTTAAAAAGATTCCTTCATTTCGAACTTTCGTGTATACGATATATATCGAGTTATTTTTCGATAAAACCACCGGCCTTATTCGACCACTTATCGAAACGTTCTACGTATTTTTGTACGTCAGTTCGCATAATCGTCGTCTTACGCAATCCTTTAAATCGTCGTTTCTTCGAAGCATTATCGACCAAACAAATTTTTCTTCGACTTTTGCATAAAACTGTAACGAATATCGTTTGCAATGAAATCGCAGACACGTTCTTGAGCTGCTCTGTAACGAGAGACGACACGTACAGTTTCTCTGTCTCTATCGTTTCCCGCGATCACGGTCTTGCTCAATAAATAATTCTTCCATAATTCTATTATCGTTAACTGCTGTATAATTCGGTGGTGAATTCGTTTGGAAGAATTCTCTCAGCCTTTGAAAACCGTAAAAACGTAAAAGCGTTTCGCTCGTTCAATTCGCATCGTCACTTTGAACGCGTGATACAACGACGATATCGAATACTTCGTACGACTTATGTCAATATACGAATGAAACTAGGCGATCTTCTATAAGTACATCCCATCGTTTTATACGTCTTCTACGTGTAAACGGGCAGTACTTTTTCGACGACCCTCGTATTATCGATGGAAATTATGCTTGCTTTCAATAACAATTCGTCCATTTTAAGACGAATACATCCTTTGTGCTGAAAATTCTTTTAAAAGCTAAAAAGAAGGCGATAAGATCTTCGATGTATGTATGTATATATGTATATACAGGGTGTGCCACCTACTTTATCATCTGAAATGTATACACGTATATGCGTTGTAATACGAAATTCGAACAAACGTTTGCTATAGACGTTGCACAGTTCTATGGGGACCAGTGTACGATAGGAATATTTTTATGACGTTGCAAAAGACTTTGGTCGTACGACCTTCGCTGGCCTTCGAATGCTTACAATTAGCATTAGTATCGGTCGTGTTTTACAAATTTTTCTTCGAAGCGACTATCATTTACAAATAAACAAAATGTAATTTTAAACCAAATGTGCATTCCATTAAAAAAGAGAAAAGAACAAGGTTGGTCCTTTTATCTCGTTATCCTTTAGCAATAGAGATCTTTCGCACGCCCCTCTAATTTCCAAACATTTCACTTGTATCGTAGTTACGTTATGGAAACGCGTTTCGTTATTTATTACGTTATATGTATTTTACGCATACGACGTGAATATACAGTGAACATTACGGTGTAGTACATGTAGTAGAAAGATACACCCGCCAGTGAAATAGTGCAGTGAAGTAAAAAATACGCGGATCGAGATACGGATACACGTAATATACGTAACCACCTGTATTTGAATATACGTGAAATAGAGATCTACAGCAAAGAAGTTTACCTCGACATTCGTATCGAACAAGTAATATCGTATTACGTGTATTACGTTTTACGTGGTACGTTTCGCGTTTCGTTCACCGATCAAACTCGACAAATGCAGATGTTTACTTGTTCTGCGAAGGGTCTGGTAGACTTTGGCCGATACGAGCCTATCGTCGAGAACCTCGCCGGGTTTCTGCGGATACACGCAGTAGCATGAAAAAGTTTCCGGCCAGATACACTTTTTACTTTATATTTCAAAAGCGGTATTTTAAAGAGTTTCAAGTAATATTATACGATTGCGTACTTAACATTCATTGAGATATCTGCTTTCCGAATAGAAGGATGACGCTGTATTTTTACCGATACTTTATTCGACATTCTACTTCAGGAACGTAGTACAATATGTACGAGAAATATTGAAATAATTTCTCCGCGTCAAAATACTACGCAATGCACGGAATTCAAAGTTAAGTAGCGTGCGTAAGCGGAGCGGTGTCTCGGGCAACAATTTTCAGCGAAGGGACAAATTTCCGGGCGGGATGAATTTTTATTTTTATATTCGAACGACGAAATCTAACAGAATTGTAAGTGATATCGACAATAGCGGTATGACAAGCAAAAGAAGCATAGCACAGTATACGAATACCGTTAAGCAATTGTATAATATCAAGTACTTAATATTCTTTAGAACGTCAAATTTGAAATATAAAGTGACAAATTTATGGCCGAAAACTTTTGCGCGCCATTGTACCTACATGTATATGTATATCGCTCCATTATTCAGACTAATGCGAAGATTACAATTTATCGGGAAATAAAGTAAAAGAAGACGGAATCGTGTACATAAATAGCGCGCGAGCATCGTGCGAACGTCAAAGATAGTTCATACTCGTGTCGGGAGCTGCAGGGCAAGTGCCAAGTCTACCTGGATTTCTTATCGGTTCGTTCCATCGATTTTATACTGGTAACTAAATTTGGTAAAAATTCTGGTAAAAATGTTTGATATTTCGTGACAATCCATGTGATAATTATTGAGAATAGGGATGACGTCGCAGATTTCAGTGACCGTGAAATACGTTGTCAGTGTCAGCGTTCAGGAAACCTTTTTCCTACACACACGGCCATGGCCATATTATCTAACTATTTACTTTATATTTCTTACAGATAATTGATAAGATTTTATATTGGTTATAGATAAATCGAAGGCAAATTTAGATAAACGTGTCATACATATGCTAACCTGGGACACTACTCTGACGCTACCTACTACCTGCCGATTTTTCTTCCTTACTTATGCAATATGAAAAATAATTATATAAAAATGCGGTGGCCTACCTCCAAATACAGTTTAATTGTTACTTAGATTTGATCGAAGATTTTCGCGAATGTATTGGAAACTAAATCCGAGCGATGGTTATGCGTGTAGGAAGAGGTTGTCCAAGACAAGTTGATATTGATAAAACGTCTCAAGATCGTTGAAATCAACGAGGCTCCCTATTCCCAATAATTACCATTCATTTGTATTACCTTCTTTTATGAGATACACTGAACACGACATACGCGAATACAACATAAACGCACAAATAAGTGATAAATGAAATAGCATCAAAATAAAAATACAATGCTCGTTTTAACAACGAGCTCGAGATACGATATACATAATCGGTTACAGAAGTCCACGTATATCGCTCGAATATGAAATATTAGCTCGAAAGAATATTTTCGATGCTAAAATGTAACGTAATTCGTTCAGTTTTGCTTTTATCAAGAGAGGAGAAGTAAGAAGGTATAAAACACGATATCAGGTGATAATAGTGCAATATATAAATATGTAATATCGTTCAGAATTTGGGTGATCCTCGATTTACGACACGGACAGCACATCTGCCCTTTTTTGGCAAGTTGGAAATTCTCGCCTTGCAAGTTGCGAGATTTACAATGCGGACCACGTCGAGAGGCCAAGTGGTATCCTAAGTGGTCGACGGTGCGATCTAACGTGAACCACGCGTTCTAAACCTCAACACTCGATGAGAACGCGACTTCGCACCTTCGTGAACATGAACGCGCAAGACGCATCACACGCGAGCACCCACGACAGTTCGACAGTCGCAGGATTGGACAGAAACGGATTCCCACTTTGCAGGAAACGTTGACTAAAACACACCCACTGAACTGACAGTTGCAATATAAGCAGCAGACAGCTTCAAGAGACAACAGTCATCAAGCAGGAGATTTATCACGTAGACTCATCACGCATCAGCATCAGTTTAAATTCCTTACGTACGGTTCATACTCTTCCGTTTACACTAAACAGTGCAAATGAACCAACTAAACGCCTTTATAAATAGACATCTTTGATTTACCTCCACCTTGAGCGTTAATATCGTTACAGGTTCGCGATATGCACCGACCGGTTGCTACCTGACTGATCGCCACCCAATTAATAGTACGCAACAAATATATAAATACGTTGGAAAGATTTACCAAATTCGTCCAGTGGGACAAATTGTGATGTACAAATTAAATCAATAAAAAAGATATGTACAGGGTGGGGCGTTTTAAACAGGTCACCCGAATAACTCGCTTGTTTTTGAAGATAGGAGAAAATGCATTAGACCAAACTTAAAAAACGAGCGAGTTATTCAGGTGACCTGTTTAAAACGCCCCGCCATGTATATAAATATGAATATAATATAAGTATGGTAAATATATATAAATATAGCGTTGGAATATTAACGCGGATCGGTGTAACTGAGCAAGTCAAGTGTAATTGTTGAGAGTTTTGGATCTTTGAAGCCGAAATAAAGTTATAGGAACACAAAATTTACACTTTTAATTAATATTAAAATAATTGTACATTTATTTAACGGGCGATCTCTGTTACATTTATCGATACACATTTGCACGCGTCTCAGCACATTCTTGTATACCAGACTGTCCCAGACGCCCCTCGAAAGACCGAACTGTTTTCATACATTTGTTTTCGAGACGCCGCGGACACGCATACTTCCACACACTGATCTCACACACACAAGTATTCTTACTGCGCATTTAAACCAACCCAGCACAGAAAATTACACATATCTCAACAGTAATATTTTGAACGGTTTAGCGTTTGAACGTTGTACAAATATGTTCCATTTATATCGTTAAAAATATGTTAAATGCGTTTCTCAGATAAAAGAATATAGAATGTTTCTGCGCATGCAACTGTCGCATCGAATCGGAACGATCTACGTATCTTTCGCGTGAATTTTCATTCGTTCCCTGTAAATGAACTTCAACGTCATTAGCTAATACGATTTCGAATTTTCTACCAATGTTACGCTTTTGATTTATAATTTTAGGAGGCGCCAATAGCGTACAACGAACGGATAAGATATGGAGTCGTGTATGAGCACAAGCTGCGCGGCAGCGCTATCGTCAACGCCAGGCTCGATTTTTTCTCATTTGATACAAGTACTGTTGGCAAGCCAATGCACCTTAAGCAAAAGCGGGGACTACCCAACCGATCGGACGGAAGAGATTTTGCTTTCGGAAAGAGAATTCGATTTCGTGATCGCAGGAGGTGGAACGGCGGGTTCTATCCTTGCTCATAGATTGACGGAAGTAGCGGATTGGAAGGTTCTACTGATCGAAGCTGGAGAGGATCCCGATCCCAGTACCGATGTTCCCGGTCTCTTATTGCTGTTGTTCGGCCAAGTTCAAGATTACTCTTACAAGGTACGAAAATTAAAGAAATTACTAAACTAATCACGGCAAAAGTTATTTTCAGTGACAAGTACGATTGTTCGTAAGTTTTCGTCTTCGAAGGAAGAAAAGTACGGAGAATGAGAAATTGGATGAAAATTTCCATAAATGCTATTGTACATGTGTATATGTATAATGGTAGGTTACGCGTCGCGTCCTCGATACGACTATCGATCACGTGACATAATTTCTATAGTATCTATCTAATTCTGTAGTATACAAAAGATTTCAGCCACACGTTTCACGCGAAAATTAACACGCCGATAGTCGATACTCTCGGGCTATGTACAGACGATACGAATAGAGAGATGCGAGGCAGGCCAGGTCGCGAAGTGGCCTCAAGGCGAGCCAACTATTGTCGGTTTTTTCGTCAGATCGCCGATCTACGTCGCATTGTGTCTACGCATAGCTTAGATCGAGTATTGTGCGAGGTGAGCTGCATCTCCCGAGATTTGCTTTATAGATATATCCATGCTTGGGTGTCTTTCAAGCAACGAAATATCATTTCCATGCGAAAAGAAAAGTTACAATTATTTAGATATAACGGTACAGTAAGACATGTATCGAAGAGCAAAGGATACGACAATTGTTTAGAAAGCAGCCGTCGTCTTGGATTTCCACGATTTTCTATACGTGTAACCAGCGCGTATGACATAACGCCTAACCCAAACGCGATTCTTCTAAATTTTTCTTCACCCACCCGTACACGACGTAAGAGATCATTTGGCTCGTTCTGCCGCGATTCTTCTGCCAATGCTACGCGCGAAAACGCGTCTTTCGCGATCGGCCAATTTTTCGCCATTTTCTCTCTTTACATGGAACCGCTTCCCTTTCAATGCCCCTAGCTACTGCTAGGACAAATCCTCTAACGCAATCTTACTTCGAAGAAAGAGCGAATACCGACTGCGGGTAAGTTTGACGAGACTCGGCTCGCTTCGCACGAGGCTTCGTCTCGAGGCGTACCTCGAGGAAAATCTCATCGCGTTGCAGCCGCTTCACGTACCATTGATCGAACGTTTCTGTTCAAAGGTCGAGCCCCAAGAGGGTATCTGTCAGAGCATCAAAAATAAACAATGCAGATGGTCGAAGGGCAAGGCTCTTGGTGGTAGTTCCGTCATCAACGCCATGTTGCACGTGTTTGGCAACGACAGGGACTACGACAAGTGGGCCAGTCTAGGCAACGAAGGATGGAGCTACAAGGAAGTGCTTGGCTACTTCAAGAAATCTTTGAATTGTCCGGAAGAACATATAGCTAAGTGGGGGGAACAGTATTGCGGGATCGGTGGGCCGATGAACGTCAGAAGCTACAATTACTCCGTGACAAACATCCAAGACATCGTCCTACGCGGTGTACGCGAGTTAGGATTCGACGTCCTCGAACCGCTGATCGGTGACCGTTTCGTCGGATTCGGAAGAGCAATGGGCACCATCGAAAATACGCGTCGCGTTAATAACGCGAAAGCTTTCCTATCTCCCATCAAAGACAGAAAGAACCTGTACGTGATGAAATCCAGTAGGGTGGACAAGATTCTATTGGAAGGTGGCCGAGCGGTCGGTGTTCGTGTCACCTTGAAGGATGGTCGATCGATCGACGCGAAAGCATCGAAGGAAGTGATTCTTTCGGCGGGAAGCATCGCTAGTCCTCAAATAATGATGCTTTCGGGAATCGGTCCCAAGGAACATCTGACGGAAATGGGAATACCGACGGTGGCCGATCTACCGGTTGGAGAAAATCTTCAGGATCATATCGTTTGGTTAGGGATGCACATAGCCTACGTGAACGAATCAACAACGCCGCCATCTCCGACATTTTTGATGGACATAGCTTACGAGTATCTAATGCACAATTCCGGAGAATTAGCCACCGTAGGGATCGATCTTCTCGGTTTTGTCAATGTCACCGATCCTAACTCCGAGTACCCGGACATTCAATTCGACTTTGGCCATTTTCCACGTTGGAACCCGCTGAAAGCAGGCTCTTTGATGGCGGCCTTTGATCTTAACGACGAATTGATACGGGAAACGCAAGAGAACATCATGGAGTCGGACTTGCTCGTTCCTTGCGCTATTTTACTGAATCCTAAGAGTCGAGGAGTGCTGAAGCTGCGCAGCGTCGATCCAGCTGAACCCGTCAAGATCTACTCGAATTATTTTACCGAACAGGAGGACCTGAAGACGTTGGTAAAATCCGTCGACACTATCAAGTCTTTGTTGAATACCGAAACGATGAAGAAGCACGGTATGTGGCTGCGACATTTCGATATTCCCGGATGCCGGCATACGCAGCCCGACTCTGCCGAATACTGGGAATGTAGTGTCAGACATTTAGCTACTTCGCTGTTTCATGCGGTTGGCACGGTTAGAATGGGACCGTCCAGCGATCCCAGGGCCGTCGTGGATGCCAGATTGAAAGTACACGGTATCGACAGGCTACGAGTGATCGATGCGTCGATTATGCCAAACATCGTCAGCGGAAACACCAACGCACCGACGATGATGATCGCGGAGAAGGGAGCGGATATGATCAAAGAGGATTGGAGGATAAAAGTACACACGGAACTGTAAAGTGTCTGGCTGACGTACGATACGTTTCACAGTACCGTTAGAGTCCAATAGAGTTCGAGACGCGGAACACGCAGAAGCACGAAACGAATTAATAATCCGTGAAACTATAGGGGAATCATTTTTCTCCCGGTTACAACAATAACGATGATAATGATCTGTACCGCGTACTGTAATAAAATTAATTTCAAGAAATTCGTCGACGACTTTGGCATCTCTTAACAAATAAGATAATTGAAAGTACTTCAGCGGCTCACTTACCGTGCAACTGGCGAACGATATTCAAACTGCGTCGCACGACCGTTACTCGGTTCTAGAACAGTAATTCGCAGGTAATTGCATCGTAACATTCCAATGCAGTTTACGCTCCTTTTGTAACTCGGTGAACGCACGTATGTCTCAATGCTGGTACGTTTTACCCGTAACAGCGACAACTCGTCCACCTGGATGCAGAGCAGATCGTAAAGAATGTATCCGTCAAAGAATCGGAATCATTTACGACGAAATATCTAGCAGATCGTCGAACGAACTTCGTCTTATGGCGTGGCAAATTAATCGAAATTCGGTGAAAATTGATACCTACCTAACTTTTAACTACGACTCGTTCCATAAGATTCGTTCGCGACTCTGCTCGTTCGTTCACGAAGAATCTAACTTTTCTGGAATTTAGACTACGATAACGGTAGATGAAAAACAGGAGGTCTCGATTTCGCAAGACTCTAAGACACCAGGAAACGAAGCGAAATGACTTTTCTAATAAACGAAAGCGTGCAGCACTCCGGCCGTTGCAAAAAGTACGGGGTAACAGGGGGACGTGGCAAGAAACAACGCCATCGGCTGCATTTCCATTGATCTCCGACAAGAACGCAGCCAAGCTGCCACTTTCCTTCTCAAATCAATCGTCGATGGTCCGCGATATCCGTAACAAAGATCCCGCGACCCTTCCCGTAGCCAACCGAGCCTTGGGTTGGATCCATTCGTTCATCGACGTCCAACCGAGTGGTCAGGTACGAGGATTTTCACCTCGGCTCGAGATAAGTGTCGTTTTAGTGTTTTGATGTTGCGATATGCCGGATAATTGTTAGCTTTAACGCGATAAGAATGGGATATACCGTGTGACGTATGCGTAAAAAGTCGACGAGAAGTGAATTCGATAGTGTGAAATTAATAATTCGAAGGATCGCCTTCTCTTTGCTTGCGCTTTGCTTTCATCCCACGACGATGATTCACCTTAGAAACGCTTGATTCGCCGCGTTTTCTGCGCGTGACAATGTAAATTTTTGCAGTCTAATATTCGCATGTTTCGCGTTGAAGCAACTCAAATGAAAAGCCACGTGCCTGCAATCGATTAAGTAATAAATAAACTGTTAACTGTATCGAATAAATAAATGATCGACAAACGAATAACGTATTACGCGTGATAGATTAACGAAGATTTTTTTTAAGGCTTTTACCGTAAAGAGGATATTAGCGACAGGTAGTAGTACTCGGTGGGCTAAAAACACGGCTGCTTTTAAAGAGCGAATGGCAACCACCCCGTGTCGTTGCTTCGTTGCCATATGTAAACGACGAAGGCGATACGACGAATAGCTAACGAACCCTTTGTGGCTTAAGCGACGTTCGAAAGCTTTTTCTTCCGCTATTGAGCGCAAACGGCTCTGGATGGGAAAAGAATAGAAGGAAATACAGTCGTCGTTCTCGTTTTCCGTTTGCCACGTCGAATTACCTACTTCCCAACCGTAAGCGTAATTTAACTAACTATAAATTTGTAAAACTTACGTACATTGAAAATCGGAAATTTGAGAAATTTCAAGTGAATTGCAAAGTTAAAAAAGAAAAAAAAAAAAAAAGAAAAAATGATATTCTCGTCCTTTCGAACGACCGATACTCGTTAGCAAAATTTGTATCTACCGTACATTTATCGATCGACTTTTCCTATCCACTCGTTGCCGCTAGAATTCCTTTCCTCGGAAACTACTCTGCACGAACACGTCGTCAAAATCAATACCTAGCATGCAATTCGTTCTCCTCGACAGTCGAGCCAACCATCGAAGAGATCAAGAAGGGCTATCGTCTCGAGAAACGATGTCGTGGGTGCCTCCGGATCTAGCGAGCCTGTGCTCGCCCCATTCCACCGTGTCAACCTGTCAACCGCCTGCGTTCATGTTTCTGACGCTCGTCGCTCATCTCTTCGGTTATTCGAAAGACTCCGACCATTATTCGTTCCATCATTTCGATTCTCAGAGTTCACCGTGGAAATTCGATCGCGTCGGACGATCGACGAGATCAGAAGCGACCAGCGTGGGATATTCTGCAGACTCGCGGAAGGACGATACTTATGGTCGGAAGATTTCGTTGCTGGACGATGCTGCGTCAATGAAATCACCGAGCGGAGTTTACGATTCGGTACTTTGGTACGATCGTGGAACTTTAACGAGAAGCAAGGATGAAAGCGAGGCCGTTAACGCTAAAATAGATTGGTCGATGGCGAATTTAGCAGGAATTTACGACTTCTATCCGCGAACGAGAATCGTCGATGGCTTCGTTGGCGAGAAAGGTAAAGAACCATCGATTTTTGTACGCGCGTTATGCGTTTTTGTGTGGAAACTGCAGCGTGTCGCGTACAGATTTCACCCTTTCTTCCCGATTATCGAGATAAAAATCCTGCAGTGTGGCAGAATTATGGAAATTGGATGTTTTCCTTGGAATATGAATATTTTATTTTATTCTTCGCGTTTTATCTTCCTCCATGCCGTGCAATGAAATTTGACTTTAAAATTCGCGTGTGCAACGTTTGAGTCGTAGGATGAAATTATTTAACGTTATTAACGTAAGTAGTAGCATTTCGTTCACGCGTAATTGCGACACGGGCAATCAACTCGTTGTATGTAAGTCGACGCGAAATAACGACGTTGGAACGCTTCGTATAGTCA
Organism: Bombus confusus; assembly: GCA_014737475.1. NCBI lineage: Eukaryota > Metazoa > Arthropoda > Insecta > Hymenoptera > Apidae > Bombus > Bombus confusus. The sequence continues at coordinate 734,128 of JACXIV010000052.1, forward strand.
CGATCCAAGTGAAAGTTTCTGTCTAACGTGTTTATTTTGCAATTAATAACCTAATAAGATTAGGATAAAAACATATACGCAATATGTAAAAAAACGTTTACGCAACAGAATGAAAACTCGAACAAACACCAAATAGAACGGATATCGTCCCCTTTTTCACAGCCGTGAAAATTCTTTAATCGTTTATTGCTGAATTTGAACACGTATTTCTTTAATTTACCATGCTACGATCAACGATTGCTAACTTTTACAGGGAAAACGTACGATCAACCACGATGGATAAACGACGTGACAAACGGACATCCACGTTTATCGACTCTGGAAAACCAAGTAAACGAGCAAAATTATAACCTACGAGCGACGCAGCAAATTTTCATGGGCACCGAGGCCACCGTGAATTCGCCGCAAGCGACCAACTTTCCAACGAAAGTGTACGATTTCATTATCGTGGGAGCTGGATCGGCAGGATGCGTCCTTGCAAACAGACTAAGCGAAGTAAAACACTGGAAGGTAGCTACCGTGACTCGTCGTATTACCTGGCTCGTCTTTCGGTTTTAATTTGGGATCACGCGGAACCTTTCGGTAATTGGTGGTGGCGCAATTAGCTTGGAAAGGGTTGCTCGAGCCGCGACAAGCCGGAGAAAAATACAACTTTTTGTTTCTTCGAGTCTCGGTTTGCGAGAAGATCGAGTTTGCACGCTCGTCGAGTACGCAAGCACTCGACTAATTTATTCAACGTCCCCAATTTAGTTGTTGGCCAAGTGCCAGCGATTTCTATATGCTTCAAACATAATTTCAAACGACAAATTTCGATTCACATTTTTTCGATCGCTGTTACTCGTGCAAGAAAAACTGCAGACCGGTTGTAAATACCGCTAGTCGTACAGCGCTGCGCGTATTTAACATATTCGTCGTGGAGTCGATCGTCAGTGACCCATGACGAATCTTTCATTTTCACCGCATCGTAAAAAGTAACTATTTTTACATTTTAAACAGCGTAAAAAGAACGGTTGTTCGCTCGAATGAAAATATTCACTCTCTAAAATATTCGTTTCTCAAAGTAGTAAAGTACACCTTTCGAACGAATTGGATTTTCTTTGTAGTCAGTCAAGTTTACAGGAAGGAAAATATCGTTGGAATTTTTATGTAGGCAAACGAACGCGATAAAGTGATGCAGGAAAGGCTGCGCTAAATTCCATTGCCGTTCGACGAACAGAAAGGATACGTTTTTACAGAAACATGGAAATAGGAATTAGCGAGAGTTTTACTAGCGTGGCGCATTGCAAACCGCTGACTAGCGGATGACTAACGGGTGACGAGCTGAAGCGATCTAAGCGAAGATCGCGGCAAAATTCTATAGCGAAAGAATTAAAACGATCGAGATAGATAGAAGGAAAGTCTCGGCTTTTAGCGAAATTAAAGCGACAGAAAATGCAGCTACGATATACAGAAAAAAATGGGACGTATAGAGTCGACATTAAAGAATTACGAAGAATTTTTGCTTCTTGAGAAATATTCTATGCCGTAGCACGCTTTGACGCGCTTGATGCGTAAAGCTCGGAAAGCTGATAATCCTCTCGTTGAAAAGTCGAGGGCTTCTTTGAAACGGGTCACGGAACAGAAGATCGCCGATGATTATATCGCGACCACTTGGAGGCTTCGTAGCGATTAAAACAGGCCACGAAACACACATCACGCTTATTGGATTATTTTGAGAGTCGTCGACGACGATGAAATCCACGTAGCGAATACAAGAGTCTAGATGTGTACTTTCAACGACAGTATCTTGCTAATTCACTATGATACAACGATTTAACTATTGCAAATACACCACGTAGAATACAGTTACGATTCGTAAGCAGATGACACGGATTAAGAGAAACGTAAACTATTTCCAAACTTTTCGATCATTTTCAGATACTGTTACTGGAAGGCGGCACGGAAGAACCAATGGTAGCCGATATTCCGGCGTTCGCCTCTATGTTACAAGCCAGCAATATCGATTGGATGTATCGTACGCAACCGGAGCGACACTCTTGTCGATCGAGAAGAGGTAAAAGCTGTGCGTGGCCAAGGGGCAAAGTACGTATTCCGACGTTCTAACTTCGAACGAAAAAATTAATTTAGTTGATTAAGAAATTAATCGTGTCAAGAAATACCAATCGATCGATAAAGATTAGCAAACGTTTTGGAAACGTTTTTCTTTTATTATTTGCGAAGTTGCAAGTATCTGGATTTTGAAAAGTGTATGGTCGTTCGTATAGGTCATGGGTGGTTCCAGCAGTATCAATTATATGATTTACATTCGTGGCAATCCGAGAGACTACGACGAATGGGCGGAAGAGGGGAATCACGGGTGGAGCTACGCAGAAGTTTTGCCGTATTTTCTCAAATCGGAAAACAACAGGGATCCGGAGGTGACGAATTTATTAAAGCTTTCGTTAAGATCGTAACGTCGACAGCGAAATGAACAGGTGACGAGGGGGTGGAATAAAATCGGTATTTTCTCCAGGTCGTGGAAAAGAATCCGCACTACCACAAAGAAGGAGGCTATCAGTCGGTAGAACGATTTCCATATACCGACCTCAACACAGAGATCCTGTTGAACGCCTGGCGAGAACTCGGCCACGAATCGGTGGATTCCAACGCGAAGAGCCAGCTGGGCGTGACGAAACTGCAAATGACTTCTGCTCGTGGAATGCGTCAAAGCACGAACAGCGCGTTCGTCAGACCCGTCAGACGCAAACGGAGGAATCTGACGATCGAAACCGAAGCTCACGTCACGAGATTGTTGATAGACGACGAAACAAAACGCGTGACCGGTGTCGAGTACGTTTCCACAGCCACGGGATTTACCAGGTCGGTTTCCGCCAGGAAAGAGGTGATTCTGTCAGCCGGTGCGATCAATTCGCCTAAAATCCTGATGCTCTCTGGAATTGGTCCAACGGAAGAGCTGAGGAAACACGGGATCAGAGTGGTCAGCGACTTACCGGTCGGAAGGAATCTTCAGGATCACGTGACGATGGATGGCGTTGTGATTGCGCTAAACGTTACGTCGACGAGTAAAGACAACGATATGAAAGAAAACGACATTTTTTATTACGAAAAGACCCGGATGGGACCACTATCCGCCGCTGGAGCCATTACCTGTGGCGTCTTCCTGCAGACGATTTCTCAACGCGAGTACGATCTACCGAACATACAGTACACGTTCGATGCCAGCAACCAGCAAGACTATCTGAAAGATCCCGAGGAATATCGCGAAACAGCGGTCGAACCGCTGTCCTACTACGACGCTATTAACGTCAGACCGATTTTATTGTCGCCAAAGAGCAGAGGCTATATACTGTTAAACGATACCGATCCTCTTTGGGGACCACCGTTGATCTATCCCGGATACTTTACGAGCTACCCCGACGCGGATGTATTGGTCGAAGGAGTGGAAGCTGCTTTAGAGTTGTTTCGTACGGAGTCGTTTCAAAAATACGGTTTCCGGCTGATCGATACACCTCTGCCTTCGTGTAGACATTTCGTATTCGCTACGAAGGATTACTGGAAGTGCGTGATGACGGAGTACACCGCAACGATCTATCATCCGGCGGGTTCGTGTAAAATGGGGCCAGATTGGGATCCCGACGCGGTCGTAGATCCCATGTTGAGGGTATACGGAGTTAGCGGGCTGAGGGTCGTCGACGCTTCGATAATGCCAAAGATCGTTAGGGGGAACACGAACGCGCCTACTATCATGATCGCGGAGAAAGCCAGCGATATGATCAAAGAGCACTGGTTGCATGGTAAAGGGTTCGTCCAAGGCGACACGATCTAAGGGGAAAACAGCAACGTTCGCGGAAACAGACAACTTCGAATTCTACGAGTAGCGAGGCTTTGTCGGCGTTTCTACGTTGAAACGCGGAATTTTTTCCGAGGTAGAAAGATAGAACGGGGTAGAAAGGATTCACAGCGTTTGTGTTTAAATTGATACAACGAATAAGTCGCGGAACTATTTTTAACTTAAAAGCTAGCACGGAATACTAGTTTAGAATTTAGAACGCGGATTACTGGATGAAAAGAACGATTACTTTCGGAAACATTCTATAGAAAAATCCGCATATACGCGTACGTTCTAGTATTCGAGTATTTCTTACCTATTTCATCGAGTATTGATATTTCTTACGACATAACGTGGGTCAATGTAATTCGCGGTTGGAGGTCTCTCCGCGCAAGATATTATGCGTAATGACGGAACAGGTAAAAGATAAGAACTTTAGACCTTCTATAGCCCATACCGTAGAAGAAATCCGTCTAGTACGTGTTTTCTTCTCGCGCTTCAATGGAAACGAATAAACCCTACCCGATCTCTCGTTCGCACGGACGTATCGCGTGTTGCCTGCTGTTAGGCTCGTGCGAACTGTCGCGTCTATTTCACCGTGCATTCGAACGTTTATACAACATCTGAATATTTAAATGTTTATATACGTAGAACAAATATTTTTGCATCTATCGTATATCGAAAATACATATAAAATCGAATATGCGGTATTTTCGTCGTATCCGTTAAAGAGACAAGTTGCACGTTATTCTTTGATAGGCTAAAATGCGAGTAGATAAGTACCTTCTTCGTCCGGAATATCGAAAAACCAACGAAGAATTTAACGCTGTCGTTCGCCATCTTACCTGAAACAGAAAACCAAGTCGTATTACCTTTTTATCCTACAAACGGACGAATAAAGATAAATTCACGCTTCGCTAACACGTTCACCTTGCGTTAGTTGTGCGTTTTACTTATTTATTCTTTACTTTCGCTAAATGCGAGGACAAGGTGACACCTTTCAGATCAGTCGGCGAAATCTCCTTGATGGGCGAATACGGCGACCGGATTTTACGAAACGATGATCGTTTTAAACGCGAACGATCGTAATCGCCACCGTGTGAGAAAGTTGTTGTGTCAATCGTTGGCCGAAAGGTGTCACCCTTATGACGATTCGATCGGAGATTACGGTCTCTTTGCGACTCCTAATTACAATGACAAAACCTGAACTTCGTAACTATGTCAGGAATAATTCAAGATGCAACGAAGCTCGTATAATAATTACTTGACATCAAGATGTCAAAGTGCTAAGCTAAGTGCACATCGATCGTAGACTGTCGAGCAGCTACGAAACGTATCTATTACGGATCTTCTCTTGCTCCAGTTCCTTCTGTTAACTTTTTTTCCATTGGCACGATTACGCCAGGATATATGCATAATATCGTACGTTTTTTACGGCAGAAACTCTTAAGATTCTATATTCTACTCGTTTACAATGTCCTCCGCCTTAATAACTGTATCAAGAAAGGTAATCTGCTAGAAAACATTGGCGAGCATCGCGAAACACGCGAACGCTCGTCGTTATTACGGCACGATCTACCTTTATGATTTTCAAGTCGACGATTCTTTGATCTTGATGAAACCTGATCGGTAAACCAACGATACGTTTTCACAATTTGTATCATTCTCCATTCGATACGGAGACAATTAATTCGTTATTTACGATCGTAAAGTTTCGATTCGCTAAAATCGATCGACTATCGATCGATAATTATGAAAATTTCTGACGAAAGAACGAGCCGACCAACGAATTGGTATTTGCCTCGATCGCATAATAGTAAGTTGCCTGCAAAATTTCGGTTCTTCGAAAAGACGAAACACGATGATCCAATACGCGGTTACGCGAACGTGGCCAGTCATCGCTATAAGTATAACCGACATCGCGTAGGAACGAAAAACTTTCACTCGAAGGGTGTTTCCCAATTTTTGAGATACGCGGTAGCATACGGACGCGATATCATACAACTGGAGTGAAAAGGCAACTTGACCAAGGCGATTTCAAAATCGCCCGGGCGAAAGTGAAATGCTTCTGTCTAACGTATGGTACTTGTAGAATACGGCGACGACCAAGGGATAGTCAAAGAGAAAGAGGAGGAGAAAGCGAGCGAAAAATGCGAAGCTGTCGTTCGTCCTCCGTATCTTCGCCTTTCAATCAGCTAATATCCACGAGAAATCGATCGAACGTGAATAAAAATGCTGCTTGGATTGTTTGTTTATTAAATACAGATACAGATTATTTATTTATCGTTAAAATCCACGCAGAGACGATCTTTCAACGATATAAAAGTAGAACTGTTCGGTCAGAGATTTCCTCATAACGAATCTAATGTTTATTCCAATGAATTTTATTTTCATATTTCCATAACGCAATTATATGGTTACACGCTTTTTATCGACGTCGTTATGATATAAAAAAAAGAATGTGAAACGGGTCACGGTTTAATTGGAAAACGATATTATGCACGCTTATTTGCAAATATGATTATATGTATATCGCATAACGCGCGATGTGATCTTTTCCACGAGCAATAACTGATTTCGTTCGCTGAAACTGCTCGTCGCCGTTGATCGTTTGCGAAAATCAAGTTGCAGCGATCTGGCTGCAGTATCTTTGAACGATCGAATGATACCGTCGTATGATTCACGAACAGATTCGGCGACAGACACAGGATGCCAATTTTTCAAATTAGATTTTAGAAAATAGAAAGATACGCGTTCGTAGTAACTGTGGCTGAGCCGCCTATTTGCCAAATCGATTAACTTCGCGAAACAAAGAGTCGAGAGAATTGATAAAATTAGATACAATTATATAAACGCTCTTGTCTATTTTATGTACGCGTTAGAGGTTCGCTTCGTTAGACGCAAAGAGTTGAGAGAATTAATAAAATTATATACAATTGTATAAACGCTCTTGTCTATTTTATGTACGCGTTAGAGGTTCGCTTCGTTAGAAGTTACTTCGAAGAATCGATGTGGATACAGTCAGTTAAGCCGGTACTAGTATATCATAAATGGTAAGACTCCTAATAGGTGCAGCGACTTTTGTGATTCCAGTCGCATAAGAATCGTTGTAGGTGAAGGTAACTGGATATTTGTGTCTGGGCGTTTAGACCGGCTGCTTATTCCATGACATCGATGCTTATTCCAGTGAAATGTTTGTACGATGCCGGTGCATACCACGCTGGTGTAACGATCGTCGCATCGGTCACCGATTGGCCACACATAGGAAACATTTCACCCCAAGGGTCAATAGCAGTCTGTTGGTAAGACTAAAGTGGTGGCACTACGGGTACGTTTTATACGTAGAACGTGATGTTCGAACATTCAGTCTTTCGCTTTCTCTGCGTTCGCGAGTTGCTCGATCGGCCTCGATGCACGTGTCCATGCATGGTCCACGAGGATCGCGCCTTTTTCTCAACCTGACAGAAAATATCTAGTCACGCGATCGATCGTTCGAACGATCTTCGTAGAACGACGATAGGAACTGATAGTCCGAGACTGGAGAGTGAGTATGAATGAATCGATGATTTACCGATGATTTAGTGTCGTGGAAATAACGTAAAATCGACAGAACCGTTGGATGAGTCAAGTTGAATGGAACAAGTGCTGCAAACGGTAGTGTCGGAAACGATGATTTATTTAGCGAACACTCTTACGTTTATAGGATTATCGTTTACGTTTCGCGAAAGTAACAGGATACTTTTTTCAATTTTTGAGTTATGATTAGCGTGGTTAGTGAGTTTTAGTTGTCTCATAACCGATCAGTTTCCAAACTTTTTCACACGTGGCAAGTTTTTATCAAAATATCTCGTATCGACGACATTCTTAAAAACGACGAATCGACACGTTCAAATTTAATCAATAATTTTTAACCGAGCTTGATTCTGCTCGTAGCGTTCCATTCGACGAACCAAAGCGAACTTTGTTACTATTTCCACCGACGTATAACACTTTCCTCGTACCAAAAATACCAATCGTTACGAGCGAACGACGAGATCCGAAAAAGGAAAAGAAAGTGTATCGCGACCCTGACTGAAAACGAACGATCGACAACGAGCGGCAGGTTGCCCGTGAATAGCGATGTCACTGGACTGCATCGTTAAAAAAAAAGAAAGTTATGCAAACGCGAGATTACTTGGAATCGTTTCGTAGCATGCTTTGTAGTTGCTTCTCGTCGAGTACTACTATATCGACGACTGACAGTCGGAATGACGAGTTTCGTGCCGGTGAATATAAGTCTCGTTAACATGTAAGTGAGAAACCGTGTTTCGAAGTTTCACGTTTATTGTCTCGTGATGATAGAAAACGTCACGAGCAGCAGTGCATAAAGCAATTAAAAAACAGTGGACACGTAAGTCGAATCATCGAAAAAGTGTTTTCCACGCAGGTGTAAAGTTTTAGCAGTTCGTTTTACTTTCTTTATCGCTGTGTATACAGAAAAATGTTTCTTTTCTAGTCTTTCTGAGAAGCTTTTATAGGAAATCAATCACGAAAGAACTAGCTGACAAAAAAATTCCCATCTTCCTCGAGAGGCTTACTCTCGTCGGCGAATTTTAACATACAATTAAATCGGAGATCAGGTAAACTTCTTCGCAAAATTTCCCATTGGCGAGAATATTGCTTTATCTCTTTGTAGGTTTTCTCAAGCATACGCATTAAGAAAACGTCGGTCTATCATTCGCGAATCGAACGATTCCTTCGATTCGTCGTGAAGAATTTACTTCCTACGGCTTGTAACAGAGCTTCGTATATAATTAATAACAGAGCTCGATGACATCGTTCGATTCTATTACCACAGAAGCAGACTCCCCGCGTGTAACGGAAAATCGAAGAAGAAGCAAGAAGCAAAAAAGAATTAAAACTCGAATGTTTCGTTCGGAACGTAGCTATAATCAGAAAAATTTGACGAAAAGAAAAGTTGATAAAGAAACGGCAGAAAAATGAGTATCGTGACAGCAGCCACGTTGGCGATAAAGGGCGCCACCGTTTTACTTGGAAAGGTGGCGATAATTCCTATCATCATAGCGGCTCTGGCATACTACAATTACGATCTGATGGATCCTGAGAATTATCCGAAAGTGACGAAGAATATATGGAAAGAATACGATTTCGTGGTGGTGGGAGGCGGATCGGCCGGAAGCGTGGTCGTGAACAGGCTTACAGAAAATCCTAAGTGGAATGTGCTGCTGTTAGAGGCTGGAGGACACGAAACCGAGATAACAGATGTGCCTATACTATCTCTTTACTTGCACAAGAGCAAGCTGGATTGGAAATATAGGACTCAGCCGCAAGATTCGGCCTGTCAAGCGATGATCGATCGACGATGCTGTTGGACCAGAGGAAAGGTGAAAGGCCTTTTTGTAGCAAAGAAATACTCCGAGTGAATATTTTATTAACGCTAGAACTATCGACAACGTGTGGGCAATATTCAACGTTGATTTGATTAAAAAATCTCTATTTCCGAGTTTTCAATAATTGCGAAGACACGAAATGGAAAACCAGTCATTTAGTCTGGTACGATAGTTCCAACGTTAAGCGTAAAGTACATATATGAACGTAAGAGTAAAGGAACGTATTCGATATTTTCAATGGTGAAAATATTTGATATCTCTTTTTAATGCTATCGTAGGTTTTGGGAGGTTCGAGCGTGCTTAACACGATGCTCTACATTCGAGGAAATCGACGAGACTTCGATCAGTGGGAAAGTTTCGGAAACCCTGGCTGGGGTTACGACGATGTTCTGCCTTATTTCAAAAAATCTCAAGATCAAAGAAATCCCTATTTAGCTCGCAACACTAAATACCATAGCACTGGTAAGACGCTATATCTTTAATAGAAATATTTATCAACGAGCAAATAAGCTAAAAACGATAGGTCGATCTTATCACGTATCGTAGCCTTATACCTGAGTGATTTTTCATAAATGTTTAAGCCAAACTCAAAAAAGTGTGTACGTACTAGCGTTGAACGCACCAAATAATTACCTTAATAAGACAAGACATTGTTAAACGAGAAAAGATCGCAGTTCCTACATTTAGGTTAATTATTATCGAAATACATTACTAACGCATTAACGTAACGAATATTATCAACAGAATAGATTCCGATCTTTACGTAAGTTGAAATGAGTATAACTGAAAAATACCGTAGAAAGAAAAATTCCTTCGTTAAAAGAGTACGCGTGAAAGATTACAGATTAAAATTTGATCGTTCGCATAATTATCCCATGCTTTACTAACGATTAGAGTGGCAACAATTATGCGTTATGTCGATAAACGCCACCAAACTGATATACGATATATTATCTAAGAAAAAAGTTGTTAAGTTGGTTGTCATTTTGCCCTGATGCAAACGAGACTTGGATAATTGATCTTGACGAGCAAGAGATTTGCAAGATACGTGCATCGATTGCGATACATAAGAAGAGTGATGGAGAGAGATAAAAAATTGATGTATTTAATTGATTCTCAATAATAACATGGCATTTGCATCGCATTACTAACGATATACACAAAATATCGATCCATCGTACTCGTGCTTCTGTTCCCTTTTCTCCCGATTAAAATTAAGTAATCTCCGATTCAACTAAATATTTGTCGTTTCTTCTCGAAGGAGGCTACCTGACGATTCAGGACTCGCCGTACAACACGCCTCTAGGAGTGGCGTTCCTACAGGCCGGCGAAGAGATGGGCTACGACATAGTGGACATCAACGGGCAGCAACAGACGGGCTTTGCTTTCTACCAATACACCATGCGAAGAGGAACAAGATGCAGCGCCGCGAAAGCGTTCGTCAGACCCATTCAATTACGAAAAAACTTTCATCTGTCCCTCTGGAGTCACGTAACCAAGGTCCTGATCGATCCACGAACGAAAAGAGCCTACGGCGTCGAGTTCATCAGAGAAGGCCGGAAAGAAGTAGTGTACGCCAGGAAGGAGGTCATTCTTTCGGCGGGCGCCATAAATTCCCCTCAGCTGTTGATGCTTTCCGGAATCGGACCTAGACAACACCTTCAAGAAGTAGGGATTACAGTGGTGCACGATTCTCCTGGAGTCGGACAGAACCTGCAGGATCACATCGCGGTGGGTGGTCTGGCTTTCTTGATCGATTATCCGATCAGTACCGTGATGACTCGCCTGGTGAACCTTAATTCCGCTCTGCGGTACGCCATCACGGAAGACGGACCATTAACGACGAACGTAGGCCTAGAGGCCGTAGGCTTTATCTCGACGAAATACGCAAACCAAAGCGACGATTGGCCCGACATAGAATTCATGTTGACCTCTTCCTCCACCAGCTCCGACGGAGGCACGCACGTGAAAAATGCTCACGGACTCACCGACCAATTCTACAACCAAGTGTTCGAGAACATTAATTACCGCGACCTGTTCGGGGTGTTCCCGATGCTTCTCAGGCCTAAATCTCGCGGTTTCATCAAACTGAAGTCGAAGAACCCTCTCGATTATCCCCTCATGTACCACAATTATTTGACCCACCCTTACGACGTGAACGTCCTGAGGGAAGGTGTGAAGGCTGCGATAGCATTCGGAGAGACGAGCAGCATGAAGAGATTCGGTGCCAGATTCCACAGTCGGGCTCTGCCCAACTGTAACCACATACCTATGTTCACCGACGAATACTGGAACTGCGCCATACGGCAATACACAATGACGATCTATCACATGAGCTGTACGGCGAAAATGGGTCCACCGACCGACCCCATGGCGGTCGTCGACCCCGAACTCAGGGTCTACGGTGTGACCGGGTTGAGGGTAATCGACGCGTCCATTATGCCGACGATCACCAACGGGAACATAAACGCACCGGTGATCATGATCGGAGAGAAAGGCGCGGATTTGGTTAAGAAGCAATGGCTATCGCGGAGGAAGAGGGACAACGCCACGATCGTCGCAACGTGACTGGAAGAATTCTTGCCGAGAAATCAGCTTGTCCCGTCGATCGCCGAATCGATGTACTTGCCGCGTTATTTCGTAAATAACAGAAGATAAGAGAATAGGGACGAGTATCGAGATCGATGTAGATCGACGTAACGGAAATAGCGTCCTCCGTCGATACGGACGTTCGATTAGGCTTTTAATTTAACGATACGGAGGAACGCGACGAGCTGTGATCGTTTAATTATCGTTAGGTTCGCTTGTAAGTAATTTGTAAGTGATTTAGCGATCGAGGACTCGATGACGTTAAAGGAAATCCGCATTTTATATTTTTTTCGCGCGGCTAGCGGGATATCAGGCTAGGAATTGCGACTTTCGTAATGACATAATAACGATGGAATCGTTTCGTCGTTACCTATACTGCTAACGATGTAGACGCGTCAGATGTGAACTTTTAAGATCTAAAAGCGAGAAACAGATTCGTTTTCTGTTACCCAAAGAGGAACGTGTACGAAACAGATTTTCCAAAATACGAATCCTGTTCTAGAATAGAGTTAAACATTTTGGAAGAACTGTTCGGTCCTTTCCTCCTTTTTTCGATAAGCGTGCGCTCCTGTTACAGCAAACGAAATTTATGCTTAACCGATGTCTTTCTCAATCCCCTCACTTTCTTGCCTTGGGTCCGATCGAAAGTTCTCCAAAAGAAAATAAGAAGAAGAAAAAGTAAAAAGATGCCAGAAATAAATTCCGTACAACCAGAGCGGCATTGCTCGAGTCCGTGCTGTTTAAGAATATTTTTTTATATTCTTCATATTTTGTTTTCTACTTTTACATCGATATGTCGTCGTCGTATAGTTATTATCGTGTTCTCGTTTTTATTTTATTCTGCGTTACACAAGGGATAAGAAGAAACAGATTCTGAAGGAAAACATTTCGCGTTTAACACGTGTACCACTGGAAATTACCGAAGATCGGAGAAAGACGAGGATAAAGCGCGTGACAGCCTGGGAAAACTCGTTTTAATTTTTAAAATTCCCGTGTTACGACATAATCGATAAGCGGCATTTACGCGTATTCGCCCATTGAACTACTTATGCAACGTGATGTATGATCCGCCCCTTTATACAGGGTGTGTCGGTCAACGTAAGCAAGAATCAACGATCTGCTATACACGCATACTGATTACGTCTACTTTAACCAAATTGAGCATAGGCCGATGTAGTCTCGTATATTTCAATGATGATCGAAATAAAGTCGATCGATGTTAAGTTATCGTTGTATCGTGATGCCTAGAATGTAGATCTAACGAATTAAATAAATAAGGTACTCGGTACAGAAAACGATACGGCTTACAGATACGAACGCGTTTCAGTTCTACGTGAATACGCGTTACCAACAATTTATTACATAATATTGTGATCTACTTTCGACTCGAATAACTATGACGCGAGTAATGCGAAACGCGAGTACGTTTTATTTCAATTTTAAATGCTGAAGGTTCTGGTTCTGGTTCTGGTATTGTAAGAAGCGAGCGAGGTATCTGAAAGAGACTTCCAAGAAGGTTTCTAAAATCGAGACTAACTTTTTAATTTGTTACACGTGCTATACATGTATAAAAAGTAACAGATAACATATACGTAGTAGCCACAACATTCGTAACTAACTTATTCGTGAATTAAAGAGATGAATGCGCTACCTGTGACCAAATAATATTTATTTTCCTATAGCATGATATAAATGTCGTTACTATTAGAACTTGTTGATTTTGTAAATAATCAATACCGTTATTTATTAATGTCGTCAAATTCACCGTATACAATATGTACATATCTTAGTCGTTGTCGATGTTCCCAGAGCTAGAAAACTAGGATAATAGTAATACTAGAAATAGTGGGGAATATTTAAGTTACGTTAAATCGATTAATTATAGTTAATCAATGGCTACAAGGGGTAGCAATCCTTAGTTTTCAACTAAACGCTTTTTTTTATCAGACTCTACGTTTCATTCTCGTAATATCAAATTTCTGTAATGATACGAGAGTATGTACTATCAAATTATACGAAATTTAATATACTTGGACCTGATTGATTAGTACGTCAATTCTATAGTACTTTTGATAATCACTGTAGCATTAAGTAGCGTCTTTTGAACGTTAGCCTTTTTGCAAAATTTACCAACGAAATTGAAGCAATTTATAGCTGCGCTTCGCGACAGCGCGACTGTATGAAATTTTAGGACGATCAAGATCAACTTGCTGGGAAAAATTTTCGAATTGCTCGTTGCACGTTCCTAGTGAGAATAATATACGTGTATAATATGCGCTCAAGATTGCATCGAGCCTGGCAATTTCGAAGGTAAATGTACAAAGTAAATGCACTTGCAATTAGTCACCGTGCAAGGTAGCCGTTTTATAATTTATTGTATCAAAAAATGTAAATGATACAAATATAGACATGAAAGAAATATGTTCGTTCAGAGACGTTCGTTTTCAACTACCCTACAAATTATCCTGCAAAGAAATATCTTACAATTTCGCGTTGAACGAATGATGGTACATTCGTCGGCCAATTGCGCAATACGAACTGGATTGGGAAAAGTTTTTCTATCGCTAAAATACGATAGCCGAATTACATTGCCAGCTATGCCATACCTCTTAAACGTCCTTGAACGTATCGTCTAGACGAATGAAAGTACACTTCTCTTGCAATGCGTTACGTAAATCACACAACCATAATAAGAGATTCCATCGATCTTTCGCTCTTTTCCATAAAATACGCGCTCATCCTGCGTGCGTTACCTGTGATATTCAAAATAACGTCACACGTATGAGCTGAACGATGTTCGTTCCTCAAAATCATGTATGTATTTGCATAATTTTGGTTAAAAAATATTTGACGAACCCGTGAATAACTCAACATCCTTAAACGAAGAAAAAAATATCAGTTAGTCGCTTGAGAAATAGAATTTTCAGGCAGTTCGACGTTTGAATGGCAAAAAACGATTGATTAAGAGAACTGAAAAGTTATTCGAGACATTCTAAATCTCCATATCGTTGATCTTTCAAATTACGAGAATTTCTATGACGCGAAATTTTGCCTAAGTCGATTGTGTAACTATGATTCCGACGAAATTTCAAAACAATCTTACGCAACAAATAATTCTTTCTTTCTGGGTTTCTAAGATTGTTGAAAATATTGCGCCATTGGTGCCTTGTTACGTGCTTACTGGAACCAGTGGATACGTTACAATGGTTCGTAAATGTCCACGTATAGTCATGGAATTGTCGGTGTTGATGTGGGCCAAACTACTGACTAAAGGATTATCGTCTAGCACGTAATTGCAGCCATGAAATTTTAATAAGGCTCGAGAAAAGAGTAAAACGCACGAAGAGTAAAAGAGTAAACGTACGCAGCGATCTCTGAACGCGAGATCCTGAAAACAAGATTCGCTGCACGCTTCTCCGAGATCTTCTTAACCGACAAAGAGGTAAAAATAAATTTCAATCGGCGTATAAAAGTTTTTCAAAAGGAAAACGCCTTTTCAAATATTTGGAACTTGATCGAAGGAATAGAAGGAACGTATAAAAGCGTTTTGCGGATGATCTAACGGTAAAGTATCTCGGACATTTTGCAAGACGGATAACTGCGTTAACACGTCCAGATGTGCCGAACTTTCTCGCATCTTGCGTGCGTCGCGAGTAGATTGCGTTCAACTTTGCGAAAGAAAGACGTTCAAAACGGTCGCCCTTATCGAAATGTCTCTCGCGTACGAAGTTCGAGGAGAAAGACGCTTCGAAATCTTGGACAAACCATTTAGCAATCACGGAGGATAGAAATTTCTACGTGTGCAAAGTGTTCGAGCAATTGTGGTACAATGGAAAAGGGGGCAATTCTACGTGAAAATATAAAATAAGATCGAAAAGTCAAAAATATGAAATAAGATTCGTTCGTATGACGCTTCGTTTACGAGAGAATAAAATTTGAAAATTTCTCAAGTACGCGTATATTGTACGCGTCGATTAACCGAATATGTTCAAATTCTATCTTTTTAAAAGTAACGTCTTAAACGTAGAAATATTCTACATTTTTAACTTTTTTGATACGTAGAATAACCTTCTGCTGTTCGTTTATTCGGTAATTAGCCAACGCTAATTCGCATAAATTTTCAAGTTTAATTTTATCAAAGACAATGATAAAACGAAGCAGCATGAAAAAATTGTATTCTACGCACTGGTACAGTCAACCCATCACCGATTGCTATTGGTGGTAATTGCCGGAGCATCCTGTATAAATGGACACGCAACGCGATGACTCGTCAAATGTAACTATAAAGAGAAATAAAAGTTCTGAAGCCAAAGGCAGAAATCATATCGAACTTAGCCAAAATCGATTCATCGGCCGAAAGATCGAAACATCATTTTCTACCTTTCGATTTTAAGCGTAATTTCGTCACATAATTTATCAACTGTACCGTCATATGCACACATTCGTGATTACACGTATCAAGCCATGCGTGTTTCGAACTAAACAGAAACCAATTAAATAAATAAATCTAGAACGCAGTTGTGGCGGAAAATCGCGTAACAACCTGAACAGAGCTATTCAAAGAAAGTAGTACACATCGGAATAAATTTCCGGGGCATTCGCGTCAAGCTGCTTTCAATGGCGCCACATTGTTTTCAGCGAAACATTATTTCAACCACCGAAAGCTTGTAAAGCGCAATTGAAAACTGCAATTGCAAAGGATAAAATTACGAATTAAAACGTGCATACGCAGCCGAAGAATTTTACGTTTCAGCGACGAGACACAAACGACGAGAAATCGTAGTTTCACCGCTCTAATTAATAAAGTCCGAGGAAATCGAAAAGGTTGCGTCACGTTTAACCCACGATACAGTAAAAATGTACGTTCGCGAGGAACGCAAGCATAGGTTGTAACGGTAATTTGCCATGCGTCATCTAACATCGTACTTTGAACTTTTTAACAGGACACTTTATGCTAATTCAACGAGAATCGAATGGCGAAATGTTAGGACGAAATAGATCGGACCGAGATAAGAACGATTTCACCGTTATTTACGCAACAGGGACACAGGGATATTTTCGCGATAAAAAGACGACATATTACACCAGCTTTTTTTTAAATACAAAACCTATCACAGCGGTCAGATTGACCGCTTGCAAATTTCTACACAAATTTTACCATATTTAATCGTTATCAAATCGCTTCCTAATCTATGACTTTAGTATTTATTTCTAGCTTGCTTTTTCTTTTCTAAGAAAAATTTTTAATCTGTCCTGCCTATCGCGAGCGGTCAATAAGTATACAAGAAGCGTCGGTAGGCTTAGCGTTAAGGGCAGCATTCGGCTGAGTACCTCTGTTCGTTGTTCTCATAAACATTTTAAGGATTTGTATTTTCGTACGGTTGTCAACGCTGAAACGGATGACACAAAAATTCTTAGGTCGAGTAATACGCTTATTCGCGTTTTCTTAAAACAACAGGCCACGTCTTATCGACCCAATAATTTTATAATTTAGTCATTCGTCTCGCTAATGAATCTCACCAACGATGTCTCGCGACCCGTAAACGCTAGTGTTACGTTCGAAAATTTTAGAACGAGGAACAATAATGTCGAACGTGTGGAGCGATGCGGAAGTGGCGAACGAGGCCATTCGGAGGAGGAGGAGGAAGACCGAGGTTTCTTTCACCGCGATTTTCGATCGAAGGCCAAGGTTAAGTGGAAAAGCGGAGCGAGTCAGGAGACGCGAACCAGAAACGATGCACGAGCGACCGAATTCGATGCACAAGAGCGTCAACTATCAGGGTCCTGAATGGCACGCAGACCGTAGAAGACGAGAGAAAGTACACGCGTGGTTCGATGCGCGACTCCGTGGCTCCCGTCACGGAGGCAAAGAGAAAGACTCGCGACCCGACACGCGTACAAAGACTCTTAATTCGGTTCCCTTTATGGCGAACCTTGGAACGATCCCACAATGGTGCAGTTCTGTTTGCAGAAATCAAATTTTACCGGCCAACGAGACGGACGAAAATATTTAGGAAATGATCGGACACGAAAATAATTAGGAAATACGGGATTACGAACGGAATCTTAGCGAGATACGTATACCTCCAGAGCGATACATTACGATATAGCTATGCTCTCCCCTCTTTCTCTCTCTTTCTCTCTCTCTCTTGGCAAGTACACGTATAATTTTCCTACATCTAAAAATACTTATAATTTGTATTATTCTCGCATTGCTATTGCTCGGTAATCTCTTCCGACCAAAGATTCCAAGTACAACTTCCACTAGCTAATAACGAGCTTATCGGTTACGTACCACTTTTATATCGCTCTTTGAAAAACTTTCTATTATATCTGACGACTTGGGATGGCTTTCGTCAGATCTGTACGTACATTCCGTAGTTAACATACCGCACTTTCGGTATTGTTTTAAATCGATGGAACAGATCCAGGTGTATTTTTGTGACTTTAATAAAGAATCAAACAGATCAAAATATCTTCTCGTCGCTATATATTAAAATCTTCTTTGTGCTCGTAGTTCGCGATGGTTAAGCCTCGACATTCCGAAGCTCTTCTCATATTTCTTTCCTCTCATCTATATATCATAGAACAAATTTTCTTAAGATACGGTTCAAACGCTCAGAGATTAGATGGAAGAAAAACAGATGAAAATGGGAAAAAATGGAAAATCGTAGATAGACTAGCGAACAAAAGGAAAGGAGGCGATCACGTAAGGTAGACGGAGAAGCGCGGCGGAGAAGACCAGGCACGTAGACGAGGCAACAAACGGTACGGGGTCAGGACGTGATTTTCGAAGCTGCCATTGAAAGGAGGCACCTCTCGCCACGGTTGGTTTTCACTCTCGGCACTCGGTGCTCGAGTCAGTGCCGCCGGTGCTGTGTTTTCTCGCAGCCATTTGCCGGCACACGTTCGTCGTGTACGCGAATCGCCAGGCGTTTTAAACTTTTCCGCGTGTACAAGCTCGGAAGCTTGCTCGAGAAAGCTGAGTGGTAGTGTTACGAAAAAGTGCAACAAGTAGAACGAGGAAGAACAACAGTGACCGTATAAAATATCCGCGCAATCGACGTTGACGAAATGGTTTAAAACGGTTCAAAAGTTATTTACAACAGTGGTCGTTACTTGTAACAGTGCATGTTAAAAAGTTTAAATTTGTAGCAATTGGAACGTCGTGATCGAACGTTATTCGAATGCGTGATATATGAAAGAGGAAGGGACGAAGATATTATACCTTCTACAGTGGCAAATATGTTTTAACGAGACAACGAAAAAAAGGAAACTCGATAAATTTATTTGTCCGCAAATTTAATCCGATTACGATAACCGGTATGATAAAGCATAGTAATTAAATGACACGTTCGCGGCTATTAACGAAGAGTTATTTAAACAATTTGCTTTTAATTAGAAGTAATTTTATATTTTTGCTTATTAGCAACCTCTGTATAATTTAATATTCCGTTCGTTGTTCGAATAAATATTCATATGATTTTCTAACTGATAATTACTTGGCGCGCGCAATTTTTTTCATCCGTTTCATGGTCGCTGCAAATATAGAATCTAATATAGACTACTATAATTAAATTTCGTAAATTCTAGGTAATTTGGCGTTCGTGGAAGTTTCGAGCGTCGCATTAGTCTCGCCGAATGGACGTGGTTCTCACGAGGTGGAATTAAGTGGAAATGGCAATAGGGTTAACTACTTTGCTCGGTACTGCTTCGGTCCTCGGATTCAGCCTGATTCCTCTCCTAGCGATTGGCTTGACCGTATTTCGATACAACCAAGCGGATCCAGAATCTCATCCGACCGATGCCCGCCAGGTATTGTCCAAATTTTTATATACGTGATCCGTATAAAACACTTTGGTAGGATCGTAAATGCGCGCGAGTGACGCAAAGAGAGTTCGTTGTTACGTATCAGTTATAAAACTGTTCCCTTCGGATCAATTATTTTCATCGATCCTATTGTTAAGCGGAAAATTCATAGTCGTGGTTACCGACAGTCGGCAAAACAGACACATAGATCTTTAAATCTGTGTCGAATCGCTTTCGGTCCACCGTTTCAAACAACTCCAAACGATACCATGATATAGCGTTTCAAATCGATCAAGTATCGTACGAACGTTGCGTGCATACGATTAACTTGTGTTTTTCGTTTCAGCTTCTACGGATGTACGATTTCATAGTGGTCGGTGGAGGAAGCGCGGGTGCGGTGGTAGCGTCGAGATTGTCAGAGGTAGAGAATTGGACTGTGTTGCTCGTGGAAGCGGGCGGTGACGAAAATGAAATTTCGGACGTTCCCGTATTGGCTGGGTATACCCAGCTCTCGGAAATGGATTGGAAATACCAAAGTTCGCCACCGACCGTTTCGGCTTATTGCCTCGCCATGATCGGCGATAGGTGCAACTGGCCACGTGGAAAGGTGCTTGGTGGCAGCAGCGTGTTGAACGCCATGGTTTATGTCCGGGGTAATCGGTAATTCAGGATTAATCGAATCTTTGATTTGGTTTTCAAAGGTGGATGACGTAGTTCAGTAGCGGTAGATTTTCTACTTATCTCGATTAATTATCGATTATGCGAGGCAAAAAAAAAAAAAAA